>JAKOOJ010000006.1:7762500-8962500 GCA_022577455.1 Arizona elegans
GGCGGTGTATATTTGCTGCCAGAGATTTGAAATGAGGCCTGCTAACCTGTAGGCAGCCTCGCAGGACTAATCAGGCCCTCACATTACCAGCGTATTCAGACTGTCAATGTGTGGGGCCTGGAAAGGGACGAGAAAGTTTGCTCTTTTTATCACGGCATTGATAAACATTACATTTTAATGTGATTTGCATCCTCTCCTTCTCCCGCTGCTGCTAGAGGCAGGGGGCAGGGGGAAACCTATTGACACCATATCATAAATGCTAGTCGGATATGTTTCCCCCCTCTCAGTGTCAGAGAATTGAATGCCGCTAGATTCATTTCCCCTTTGATGAAGATCTCAGCCAGAAATGTTTGAACAGGTGGCATTAGATTTAAAAGCAGAGACAGGGCAGGTTCTTCTTTAAACCGGGAATGGGGAGTGAGGGGCTGGGAATATCTGCTTCCTAGAATTGGCCAGAAATTACACACGTTCATTAAACCTTCAAAAACAATCCTGGCATGTTAAAATATAATTCATTAAAAAAAGCCTGTGTCTGTTTGAACCGGTTCGGTGATGTCATATTGTCACCGCTACCGGCTCGGCTGAACCGGACCGAACCGGGAGGAACCCACCACTGATCTGACCCCAAGATTACACACCTCAGATTGTAGGCAATACAGATCCACTGGGACCAAGTTCAGTTGAATTTAACAAGGTTAAACACTGACCGCTTGTTATGGTCAGGATCAGGCACTAACCCTGCAAATTCATCCTTTACTTATTGGATTCATAGAAGCTTTCAAACCAGAAGTGGGTCCCATATTAATAAAAACGTGTCAGAACAAAGGATGAAGAGGCCTTCACACACACAAAAAAAGTCATCTGTTGAGTACCATCTAATCTGTTACCTATCCATAGCCTTAAAAGGCACAATCCAATAACAGATGCACCTTTAGAGCTCAGGTGTGAAGCTAAACATTTAATGACAAAAAAGTCTAAAAGCCACTGAAAAAGTTCCATGCAATTATAAAATCTTCCATAGTCAATGTTTTCAGAAAGAAAGATTTATTTTCATGTACTTCTAAGGGCTCATTTTAACACAAATATAAGAATGTGAGATGTGGTTGTTTAATTTGATTGGGTGAAAAGTTTCCATTTTTTATGGGCATTTATTTACTTTGTCCCTGTAAATAATATATACAGTACCAAATTGTTATTTCTTTCTATGTAAAAACTTCAAAGACATTTTAAGCAAATCAGTAAGCTTGATGAAATGATGGAATTTCTCTGGAGCAGAAACTGTCGACAAATTTATTTTCTTGAACGTTATTTGTAAAAACTAGAGGAGTTTTTGTCTTTGATTATTGAATGGAAATGTTTGAAGTCTGTGTTTTTTGCCCTATGGCCTCTTTTGGATCTATTTCTTAATCCTCATGCCTCAAAAATCAAAACAAAACTTCTGTTTGGATAATCTTTTTATTATTGTTATTATTATTCTTGATTATATGCTGAATGCAAATGGTATCTAATTTTTGTCATCAAATTGTGATTAAGATATATGGCCTGCAAAGAAGTTGATAACATTTTTTTTTTTTAGCCAGGCTTCGATTTAATTAAGGGTTTTAAAGGATTAGAAAGAAAATGAGAAATGTTAAAGGAGACATACTTTTTAAACTTGTGGAATATTAAGTAGTTGGTGCATATTAAAATATTTAAAAAGATCTTATTGTGTGCTGTGTATCAGTGACTTTTTTTCCTTTGTGCTTTCATCAGGCACAAATTTTGAAATTGATAAAGCCATATCTGTATGGCCCAAACACACAATCTTTCACTGATGCACAGATGGTTTTAGCTGTAAGTAAAGAAAGTTTTGCACTGATGAACCTTAACTAAATATATGAATAACAGAAAGCTGGCCCTCCCTCTTTCTCCTTTCCCATGAAACTTTCTGGGAAAAGTGTATGTATGCTACAGATTCACATAGAAAGGTTTCTCCTGCACAATTCTATTTTCAGGGAAAGGAAGGGAATTGTTCAGGTCGTAATCAATAACCAAGAAAGCAAGTTTCCCACAAACGCTTACTATTCAGGTTTATTGCAAGGGAAAAAAGAGGTTAGATTGCACAATCTGGGCCACCACATATAACATTCCAATTTCAATGCTCTTGAGCTCTTATATTTAATTATTTAAGAGTTTGAAGTGGTTTTAGAATGTTTTAGTAGTTGGTTTTATTTTATGCCTCCCAGTCAACTTGTGTCAGATGGGCTGTCATATAACTTTGATAAAATAAATAAAATAAACTAAGCTACCAAAATAAGAGTGGAATGAACCACTGGGTCCAGAAGCTGGAATGCAAGGGAAGACAAAGCTTCCCAGAAACTGGAAACACCAATTTCCATCTACTCTCATATAAATGAGCACGAAGCCAGAAGAAAAACTTAACCAGCTCATCACTCTAAATATGCCAGTTTCGTGCAATTAGGCAGGTCCAGACCTGATTTCAAGTGGTCTATGGCGGAGATTGATTGATTGATTGATTGATTGATTACATGCCACCAAGTCGTTTTCAAATCCTAGTGAGCCCATAGATAGATTTTCTCCATGATGATCTATCCCCCCTTCAGGTCTTCCAATAATGCACTTGTTGCCAACTGAGTCTTTGCTCCTAGTCATCCTCTTCTTCTCTTTCATTCCACCTTTCCCATCATTAGAATCTTCTCCAGACAGCCAGATCTTTGCATAATATATCTGAAATTGGATAATTTGAGCCTGGTCATTTGCGAGAACTCTGGATTGATTTATTTGATGATCCATTTGTTTTCTTTGCTGAACGTGGTGTCCAGTGGTGGGATTCAAATAATTTAACAACAGATTCTTTGCCCTAATGACTGTCTAGGTGGGCGTGGCCATGGTGGGCATGGCCAGGGGGTGTGACAGGCAGCACTCAGCCTCCTGCACCCCCCTGGGAGCAAAAATGGGGCACAGGGGGTGCGCCCCTCCCTCCATGCCTCATTTTAGTCCTAGTAGGCCTCTCTGCACTTACCTGGGAGCCAAAACAGGGCACGTGGGGACTCCTGGAAGGGGCAGGGCAGGGCCAGCCAGCAATTTAACAACCAAGTCCCTGAACCGGCCCGAACCAACTGAATCCCACCACTGATGGTATCCCAGGAGTCTTCTCCAACAGCAAAGTTCAAAAACATCAAAATGCTTCTTGTCTGGCTTCTTCAAAGTCCAACTTTTGCTCCCATGGAGTGGCACAAGGATTGCCATAGCTTGCACAATTTTGATCATTTTTATGGCAGGATTAAAATAAATTATGCCAGTGGGTAGAGAAATATAGCTAATAGCAATACTGAGCAAGAACTGTATAGGCAGTCCTCGACTTATGACAACAATTGAACCCAACATTTATGTTACTAAGTGAGACATTTGTTAAGTGAGTTTTGCCCCATATTATAACCTTTCTTGCCACAGTTGTTAAATGAATCACTGCAGTTGTGAAGTTAGTAACATGGTTGTGAAGTGAATCTCGCTTCCCCATTTACTTTGCTTGTCAGAAGGTCAGAAAAGAGGATCATATGACCCTGGGACACTGCAAACGTCATAACTATGAACCAATTGCCAAACATCTGAATTTTGATCACGTACCCATGGGGATGCTGCAACAGTCGTAAGTGTGAAAAATGGTCATAACCAATGGTGGGTTTCAAATTTTTTTACTACCGGTTCTGTGGGTGTGGCTTGGCGGGTGTGGCATAACTTGGTGGGTGTGGCTTGGTGGGTGTGGCAGGGAATGATACTGTAAAATCTTCATTCCCACCCCACTCCAGGGGAAGGATACTGTAAAATCTCCATTCCCACTCCGCTCCAGGGGAATGATACTGTAAAATCTCCATTCTCACCCCACTCCAGGGGAAGGTTACTGCAAAATCCCCATTTGCTCCCAATCAGCTGGGACTTGGGAGGCAGAGAATAGATGGGGGCGGGGCCAGTCAGAATTTTTACTACTGGTTCTTCGAACTTCTCAAAATTTCCGTAACCGGTTCTCCAGAACTGGTCAGAACCTGTTGAAACCCACCTCTGGTCATAACTCACTTTTTTCAGTGCCGTTGTAACATTGAATGGTCAGTAAACAAACTGTTATAAGTCAAGGACTACCTGTATAATGGGGAACATTTCAGGATCACAGTGCAGAAAAATATTCAGAACTAAAGACAGGAAGTAGTTTCTGCTAAAAAAAAACCCAAAAGGGTTCCAGTAATAAGGATGTAATCCAATTTTATTCAATTTAGGAGCCTTTTCCTATAATTATTTTTATCTACCTCAGCATACAAGCTGCTGCCACTCTTAAGTTTCCTTTTCTAACTATAATATTTTAGCAATATTGCCAATTCTGCTTTTTTTTAAGCATTGGTAAAGCACAATATGGACCTATTAATACGGTTCTTTTTTCCCCCCTCTCTCCTGCCTTTTAGCTTGCTTTTTGATTTTGCTCAATACTTTAGGATGCTTAAATTTCTTCACTGAACTATTTTCAAACAGAAACCAGTTTGATTTTTATGTTAGATAAAAGGTTCGGTGTATGTTAAAAGAAGCTTTGCCAGAGGTCAAAGACAACTCAAAAAAGATAAGTAGTTAAAAAAATGATTTTGAAAACATACATAGACACCTTAATTGTTCAGCTTAGCGTTCATAGGTCAGACAAGTAATTATCACACAAAAGATTCTTCATTCATGAGGGAATTGTGTTTGTGTATGTTATGTTCCTAACCTTAATTGCACGAATACTCGTTTTGAAGCCTGAACTTCGTTCTTAAATTACATCACTGTTAAAGATCGATGCCGGGATTCAGGTCCTTTTTAGATTTCTCATTTATTGTAATAAATATTAGGACTGCTAAATGGACATTCACAGAGGCTGGGGATGTTGAAATCTGCAAGGGCTAGTGCAGTGTCATGATCAAAGCTCCACACCTTTTATATATGGATGTACAACAGGGTGACACCACATCTTCAGTTGTGACACCACATCTGTCATTGTGCAGATTTTAATACATACATCTTTGCAAACACCTCTAGATTGTAGCATCTTGAATTTATCTTGTCTTGAAACACACAACAGTTTCAGTTATAGCCAGGGGTGGGTTCTACTTACCTTTACTACCGGTTTGCAACGGGGCCGCGCGCATGTGCAGAAGCATTCTGATGATGTCGGGATTGGTGGGTGGAGCCTCCCTCCGATTTTACTACTGGTTCTATAGAACCGGTCCGAACCAGGGGCAACCCACCACTGGTTATAGCACTTAGCAATAGCACTTAGATTTATATACCGTTTTACAGTGCTTTATAGCCCTCTCTAAGCGCCCCCAACAATTTGGGTCCTCATTTTACCCACTTCGGAAGGATGGAAGGCTGAGTCAACCTTGAGCCTGGTGAGATTTGAACTGCCAATTTGAAGGCAGCTGGCAGTTAGCAGAGATAGCCTGCAGTACTTGTTGTGGCCCGCCAGCGACCTGCACAGATTGTTGCTGATCCTGACGACGAGGAGGCTAGTATGGTGTCACGCTAGCACTCGAGTGAGACAGCAAGGAGGCTGAAGAAGATGTAGTGCCAGAGGCAGGGATTTAACCAGGGCCTTCAGAACCTCCAGAGGCTCCTTTAAGTGAAGAGGATGAAGTGGAGGAGCCTCTTCTCAATGCACGGGCATGCAGAGCTGCGAAAAGGCAGGAATGGTTACTCAGGAGGAGGTCTCCTCAAGAGTAAGGCTTGGGGCTAATTGTCCACTCCCTTAGCCTATTTAAGTTTGCACACAGCTTGTAAAAAGCTGCAGGAAACAACGTTCGTTCGTTCGCTGATGATTGAGTTTGGATTTTCTCTGCAAACCTGCCTTCTGGGCTTTCTGCCAACTCTTGTAAGATTCTATCTTATCTGTGGAATTTCTGGTAGGTTGTTAAGAACATTTTATTAACAGCCTGCATTTGCAAAAGACTGTGTTTTAAAGTAAACTGAGTTTTGTTCGGAGTTTGTGTGTGCTACATTCTTTGGGATCTGTAGCTGGGGCAGAACAGTACTGCACTCTAACCACTGCGCCACCATGGCTCATTAACCATGGTTATGATGGATTTTTACCAGTTTTTTGTAATTATGAAAAGAAGGACAGAATGTTAGTGGTTCAGGCTGGGAACTGATATGTCAAATATTCCTCCAAACAGAAATCTGGCTGTTATACATATGAGAGTCTTTTAACACAGTGGTCCCCATCCTTTGCGGCTTGTCAGCCCAGTGGGGGGAGAGGGGAACTGGTCCGCACGAGCAGTTTGCCTGGCACGCGCACTCATGCAGCCCTGGCATGAACAGCAGTCTGGCACAAGATGCAGGCTGGTGTGCACGTGTGTATGAGTGCCAATCACTCATGGAAATTGAGCTGCGTGTGTGCACACACTCGCCAGCCAGCCACTCACATGGCTGGCAGTGGGCTGTGGGCTGCAACCCAGGGTTTGGGGATCCTTGCTTTAACATTTACTGCAGGAGTGAAATGTAAAATTTGTTACTACCAGTTCTGTGGGCGTGGCTTGGTGGGGGGTAATGTGACTGGGTGGGCGTGGCCAACTTTTTTTTAAAAAAAGACTTTTCAAAGCATTTTTTTAATGCTTTGAAAAGCCTCTGCCGATCAGGCAACTCAGCTGGGATTGTCAGAGACTTTTCAAAGCATTTTTTTAACCACTTCTTCGGCCAAGAGATTGCAGAAAAAAATGCTTTGAAAAGCCTCTGACGATCCCAGCTGAGCCGCGCGATCATCAGAGGCTTTTTTTTTTACTTTTAAAAGCATGTTTTCCTTGGAAGAGGTTGTAGAAAAAATGCTTTTAAAAGTAAAAAAAAAAGCCTCTGATGATTGTGCGGCTCAGCTGGGCATGGGGGGGGGGGGGTTGCAGGGATTTTTGCTACTGGTTCTCCAAACCACCTGCCGCCATTGCTACCGGATCGGGCGATCCTGTCCGAACTGGGAACATTTCACCCCTGATTTACTGTAAGTTACATCAACTAGATAAATATGACCTCATATATATCAGAGATGTGCAATTTTTTCAGGGCAAAAGATTCTGTTCCCCCGCCCCAAATAATTGGGTTGCACAGAGCAAGATCAAAAGTTTAGCACCTCTAGTCAAGTTTATGTTTAAATGAATCCCTAAATGAAGAGAAGCTGACACAACCTCTCCATGCTTCAATGTTAAACACAGCCTTTATCTACAAAAATCTGCATCCTTATTTCTTATTGCTAACTATTTATTTGTTTATTTAGCATACAGCATCTGCAGAGATCAGGCAACCACTGATATACAAATGCAAGTTTAAATAAAGCATCAGCAAATATGTATGATATGTGGACAATACAACATATGTGATAAAATATTAAATTAGGATAAAACCATAATAAAATCACCAAAAATGGTGTCATAGAGTCAAAACATTATAATTCTAACTGCTAACCATCTAACTGCTTCTGGTGTGGCTTCAATGAGATCATCCCAAGTGCCTTGAAATATCCTGAGGAGGCATTCTCAAACTAGATGTGTTATCATTTGTTATCATTTTTTATGATACACCACAATCACATTGCAGACTCTCTGCCATTCCTCACTTAAAGAGCTTTTCCTTAGTTCTGTCATGGCCTGTCCTAATTCTATTCAGGTGGCTCCATATAGAATAACAGAGTTGGAAGGGACCTTGGAGGTCTTCTAGTCCAATTCTCTGCTTAGGCAGGAAACCCTACACCACTTCAGGCAAACGGTTATCCAACATCTTCTTCAAAACTTCCAGGTTTGGAGCATTCACAACTTCTGGAGGTAAGTTGTTCCACTGATTAATTGTTCTAACTGTCAGGAAATTTCTCCTTAGTTCTAAGTTGCTTCACTCCTTGATTAGTTTCCACCCATTGCTTCTGGTCCTGCCCTCAGGTGCTTTGGAGAATAGCTTGACTCCCCCTTCTTTGTAGCAGCCCTTGAGATATTGGAACACTTCTATCATGTCTCCCCTAGTCCTTCTTTTCATCAGACTAGACATATCCAGTTCTAGCAACCGTTCTTTATATCTATATGTAAACATATCTATATGTTTTAGCCTCCAGTCCAGGGGTGAAATGCTCCCGGTAGCAATGGCGGCGGGTGGTTCAGAGAACCGGTAGCAAAAATCCCTCTCCCATGCCCCGCACGCCCAGCTGAGTCACACGATCATCAGAGGCTTTTTTTTTTTTTTACTTTTAAAAGCATTTTTTCTTCGGCTGAAAAAATGCTTTTAAAAGTTAAAAAAAAAGCCTCTGATGATCGTGTGACTCAGCTGGGATCGACAGAGCCCTTTAAAAGCATTTTTTAAACAACCTCTTTGGCTGAAGAGGTTGTAGAAAAATGCTTTAAAAAATTTTTTTTTAAGTTGACCACGCCCACCTAGTCACATTACCCCCCCACACACACCAAGCCACGCCCATAGAACCGGTAGTAACAAATTTTACATTTCACCACTGTTCCAGTCCCCTAATCATCTTTGTTGCTCTTCTCTTTGCTCTTTCTAGATTTTTAGATATTTGGGGGGGCATCTGCATTCCTGGAAGTGGTTTTGTTGGATCTGCCTGATCTGTTTGGTTGTGGTTATTAAAAGTTGCCCATTTTGACTGCCATTCTTCATCTAGATCGTAAGATTGCAGTATGTTTCCCAAATTGGTTCCCTAGACTTAAGCCTGGAGTGAGGTAGAGAGATTTTATGTATCAGTAGATCTCTAGGAGTCAGTGGCCTGTTTATCTTATTCCACTCTTGAGCTGTCTGTTGTCATCTGAGATCAGGAGGGACAATATTAGAAAGAACATGGAGCCATGAGAACAGTGTGGATAGACTCTGCTATCTGACTCAAAATCAGTGAATGTAACTTGTGTAAAAGTCAGTACTTTTTTACCCCTCCTTTGTAATGGTTAAAAAAAAAAGCCTTGTAGCCAACTAAGAATCTTTCTATTCTTGCTTTCGGAATGTTTTCCCTCTCCTACTGGCAGAACCATTCTAGCTCAGAATTATTCTTAAGACTTTCTAGTATGCGTTGCATATGTGAGCTCTTCCCACAGTTTTTCAATAATTTTCCAGTCTAGAAAATATGAAGGCCATTCCAAAAACTTTTTCTTTCTTATTTAATTTCAGGGTATATTTTGGATTATCTATCTTCTTGATATATCCAGCTTCTTACAGCTTCTGTTTCTTTACAGAATGTGAGATGCAACTTTCAGGGTTGCCAGGTGTCCACTATTTGAGCGGACAGTCCACTTTTTTCACATTATGTTCACTATTTTTTTTCACAAAATAGTGGACATTTTTTTTATTCAAAAGCTTTATGATGAAATGGTATGTAAGTTTTGAGAGTCAGAATTCCATGAAGTTTTGTGCCATGTTCCAACACGTTGGTTAAGTTTGTTTAAAGCGGTCGAAAGACTTCTTTTAAACTGGATACCTCTAAAATCGTATTTTATTTCTCTTGAATCTGATAAGTGCCATAAGGTTATCTGGAGCCTTATTTCCGATCAGGAAAATGAACTCGCAAAGGATGATGAACCAACAATTTCAGAATTGTATTTATATTTCACGCACTTCTTCATGTCAATAATGCAAGACACCCTACTGAAGCTGGAAAGCAAGAAAATTCTTGCATGTGATCTTCACATTATCATGTATAAGATGCGTGATTCTTTGCAAAAAAAAAATACGATGAGCAGTTTTTTGGAATGAAAGTTTTATTTGCCTTACATAAAAAACATTTGCCTGAGAATGCCATGCAAAAGTTCAAGAAAGAAGCCATCAACGTGTATCAAAGAGCCATTGCGTACCTAGAAAAGTGGTATAATTTCACCGATTCAGTATATGAGACGCTAAATTGTTTCAATCTAATTGATCGCAATAATCCTCCAACTTTAGAAGAAATGACAAATATCTGGTTATTATCACCATGGCGAGAAGAACTTCCACCCAACACTCTCCTCGATAAAATTTCTGCCTTAGAAGAAGTTTATGTTCATCTGCAGGGCGATTCATCCCTTGATAAGTGGACGTACTTTTTCAAAAAAGAGCCAGCTCCGAGTTTACTGAAACTGTTCCAGTATTGTGCATCAATTCCGGTATCAAATGCAAACGTTGAACGAATATTCAGTGTCATGGGAAATTTGTGGACTGACGAATGTAACCAACTGCTTGTACCATCAGTTCGAAGTGAACTTTGTATATTTTTTAATATTTGTCAACGTTGTACTGAAATTAAAGAATTATTCCTTAAACACAAAGAATTGATCAAAGCTGCGCAGTCAAATAAAAAATACACACGACAGCAAAGTAAAATGTAATTTAATATTTTACATATTATTGTAATATATTTGATGTTTTGAATTTTAAGTAAAGTTTTGAAGTGATTATTTTAATACGTGTTAAAATGTTTGTAAAAAAATATATAATTTAATTGTAAATTTTTTTTTTATTTTTTTACTACTTAACCCCCCCCCACAACTTGTCGGCTATTTTTTGGAAGCAGACCTGGCAACCCTATGATTAAGGGATAAGGCCATTGACATGAGCCTTGGTGGCGCAGCAGACTAAAACTGCTATTAAAGTAGCACTTAGCTGTCAGTTGCCTGCAATTACTGCGAGTTCAAATCTCACCAGGCTCAAGGTTGACTCAGCCTTCCATTCTTCCGAGGTAGGTAAAATGAGGACCTGGTTTGTGGGGCCAATAAGTTGACTTTGTATAAAAAAGAACACTGCTTAGGGGGCCCCCGAAAGCCCTACTAAGCAAGTATATATAAAAGTATGAAGGCTATTGCTTAATGCATTGTAAGCCACCCTGAGTCTCCGGAGAAGGGCGGCATATAAATCAAATAAATAAATAAATAAATAAATAAATAAATAAATAAATAAATAAATAAATAAAGGCTAGAAACCAGAATACCGTGAGTTTCATTCCCATCTTAGGCATTGAAGCTTGCTGGGTGACTTTGAGCCAGTCCCCCCCTCTCTCAGCCATCATGGGGCTGTTATATATGTCTGAATGGATTCCTTCTTCTACTCACACAATATTTTCTGTGCCTTTGGCTGCCATATTGTCCCAAAGTATAATAGGGCTAGCACCCCATACTTAATGGTTGAAAAAGTATTATTTCCCTCAAGAGCTTCGCCTTTTTTCCCCCTCTCCAAATGCCTCTTCTTCAGTTGTGACCAAATGGTACAATTTTTTGCAGTGGTGAAATCCTCCAAGGATCGCCACCGGTTCGCTGCCCGCACATGCGTGGTGCGTGCCAAAAACACGCTGTGGGCGCACATGCACAGCGTGCACCAAAAGCACTCTGCACACGCATGCATGCATAGCTCACACCAAACTCGCGGTTCATGTGGAAAAAGAAGATTTCACTAGGTAATGAAGGGGGGTGGGGACAGCTGTGCCGTGAGATTTAGCTACACTGGAAAGCAGGATTTTCTGCTTTCTAGCTATTTTAAATTGTGCGGCACAGCTGATCATCAGAAATACCGGTTCGGACAAAACGGTAGCTTTTTTAAACTACCGGTTTAAACTACCGGTTCACCCACACTGGTAGCTTTTTAACTATCGGTTCGACTGAATCGGTAACTTTTTTTTTACTACCAGTTCGCCCGGTAGCATTTCACCCCTGAATTTTTGTTCAGCAGTTCAAAGCACTTTGTTCCAAACTATTTGGGCATTATCAATGTTTTTTGCATACTTTAGCTGATGATTTTTATGATGAAGTCAGAGAAAAGGTTTCCTTTCCATGCTGAACAATAAGAAAAGCTGTACTATGAACCTGTAGATGACCATACCAGAGTCATCTAAACTTTTAATGGGTCACTTGCAAGAATCTGTGGTTTTGGTTTGCAGATCTGTTCAGTTTCTAGATCTAGCAGATGTTTTTCTATGTATTTCTGATGCTGCTTCAACATTCTGGTCAGCATGCCATAACATTTGTCCATTAAGGGATTTTCTTCACCTGGCTAATTGTAGACCTATCAAATCAATTTACATTATTAACTACTTTGAGGGGCGGGAGAATGAATAGCATTAAATTGATTGGAAACTTCCATCCCTGCCATATTCATGGTTTTCTTATTTTGAATCTAAACAACTGCACATAAAGAGCAATCATGCGTTCAAATTTGCAGAATGAAATTGTATTCAACTTTGCACCATATAAATGTAATATCAGATTCTATTCATTCAGGGATTCACTGAAGCAAAATTGCTAAACTTATATACATAGTATAGAGGTACGTATAGTACATATTAGTTTATATATAAACTCATATATATATAGGACAGAAGCAACTAGGAATTAAGGAGAAACTTCCTAAAATTGAGGACAATTAACCAGTGGAATAATTTGCCTTCAGAGGTTGTAGGTACTTCAACACTGGAGGTTTTTAAGAAAAGACTGAACAGCCACTTGTCTGAAATGGTATAGAGCAGGGTGGATTTGATTTAAATCAAGTTGATTTAAATCACAATTTAAATCATGATTTAAATCACTAGTAAAAAGGCTTGATTTAAATCAACTCGATTTAAATCATAATTTTTAAAGAGCAACTGTCATCTCTGCTACTCCTTTGACCCACTGTTGACTCACCGATAGTCCCAGTGTTGCAGAATATACAGCCTCATGCTACATAACTAAGCTCCATTTCATGCTGAATAAACTAAATTATTTATGTATCTTAAATAGAAAACTATCTTACAATAGATTTTTAGCCCAAAAGTTTTTTATTAAAATAAATTCGATAAAAACCTGCAGTAATTGCAGGCAGTTGGTCTTAATAACAAGGTGCTTTAGACCACTGTACTCTTTTTGGGGTTAGGGGCTAGGCAACTTCTTACAGTGCTAATTCTGACTGTAGCACAAACTTTGTTGGAGATGTAGTGTGTGACATTTAATCAAATCCGCAGCATTTCAAATGCTTCCAAGCAATTGCCTTAATGGTTCCTCAACAGATCTAATTTTTGCAAACCTCCCACCCCTCCCAGATATTACAGCATGTCCTGATTAGATTTTTGATTACTTTTCTCTTTCTTAATTACCCTGCATAAACCAGGTTTAAGGGGAGATTGGGAATTATTTTACTTTATGTAGGTACGCCAGCCAACCTATTTCTCTCTCTCTCTTCCTTTGACTCATGGGATCATACTGGATGTTCTGGTTTTATTGGCTCCTGTAGTCATTAGATGACTTGGCACTTGTTGTCCTGTCAGCATGAGAGGTCATTCACCAGCCTCAATCACAGGTTTCAAGGCAATCGCAAGAAAACTCCTCACATCAATTTGAGTCAATTTGCAAACTAATCAGTTAATCCCTCCCAATGTGTTTAGGGGTCAGCTCTGATCTAGTTGGAAAATATTCGTTGATTAGCATAGGAAATCTCAGATGTGCCAAGGCCTGTTTACTCCAACATTCCCGCTCTCCCAGCCCTCTCCAGGTTGCTCCCGCCTTTAATTTCCCTGCAGGTTTCGGGAGGGATGCATTAAATTAAAACCACTCACTGTTCTGTGAGCAGTCTTTTGTGACCAATAATGAATGTAATGAGTGAAAAAGGAAAGGGAAACAGGATGATTAAGCCAGGTTGGGCGGCTTTTACTCAGCAGTTTGCATCGTGACACAAATGGACAATTGGGCTTTTCTTCCATTAATTTGTAATTGTGCTTTCACTTGTCATATTAAAACACACACACACAAACTATTTACTCATACAGGAGTAATGTGGCAGATGCTGCTTCCTTTACATTGAGCTGTCCTGATAGAATGCTTAGATGATGCTTCCTTCGGTTAAAAACCTAATGCTTTATTAGAGTGTCTAAGGCAAGGGTGTCAAACTCAAGGCCCGCGGGCCGAATCCGGCCTGTGGAGTGCTTAGATCTGGCCCGTGGGGCCACCCTGGAAACCTGAAGGACCAGCCCGTGGTGCCCCTGCCAGTGAAAATGGAGCTCCGTTTTCACTGGCAGAGGGTTGCAGGAGGCCGTTGCAGCTGAAAATGGAGGTTGGAGCCTGTTTTCACTGGCTGAGCACCCGGGCCACTATAGGTGCCCCCGACATGAGTGACATTGAGGTGGCCACGCCCACCCTAGCCATGCTTTCCCCTACTCCCATCCCCCAAGGTCAAACATAACCCTGATGCAGCCCTCGATGAAATCGAGTTTGACACCCCTGGTCTAAGGATTGCTTTACTCAGCGACAACAGATTGATGATTGCGAAGGAACCTAAAGTTTGAGAGCTGCATCCAGTCCTAGTTTTCTGATTTCTACATTGCATGATGTACAACTTTTCAGGTTCTGAGTTACCCATTTTGGAATGCTCATTATAAATAACTTCTAGGCATACATCTAACAGGCTAATTGCCTTTATTTTATTATTATTATTTTTGTGCAAGGATTTGGAGCCTTTCAGGCTATCCACATTTGTCTCAAAACAGCTTGAACGGGTGTTCCCATGAAGACTTAATCAGACCAAGCAGGCTTCTTTTGCTTCAACAGACGGCTGTAAGGTGACTGTGTTCACACCTTGCACTAAGTCAGTATTCTGAATCATGGTCTGTTAACTAAACCACAATGCTTTGTTTTTTGCACATAAGCCAACACAGATGATTACGTTAAGTCAAAAGCCAAAACTCAAACCTAAGCTTTATGTCATAGTGTGATTTGTAAACTTAATGACTATGTAGCATTAGTCATGACTAAATTGTTGATTTCATGGACGGTATAGATCGTACGTAGAGGACTTTAGAATCTACAACAGGCTGTGCAACACTTGGGATGAGTCCTGAAATACAATTACTAATCGCATTTGATACCAGCTATCATAAGTTTCATAACCATACATAACCATGACACCAGTTCTGTTCTTGGCTGATTTAATCAGCCAGGAGTGTTGGGATGCTATAAGGAGATGGTAGCCTTCATCTATTCACATGCACTGCCTCCTTTCTCAGGATAACCACACTGGGAAAAAAAACTCAAAACAGGGAGTTAACTACTAACAAGATAAATAACTACTGAAGTTACAGAAAATAAAAAATGTAAGAGTTGAAAAGAACCCTGGAATTTCCTCCACCTCCTGCACAATCAAAGAATCCTCTAAGGTTACCTACTCAGCCTCTTTTTCACCAGTGAAAGTCAGTCCATCTCATCCAGAGACCATTTCATTTTTGAAGAGTCATTGTTTTAGAAAATGTTTTCTGATGTCCAACCAAAATGTAATGCTTTGTAATTTAAGCCAGTTGTTTCTTTCCTATCTTCTGGAACAATTTGAAAGCCACTGAGAGATAAAGGAGGTCAGAAGAGATGCAATTCCCCAATTCCATGTCTGCCAGGAGTCACATAGAAGCTCAACAAATGTAATCTCATTACTAAAACCCAGCATGACACCTAAATATGGGAAGATCTATAAACTGTTTCCTTCAGGGACCAAAATGTTGGACCTGTAAGCCTACCACCTTCTATCTACAAGAAAACACTGCAGACTAGATCCTTCTCCTTCTCCTTCTCCTTCTCCTTCTCCTTCTCCTTCTCCTTCTCCTTCTCCTTCTCCTTCTCCTTCTCCTTCTCCTCCTTTCCCTTCCCTTTAATGTTTCTGTTGATGAACTCCAAGATAGGTCTATTTATTAGTTTGCAGATGTGTCACATCATTGGCTCAAGCTTAATTTATAATTCACTATATCCTCTTTTTGTATATTACTGGTCAGTCCCAAAGGTGCTTTTTCAGCAGGCAATTCAACTTTCTCGGTTTTTCTTTGAAGACGTTTCGTTTCTCATCCAAGAAGCTTCTTCAGCTCTGACACGATAATGGGGAATGGAAGGATTTATATTCCTTGCAGACAGCTGGTCATTTGCATCCTTTTAGAGGGTCATTGAAGCCCTTCTAAAAGGATGCAAATGACTAGCTGTCTGCAAGGAATATAAATCCTTCCATTCCCCACTATCCTGTCAAAGCTGAAGAAGCTTCTTCGATGAGAAGTGAAATGTCTTCAAAGAAAAATGAGAAAGTCCAGTTGCCTCCTGAAAAAGCACCTTTGGGACAACCATGACCTGGATGACTGAGAATCTCTACAGACTATTACTGGTCAGTATTGTCCTCTACATTCTGTGTGTGTTTCTGTATCTGGGTCTAAAATGTAGAACTTTGTGTTTGATTTAATTAAAGTTCATGTTTCATGTTTTGCACATTGTTCCATGAAGGGCTCACCGTCACTACTATCTTGACTGCCTTAGTTAAGTTGCAATCAGAAAAAAGGTAAATTCAACCATTGGTCTCCTCTTTTTTTCCCAAAATGGCTAGGCTGTCCTGTCTTTCTGCTAGTTTCTACCTCAATGTTTTCCATTTTCCATTTCCCTTTCGCCCTGCACATTCCTAATGTGCACATGGACAAGAAGTGTATGCCTGGCCTGAGACCACTGAAAGGAGTTCCCCCTTGGAATCAGTGCCTCTTTACCACTGCCCCACCAAGAACAACACTGTCATACCAAGAGAGAATTCCTTGTAGTTCCAGGTTCAGAAGCTTCTAATCCTGGACTTTCTTGCAACGCCGGAACCTACAAGGAAATTGTTTCTGACTGGTAGCCAAACAGGAAGCAGCCAGCCAGATGGAACAGCTGCCATTCCATTCCTCAGACTATCAACTGGAGCTAAGTGTGGCTCCTCTTCTTTGCCTCTAATCTGGAGCACTGAAGCAAGATAGGATGTTATCTAAATGACTAAGTGTCCATTGCAATGTCATTACATGAGACCCATCCCTAACACGTTTGTGTGTGATGTCGCAATGCAAGTACAAAAGTCATGGAGCTTGCATCATGGTGCATCAGTGAATCTTTCATCATTTGTCTCTGGTTGCTGCCCTTTAGGTGTCCACCAATGGTCGGATTCCAAAAAAATTTCTACCGGTTCTGTGGCTTGGTGGGTGTGTCCTGGTGGGCATGGCAGGGGAAGGATACTGTAAAATCTCCATTCCCTCCCCACTCCAGGGGAAGGTTACTGCAAAATCCCCATTTCCTCCCAATCAGCTGGGACTTGGGAGGCAGAGAATAGATGGGGGCGGGGCCAGTCAGAGATAGTATTTACCAGTTCTCCGAACTACTCAAAATTTCCGCTACCGGTTCCCCAGAAATCCTCTTCTTGGATCCAGGCTCAACCACAGAGAAGGCCTCTGGATTAGGGCAGCTAGAATGAGAAGTGGCACCATTGGGACAGCTGATACAAGACGAGGCTCCATTAGGGCAGCTGCAACGAGATGAGGCACCACCGGTGCAGTTGGAATGAGAAATGGCACCATCAGGTTGAGGACGTGAGACTTCCCCTTTCCTCAAGTCATCAGTCACATGGTCCAATAAAAGTGTTGGCCAGTTGCTTGGTTACTTCACTCCTCCTCTCCAAGCCACCTGTTGAAAGCACCTTGGTTCCCACAGGAAAACCTTTTGTTTTGATTGCAAAACTCCAGTTAACTATTTCCCTCCCCTTCCCATCTAGTGGCAACCCTGAAGCCGCAAAGATGGCCCCAGCCAGGTTCACTTCAGGGTTGACAGTCTTCTTTGATGTCTTTTTTCTCCTGTCTTCTTCAATGTACAGGGAGATGCTTGTCCTCCTGAATATCCTTTTATCTCAATGGCATTTCTATGCTCAAACCACAAAGAAGCATTCTGAGGTTCCAGCCACCTACCAACAGCTTCTGAATTCTACATAATGTGGAAAGAACATTAGGTACGAGTGGCTCAGGATACACTTTGTCAAGGAACTTTTCTCAGTGGCACATCTGTGCCCATGCCAACTTGCTGGGGTAGAGGTTTTAGAACATGTCTGGTCCCTAATTGATTAGCTCTTCGTTCTACTTGTGATAGGAAAAAAAAAACACCCCTCATTCTTATTGATGACTGCTGCATGTTTTCAGGCTTCAACATATAATAGTACACTGCATCAATTCTTAATTTCTGGGTATGTTGTAAGATGCCATAATAGTCCTTGCCAGCAGTACTCTGTTTAAATGAATTTTTAATTGAATCATTCATCATAGGAATTAGTTGACCACACTGGGCAATTCTGTGAAAGATCTACCAGCTAACTATAAGGCTTGACTGGAAATAGAGTAGATATGCAATCTCTTTGGCACTAATTTGGCAAGTACTGTTTTTTATGCAGCTTCTAAGTTACATAATTAAATCCTTCTGGAGACAGATGAAAAAAAAAAACCCAACCAAGAATTCCCAACTTCTATTCTGGATATGAATGTACTTTCATGCATAAATGGTGACCAGGTAAATACTTCTACATTTTTTTTTCATTGCTGGGTTTGATGGTATGGAAAAAAGCTTTCGATATCTAGCTGGAAATGCATTCAATTATTATTTATTTTGTATTTAGGTCTAGCTTGTTATTCTGTTTGCATATCTATTCCTATCACTCACAATCTCGTTTTGTTCATATTAATATTTAATATTCTTTATACATTGTTCAACCTTAATGGTTGCCTAATTTCTGTTTTTCATCCACAGAGAAGCTATTAATTTATGAGCATATAGGGCAGTAAGTAATAATTTGCATGAATGCTTTGAGCAGATATGCTTCCATAGGCCTCCCATAGCATAAACTCTGGGTACTTGTGATACCATCTATTGGCCAAGCTTCAATGAATCTCACTTTACATGATGCAGCAGAGTAGGAGAAGAGGTTTTTTTTTAAAAAAAAAACCCATAAAAGGAGTTTAATCTACTAAATGAAAAATCAGCAGAGATCACATAAATTGGTTTGTTTGTAGTAGGGCTTTTGCAGCTATTTGTTTAATATTAAAGATGGTATTCAAAGTGATTCCAAAGGCTTGTACGTCGCTCAGCTTTTCCCAAGTTTTGTGATATTTATTCTGGTCGTATATGGGAACTCAGCACTGTTATCTTTTGGATGAATGGAATGCCGGGATAAAACCAATACAAATATTCCTGAAAACAAAGAGCAAGGTTTTTAATAAAACAGTTGACCGTGTTTGAATCTGAGCGTACATCTTAAAAATGTGTCATTATAATGGGATTTCTCTTCCCTCTTCTAAACACAAATCTATTTTTCCTTCTCTTCCTCCCAGAAATGAATGCAATGTTTCTGTTTCAAATCTGGACCTAAAAATTAGAATATTTTATGTTGTTGTTGAATACCGTAAACTGAAAAAAGAGCTTTGGTACTTTTTTAAAGCTGGTTATGCAAATATTGTCACCATTGCAGGGGTGGGTTTCACTTAACCTTTACTACTGGTTCGTTCGCACTTCTGCGCATGCACAGATCGTATTTGATGACATCTGGGCGGGTGGGCGGAGCCCGAACCAAGGTAAATCAGTAGCAACTCACCACTGCACCATTGGTGATAAACATCCTTTTATTAGCAGTCCTTGGATGACTATTACCTTGTCAATCATTATTAGACTGATGGGATAACAGTCACCTTCACTATCAATGGGATTTCCTTATTCTTATTCCAGATCTCTTGGCCGAGTACTTCAGCATCTTCCTATGTGGTGTTTGGAGTTTTGAAGTCTTCCATGAATGTTCTTCACCATGTATTTTGGGGATGTCCTCTTGGTCGTTTGGCATCATTGCCATCTTGGGGATTTGATTGTTCTCCATACAAAGAATATGCCTTGCAAGTTGGAGTCTTCTGCGTCCAACAATGTTGCACAGTTTGCAGGAGAAACTCTATTGGAGCACTAAAACATATGAAGAACAGTTGCAGGAATTAGGTATGTCTACTTTAATGAAAAGAAGGATGAAGAGTGATATGATAGCAGTATTCCAATATCTAAGGGGCTGCCACAGAGAAGAGGAGGTCAACCTATTCTCCAGAACACCTGAAGGCAGGACAAGAGGCAATGGATGGAAACTAATCAAGGAGAGAAACAATTTAGAACTAAGGAGAAATTTCCTGACAGTGAGAACTATAAACCAGTGGATGGCTTGCCTTCAGAAATTGTGGGTGCTCCATCACTGGAGGCTTTTAAAAAGAGAATGGACCATTTGTCTGAAACGGGACAGGGTCTCTGCTTGAGCAGATGGTTGGATTCCAAGGTCCCTTCCTTCTCTTATTTTGCTACTATTACATCCAACCTAGAACTAAGGAGAAATGAGAGAACTATTAATTAGTGGAATGGCTTGCCTCTGAAAGTTATGGGTGGAGGTTTTAAAGAAGAGACTGGACAGCCATTTGTCTGGAATGGCATTGGGTCCCCTGCTTGAGCTGCAGATTGGACTAGAGACCTCCAAAGTATGTTCTATATTCTATGTATATTGGATTGAGACCATCATTCATTGTGGAAAAATATTTTAGACCAGGGGTGCCGTATTGGGGGAGGGGGGTCCATGGCCAGAGTAGGTGTGGCCAGGGTGGGCATGGCCAGCTCAACGTCATTCGTGTTGGGGGCACCGGTGGTGCCCCGAGCAGTCTCCAGTGAAAATGGGCTCCCGGGCTGCATTTTTGGCTGTGATGGCTTCCTGCAACCACCTGCCAGCAAAAATGGAGCTTGTGACCCTTGCAAGCTCCATTTTGGGCTGCGACAGCCTCCTGCAACCCTCTGCCAGTGAAAATGGAGCTAGGGAGGGCTGCACGTGGCCATCCCGAGTTCCATTTTTGCTGGCAGAGGCACTGCGGGCTGGTCCTTCACTGTTTTCAGGTCAGCCCCACGGGCCAGATCTAAGCACCCTTGAGATTAACACCCCTGTTTTAGACTGTGCTTGAAAGCATGGGGTTCTACGCAGAATGGTAAAGAGGCAGGCAAAGAAAAAAACCCAAGTGAGCATTATCTCTATACTTGTTTTCTATTCAATTTCCATGCTTGAAGAACTAAAACTCTAATATTAAAGTTCTAAATTAAACTGTGTATATCAGTAAGCTAATAGAACTCTCTAGCATGTATAATAAAGTGTCACATTGCTTCTCCAACTAATCATTAATGAATTAATGAAAGGGGCTTTTCTCTCTCTTTTTGTATGCTGTAATGTAATGAGATAGACAGCATTTAGGCTTTTTAAAGATTTAGGGACTCTATTATTGAAAAATAATTATTACCCTACAACGGTAATTAAATGTAATATGAATGAAACTGACATATTTTCTTATCCATAATAAACATTAGCAATGTCAACATTCTTTATTGTTACTCTATGACATCTAACAGGGAAGGGGGAGGGCTCTTACTAAGTAAATCCTAGATTAAAAAATAAATCAACAGGTAGCTCTCTGAAATAAACTAAAGATGGTGTTGAAATAATTATGTCAGCTAAAATTATCCCTTTATTTTTAGGATCACTTTATGTTTGGATAACGTTCCCACAGGATTACTGAGATTTTCATATACCACCGAACATAATCTTGATTCAATCCAAAAATATGTCAGATTCTTGAAGCTCACTGTTTCTAAGTCCTAAACTTTTTTCTTTTTCTTTTTTAATGAAAATGGGATTACTACTAGAGTAGAAAGCTAGGGTGTCATTTGTTTCTGTTTATTGTTATGTCAGTTTCTGAATTGTGTTGCTAACTGAAGAATTATAATTTCAGAAATGGTCTGAAAACAATAGCACTATGCAGAAGGGAAAAACATCTCCATTCAAATTCCTCTATCTAAGAAGGTACCACTGAAGGAATGTTCTCCTCCAGGACTCTCAGGGTTACATTTTAGCTGGAGTTGAAAAGCCTCTCCTGAAAGGTTTCCCTTCAGATAGTTTTCCTGTCATTTTGGGAATCATCTTCTCACTGGATAGATAACAGCTTCAGGAAAACATGGCCCACCAGAAAATTGTGAAATCTATATTAGAATCTCAAGATATATAGGTCAAACTATATGTGCTTCTTTCTCTTCCTGAATTATATGATAACTCCTTGATCTTCAGAGTGGGCAAAAGAAAGATAATGTATTGTTCAGTTAGGAAAAGATGATGGTGAAAATAGAGAATAAGAAGAAACAAATTTAGTATCTGGTTATATCTATGGAAGCCATGAGCCATCTTCTGGATGAGCCATGGGCATTATCCAGAACATTAATCATGCTATACTTCAGGGCAGTGGTGGGATTAAAATTTTTTTACTACTGGTTCTGTGGGCGTGGCTTGGTGGGCATGGCATGGCTTGGTGGGTGTGGCTTGGTGAGCGTGGCAGGGGAAGGATACTGTAAAATCTCCATTCCCTCCCAATCAGCTGGGACTCGGGGGACAGAGAATAGATGGGGGCGGGGCCAGTCAGAGGTGGTATTTACTGGTTCTCCAAACTACTCAAAATTTCTGCTACTGGTTCTCCAGAAGTGGTCAGAACCTGCTGAATACCACCTCTGGTTCAGGGGTGTCAAACTCATGGCGTCACGGTGGTGTCACATGATGTATCAGGAGTTTTTCTCCCTTCTCTAAATGGGCGTGGGTGTGGCCAGTGCATGACGCATCCGGTCCATAGGCCAGGAGTTTGACAGCCCTGCTATAATTCAAGTAATCTCCTTTGATTTCAACAGGATAATAGGTGTGAGAAAGAGGGAGGATCTCCTACCAGAAGTGTTTTATCGAGGTGGCTTCTCCAGCAGCCAGAATGATGACATTTTCAAGAAATTGTTGCTTAAGGTAAGATGGTATTCCAGCAATGGAGGCATTTTCCAATATCTATCCAATACAGGTATGCACAGATCACAAGAACTTGGAAAGCCTGCAAAAAGCACAATTCCTCACACCTCAGCAGAATCAGGTGGCCATAATTTTTATCCTGTTACAATTTGTATATCACCAATATTCCTGGCTCACAGAATATGTTCACTTTATTTATTTATTAAATTCATATGCCGCCCATCTCATTCTGCAAAGCAACTCTTACCAAAATTACCATATGTGCCATCATTTGAATATGAACTTCAATGTTCATCTCTTCCTACCAGAATGCTTCAGCCAAGCAATTTTGTCTCTTGCCAAGAGTTCAAGTCTCCAGAAAAGTTGGGGGTAGGAAGACAGACCATTGACCTGCTAGTTCAAGCATTCCTCCATAGTCATTTTTCCCTTTCAAGAAACCTAGGGTTATATAATTTTGCCCCCAAAAACTCTTGCATCTGTATAAGAGCTCTTCTTAGAATACTGGCTATCAGATCTGGAGCGCGAAATCTAGGTTACCTCTAGATGCCAGTAAGGGTGGAGAACACTAACTTTTTGCTGACATCTAGCTGTTGTCCAGATATGGTAGCCTTACTCTAGGGAAGGAAGGGTGCTCTATCTACAGTCACCTACAGTAATTCTTGACATACAACCACAGTTGGGACAGGAATTTCCATCTCTGAGCAATGTGGTCATTAAGTGAGTCACACATGTGAGCTAAGCCATATCCAATTTTATGAGCTTTTTTGGAGCAGTTGTTAAGTGAATTACATAATTGTTTAGAAAATGAAACAAGATAACATTTATTGTCATTTTTTCTGTGAACACATTGGCACATGTTAAAAAATGAAATTCTGATGTCCACTCTCAAATTATACACACACACACGGGAGGAGCGGGGGAGAGAAAGAGAGAGAGAGAGAGATTGATTGCAACAGTCGTAAGTGTGACGATTGGGTCATAAGTAGCTTCCAGTCATAACTTTGAACAGTCACTAAACAAATGGTCATAAATCAAGGACTATCTGTATTTAAGACCTAGCTTTGTGAATTAATTTAACATTTAGAATTAAATTCATTTAAAAAACCAGGAGACACCATGAGTTCAAGTCCCACCTTATCCATGAAAGCCAGCTGAGTGACCATGGGCTAGTCAATCTCTCAGCCCAATCCCTCACACAGTGTTGTTGTGGGGAAAATAGAAAGAAGGTGTGTGAGATATGTTCCCTGCCTTGAGTTTTGTGTAAAAATAATAAAAGCAGGATTTATTATTTATTTATTTATTAATTCAACTTATATACCGCCCTTCTCCCAAGGGGGACTCAGGGTGGTGGACAGCCAAACTTAAAACACACATAGTACAAAAGTTAAGAAAAAACTAAAATAAATTAAATCATCGGCATTTCCAATTTAAAATCCCACATCTGCAAAATCGAAAAGTTCCCAATTGAAAACCCAGAATCAATAAAATTGAATTTTTTTTTAAAAACCCCATTAAAACCATTTAAGCTAGGCCAGTTTGTTGGAATAAATAAGTCTTCAGGGCCTTTTGGAAAGCACAGAGATCCGGGATCAGTCATATTCCAGGAGGTAGCTCATTCCACAGGTTGGAATGAGCTACCTCATTCCAAGGAGAAGGATGCAAATAATAAACAAATAAATAAAACCACAGATCCCTTACGTTCATTCTTACATTTTACACGCAACCCTATATAGAATTTCTAAAATTTAAACAACTGTTTGTTTCCAGCTAATGGAAAACTGTTCCAGAAAACCAGAAAACCTGTGCAAAAGCCGAGTGCCACATTTCTGCCATCAATGTGCTGAAAACTGGACATTGGAGAAGACTGGAGGAAAAAGCACTAGAAGGTAGGGAAATAATAGAGCACTGGGAACAAATCAATTGATGTGCCTTGGAAGGTAGAAGCAGCTGTGAGGAAAAACCAGATCCTGAAAAGAAATAAGGTGCAATCATTGTTTTCATCAGGAAGCCTGTGAAAAGCAGGAAAAAAAGATACAAAGGAGAACTTTGGATATAATAGTTCTTGAGGCCAGGGAAGAAATCTCACTCATCTGTCTTATTTTTGTTTCCATATCTGTTGATCCAAGAAAACTTGCGAATCCAAGTTTCACTCGATGCAAGGTGAAGTGACCATTAGGTTAGAAAGAGTTGATTGCAAGGGGAGGTCAAAAAAGTCAATATGGAGGAAGCCAGGAATGTAAAAATAACAGGGAGCAGGGTTTCACCTAGCAGTTGCTATCTTACTGATTTGACACCACCTCCGGATGGACCTGGTTGAGCAAGGCTTTGAGTGAGGTGCCAGGAACCACATCCTGTAAAGTACCAGGTTTTATTCCATTATTAATCCTTCTTCTTCTTCTTCTTCTGCCATATCCATCATCGGATGTTGGCGATCATGTTGGCAATCCTGTTTTTGTCAACAGCCGCATGAAAAAGTGCTGCTGAGTTTTCTCTAAACCACTCCCTTAGGTTTTGAAGCCATGATGTTCTTCTTCTGCCTGGGCCTCATTTGCCTTCAATCTTTCCCTGGAGGATTAAGTAAAGGATGCCGTATTTTTCTGGGTGTCGCATCGCATGTCCAAAATATTCTAACTTTCGCTTTTTAATGGCTTTGATGATTTCCCTTGGATTTTGTTAACCCAGGATTTTAAATTATTAATCCAAGATTTTCCAAATTCTACATAGACTTCATTGGCTCAGCCTAACCACGATTGCATCTGAATCACAGATGGGTTTCAGCAGGTTCTGACCAGTTCTGGAGAACCGGTAGCGGAAATTTTGAGTAGTTCGGAGAACCGATAGTAAAAATTCTGACTGGCACCACCCCCATCTATTCTCTGCCTCCCAAGTCCCAGCTGATCGGGAGGAAATGGGGATTTTGCAGTAACCTTCTCCTGCCACACCCACCAAGCCATGCCCACAAATCCATGCCACACCCAGAGAACTGGTAGTAAAACATTTTGAAACCCACCACTGAACTGAATACATGTTTGTAGTACATGGATAACCACAAAAAACAGTGTGGATTTCTCAATAATCAAGTTGCTCATTTCTGCTGTAGGTGACACCCAACAAGTCAGGGAGAAAGTAAAACTAGAATTATTTTCCTTGCCAGCTAATTTCACATAGACAAGGAGTTGTTTTTGTAGTTCTGATCCTGTACTTGCTGTCTCAAGTGCTACAGTCCATTAAGAGATTTTGACTTATCAGACAAAGCTGCGCTGTTCATTTAACTGGCTCTCGTCTTGTGTAACACACATGCCGGTTGCATTAATACATTATCCTAACTAAAGAAAAGGAACAAAGATTCATAATAGGCAGTTTCAGGTGACGAAATGCTTGATGCAAGCCTCAAAAAGGATTATCCAGTGTTCCTGTAGGGAAAGATTTCCCAAGGAGCTTTGCCATTTAATTAATTTTCTATATTCCATCTCCATAATACAGCCTTAGGTCCATTTTAAAGGAACTCTGAGCAACAGCCAAGAGAAGCATTTTCTATCTTGTCTCTCCTAACTGTTCTCTACTCATTTCTAAAGCCGAATGACCTTGACAATTTCTAAATGCCGTTTAATGCTCCAGCCTCTGCACTACTCTGATTTTTTGAAAAGGAAACGGTTTGCTTTTTAAGGTCATTTGTCAGACATCAAAACAAAAATGCAAAATTCAACCGGTTTGATAAGCGCAACTCCCAAGATTTATAAGATTATCCTTTTCTCACTAGTTTAAATCATAAATTCTGTTTTTTTCAAAAATTTAATCATTTTTGTTAGAAAGGCTGAAAACGTCCTTCTGTTCATTTATTTTAACTATCTCTTGCATGTACGCAGGTGCATCCATTGACTTTATCATCTATCGCTGATAAAATTGTGCAGCCGAAATAAAAAGCGGTTAGGGAAATTATTTCATCTGGCTTTATGCTGACACTTGCCTTTAAACTCTTAAATGGTTTCAGGGCCAGGTCTTACAGAAGAGGGTATTCTCATGCCAGTTGCCCTCATCTTTGCCCTCATTTGAGTCTTTATATCTTCATTGTGCCCTTCCACAATTAGACTGGATAATCTCTTATATCAGTGGTGAAATCCAGTTTTTTTTTTACTACCGGTTCTGTGGGTGTGGCTTGGTGGGCATGATGTGGCTTGGTGGGTGTGGCTTGATGGGCATGACAGGGGAAGGATACTGCAAAATCTCCATTCCCACCCCACTCCAGGGGAAGGATATTGCAAAAACTCCATTCCCACCCTTCTCTGGGGCCAGCCAGAGGTGGTATTTGCCATTTCTCCGAACTGACAAGTAAAATAAATAAAATTAATTAATAAATTTTTTAAAGTATCCTGCCCAGAGACGTTTATCTGGTATCATTTGTGAAATGCTGTTCTGTTAGATCTTTTATGTTCTCAAGCTTGTACTTTTCTGAGAAGAATGATTTCTGCTGATTTGAATTGCTGCTCTTTTCACATTTATATTATTTAATTAATGCCTATGTTTTTATGATACTGATTCAGGGGTGAGTTCTAAATTTTTTTACTACTGGTTCTGTGGGCATGGCTTATTTTGTGGGTGTGGCTTGTGGAGGGTAATGTGACTGGGTGGGCGTGGCCAATTTTTTACTTTTTTTTTTTACTTTTAAAAGCATTTTTTCTACAACCTTAAGAAGTTGCAGAAAAAAATGCTTTTAGAAACCTCTGAGATCCCAGCTGAGCCGCGCGATCATCAGAGGGGTTTTTTTTTTTTACTTTTAAAAGCATTTTTTCAGCCAAAGAGGTTGTAGAAAAAATGCTTTTAAAAGTAAAAAAAAAAAAAAAGCCTCTGATGAGGTGGGTGGGGTAAGCGAGGGCGACCAGGCCGGGGACCGGTTCGGGGGCATGGCCAGCCAATGTTATTACCGGTTCTCCGAACTACTAAAAATTTTTACTATCGGTTCTTGCGAACTGGTACGAACCAGGAGCAACCCACCACTGCACTGTTTGTATTTTCAGTCAGTCTGAATTGTCTATATCCATGATGGCGAACCTATGGCACATGTGCCACAGCTGGCACATAGAGCCCTCTCTGCGAGCACACGAGCCGTCGCCCAGCTCAGCTCCACTGCGCATGTGCACACGCCTCCTGCCGGCCAGCTGATTTTCGGGATGTGCAGGGGGTGGGGTGGGAGATGCACATGCATGTGCAGGGCAGTCACATGCACACATGCATGTGTAGGGGGTGGGGTATGGCACCCCCCACGGCCCATTTTTGGGCCCAGGAGGCTGCAGGGAGGCCTGCTAGGCCAAAAATGGGGGGCAGGGGGTCATGCGCACATGCGTGGGGAGGCAGGGGGAATGGGGTAGTCACATGTGCATGTGCAGGGGGGGTGCATTGCATTATGGGTGCCGGCACGAATGCGCGTGATAAGGTGCATGTGTTGTACTTTCAACACACATCGAGAAAAAGTTTAGCCATCACTGTTCTATATAGTGCAGGGTGGCATATAATTTATGGGTTCACTGTAGACAACTGATCAAAGAAGCCCACTTCTTTTTTTCATTGGACTTAAGTTGTCTTCAGTGTCATCCCATTTGCATGAATTGGCAGGGATATTCCATTCAAGACATGACTCCTGTTTCATTGAGTCTCCCGTGTGACTCATCTAAGGCGAAAGTTGTACTGAAGAAAGCAGCAAGTGGCACAGAAAACTAACAACAGGAAGCTAGACTTTGTTTCAAATGTCTGGAGAAAATATGAAATATTTGATAAAATTCTAGAACTGAGCAAGTGAAGAAGAGAACTAAAAAGAGTCTGCCAAGGGACACTTATGGGATGTTTATGAGAGTCCTTAACAAATTGTCCCTCCAAGCCCAGAGTTTGCCCTTGACTGTCATGAGCACCTGAGATGGGAACAAAAAGAAATAAAATTCTGGTTCATTAAAAAACAAATGTGAAGAAGAGTGGACAGCAATCTTCAGCTTTGAACTGTAATGCTCTCCTCCAACCTAAAAACTAGCATATATTTATAACAAATTCAAACAGAAGAAAAAGTCAAAATATTGAAGCAATGAATAGCCCCAGCTCAACTGAGGAGAAGGATTTCTCAGTACTGTACATAAAAGGTTCCTATAGGCTTTATAATAGAAATTGACCTTGGGACCAACTCTTCATAAGGAAGAGAACAGAAGAGCAAACCCACTGGATGAGAGGAGAAGCAGAAATAAAACAAATAGAGGATATTCTGCATCATAGAACTTAGAAACAGTTTTCAGAACTTTGCAGATGGAACAGGCTCTGAGGATTTAAGGGATCAAAAGAGACACCGTAGAATGGGGACAGAATAAAGGATAAAAAAGATATTCCATTTCTTAGTAGGTGAAGATTAATTTACACAACTGCGTACCAACCAATTCAGGTTATCAATCAGAGGCACGGATCTTCCAGGCCTTATGGAATTAAAATAATTATAATTATATAATTACTTCCTACTAATTTGTATGGATATATTATTGGGGGATTACTGACCTAATAATAGTATCTGTGAAAAAGAAGTAAAGCATTAGTTGAACATGATCCTGCAGTATACATAACACAAAAAAAGCAAATGATTTTAACCTGCATCAAGAAATGTATGGTTTCCAGATTATGGGGAAAAATGGGTTTGTGTTGCCAAATTTTAAAAAGGATTCAGAGAAATTGGAATAGGTTCAGAGAAGGGCAATGGGCATGATCAGGAGACTGGAAATCAAGAGATTGAAGGATCCATATTTTTCAGAATATAAGACACTCCGGAGTATAAGACGCACCTTAGTTTTTGGAGAAGAAAATGGGGGGGGGATTCTGCCTCTGCCTACCAGGTATTCATCTGGCTAGCGTCCTTAGCCTGGTCAACTTCAGCACATTAGTTCACTGGTTGTGCGCCTTGTTGGGACTGAAGCACGGAAGCGGTAAGACAAGGCAGCAGCTGTTCCAGGTTGCCATTTTGGGCTCCGTGCCTCATGTTTTCAGCCTCCAAACGCTCCGTTTGAGAAGTGTTCAAGGCTGCAGGGATCACCAAAGCACATCACCGCCAATCACCGCCCGAAAACGCAATGCACAGAGGCCAAAAACGGGTCATGTGGAGGCCTAAAACATGATGCGCAAAGGTTGAAAACATGATGCACGGAGGTGGTGATTGGCAGCAATGTGCTTTGGTGATCTCCACAGCCTTGAACGGCTCTCAAACGAAGCATTTGGAGGCTGAAAACACCAGGCGCGGAGCCCAAAAATGCAAGCCATTGTCCGTGACAATCTCTGCAGCCAGGAAGAGGATGCGCGGAGGCCAAACACTAAGAGCAGTTCAATAGTGGGAAGCAATTATTCTGAAATATCTTGACCCTTCATGTTGTGTTCAAGCAGGAGATACTCTCCTGTCCTTAATGCTTTCATTTGGATTCCTGCCTTTATGACAAAAGGACAAACTCAGTGGTTTAACTTTGCTCAGATTCCAGGTTATTGATTCTATGATTTCCAAAGAAATAGAAAGACTTTTTGTTATGAAAAATCCATTTAAAAAGCTTTTTTTTCCCTCAGATTTTGCAGGAATGTTTAAATTTCTGACTATGGGATTATGGAATTAGCAAAATGCCACCAATATCTATAACTTCTTAATTTCATAATTTCTTGGCCTCTATTGCTACAGAAAATAGGACTAGAGAAAAGTAATTGTATAGCAGAAAAAAAATCTAGTGAGGACAAAAAGTTCATGTTGCATATTTTTTAAGGTATGGAAATCACTCAAGGTTTTTCAAATGAAGACTTATTTATTTAGAATATTTGCACCCTCTTTCTCAAAATACCCCCAGTTTGATTGCAATAAATGAAACATTATAATGAATCAGTTGTAAAAAAAAGTATCATAAAACTTCACAGAATAAATTGTATAACCTCAGTCATTTATTCTTTCCATGATTCATCTGCTATCTTTGTTGGCCATATGAATGTTTCAATAGAAATTTGACCAGGTAATTTCACCTAGATAACCTCGCCTGACCTTTAAAAAGCTGAACGGGGTTGAATTCTTTAGAGCATAGATAGGAAAATCAGAAGAGCTATATGAGTATATGTGAGACTGGGAAATTAGATGGGAAAAAATCATAAGGAGACAATGGTAAACTATTTTAGTATCATTACCAAGGGAATAATTAGAGCTGTCACACTGTAGTCACTAAAATCCAGCATGAAATAAGGGAATCTTTATCATTTCCTTCATTGAAGAGAGAATTTTAGCTGATGGACATTTTATCCAGCCATATTGAGAGTTATGTCAGTAAAGATTGCAATTCAGAATCCAAGGTCTAGTATATAGGTCTTAGTATATAGGTCTAAGACTTCAGATGAAACTCTCATACTTTTTAGTAGACAATCTGGACCATTTTTATTTATTACAGGTAGTCCTTGACTTACGACCACAATTGTGCCCAAAATTTCTGTGGTTACGTGAAACATTTATTCAGTGAATTTTGACCCATTTCTTGCCACCGTTGTTAAGTGAATCACTTCAGTTGTTAAATTAGTAGCATGGTTGTTAAGTGAATCTGGCTTCCCCCATTGCCTTTGCTTGTCAGAAGGTCTCAATAGGTAATCACATGACCCCAGGACACTGCAATGGTCATAAATATGAGTCAGTTGCCGAGTATCTGAATTTTGATCACATAACCATGGGGACATTGCAATGGTCATAACTGGGAAAAACAGTCATAAGTCACTTTTTTTCAGTGCCTTTGTAACTTCACATGGTCACTAAATGAACTGTTATAAGCCAAGGACAACCTGTACATAATACATACATACATACATACATACATACATACATACATACATACATACATAATACTACTTTATAATGCCTTGGTAAGGCAACACTTGGAATATTGCATTCAGTTTTGGTCACCACGATGTAAAAAAGATGTTGAGATTCTAGTCTAGAAAGAGTGCAGAGAAGAGCAACAAAGATGATTAGGGGACTGGAGGCTAAAATATATAGAAAACGGTTGCTGGAACTGGGTATATCTAGTTTAATCAAAAGAAGGACTAAGGGAGACATGATAGCAGTGTTCCAATATCTCAGGGGTTGCCACAAAGAAGAGGGAGTCAAACTATTCTCCAAAGTACCTGAGGGTAGGACAAGAAGCAATGGGTGGAAACTAATCAAGGAGAGAAGCAACTTAGAACTAAGGAGAAATTTCCTGACAGTTAGAACTGTCAGGAAATAAGGGGAACAACTTGCCTGCAGAAGTTGTGAATACTCCAACACTGGAAATTTTTAAGAAGATGTTGGGTAACCATTTGTCTGAAGTGGTGTAGGGTTTCCTGCCTGAGCAGGGGGTTGGACTAGAAGACCTTCAAGGTCCCTTCCAACTCTGTTATTCTATTCTAATCCTCTATCTGTGTGTATACTGTTTCCCCCCCACAAAATATCACAAGGTAGTACACAAGGATCAAATTTAAATTATATATATATAACTTATACTTATACATACATACATACATACATACATACATATATTATACAGCTGATATAGAATTTTATTACAGAACAACATAGAAAATGATATGAGACTTTATAAAAGCAGCATGGTAGAGAAGTTCAGAATTAACCTTGCAAAAGCAATGCAAAGAGCCTGTAGTACAGTGGACTAAAGCACTGTTATTAACATCTGCTGCTTGCAATTACTGCAAGTTCAAATCTCACCAGGCTCAAGGTTGACTCAGCCTTCCATTCTTTCATAGGTAGGTAAATTGAGGACCCAGATTGTGGGGGCAATAAACTGACTTTGTATAAATATACAAAAGTATGAAGGCTATTGCTTAACTCATTGTAAGCCGCCCTGAGTCTCCGGAGAAGGGCGGCATATAAATTAAAGAAAAAAAAGAGTGGTGGTATAAACATCAGCTTAGGTCTGAAAGACAGAAGGAGCTTAGAAGCAAACTCAAGATGACCTCTGGTAGAAGAGAGGTAAAGAGAAACTCTGCCAGCCTTCCAGATTTCTGTTATTATATCCTGCAGCAATGAATAAAAGCTTAGGAAGCCCTCATAGATCAGATTTAACACAAGCAAACACTGACTAACATTAAATATGCTACTTATCATTGAAAAAAGGCTAAATTTAAATAACACCACACATTTTAAGAATGTTTAAGTTTTTTCTGGGAGCACGAGTGAGAGTTGGTATGAACTCTGAAGAAAGACATTCAAACATGCTCATGGAGGGAAGTCAAGGGTACCCATAGACAACCCTAAAAACATTATACAATTTGGGGGGCGGGGTGACACACTATTGCTGCCAGGAGGCCAATGGCTTAACCCAGAATAAACTAGTATGATAAGCTTATGACTTGGTGTCACATATCATAAAGTATTTAAATAACCTTTCTTTGAAGATTACAGGATAAATGAGAAAAGGGAAATAGCAACCTGTGTTTATAACGATTAATAAGATTATCTAGTAATCTTTCCATGTAGTACTCTTGGTAGCAGCTCATATGCTACTTAAAGAAGTGTTTGTGTATGAGATATGCCTAATTCTACCTAGTCAGCTCCCAAATGATTTATTTTTCAGGCTGCAAATTACATTAATGACATAATTAATAACTGAGATATTAAAAACTGAGTATGTCAGAGCAGTATGTCATGTAATCAATGGCTACATATCGGTTTGTCTCATATTTAATGATTGGCCGGGAGGGAGGATGAATCTATAAAAACAGAAAAGACAATCAATGAGAAGGTTGCATATATTGTCTCCCTTATTTGCAGAGTTGGAAACTGTAGCTTCTTTATTGTTTAACTGTTAGAGATTGGAAATCAATTCTGGAATATAAACAGAAGAGGGAAATATATTAATGGTAAGAAGGAAAATCTTATCAAGTGATCACACTTTGGACTAAATGCTGAGCCTAGGAAATTTTTCCAGAAACAATCATTACCTACACAGAAAGCCTGAAAGTGAACAATACTTTGAAAAATTAGCTTTTACAGGGAAGTGCTATTTCTTCAAACTAGCTAGGAAGCTCCTGTAAATCAGCAAACTCTTTCGACAAGTCTAGTCCATTCTTCATCATCCTTTGGGACAAATAAGACATTATGTTAAACATGCATCCCAAAAAAATTTCCCAGTAGAGTTTACTAATATCCTGACATCAGAGTCTTCTCAATTTCTACATCCCTACCTCACCTCTTTCATAACTCTTGACAAGACATGGAAATACAGATCATAAAGATCTTAAAAATAATAATTCTATTTATTTTACATGAAAGAAGAATGGGACTCTTTTCAAGTTACTGTTAACTGTTTACAGGGGCTGTGAATATAATTTTCAAAAATCAAAGCAAATTTCATGCCATCAGGTCTGTAATAACAATAGTATTTGATAGAATGGACATAGTCCATAATAATATCATATAAAGATTTTGAAGATGGAAGAGTGAATAGTTTAGTACAGCATTCCCTTGATCTACTAATGTTTAGTAGATCAAGGGAATGCTGTGTAGATGTACTGTAGTGTAACTCGATTTCAAAAAGTTGCTCGAAAATGTCTCTTATATTCTTCTTCATAAAATAATGGTCTAAGTCAATGATTCTCAAACATTTTGGTCTCAAGTTGCCTTTGCATTTTTAAAACTTGTTGAGGACCCCAAAGAACTTTATTTTATGTGGGTTATATTTATTGATATTTACTGTATTATAAATTATAGCTGACAAAATTTAAAATTATTATTTATTTGACTTCATAGACCCACAGAAAGGGTTTTCAGGATTCTCTAGGCACCTCTAGATCATACTTTGAAAACCACTGGACTAGATGGTGGTGCTATCAGGTGGATTCATACATGGTTGAATCCACCATGTAGCATCCAAAGAACACTCATAAATATTTCTATTTCAGCTTGGCAGAAACTATCGGAATTATTTGGAATTAGGCAATGGCTAAATCAAATAAATTAAATTAATGAATACAGTGCCACAGGCTCTATCATGTTGTTTGTGGTGTTGAATATTTTTTATCAAAGATTGGATGAGTTAGTTTAACAAGTTTGCAGAAATCAAAATCTTGGGAGCACTATGTAAATTATTGCACCTATGTAAAACAAATTTGAGTGTCTTTGTGGCTTTTCAAATTAAACCTGTGCCATCAGTATGATGCACCTGTTGGGAAGACAAATGCTGACGTGGGAAGCATTGCCAGGAACCCAGAGCTCAGATCATGAATTCTTCTACTTTATTGTACTCTGCCTGTTCAGTCTCTACTTGGAATATTGTACCCAGTACCAACCAACACAGTTCAAAAAGAACAGTGACAAATTGGAGTGAGTTCCAAGAACGACTGCCAACTTGGTGAAAGGCCTGAAACCAAGTCTATGATGAACACTTAAGAATCTGGGTATCTTGCAGCTGGGAGCACCAGAAGTCTGGTAAGACTTCTCTAATTTCCACACTGATAGGTGGGATCTATTTTATGGGACAGGCAGAAAAATTCTTTTGGTCAAATGTTTGTGAAGCCTTGCAGAACAATCATTAATCTCTATCAGCGGCAGCGCTCTCATTTTTAATACACAACAATGAAGAGAATATCATCCACCCTTTGGTTATATTACAAATATTATTATTTTCTACTGATTAATTACTGTATCATGCAAAGATACGATCCAATTTTTGCTCATTTACATGGTTCCTTTTTAAATTAAAGAGGAAACTTTGCTGGTCAGTGTGCCATTTGGTGCGAAGTACAAATAATAAGATACTTATTTAAGTGTTTCTTATAGTTCCTCTGACTTACTTCTAATTAGTATAGAATTGTCAATTCTATCCAAATCAGCACAGTTGCAGTCTCTGTATACAGTTATTTAGAAATAAATCCTACAAGGCTTAATGGGAATTACCTCAAAGTAAATACTGTATGAAAATTTTAATCGCAATTCAGTCAATCTTATTTATTTCTCTCAGAATTGCCACCAACTGACATCTGAGCAACTAAATGTAATTTATGTAGCCTTGTGCAGTTTGCCAAGCAAAGCTTCCTCATTGTTTTGAGCAGTTTAATAGAAGGGATGCTTGATACGGAAATACTGTATGTTATAAATTAAATACATTTTGACACCAAGCAAGTCAATGACATTCACCATTGTCGGCTATATTTAAAAATGTAGATATTTAAAAGAATTTGAAATCCAGATATATATTTCCTCCACCCTACCCATCTGCAGCCCTCTCAAACTTCCACTCTATTATTTGCCAGGAATAATAATGCCGCACATCGGTATTATTTGCTTGCCTGGTATTCCAGATGTTATATATTTGATTGGCATAAGGCTACCTGGACAATTTTGTGTGTGTGTGCTTTCTTTTAAAGCTGATTTTTTCAAACATTTTTTAAATGTTAAAAAAAAAACATTTCTGCTGTGAGGGCTGGTGTGTGTGACTTGCTCAAACAGCTTTTACATTTGTGAATGACACACTTTGTTATGATACAATCAATGGCCATCTTTTGCAAGGTGAGAAAAGCAGAGCTAAATCAGAACGGAAAGGTCAGGCTTAAAAAAAAGAGAGGCAACCATATGCCGCCAGAGCCCAGGGCGGTTCAGGATCAGTTACACACTGAGGCCCTAATGATCTCCCCGCATCAAAAGGCCTTGGCATCGTTCCTGTACCTCAAAGGCTCCTGACCTAGAGGATAATATAAGCGTCCATACAATCTCCTCTCCCTTTTGTGCCTATATTCAATGCGGAAAGGAAGCAGCAGTGACTTTGGTATTAAGTGTCATCTTGAACAATACCTGACCGCAATAATGCAACCTTATTTGTACAAAAGGGAGGAGGAAAATGGGGGCTTGCTCTCATTTACTTGAATGGGGAGCTAATATATTTTCAATGAGATATTGGGGGGGGGAATCTATTTTTTCCCTTCCTGTTTTGTTTTTTTGAGTCCCCCCCCTCGCCCGCATCTGTAGAGCGTGGGAGCTTTTCAAAACACTTTGCAAATCAGTCCAATCCCCCTCCCTCATTTGTTGCATGAGCAGGTATTTACACCCGGCTTTATCTCCCTAAACCTCTTAATATAAAGAGTAAACTAGTCTGCCTGTGAGTGCATTGACTGTATTAAGAATGGCGGATTGTGTTCCAAAGGAGCCAGGCCTCTAATGTTATCACTCAGCAGGAATGGAACCCATCAGAAGGCACATGGTGTGCCATGACGTAGCCCGTCTTAGACCACAAAAGCAGACTTTTCTCTGTGAATTAGACAAACCACACAAAAGGCAACAATAGCTAGCATAAACACTATTTAATACTATTCATGGGCTATTGAAGAGATGGGCGTTGACTAAGAAGCGCAGCAAAGCTCGTACATTGTTGTTAGATGAAAGGACGCTTAATGAACAGGAAGCATCAATTGAACAGGCTGACAGTAACCGTATAACTGCAGGATTGTGGGACTGGCATTTACCCCATGGGCCTTTACAGTCAGAAAAATAAAGAGAAATTAAAGCATAAGGAATCCTTTTTTGTGGGCACTTAAAGCCCATGAAGCAGCACAAGGAAGTTTACAATTGTCTTTTCAAGATTTGTCCATGCTTTAGATTAATTATGAAAAGGGAACATTTGAGGAGGGGGTGAGAGTAAAAGGAGAGAGAAGGAACACTGGCAATAGGTTGTGTTCCACATAATAGCCATTTTATGGACAATACTGCATCCCGATCTGGGCAAATCTCTGCTTTTATTTTTGTTTTTGTTGTGTGTTTTTTTTAAAGCCCCCTCCCCCTTTTTAGGTAGCTCAAATGAGGTTGAACTAAAACCCTGGCCTTTCAGCTGCCTCCATTGAAGCCGCTGTGGTGAAGTTGTGTGAAAGAAACAATGCAAAAACATTTCACAGAATTTTCAACGGAAGCACAAAAAGGCAGCGAAGGGTTCGGGTGGGATCGCCCATCACAATTTTATATCAACTTTTCCCTCCAGCCCCAAGTTCTGCAGTTAGCAAAAAAAAAACCATACCTAGATTTCCTTTGGTTGTTCCAATCTGATGTTTAACATTTAATTTCTTCCTGCATGTTGTGCCTTAGCATTATAATAGCAAAAAGATGGACCAAAGCAGCTTTCATGTTAATTCATTTAAAAATCACATTTCTTTCTCTCTTACGTAGAAAGAGATGCATGATGGACAATCTACTTCACAATTATCTTTGTGGCCCAGATCCTTACATTGTTCCCCACCTTCCCTTCCTGTTCTTTTCATTGAACGAAGGATCCTGAAAAGCTCCCTTCCATTTGCAATTTGAAAGGGGAGATTAGGTTATGCAGAATACCTTACTAGAAAGAAATAAAATTTAAAATGATTTTGATAGGTTAGGAAAAAAATGGTCTAAAATGTACTGAAATTCAACAGAAATAAGTACAATGTTATTTACTTAGGAAATTGAAAGCAAATACAATGGTTGGATGCAAGCTACCTGGCTTAGTTACAGCATTGGTAAAAAAAATACTGAATTATTAGATGAATATGAAACTCAATCAGTGCAGTATGATGCTAAATGTGCTGCTTTTAGGCTGCATAGACAGAAGTCTGGTTTGCAAATATTGGCAAGGAATAGTTCTCTCTATTTTGAACTGACCCAACCTTACCTCAAATACTGTGACAAATGTTGAGTGCCTCAGTTAAAAAAGGAGTCAAATGAAAATGGATTCAGAGAAAAGTAGCAAGGATAATCGGGGGGAGGGGTGTTGTTGTCAGTAACTAAATGGTAGAACGAAAGAGTAAATGAATTTGGAATGTTTAACCTTGAATACAGAAGACTAAGGAAGAATATATCACAGTTAGTCAAATGTGGTAAAGATTTCACACAGAAGAACATTTATTTATTTAAGAAAATTTATATGGCTATCCAGCTCACTGTCAGCAACTCTGGGCAACCTACAATGATAATATCCAATACAAAAATCAACACCCGTGGTAACAACAATCAGACCAGCCATTCAATAGGCCCCATATCGCTCTGGGATCTCCAGGCCTTTTTGGCAAAACCATGTCTCAAGGGCCTTGTGAAAGGGTTCAAAGTGGGGGCAAATCTTAGCTTTGCAGGGATGATGGCATGGAAGCCATTTGAGATGCTGGAGAAAAAGTAGACATACAAGTAAGTAAATAAGTAAGTGAATAGCAATAGCACTTAGACTTCTATACTACTTCACAGTGTTTTACATCCCTCTCTAAGATGCTTACAGAGTCAGTATATTGTTCCCAACAATCTGGGTCCTTATTTTACCCACCTCAGAAAGATGGAAGCCTGAGTCAATCTTGAGCTGTCAGGATCGAACTGCTGGCAGTGGGCAGAATTAGCCTGCAATACTGCATTCTAACCACTGCACCACCACTGCTCTTATATCTGCTAAGTATGCAGGTTTGCCAATCTATTTACTTTAGTAAGTTTTACTGGTTTCCACGAGGATCACTTGCAGATAATTATGAATCAGGTTGTGGCTTCGGCTGTAGTTATAGCAAAGGTTTAACAGAAAAACTTAATGCAAGTAGAGCAGGGGTGGGTTCTACTTACCTTTACTACCGGTTCGCAACAGGATTGCGCAACGGGATCGCATGCGCAGATCGCCAATGACGACATCCGGGGCGGTGGGCGAAGCCTCCCGCCGGTTTTACTATCAGTTCTTGCGAACCGGTCTGAACCGGGAGCAACCTACCACTGAAGTAGAGGACGCCCCACCATGGCATCAGTACAGGAGAAGACAGTTAAGCCCAGAGGTGGGTTTCAGCATGTTCTGACCAGTTCTGGAGAACTGGTAGTGGAAATTTTGGTTAGTTCGGAGAACCGGTAATAAAAATTCTGACTGGCCCCGCCCCCGTCTATTCGCTGCCTCCCAAGTCTCAGCTGATTGGGAGGCAATGGAGATTTTGCAGTAACCTTCCCCTGGAGTGGGGTGGGAATGGAGATTTTACAGTATCCTTCCCCTGCCACGCCCACCAAGCCATGTCACACCCACAAAGCCACACCCACAGAACCGGTAGTAAAAAAATTTGAAACCCACCACTGGTTAAGCCTTACCATCCAGAAGTGCTGTGATGGCACCCAATGGATCAACTAGGGTTGTTGCTGTTTTTGAGTTTGGATGCCAACATTGTTCCTTGTTGGTACAGAGGCAACAACGAATGACCTGAACCAATTAGATAATAATTGCTGTAGCTCTACCATTTACCAATTAGGGAAGGTGCTTAGTAACTCCTAAGATAAAAGCCACAAGATGGACTGATGCTTGCAGTCATATGGATGGTGTACAGCCTGAAAGGGGGGTGGGGGAGAGGAAAGAAAGAGAAGAATTCTGAAAAGCGCCAAGGATGCATGACAATGGAGATCAAATATAAAGAGCCTAATTGGTATAGCAGTGAGATCCAATGCCACAAATAGCCATTCATAATCATATGCAATTAACATATCAATAGTTCCTTTTTAGAATTACAGTCCATAAGCTAACTAAGCTTCATTGTAAAGAAGCTTGGCAAGACAGAGTTATTAATTAAAATCCTTTTGAAAATCTGGTGTTGCACTCATTCATATCCTTTTCGGCCTTTTTTCCCCCCCTCAGCCTGGACTCCAAAACTCAGGGCATGCTAAGAAGGGGGAAGGGGAGAATGGAGAAAAGAGGAGGTCATTTTAACCACAAATTTAAAAAAAAAAACCATTAAAACTGGAACAAAACATTTATTTATTTTATTTTCTCCAAAATGTTGAGGTCTGGTATAAGCCATTCAATATTGATCATATTAAACCCAGCTTGTCTTCAGACTGAACTAGTTATCTAAAGCAGGGGCTCCCAACTCCTGGTGTGTGGACCGGCCCTAGGCCACGGCATGCCAGAAACCGGGCCATGCAAACAAATGAAGCCCCATCTGTGGGATGCAGGCAGCCCACAAAACCATGCCCCCTCTAGTCTATGGAAAAACTTGTCTCCACGGAACCAGTCCCTGAAGTCCAAAAGGTTAGGAGCCGTTTATCTAAAGTATCACAATAAAAAAAATGCAAAATAAAATAAAATTCAGAAAAGGAAAAAAGAGGCACTTCAAAGGAGATTTAAGGAAAAAGGTTATTTTTAATTCCCCAATAGGTAGCATGAAATGACTAATAGTCCTCTAGGGCAGGGGTGAAATGCTCCCGGTTTGGACCGGCTCGGGCGAGTAGGTAGTGATGGCGGCGGGCAGTTCGGAGAACCGGTAGCAAAAATCCCTGCCCCCCCCACATGCCCAGCTGAGCAATCATCAGAGCCTTTTTTCCCCCTTTTAAATGGCTTTGACAAGCCAAGCTCTGATGATCCCAGCTGAGTTGCATGCTAATCAGGCAACTCAGCTTGGATCGCCAGAGCCATGTAAAAGAAAAAAAGGTCCTGCTTGTTGCGGGGCCATTTTGGGTCAGGCATAGCTGCTTTTACATTGTCGGTGAGCCAGTTGTGTTGTGTTGTGTTTTGTAGGTTAAAAAAGGGCAAAAAAGTGACATTGACTTGGCCACGCCCACCCAGTCACCTTACCACCAAGCCCCGCCCACTAATTAAACCACGCCCACAGAACCAGTAGCAAAAAAAAAATAGATTTCACCCCTGCTCTAGGGTATTTTCTAAGCAAGCTATTAACAGATAACAGATTAACAGAGCTGGAAGGGACCTTGTAGGTCATCTAGTCCAGTGGTCACCAACTGGTGGTCCGTGGACCACTGGTGGTCCCTGAGAAAATTTTGGTGGTCCACAGAAAAATTATTTGCATTTTTAATATTGCACTAAATCAGGGGTCCTCAAACTACGGCCCCTGGGCTGGATACATGCAATGAATGCTTGTGTTGCTGCAGAAAGTCTCCCCCTTTGGGGTCTTTTTGTGCAGGTCAGAGGGGGGCAGAAATTCTGACTTGGGGTCTGCTTCAGCCTCCTGGTGTGGGGCTTTGGGTGAAGGCTGGAGGGAAGCACCATTGGTGGCAAAGAGCTGGACCTTGTTCCATTGGGTCTGCATCATGGCCTGGAACTAGCTGACCATCTCAGCCCGCTGAGCCTCCAGGTGCCTGTATGTGGCCTTGCACACCCACAGGTCTTCCCTCTACTTGGAAAGCCTATGCTCGTAGTCCTCAGTGAGGTGCTTCTGCTGAGCCTCCTTCTTGGTCAGATACAATTTGAACTGAGCCAGCTGTTTTGCCAACTCTTTCTTGTGGTGGCTGCTTAGCTCCAACAACTGCTTCCTGTTGGGGCCCTAAGGAGCCCGGGCAGGCAGGCAAGGAGTGGCTGGGAGGGGAGGGGTGAGTAGAGGCCGGCAAGGCACCCCTCAACTTGAGTGACATCAAGTTGGCCACGCCCACCCAGTTACTTGCCCACCTAGCCACACCCACCTAGTCAGTCATTAGGCAGATCATATTAGTGGTCTAATTATGAATTTAGTGGTCCCTGAGGTCCAAAAGGTTGAGGGCCCCTGATCTAGTCTACCTGACCTTTAGTTTCCATCCATTATCCTTGTCTGGCCTCCAGGGGCTTTGGAAAATAGCTTGGCCCCCCTCCTCTCTGTGGCAGTATGGACTAACTCAGTAGATTTCTAGATATGTTCACTCCAGAGAAGGTTCTTCCTAAGAGTGACAGATGCTGGTCAGGAAAGGAATTCTGGAAAGGCACGTCATGCATTTTCGAATCCCAAAACTTCTAAACTGTCATTGAAGGGAGTCTTATGTAAACTAGTCTTTATATAAACCATGATCTTATAAGGCCATGGGTCTCTAGTATACATTATCGAGCTGTATTAAACTCCTGGCAATTATATGCCCAATTGCTCACCATCTTAATCTCTCTCCAATGATAACTTGTAAGCTCTCCCAAAGGCGTTTCTATTTTTTTAAAAAAAAAAAATCCCACCAACCTTATCTATTATCTCCTTCCCTCAAACTTGCCATGCATAGTCATTTTCAATAGTCCATCAAATATTTGCACCACACATCAAATACCTGAATGGCTGATCAAAAGAGCAGTTTCATACAGGCCTGAATGAATCTTCTTGAAATTGGCGGTACAAGTCAAGTTTTTGGGCCGCTGACTCAGAGCACAAAATAAGTTTTCCCCGGCACAAATCTCACCTGGGCTTCTTAGCAAGATTTATTGTGCTGAAATGGGCAGGATTACAAAAAAAATCAGCAGTTGAATTATTTCCCATTAAAACTAATTCATTTCCTAAGATGTTAAAGAGCGCTCTTTGAACTTTTAAAATGGCTACCCTGTGAACTGCTGAGCAGGCAGGCCTTGTTACTAATAACGGATGAGCTTGCAGGCGTCTGTTTATTTATTAAACTTATATACTGCCCATCTCACTTAGAGCAGACTCTAGGCCAGTGATGGCGAACTTTTTTGGCACCGAGTGCCCAAATGGGAACATGCGTGCATGCGTGTGCATGTGCACTTGCGGAAACCTGAAAACCAGCTGGCCAGCACATGCATGCCTGTTTTTTGGCCATTTTTCAGGCCATTTTCAGGCCATTTTTGGGGCCATTTTCAGGCTGGTTTTCAGGCCTTCAGGTTTCTGGCCATTTTCCAGCCATTTTGGGGGCAAAAACAGCATGAAAACAGCCCAAAAAGAGCCTGAAAATGGCCCCAAAAATGCCCTGAAAACAGCTTGTAAAACAACCTGAAAACAGCCTGTAAAACGGCCGAAAAATAGCCCGAAAATGGCCTGAAAATGGCCAAAAATGGGCCAAATAAAGCTTGGAAAACAGCCTGTTTTTCAGCCATTGTTTGGGCCGTTTTCAGGCCATTTTCTGGCAATCTGGTCTGGCACCTGCAAAGACCAGCTGGCCAGCGTGCCAGAAACCAGAAGACCAGCTGGCAATGGCGTGTGTGCCCATAGAGAGGGCACTGCGTGCCACCTCTGGCACGTGTGCCATAGGTTCACCATCACGGCTCTAGGCAACTGGCAATCAATAAAACACCAATGTAAAACATCAAAACAATAAATAGTGATGCTAAAACCAGTTTAATATTGACAAAGATGGGGAGCAGGGGAGCAAGATCCATCCAGGGAGAAGGCAGGTCTTATCTTAATCCAGTAAACTCCAGAATGACATACTTCCATCATGGTCCCAAACCAGTTGACAGAGCCAGATCTTCAGGCTCTTTCAGAAAGCTGAAAGGGTGGTCATGGCGCCTGCGGGGAGGGGAGGAATGATATTTTAGAGGGGCAAACAAGCAAACCATTTGCTGAGGGCTTCTCAGCCTAAGAATTATCCCTTATGGCAGTATAACGTACCCTGTTTAAGAGAAGACCCCAAACCAATGCATTATTTGAAGGCCTCTACCTTTTTTCTCATTTTCAAGGTTTTCCAGCCATACATGACTATTGCTTTGACTATTTTGATGTTTTGTTGCCATAAAACAGGGGTCCCCAACCTGTGGGCCATGGCCTATTTGCAACTTTCACTTAATTGACATGGAGCCCATCAAGCGGCTGGTCTGATTGTTGTTTCCACGAGTGTGGATATTTGTATTGGATTTTATCGTTGTAAACTACCCAGAGTTGGATAGCCATATAAATTTTCTTAAATAAATAAATAAATGTTCCTCTATGTGAAATCTTTACCATATTTGACTAATACGTAAGTATGATCTATTCTTCCTTAGTCTTCTTTAATTCACTTAAACAACTGTGGCATGAAACGTTGTAAAACAGGGCAAAATTCCCTTAACAAATGTTTCACTTAACAACAGAAATGTTGGGCTCAGTTGCGGTCGTAAGTTGCGGTCTATCTGTATCATTATAATATATTCATTACAAAAGTTAAATAGATATGTGAAGAATATGTAATTTCCTTTATTTATTTCATTCCTTATAATTGTTGTTGTTGTTGTTTAAGTTACTTATCAACATTTAAATATCATGTGTCTTTCGTCTAACTGAAACTTTAATCTTCCATTATTTATTTATTTATTTGGCTATTATGGCAACTTGGAGTTTTAGTGAATTTTTTTTTCTTTCACTGTGTTTATAAATATCTTTTTGCATAGAAATGTACCAAATATCTTCTTTTCATTGATTTTTTTTCCTGATAGTATGTCCTTCAGATCAAATCTTCATTCTCTTTAATTTTTTAATGACATCTAACACAAGTAATGTATGGTCTGGTTCAGCTGGAAGAGTCCTGGGTGACTGATTGCAGCAAATCTATATCCGAAAGTTAGAAGGCACTTGAAGAATTGGAGGGTCTATTCAGCCATATTACCCAATATGTAATTGTAATATTGTAAATTTTATTAAACTCATATTTTGCAAGCTATGTTACAATTTATACTCATTAATAATTGATCCTTGATTGGGATTTTTCACATACGTATAGTGATGAACATATGTTCTCTATTGCATCCAAAATCTCCTAAACCAAAGTTTAAATACAAACTTTATCCTACTAAAGTTGGATAAATCTTAGGTTTATTGGATTTGCATTAAATTAATACAGTTAATGCAACACAGTTGCATTAAGCACAGCAAAAAGAACAATAATGCAACATTAAAAATTGAGAGACATAACTCTCCCATTGCTGTCTAGTTCCTTTTCTAAAATTAATCAATCAAATTAGATCACCAATTCACATACATACTTGCCACCAAAACATACAACTGATTTATATATTTTAAATTGGTTGCTTCATCTAGCTCCTTGTCTTCTGGCTTTTTAAAAAAGATCTCCTGCCCTCTAAAATAAACAAAAATCTCATTTTCCCCTCTAAAACCCTGTGACTGATTTATTTACATTTAAAAAATGCTTTGTCGGTTCCTTTACCTCTTGGCTTCCTTCTCCCCACAAACTACCATTCCAGAATCGCAGAAATCCAAACTATCGCTCAATAGTACCGAGGTGCTATTTCTCCCCTACTTTAGTGCCATCTACAGTTTATCCAGATTTTTGACAATTTAAGTTGCCCCCTTTACAACTTTTGTGTTATGTAATAATAGTTGTGCCTCATTCTTGGTTCCTGGTTCTCTTGTCTCCACCACAAAAGTTCTACTCTTCTCTTCAACAATTCTTTCCAATAATTATTTTCATTCCACCATGTCCTCTAGAGTAAGGCTGTCAAACTCCCAGACCGCAAGCCGGATGCATCACGAGCTGGCCATGCCCAGGCCTAGTTTAGCGAAGAGGGGGGAAAGTCCTGATATGTCACGTGATGCCACTGTGATGATGTGAGTTTGACACCTTTGCTCTAGAGCACTGTTTCTAACCCTAACCTAAACTACTGCATATTATCTACACATGTAAATCTAATTTAGCTAAGTAAAACTCTCATTAATTTCCATTTTGAAAAAAATCTGTGAGGAAACACATATGAATATAATTATGTAATAATTTTTGGATATGGGGAAACAAATTCTCCTTTTTCTACAGTAATTTGTGGGGACTATTGTTCGAACTCTTTCCACCTTAGAATATTTCAAATGTTGGACAGAGGCAGTGGTAACTTTTAATCAGAACAATTATTTGAATCTCCTATAATGCACCTTTTTTTCCCTCTTATAACTGCCCAGGGAGCTGGTTTTCATCCTGAGGCATAGGCTATTACCTTATTAAGAAGAGACAACCAGTACGGTACAAGCTTTGGTCAAGAATTTTCAGAATTTGGAGGATATCAGCCATGGACTTCAGAAGAAGAAAGACAGTTACTCCTGCCATGGTCACCTTACAATTAAATTATTATTTCAATGTATGCCTACATGGGGTTGCTCTTCAAGACTCTCTGGAAGTGACAGTCACTTCACCGTGCAGGGAAGCAAGTAGCAATGGGCAACTCTTGGCAACTCTTGGTGGACCAATGTATCACCACTACTAAGTAAGCTACATTGGCTGTTAGTTGGCCTCTTAATTTATTTATTTATTTATTTATTTATTATTTATTTATTAATTTAATTTGTATACCACCCTTCTCCCAGAAGGGACTCAGGGCGGTGAACAGCCAAAATTAAAAAAACATACAAATACAAAAGTTAAGATAATTAAAAGAATTAAATAATTGGCTACCCAATTTAAAACCCCAAATCCATAAAATTTAAAATCCCAATTAAAAACCGTTTAGGCTAATGCAATTCAAGGTTATCTATATACTAGTAAAATTGCCATATCTGTCTATAACTTTCAATTGGGCAAAATAATCCATATTAGAGCAATCATTTTTGAACCAAGTTACTTCAATGGGCTACAGAATGCTGGGGCCTATTACATCCATTACACCCATGGGAATAAAATTTGGGAAAATTTTATTCAGAAGAGCTGTGGTCGTATTATTCTCATTTCCAATAGTCCCTTAAAGTTTCCCACAAGTTATTGGGGAAATCGACCTAAAGTATAAATTCAATATGATTGTCTTTGCTTGTAGGAAGCTGGCAGAGATCACTGGCAATGAGGAAGCAAGCAGGGAAGATTGCAAGTTGCTTGGGTATGATTCCCCCAGCCACACAACCTCCTCAGCCCCTCTGCACTCATGCTGTGCCATCCACCCCTCTGCACTCTTCCCAACCCGCATGGTACCCAGTGCACCTTTCCTAACCTGTGCACTCCTCAACCTGTGCAGCACATCTTATGCACCATTATGCACCATGTCCAGGGGTGAAATCCAGCAGGTTCTGACAGGTTCTGGAGAACCGATAGCGGAAACTTTGAGCAGTTCGGAGAACCGGTAGCGGAAATTTTGAGTAGTTTTGAGAACTGGCAAATACAGCCTCTGGCTGACCCCAGAGTGGAGTGGGGATAGAGATTTTGCAATATCCTTCCCCGGAGTGGGATGGGAAGGGGGATTTTGCAGTATCCTTCTCCTGCCATGCCCACCAAGCCACATCACACCATGCCCACCAAGCCACGCCCACAGAACCGGTAGTAAAAAAATTTGGATTTCACCACTGACCCTGTCTGACCCGTGCTCCTCCCCTGCATGCCCTCTCTGACCCCCACAGCACCTCTTGTGCACTTTTGTGCTTTGTCTCGACCCTTCTCACCCACTGAGCGGCATGAGAGCCACCACATGAGTCAGGAGAGTGTGCGGGAGTGTGAGGGAGTGTGCAAGAGGTACTGCAGGGGCTGGGGAGGGTACATAGTGGTGCACAACAGGTATTGTGCAGGTTCATTAGATGGTATTGAGAAACCTGAGTATTAAATAAGGAAATATCTCTGAAACGATGACCCAAGAACTTACAGTTTGTCTAGCTTATCAAGATCCCTTTTAGACTGGTTAGACTTGAGTAGACTTGAGTACTAGACTTGAGTACTAGATTGATGCTGTCAGTATGTATAGATTTATTTATTATTTATTTATCGGTTCGATTTATATGCCGCCCTTTTCCAGAGACTCAGGGCAGCTTACAATGCGTTAAGCAATAGCCTTCATACTTTTTGTATATATCTGCTTAGTAGGGCTTTTGCCCCCCACCCAAGCAGTGTTCTTTTTTATACAAAGTCAGCTTATTGCCCCCACAAACCGGGTCCTCATTTTACCTACCTCAGAAGGATGGAAGGCTGAGTCAACCTTGAACCTGGTGAGATTTGAACCTGCAGTAATTGCAGGCAGCTGCTGTTACTTAACAGTGCATTAGTCTGCTGCGCCACCAAGGCTCTTCCTTGGTGACAGAACATCCTTAGATGTTCTGTCTCAGGACTTGGAGAAAGAGGATGCACCTCTTTTCGTCTTGTTAGATCTCCCAGAGAAGTTCAGCATGGAGAGTTTCTCAGCGGTTCCATTTCTTTCCGAATAAGAAGTTCCAGCTGATGTTATTGAGGAAGGAGGTTGAACTTCTGACAAGCAAAGTCAACGGGGAAGCCAGATTCACTTAACAATCAGGTTATTAAGTTATCAATGGCAGTGGTTCACTTAACAACCATGGCAAGAAATGTCGTAAAATGGGGCAAAACTCACTTAACAAAGGTGTCACTTAACAACAGGAATTTTGCGGCTCAATTGTGGTCATAAATCAAAGACTACCTGTATCTGGTGGAAATTTCTTTCTGATAATATCAGCTAGAATTGTAACCCTTTAGGAAGGCTCCATTCCTCACCCAGAGAAACAAAATAAACGTCTTTCCCTCTAATCCCGTGATGGCGAACCTATGGCACGCATGCCACAGGTGGCACGCGAAGCCATATCTGTGGGCACACGAGCGTTGCCCTGGCTTAGCTCCAGCACGCATGTGCAAGCCAGCCACCTGATTTTCAGCCCTTCCGGGCCCACTGGAAGTAGGGAAACAGGCCGTTTCCAGCCTCTGGAGGGCTCTGTGGGGTGGGGAAGTCCATTTTCACCCTCCCCAGGTGCTAAGAAAGCTTTTGGAGCCTGGGGAGGGCGAAAAAACGGGTCTACTGGGTCCACCGCGCCATCATGTGCCAAAAGCAGGGGGAGTGTGAGGGGGTCATGCGTGAATGAATGGGGGGGGGCGTATTGAATTATGGGTGTGGGCATGCATGCATGCAAACTCCCCCCGCTCCTCCCACTTTTGGCACGCGACAGCAAAAAGGTTAGCCATCACTGCTCTAATCAATGGGGTCAAGAATAGTTCACAAAGGAAACTTAAAACAACAAGAACTCTAACCAAATAGTGATTACCTGATACAAAACAGGTAACAGAATATGTTTGGTGTTATTATTCTGCTTTTCACCATGTGGGAGTGCCAGAACAGATGAACAATTAATGCTATTCAGTGAAAGGTGCTCAATAAGGCAACGTATATGTTCTTCAAACTCTAAATTAAAGCATAAAATTCTAAGTTTGTTTTGGAATACATTTCCCATAGTTTGTCTGCGCTATCCATCCATACTGTCTGCTCTTGGCGGACAAACTCTTATTGTTCCATTTCCCTCCCCTGTCCCCCTTTTTACAGATAGAGATCTTGATTAAATAAAATAAAGTGGTAAGTTGTGGCTGAAAATCTTTACAATTTAATGACCAGCTTTTTGAATTTGTGATTAAAGCTTCAAGTCCTTATTGATGAAATAAAATTACAAAAGGACAGTCAAACAATAGGCAAAGCCTAAGAGTTTTTAAATCAACACATTCAAAAGTGTAAGCTATTTCACATACAACATACACACACTGTCCTTCTACATAGAGGTGTCAAACTGGCGACCAGCGGGGTGGATGCATCATGCATAGGTCATCCCAACTCCACGAAGGGGGAAAATGTCACGGGCAACGTGACTTGGTGAGTTTGGCACCCATATTCTACACAATGTTCTGACTGGCAAACATTGTGATGCCAACCATACAGAGCCAGGAACATATAACTCACAACTCATTGCGTTTATAGAACAATAACTAAGACACTGCAGGTCTCTAGGGTAAGGTGTCCAATGAGAGGATGCCTAAAAGTGGTTCTAACTTCTGAAGAATCCCAGATACGAAACACTTTTCTGTGATTCAAAAGTTGAAATTCAGAAGCCACATGTTGTCCAGAAAGACCAAAATGAAACTGGAATTCCAAAACTGAGTTGGTTGTAAGGCTCAACAGGCAACATTTATTTTGCAGCATTACATGAAGGTTTCTACCTCACCTCCATTCCAACCCTTCCCACCCACCTTGCCTTAGCCTTTTCATCTCATGATTCTTTTTCTTTATCTCTCTAGGTTCATACTGGTTGATTCACCATCCTATTTTTCCCCTCACCCATTTGATCTTCTGGTACTTCACTCTTTGGTAAAAGAAGAATAACAATTGGTAGTTTTTCTGGAAGGGAGGGAGGGAGGGAGGGATTCATTTTTCACTGCCTCTTATTCTCCTTCACAACTCACCTCACTTCTCCATAATCCTCATGAAGATGTAACAACATTTTTTTTATTTCTATCCTCTATCTTTTTCTAAACCTTTTATCTAGAAGAGGTCAAGTGAAGGGCAAAGCAAATTGCAGCTCTGTTCCAGGGGTGAAATCCAGCAGGTTCTGGAGAACCGGTAGCGGAAATTTTGAGCAGTTTGGAGAACCGGCAAATATCACCTCTGGCTGGCCCCAGAGTGGGGTGGAAATGGAGATTTTGCAATATCCTTCCCCCAGGAATAGGGAAGGATTGGGGATTTTGCAGTATCCTTCCCCTGGAGTCGGGTGGAAATGGAGATTTTGCAATATCTGTCCCCCAGAAATGGGGAGGGAATGGGGATTTTGCAGTATCCTTCCCCTAGAGTGGGGTGGAAATGGAGATTTTGCAGTATCCTTCCCCTGCCATGCCCACCAAGTCACGCCATGCTCACCAAGCCACGCCCACAGAACTGGTAGTAAAAAAAATTGGATTTCACCACTGCTCTGTTCCCACCCTCAGTCATTGGTCTGGGCTATTAGGGCCACTGATCAACTACCATGGAGTCCCTGATAGATAATAGCATCCTCCATGTTGCCTTACGTTGGACACATCATACAAAGACCTATCTCTCCAAAGAAGGCTCTGATGATGGGAAAGATGGAAGGAATATAAGAAGATGATGACCACCAGCAGAAGTGGATGGACTCCGTTACATCGGTGATAAGTTCACCATTGGAAGACCTGAAGAACCAAGTTAGGAACAGATATTCATGGAGGAAATCTACCTATGTGGTCATTCAGAGTTGAAAGCAACTTGATGGTGCACAATCAATCAATCAATCAATCAAACAAACAAACAAACATGTTCCTTAATTTCTCAATGAACTTTTTGTCACAAGTAAATGCCTTATTCTCCTTTATGTAAATAATATATGACCAGGGTATCAGGGGTTAACTTATTCTTCTCTATTTAATATATTCATATTTAACCACTCCTACATCTAGCTCCACCCCATGTATATATAAGGAGCTGTATGCTTTCCTTCTGTGCTTCTATCTGTGAATATTCAGTGAATATAGAATGCCCTCTGTAAATAAACAGTGCTTTATTTGAATATCTAATTCTTAATCTACTTATTGAGTCTGATCCTGAAAATATCGTAACAATCTGGTAGCAGAGGATGGTTAAATTGACTCAATAAAACTTTAAATATGTCTGAGAGAGAAAACTCCAGAAATAAAAGAGAAAGACCCAACACCAGGGCATACAGCAAAGAAATGGAAGCAGATCAAGAAATAATCGATGAGTCCACGAATACAATATCGAGAGAATCTGAAGACTGCACTACTGACAATGAAGAAACAATGGATGAGACTGATGACCAAGAAGAAAACGAAATAGAAAACAATGAACTCAGGTCAGAGATACTAAAACTCTTAAAAAGCCAAAAGAACGATGAAAATCTCATCGCGAATCTCCAAAAAATATTAAAAAACAACGGAGCAGCAAAAGAGAAGCACATCGTTACGAATAAATCTAAAGACTCAAAAACGGTGAGCGATCTGCCTGAAAATAAAAATACAGCGAAAAAGAAAACTAACAGTCCCACTCAAAATTTCGAATGGCAGCCATCTTGGTTTCAACAGACCCCTAAGATGAGCGAAGCAGAGCCAGCTAGATTCAAAATACCTGGCGCGAAAAGCCTTACTCGATGCAAGAAATGAAAAAGAGAAAATTTATACCTCAGAAGAATCAGACACAGAGATTGAAGAGACTTCGATAGATATGCAAGTAAAATCAGCAATGAAAACGCTCTTTGCTGCTTTTGGACCAAAATTGAAAATCACTAAAGAATCAACGAAAAGGCAAGCAAGCAAACAAACATCTCAGAATCCACCCACTTCTATTCAAACGACGAAAGCGCCGACGCCTGAACCCAGAGAGCTCTGCAGATACCACCCCATGCCACAGACGATCCCAGGGACCAGCGTTCTCAACCAAAGAAAGCGAGTGCCTGCCATCACCAGGACTCCCAAGATCGAGCCGGAGACCGATTCCTCAGAAGAAGAGTGATGCGAGGGAGCTGCGGCAGCGAGAACCTCTCACGACGGCTTCAGGAGCGAAATGAACAACACGCATGTGCAAGACTACACAGACAACTTCGAAGGACATGAAGAACAGAGAGAACCATTCAGAATCGTCGCAAGCATACCCACGCCATTTTGTAACTTTCAACATTTGCAAGACCATGGACTACCTCCAGTTGTAAGTAATGGATCCAACAATATTGGGAATTTATCCAATGATTTCCCAAAACTGAGAATAGATGGCATTAATTTGCAAGAATGGTGTCAGCAGCTCCAGGTTGTCTTTCTAAAAGAAAACTTATTATTTTTTATCACTAATCCCCCAAAAAGACCTTGGACTCTAAAATTAGACTGTCTGCACCATAAGGCATTTTTCTTATTGATTTCCAGTATATCTCCTGCCATGTACCACAGTATTAAGCAAAATCTAACTGTATCAGAAATTATTCAATGCATGTTTAAATTGTTTCACAGTGAAAGTGTAGCCACTGCAACAAGAATGTCTAAAGATTTCTTCTCAGCTAGGATAAAACCAGGGGTTACCATAAGTGAACATTTAATATCTTTAAACAAAATTAGAGCAGAACTGCATTTAAGGGGGGAAATAATTTCAGATCAAACAATGAAGAGTGTTATCATTAACTCACTAGACCCATCGTGGGATAACTATATATCTCATTTAGACACAATCAATTTAGGATATTTATCCATAGAAAGTCTATCTAACAAGCTAATATCTGAAGATAATTCAAGGAGAAGTCGTTGTAACAATCACATGGAACATAAACAATATAAGAGGGTAGTTTTTCAAGAAAGATATCATGAACCAATAGGATGCCACAACTGTGAATCCAAAGAACATAATAGGAGAGACTGTCCAAAACTCCTCAGAAATAGAAAAAATCCTGACTATAGAAATAGGTATCAAAACAGACAGTCATCAATTGATAGACATAGATATAGAAGTCCACCCATCTATAGGGAACATAGAGGGGGCAGGGATAACTCAAAAGATAGAAAGTCTGGTTCACTGAATGGGTTAAACAAACATGACAACACTAACATACAACAGACAGAGGACAATGATTGGCTTATCGATTCTGGAGCAACCAACCACACTACAAATAATAAAAATATGCTATCTTCATTTGTAGAGGATAAATTCGTAATTAAGGTAGCTAATCAAGAGAAGGTTCAAGTCATAGGTAGAGGAAACATAACCTTACCTGGCCTAGGAAAAATAGAGGGGGTATTGTTAATACCTGAAATACCTCATAACATACTTAGTGCAATAAAACTAAGCAGAGATTCTGGCATAAATATTGTGTTCTCAAAAGGAAAAGCAACATTAGAGAAAAACAGAACAAACATAGGTACTGTGATTATTAAAGGAGGTCTACCTTATCTAATGACAAAAGAAAAATGGTTACACAACATTGATTCCAACATGGAAGATAACAATAACATAGACAACGAAAGCAGTAGTAATAGTAACAATGAGGAACATGAGATTATTCATAATCACAAAGACACACACAACAACAAAATACCTAATATTGGTAAACCAATTCATGATGAGTGTGCTCATGTCTTACATAGGAAATTAGGACATGCCAGTTTTCCTGTAGTTCAAAAGATGACTGAACATGCTGAAGGTGTTAAAATAAAAAATTGTAAAAATTATTTGGAATGCTCAGTATGTAAATCTACAAAACTCAAAACTAGCCCCAAACCCAAAAAATCAACAAGATCAACCAACAAAATTTTGGATTTGGTACACATGGACCTAGTTGGTCCATTAATACCATCAATCACATATAGAAAACGTTATTTCCTAACCATTGTGGACAACTATAGTCGTTATGGCTTTGTCTATACACTAAAGCACAAAGATGAAACTTTTCAGAAATTTAAGGAGTTTTACAAACGTATAGAAACACAACATAATATTAGAATAAAACAAATTATGACAGATAGGGGATGTGAATTCATGTCAAAAGAATTCTCCCAATGGCTTAAAGACAAAGGGATGTTACATTACACGTCTAGCCCTTTCTCTGCATTCCAAAATGGAGTGGCAGAGAGAAAGAACTCGACATTACAAACCATGATTAGATGCACATTAGAAGATGCTGGCTTAGGAAAACAATTCTGGTCAGAAACTTTACAATATTCCAATTATACACAAAATAGAACTTGGTCCAGCATTGTTAACAAGACACCATATGAAATGATGTATAATAGGAAACCCAAAATAGCTCATATGCACATATTTGGAGTCACTGCAGACGTACACATACCTAAGCAATTAAGACGTAAAGGTGAGAACGTATCTAGGAGACTCAGGTTCATGGGTTACGAAACAGGCACAAAAGGGTACAGATTCATCGATAATAACAACAGATTTATAGTTTCCAGAACGGCTGTATTCCATGAACAGGTCAACTGGTCTAAAATACATCTTAATGAAATTTTCCCAAATAACTATACAAACACTAAACACCAAGAGGAAAGAACTGGAGAAGAATACAATCACAACATACATAAAAACAAAAACAAAACATGGACAAACAGTCAATACAAAATAAAGACAGATTCATTTACAAAAAAAGAAGCTAGGTATTTACATGACAATGATAGTAAACCAAAAAGAACAATCAGGAATAACAGAAACCAAATACCAAACAAATACAAAGATTATATAATGTATATGGATGGAGAAACATCAACACCAAACACATACGAGGAAGTGCTAAAACTTCCCCCTGAAGAAAAGGAAAAGTGGGAATCAGCCATGACTAAAGAGATGGATAGTTTGCAGAAATTAAATGTATTTACACCTACACATGCACCTAAAGATAAAACTGTTATTGGTACTAGGTGGATATATAAAATCAAAAACTTAGAAGGAGGCAACACCTTATACAAAGCTAGACTAGTTGCTCAAGGTTATGCACAAAAATATCCCGAGGATTACACGGATACATACTCTCCCACAGTAAGAACTGAGAGTGTTAAAACTGCACTGGTCATAGCATCAGCACTTAACCTTGATGTATTCCAATACGACATACAGACTGCATATCTACATGCAAAATTAGATAAAGAGATATATGTAAGAGCGCCTCACAGTCAATATACAAACAAAAATGAAACGTGGTTACTAAATAAAAGTTTATATGGGCTGAAACAATCTGGCAAAAGATGGTATGAATGTTTAGTAAAAGTGCTCAAAATTATGAATTTTAATGCCACTACTGCTGATAACTGTTTCTTTGTTAAAAAAGAGGATGACTCTTTAGAATTCGTGTTAATTTATGTGGATGATATTTTGTATATAGGTAAACACAAAGAGAAGAGAGAAACATTTGTAACAAAACTAAATGAACATTTCTCTTTGAAATCATTAGGTAAGGTAAATAAGTATCTTAGAGTTCAAATTAGTAAAACAAAAAAGGGATTCAAACTTTCTCAAAGAGATAAGATTATAGAACTCCTGAACAAATGTAACTTAAACGATGCTAAACCCTGTGATACTCCCATGCAAACTGATTTCCTGAGGAACACAGATGAGTCATCCCCTGAATTTAAAGATAATACACTTTACAGATCAGTCATCGGTTCCCTTCTATATATCTCCAATTGGACCAGACCCGATATCGCTTTGCCTCTCAACTTGTTGTCTAGACACGTCAGCAAACCACTAGTATATCATTGGGAAGCTGTCAAAAGAATATTAAGATATTTGAAAGGTAGCTTAGATTTTTGTTTATTATTGGAACCCAATAGTGACAAAGAGCCCATCCTCACATGTTACGCCGACGCAGATTGGGCTGGCGACACCACATGTAGAAAAAGCACATCTGGTTATACATTTTTTCTTAACAATTGTCCAGTTTACTGGTATACTGGTAAACAAGACTTAGTAGCCACATCAACGACTGAGGCAGAATATGTCTAAAGCCTCAAATAACCTCGTATGGTTTAATGACTTGTTGTCAGACACCTGGATGAAACCTTCATTACCATTTATCATACATGAAGATAATAAGGCTGCTATTGAAATATCTAGATCTGATGCCATTGGACAAAGATCCAGACATATAGATATAAAATTCAAACATGTGAGGCAGTTATCTCAAGATGGATTTATTAAAGCAGTCCATTGTGAAACCTCAGAGCAAATTGCTGACATACTAACAAAGCCTTTACCCTCTAACCAGCACAAATATTTGACTTCTAAGTTACAAGTTTTATATTGTTCAGAATCTGAATGTAATTATTGTTATATATCGAATCGGCATTTAGAGGGGGATTTGTCACAAGTAAATGCCTTATTCTCCTTTATGTAAATAATATATGACCAGGGTATCAGGGGTTAACTTATTCTTCTCTATTTAATATATTCATATTTAACCACTCCTACATCTAGCTCCACCCCATGTATATATAAGGAGCTGTATGCTTTCCTTCTGTGCTTCTATCTGTGAATATTCAGTGAATATAGAATGCCCTCTGTAAATAAACAGTGCTTTATTTGAATATCTAATTCTTAATCTACTTATTGAGTCTGATCCTGAAAACATCGTAACACTTTTATTAAAAAATCCTGTATCATATGTGCCTGATAAAATATACAATATATATAATTTCAGGCCATATAACTCCATATAACTAGGTCTGGCAGCCAATTATCATCATCGGCAAAAATGAACCAGGCAGAAACTATTACTAGTTTCTGCCTGGTTCATTCAACTAGTTTCTAGTTATATTAAAAGATGCAATCTTGCAAAGATGTGTTTTTTTTTCAGGCCCCTCCCTCTTCATCTTAAATGTGTTGGCTAGAAGTCCATTTCCTCGGGATGTTTGGGATCATGGCTGTCAAGCAGATTGCTCAGAGGAATGAAATTCCCTGCCTTAACTTGTCGTTTCAGACAAGAAACCTGCCACTGGCTTTATTGGCAAGGTTTCTAAAATCACCTAATTGATATTCTTCACTAATTGATACGAACAATACTTTGCAATGATAAATGATAACTGACATTTTAAAAAGTTAGTTAATGTGTCATGCTTTGTACTCTGATCCAAGCATTTTTTGTTCATCCCCTGTCAAAAGATTCCTCCCATAAACAAGCTGCAGGACTGAACCGAATTGTTTCTCTTTGAGAAACCTGGCAGATCTGATGTTCACAAAAGATACGCGTGCAGCAAGAAATGTGTGTTTAGAGACAGGAAGAGGAGAGGAGAAATTCATGCAGGAAAATCAGAGAAAGAAGAGCTGACATTATGAAGCAGATTATTTAGGAATGAGTGCATGGAAACATTGCAGCCAAAGCTCTTCCGTTTATTTTTTCATTCATATAAACTTAAATTATTATTGTCATCCTTCCCATATCTACTCTTCATTTCTGTCTTGTGTTGTTTCTTCTTGTTTTTAAGGTTTTAAACAATTTGTAAACTACCCAGAGTTAAATGGCATATCAATTTATTAGTATTTCTGTTACTATTGCTATTAGAATTGGTATTATTTTCAAATGTTACAAGCATTGTTTTTTTGACATAATGTTTGTTCTTTATGCCACTGGCTTTATTGTTCCATATAAGTAAAAGAGTATTGATGTTCAAGAGTACAAATTATTTACTCTTTTTACACATTTTGGTGGTGTTGTTTTTTTAAAATCATCCTACAATAGGAAATCTGAAGGCAATGTGCAATTAAAAAGAACTACAAATACATGGATGTAATAAAACACATGCTAAAATTACTAGAATCACAGTAAAAGCACAGAAGATTAAAATCTGGGGACATCAGAATTTAAAAAATTCTTTGGCCACAATATTTGAACAAATTTATAGATAAGCATTTGCACTTGGAACAGGTCCTGCAAATGAATTAGGAACCAGTAAAGATCACATTATACTCACCTTATGTGTTCATCATCATGTCTAATATCAGCATTATGGGTACAATGGTTTGTACCAGTGGTGAAATCCAATTTTTTTTTTACTACCGGTTCTGTGGGCGTGGCTTGGTGGGCGTGGTGTGGCTTGGTGGGTGTGGCAGGGGAAGGATACTGCAAAATCTCCATTCCCTCCCCACTCCAGGGGAAGGACACTGCAAAATCTCCATTCCCACCCCACTCTGGGGCCAGCCAGAGGTGGTATTTTCCGGTTCGCCGAACTACTCAAAATTTCCGCTACCGGTTCTCCGAACTACTCAAAATTTCCGCTACCAGTTCTCCAGAACCTGTCAGAACTGCTGGATTTCACCCCTGGTTTGTACCGATTGAAACTTTCTGACCCAGCTAGTATCATGATAACCAGTTGCTAAGTTTTACTTTTATTGTACTTTATTTTATTATTTTAAGTCCAGTGTCACGAGTCAGATGAGTGGCTATGCAAATCAAAAGAATAAATAAATAATTTCCCAAACAGGTCTGTGATAGCTGAGGAATTCTGGGAGTTGAACTCCATATATCTTAAGGTTGTCAGGTTTGAGAAACACTAGTATAAAGTGTGCAGTGATATGAAAGAGAGATTAGAACATAGAGCATAGAATAATAAGGTTGGAAGGTATCTTGGAGGGAGCTCCAACAATCTCATTGTATATATGTTGTGCAGTGACAAAGGTTATTATTATTATTATTATTATTATTATTATTATTATTATTATTATTATTCTAGTACACTGGTCCCCAACCCTCAGGCCAGGACCTACTAGTAGGCCGTGGCCTATTCAAAACAGGGCTGTGAGAGTGGCAGGCCAGCATACACATGTGCACATGCAGCTCAACTCGTGTGAGCAGTGGGCCGACATGCATGCGTGCACACACATGTGCATGTCAGCCCACCACTTATGCAGCTCAGTTCTCCCCTCTCCCCCCTGCAGCCGGACCACCAAACTGCAAAGGTTGGGGACTACTGATCATCCGTGGTTTCAGGGTGAAGTATCATCAGTACGCTGATGATACTCAGCTGTACATCTCCACCCCGGACCACCCTAATGATGCCCTTGAAGTGATGTCCCGGTGCCTGGAGGCCGTGCGGATCTGGATGGGGAGAAACAGACTCAGGCTCAACCCATCCAAGACCGAGTGGCTGTGGTTTCCGACATCCCGATATAGTCAGTTGGTGCCATCACTGACTATTGGGGGCGAGTCATTGGTCCCCATGGAGAGGGTTCGCAACTTGGGTGTCCTCCTAGACTCACGGCTGTCTTTAGAAGAGCACATGATGGCCGTGGCCAGGGGGACTTTTTATCGGGTCCGCCTGATTCGCCAGTTGCGTCCCTTTCTGGATCGGGACTCGTTAAATATGGTCACTCATGCTCTCGTTACTTCCCGCTTGGACTACTGCAATGCTCTCTACATGGGGCTCCCCTTGAGGAGCACCCAGAGGCTCCAGCTGGTCCAGAATGCGGCCGCGCGGGTGGTTATGGGAGCGACGTGGCGCTCCCATGTGACCCCCCCTCCTGCGCGAGCTGCACTGGCTCCCGGTTGTCTTCCGGGTGCGCTTCAAGGTTTTGGTTACCACCTTTAGAGCACTCCATGGCATCGGACCGGGGTATTTACGAGACCGCCTTCTGCTACCAATAGCCTCTCACCGACCAGTACGCTCCCATAGAGAGGGGCTCCTCAGGGTGCCATCGGCCAAACAGTGTCAACTGGCGGCCCCCAGGGGGAGAGCCTTCTCTGTGGGGGCACCTACCATCTGGAACGAGCTCCCCCCAGAGATACGGAAGATCCCGGACCTGCGCACGTTTCGCCGTGCTCTCAAAACTTTTCTATTTCAGCAAGCTGGCCTGGCCTAACTCCCCTCTTTTAAATTTTTTTAAATTTTTTAATTCGTGATTTTATAAATTGGGTGTTTTAATCTGTGTTTCAGCCAAAATATTTAATAATTTTAAGGGATTTTTAATATTTGTATTATTTGTATTTTATCTTGGCTGTTCACCGCCCTGAGTCCTTTGGGAGTAGGGCGGTATAGAAATTTGATTAAATAAATAAATAAATAAATAAATAAATAAATAAATAAATAAATAAATAAACAAACTGTTCTAGTCCAACCCACTGCTCAAGCTGGAGACCACATGCTATTCCAGACAAATGGCTGTCCAGTGTCTTCTTGAAAACCTCGAGGGATGGACCATCCACAATTTCTGGGAGGGAAACCATTCCACTGATTAATTGTTTTCACTCTCTGGATATTTCTCCTTAGTTCTAGGTTGGATCTCTCTTGAATGATCTTCCACCTGTTACTTCTTGACCAGCCCTCAGGTGCTTTAGAGAATAGGTTGACCCATTCTTCTCTGTGATAGTCCCTTAAGTACTGGAAGACTGCTAACTGCTATATCACCCCTAGTCCTTCTCTTTGTTAGACTAGACATACCTAGTTCCCTTAACGGTTCCTCGTACAATTTATTCTGCAGATCCTTCATCATCTTGGTTGGTCTTCTCTGCACTCTTTCTGGGATCTCAACCTCTTTTTTATATCGTGGTGACTGGAATTAGATACAGTATTCCAACTATGGTCTCACCAGTGCAATATTAAAAGGTACGATCACTTCCTGTGATCTTGACGCTAGCCTTTTATTGATGCAACTTAAGACTGTGTCATGCAGGCCACATGACCACAGAAGCATCTTTGGACAATGTTGGCTCCTTCAGCTAGGAAATGGAGATGAACACACATACACACAGCCCTTGAGCTGGACATGACTGCACAGGCGAAATTTTTACCTTTAAAAATTTACCTTTACCTTTATTATTATTATTTTTTTTAAGGACTGTGTTAGCTTTTTTGGCAGTGCCGCAGCACATTGCTGTCTCCTATGATTCTATGATAATTTTTTGGCCCTCACAATTTCACAACAGCACCAGCAGGCAGATAAGGCTACCATAGAATTTTAATATTCCTTTGCTGTACAATTGATAGATTTATTATTAAAGTTAGCAAGAAGGACTTTCTAGGCAAACTCAAGCGCAGAACTTATTGGAGAATTCAAGGCTACCAAACGTAGGATGAAAAACATTTTTGTTGTTCAAAACATTGATGGCTTTGATTTTTTTGTTTTGTTGTTGTTACCTGACAGAGATGGCAGAAGTAAGCTCTCCATATCTCTTTACTGTCGTCTAATGGATTTTCTGAATTTCCGCAGAATAGGTCTATTGAAAGGACAATAAATCAGCAATGAATGATGAATCTTGAAAGTTTAGGCAACTCAGCATCTCAACTCAACTTCCACTCAACATCCTTGATTTGAACAATTAGATAAGTCTCTCTTCCATTGCTTTAAAAAAAAAACTTGATATCTTTTTTCTAGTGTGCCATTTTGGAAAGGCTGGGATGGGATATTATCAGATTTGCAAACCAGAGAGCCTGAGTTCAGGTTGTCCTCCAATCTTTTGGAAGAGTGGGGAGGACGGCTATCTTCTAACAGCTTCAGACACTTTTAAATAATGGCTAGAGCTACAAGATTCTAGCCTTCAAGTTGTTAAAGGAAAAGGCATCTTATAACCTTTAAGCTGTAATTTAAATGGATCTGAGAACAGTCTCAAATAAAACCAGCCACTCCTTGAAAACTGTTTGGATTTCAGTGGCTGTTTGGAATAGACAATATTATAAGATTTTTAAAGAGCAGAGATTTACATTTGGAAAATATGGTGTAACAGATTTGCAGAGTTTATTGTAACTGTAGAAGAAATTGAAATAATAGATGGACAACCATCAACAATGATAACCAGAACTTCCTATAGATGGTTGCCTGCCTATGGGATGCATGAAAAAAAATGTGTAAGGACACTGACAAATGCTGGTTATTTTAAGGTTAACTCCTTGTCCTATCCTATCCTGTCTGACAAGTCTGGCTAAGCCATACCATTTATCATGCCGTTATCACTTTGGGCTGCTTTTTATTCTAATGTAATTTCTGCCACCAGCCTATTTACCGAGACTAAAAGGTCATCCTGTGTAAGGCATGCTGAACTAGCCCCAAAACAAACATTAAATAAATAAACAAATAAACAGATCTGAAGGAAAAGTTGTAGAGAGATCAAACAGCAAGTAACTTATCAAGTGTACATTTTGGCATCATGTCTATATAACCCACTTAGATGGATATATATCCCATATATATCAAGGGTGAAATCCAAAATTTTTCCCTACTGGTTCTGTGGGTGTGGCTTGGTGGGTGTGGCTTGGTGGGCATGGCAGGGGAAGGATACTGCAACCATTCCCTCCCCTTCTGGGGGAAGGATATTGCAAAACCTCCCTTCCCACCCCACTCTGGGGCCAGCCAGAGGTGGTATTTGCCAGTTCTCCGAACTACTCAAAATTTCCGCTACCGGTTCTCCAGAATCTGTTAGAACCTGTCAGGACAGGGGTGTCAAACTGGATTTTTTTGAGGGTCAGATCACCATTGTAGTTCTTCTTTGTATGCCGGCCACGGTGGGGGGAGGAGATGGGATGGACGCCTCCTGCAATACCCTACTGGCCAAAATGTGGCATGGGGAGGCGCATGTAGACCCCCACACCCTATCTTGGCCAGGAGGGTGCCACAGGAGGCAGTCCAGGCCAAAAATGGGGCACAGGGGGCTGCATGCGCCCCCCCCCCCCCACCATGCTGCATTTTGGCTAGCATAGGCACCACAGGCCAGTCATTTTTAATTTCCAGGCTGACTCCACGGGCCAGATTTAAGCACCCCGCGGGCCGGATCTGGCCTGCGGGCCTTGAGTTTAGGACATGAATGCAGTAGAATGATAACTTGCAACAAGTCACAGTCAGCTCTACAAAACTGAGGCATTTTAGGTACCACCTAAGACTTAGCTTTATAAAAACCGATAACTTTGTGAACCCTATTTTGAACTTAGTTTACAATTCCTTGTCTTCTGAAATTGAAGCTTAAGTCTCGTGTCCTGCAATGCCGGCTTTATTTTGATCCTTTCTAAGGCTTTCATTAAGTAAGTAGTTTGCATTCATTCCCTCTTTATCTTGTAAACTCATGGACTCTTAGTGATTGAAGGGGTAAATTAGAACATTCCAACTCCCTGCTCAGTGTAGGAATCCAAGCTAAGGCATGGCTAACAGGTGAATGTACAAGTATTCTTTGGGTTATGATGGCAATTGGGACTGGTTTTGCCCCTGCTAAGCAATGTGATAAAAAAAACATGACATCACAAAGCTGCATTGCTTAGCGATGGCAACCCCAGTGATTGCCATTGTAATTCCAGAACTATGCAGGTCATTAAGTGGGAAAGGAACAGAGTCCCAGACAAGGAGTGTAGGATACGATTCAGAATATGAGGGGTGTTGCTGCAGGAGGTTGAATGTCATGGTCTGGCACATGGGTTGGGGAGGGCATGGGAGGGCGCGGGGGGAACTGCTGCAGGTGAGTGTGCACTACAAAGAGCAGGTTGATGTGGGCTGCTATGGAGCATGCTTCCTAATGGGATCCTTGTGGGTGGGGATGACCGGTAGGAGCAACTTAATGGGACAATTTACAACCTTCTCTGCTGGCTTCCCCATTGAATTTATTTGTGAGAAGCTGGGAGGGAAGTTTGCAAATGGTGACCACATGACTGCAGCTCACTGCAGCCTCATAATTGTGAGCCCAATACCCAAGAGCCTGGATCACAAACATGTGGTCACAGGGTTATTGCAATGACCAGAAGTTTGAGGGCCAGTCATAAGTACATTTTTTTCAGTGCCCTGTAACTTTGAACAGTTATTGAACAAATGGACATAACCAGAGAACTACCTCTGCTGAAATACATCCAGTAAGTGGGAGTTCATTACTTCTCTTAGTAATTATTTCTCCTGACAAACTGCTGTTGTGATTAAAATTCTTCTCTTAACATTCAGTCCTTAACGTAAATACTGTACATTATTCCTCTTTTTGGAATGACAGAGACCAGAGCTTGATAAATATGTCCAGGTCTTCAACCTTAATCCCTAGTTTCTATCGGACCACTATTTTTCTCTAAATCTCCTCTAGTTTATCTGAATTGTTCATAATGAAATGCAGTATCCAGAACTGGACATACTAGTCAAGGTGGATGTGACTGAACCATCTTGTTCATCTTCTTTTTTAAAAAAGTGATGAGAAAAAGCAATAGTTGTAGAATACCAATATCCAAAATTGAATCCAAAATTGCTTCAGAAATCATTGAGCAATGGAATTTGTGCTAAAATGAACCACACAAATGTTCCCTTTTCATACGGATGTAGGAAAACCCATAAATTTTATTTTATGGATGCTATATTACTCTGTTTCCCCGAAAATAAGACATCCCCTGATAATAAGCCCAATCGGGCTTTTGAGCGCGTACGCTAAAATAAGCCTCCCCCCGAAAATAAGCCCTCCCCGAAAATATTTAAACACAGAGCTGGAAATCAGGTAAGATAGCAAGAGGAGCCCCATCTTGCTCCACGCATCCCAAAATAATAAGACCTCCCTGAAAATAAGGCCAAGTGCTTATTTCAGGGTTCAAAAAAATATAAGGCAGGGTCTTATTTTTGGGGAAACACGTTATGTTTATTGTGTAATAACAAAAGTCGACGTTAGATAACAGCACCATTATTTTAGTACTGTACCGCACAGGTACAGTTCCTCCTCATATTCAGGGATTACTCAAATGGGAACTAACAAGAAGGTTTTCTAACATTTGTGATAAACGCAGACGGTCACATGTGCCCACAGCTGTAATGGTTCCCTTTTCTTCTTTGTCTATCTACGGTACTTCAGTGCCATCACTACCATTCTCTCTTTCATTGTGACAACCTCGCCGTACAATTAACTTCAATCCCATAAGATAAAAATAGGGCTGGAAACCAGTGTTTGAGCAAATCCCACTAAGTTCCTTTGTTTGTGAAATCTCCATGCCATCTCCCTTCTAAAACCCTGGATTCCCTAAGGCTATCGGTGTTTGCCTTTGCTTTGTCTATCTTTTTCAAGACTCCCTGCCCGGCAGTTGGTTCTATTTATGCTTGTGTGCTTTTACGCTGATCAAGAGCCTTTCATTTTGCGGCATCCCACCTTGCTTTATTGATACCCTTTTGCAGGTGTTCACGAGGATAATTCACCTTCCCTTGAAATGCTTGCTGGGTGTGTCCAGTTTTCGTTCCCCTCCTCAGCTGCATTACTTTCCTTCATTGGGAATTCATCCCTTCTTGTAGGATAGAAGTATATTTTGAAGCACAGATGCTCTACCTTCTGATCTAGCTTTGTTGTTGTTGTTGTTTGTAGATTCTTTTTAAGAATTAAGAGCTCTGATGGCCATTTTGGTGCCATGGTTGAAAGACATATATCCCAGCTTCCATTTGCTCCTTTCTCTATCTCTCCCTGCCTCTGCCCGTCTGCTGCTTGACTCCCAGGCAGAAAATGAATTTCAAACATCAGGGCTGGGAGACAGGGAAGCTGCAGCTGCTGGGTTGATGCCCCTTCTGCAGCCCTGGCCAACAGTTCTGACATCCCCTCACAAAGTAATCACAGATCACAGCATTTAATCACTGAAAACAAGCACTCCAGAGGACAGCAGTGTCAATATCCTACTCTCTCATTATCTGTTTGGATTGCACATCCACACTGTCAGATAAACAGAGTGGAAAATTAAGATTAAAAATATGGTAATTTCATTTCAGGCAGCAGGCACCACTCACTGCCCCTATTATGCTATTGATTACCTCTGAATTCAATTTTTCTTTCAATGCAAACTTTAATCTGTTTGCTACCCAGCAATTCAACTCCCCAAGGGCTATTTGAGAGTAAGTAACCATTTAATCTGATGCTAACTGAAAAATCACCGTCCTTAATGAATTGTGTAAATCATTCAGCTCTGAAGCACCTTTGACTTCCATTTCATTTTTTATTTTCTGCTCGATATAGGAAGGGATCCGCGTGTGAATAATTACAAAGTAGCAAGTATTTTTAAATAGAGCAAATATGATAAAAACCCTATTATAGTGGGGCATGTGTAATGAACAGTACTTTTTAATTTCAAAATAGCTATTCATTAAAAAAAGAATGGAAGATTAAAAAGAGAGGCTCAAAGCTCAAGGTAGAAGTTGATAGACATTGTAATTACATGGTTAATTTCAAAGATTTATATGCTGTTATGATTTAAAAGGAATTTTTATGACCTGACATTTTCATTTGAGGATATTTTTTTTTATTTAAAATTAATCTTCTAGCTCCTATTCTTAATTATTTCTTGGCAAGGGATAAATGGGAATACAAAAAAATGCCCCATATCATATTTTAAGCAGAATAAATGAATGTGGATTTGTGAACAGCAGTAAAGTGTCTCTTCGCACTCAGCTGGAATCCTTCTGCATCAAAATCTGACTTAGAAATGAAAAAAAAAAAAGAGGGGGAAAAGAGGATGGCACATTTCAGCTGCAGCTTGGCTTGCCAAAAAACCTTATCATATATCTATCATCTATCTATATATTTATATATTATTTTATAAGATGTGTAGCTTCCCAACTGAACCAGAATTACTGTTCCCCTTTTCTTACCCACAATGCCAACGATTATTCTAAGTGGTATTGGGTCCCATCTCACAATGTTTTTAAAATGTGTTTTACCAAGCTGGCATTTGGGAAGGGCTTAAAAAAATTAAGCAAATCTCCAGTGCCTACAGGAAGCCTAAATGTGAATCAGGCCGAAGGAATGCTCAAGTGGTTATTTACAATTAAGATTCTATGGGGTGATTCCCGTCATAAGCATGCATTAAGTATGCCAGCCAAGGAGCGAGGCCTAGAGGCTTGTTAACAAACCCTCACGTGAAGACACCTTCCTCCGTCTCCCTCTTTCTGTTTTAACCCCAAACACAGGTTATTTAGTTTGCTCTCCAGCACAAATGTTTTGCACTTAAGACTGATGAAGACATTAGCATTTATTATGACTGCACCTGAGCAGAGGGGAAGGCTGTTATTATGGCAGCCCCAGACCTCTCTAATTATCCTGTAATGGGTACCTGGGCAGAGCAAAGCAACAGCCAAGGTGGCCCCACTGCCAGGCTCTCTCTGCCATCCAAGATTTGCTGAAGCCCAGGCGTTCCTGAGAAACTCCCCATGGTGCTTATTCAGCAGAGGGAGGGCCGAGCAGCCGTTGAAGCTCTTATTAGTGGTGGCGGGAGGGAGGGAGGGACGGAGGGACAGAATGGAAAAAGCAGGCTGTTGGTTTCTCCTTTTCACGCGCATGTGGTACCTGTTTACAAGAACTTGCATTTCTCCTCTCCTGGACTTTCCAGTTGTACTTTATGAACTTAGGGATGATGATGGGAAATGCCGGGATTTGCCTTTTGGGACACTAGATGCTCTGAGTTGTGGCTCCTCCCCAAACTTTCAGCCTGGGGAGCCAGTGAGGTGCAGGATTAGGGGACTGGACCTGGTCTGGAGAGACTCAGGGTCAGCCAGCCATTTTCTCACATCCCAGCCAGTAGTGGGTTCCACTTACCTTCCCTACCGGTTCGGAACTGTGAGCGCGTGGGATGGCTCAGAGCATCTATGATGACATCCAGGCAGGTGGGCGGAGCCTCCCGCTGCCGCCACTATGGGTTCTTCCGAACCGGGGCGAACCAGTAGAAACCCACCACTGATCCCAGTAAACCTCAAGGGGATAAAAAGAAAGAAAGAGCCCCATGTAAGTTAACAAATAAATAAATCACAAGTTCATTTCTCAAATTAGAGCTAAATGCGAGGGCTGTTTTAATTAAGACCCCAAACTCTGACTTGCATTCAAGAGGTAGAGATTTTGGTTCCCTCTTACATCACCACTGTCTATGGACTGATGCAGTGGTGAAATGTAAAATTTGTTATTACCGGTTCTGTGAGCGTGGGTAATGTGACTGGGTGGGCGTGGCCAACTTTTTTTTTTTTTTAACTTTTAAAAGCATTTTTTCTACCGAAGGCTCTGACGCTCCCAGCTGAGCCACACGATCATCAGAGGCTTTTTTTTTTTTTTTTTTTTTTTACTTTTAGAAGCATTTTTTCGGCTGAAGAAAAAATGCTTTTAAAAGTTAAAAAAAAAGCCTCTGATGATCGCGCGGCTCAGCTGGGCATAGGGGGGAAAGGGGCAGGGATTTTTGCTACCGGTTCTCCGAACCACCCACCACCATTGCTACCAAATCAGACGATCCGGTCCGAACTGGAAGCATTTCAGCCCTGGATTGATGGGAATTGGGGTTCCACACCATTGGGCTGCACCATCTTGCTCACTTCTGCTTTAATCAATCCATGCAATCGGGTGACACCAGAAGCTAAGAAGCTATTGTCACAAAGTAAATTTATGACTTTCTGCATTCAAAACTGTGACTTTTGCTCAAAGGTTTTCCCAGATTTTCTTTTACTTTCTTTATTCTCAACACCACAAACTGATGGTAACCAGGTGCTTTAGGAAGGAAGTGTGAGAAATTGGAGAGGCTGGAAAAATCTTAGAAGGAATATTAGAAACAATTAGGGATACAGTCCAAGTAACAAGAAACCTGAGAAGAAACTATTCACATCATTCTGAAAATTCCACCTTAATGTACTAGCTGATAGATAAGAGTGGATAATTCCTTTTGCTGTTTCCAAAAATCTGTATTTACCTCTAATACTAAAATTACAGGCACCTGACTAAAGTTTTATAGTGCTTCCTTCTTTAAACTTATCCATCTTGGTAGGGCTTGGTAGGTAGTTCTTTAAATTTAAAAACTACATTTGTAACTTTTTTTAAAAGCACAGTCACCACATATAGACAACTAAATACAGATTATTGTATGTACAATTTACATAATTTTTGGAAACCACTTATGGACTATGTCCTTGAGGTGGAAAAAAATTGAAACTTTGAATTTGGGTTTTGCCAGTTAGATAGGTTTGTTATTATAGAAATGGCTAGTCTGTATTATTATATAAAAGTAAAAAGTTAAGGTTTGATGCTATTATCTTATTCTACTGCACCAAAAGAAATCAGAAGTCAATGCTTCTGGATTTGAAGTTACTACCATTTCTTATAACAGTTGTTAAGCAAGCCCAGGGGTCTTTAAGTGAATCCAATTTCCCCAATGGGTGTTTTTTTTGCTAGAAACCAGAAGTAAAATACCAAACTGTCAAAAAAAACCCCATTGCACTTCATGTTCACATGACCGCTACATGCTACAAATGGACAGCCAGTTGCCAAAGTCCCAAAATGCAATCACATAACTTCAGGAGTTTCTCCTGAAGTGTCATAACTCTGGAAAGAGGTCTTAAATAGCTCTGGGGGGAACTGTCATAGTTTCAAATGGTTGTTAAACGAGCAGTCATAAGTAAAGGATTCCTTCATTTTGCAGATAAAAACATTTTTTTTGTGTGTGATATCAAGCTGTCATTACTAAAGTATCCCAGGGTCTTTAGTAAAGATGGTGCACACACTTCTTTTCCAACTACCACATGATTCAGTAGGTTTGTACTTGAATGCAGATGATATCATCTGCAGTCAAATTAAGAAGCCGTCAGTCTTCCTAGGCAGACCAGACAGAAACCAGATGAGCTAATTCTACTTGATTGTAAGGCTACCTTAACAGTGTCTTGCAAGTCTACCAATCTCCTTTACAGTCTGAGAATTGGGGAAGGGTCCCTTCTGAGCCTCCTTCTCCATCCGTTATGCAGCTGCAACTATGCCCTCTCTTATCTGATGGTTCACTAGGAAGCATCTTTCATCCCCATCTTCCAAAGTTATTCACACCTACCATTCCAGAAATCAAGCTATATTCCAACTATCCCATATGCACATGTTCTAGATCAGTGACGGAGAACCTTTTCAGCACCGAATGCCCAAACTGGAATGTGTGTGCAAGTGCGTGCACCAGAGCACTGGAAACCTGAAGACCAGCTGGCTGGCGCATGCATGCCTATTTTTTTGGCTGTTTTCCAGGCTGTTTTTTGGGGCCATTTTTTTGGATCATTTTCAGGCCATTTTTGGGGCTGTTTTTTGGGCCATTTTTGAGCCGTTGTCCAGCCCATTTCTAGGCTGTTTTGGGGGCCATTTTCCAGGCTGTTTCCAGGCCGTTTTTTGGGCCATTTTCCAGGCCGTTTCCAGGCTGTTTTTTGGGCCATTTTCCAGGCCATTTTTGGGCCATTTTCTAGGCCATTTCCAGGCCAGTTTTTGGGGGCATTTTTGGCCCAAAAAACAGTCCAAAAATGGCCCAAAACCAGCCCAAAACCGTCCTGAAAACAGCCCAAAAACCAGCCTGAAAACAGTCCAGAAAACAGCCTGAAAATGGCCCAAAAAACAGCCTAAAAGCGCCCAGAAATGGCCCAAAAATGGCCTGGGCTTTGGCCATTTTCAGGCCGTTTTCAGGCTGTTTTCCAGCACTCTGGGGCCCATGAAGACCTGCTGGCTAGCACACATGTGCGCACCGGAAACCAGAAGAGCAGCTGGCTACAGTGCGCATTCCCACAGAGAGGGCTCTGCATGCCACCTCTGGCATGCCTGCCATAGGTTCGCCATCATGGTCTTAGATTTTCCCACACACACAAATACATACACACACATACAAACACACCAGCTGTTCTCCATGCACTTTTGTCCTTGTGGGGTGGTTTGATGAAATTCCTCCAAGCCACGTGGAACATACCTGCCATACAGAGAGATTCAAAGCAATATTGTACTGCAGTGTGTCTGTGATGTCTTTCTTGGTAATGCTCCCTATTTGATCAGATAACAGCTCATCAAATCTTGTAATACTCTGTGTAAAACCTGAAGTACAGCAGACATCTTATCAGTGGTATCATTTTTTTTTCAAAATCATCTGCACATTCAGATTTACATTAGGAAGTCCTTAGGTGACCAACATCAAAGCAAGGCTTATCAAGACTGAAGATAGGAATTATTTCTGCTGAAATCACTTCCTAGAAGAGATGTTGAGTCAGAGTCTCCTTTGCTATCTGGGGAAACATATAGCCCTTTCCATCAATACATACATTTTTCTGAGTGGGCAGTGTATAGATTGGCAAATCAAATCAAACCAGATCCCAGAGGGTTGAATGATAGTCCCAATTCATAAAACTCTCCCCACATTCCAGATATATATTATTTTTGTTTTGGGGGAACGTGTAATTGTGTATTTTCAAGAGACAGGTGGAAAGGAGATAAATATTTATTCCCTGTAAATGTTAGGATTGCTTGAGAATTGGTCTATATTGCTTTTAAAGAGTAACCCCACCAAAATACATTTCTGAGGGGGGTTTTTTTAAGCTAAAAGACATACTCTTGCATGTGTGTCTGTGCTTATGCTAAAATATTGCTTTTAATCTTTTGAAATTGTAATTCCAACAATTCTACTGATATTTCATACCAATGATCTTTTTTTTTTCCTTGTCGGGTATTATTATATTACTGAAGTCAAAAAGACTATGTGGAAAATAAAAGTTACTGAAATGTGATTGTATTTGCTCACCTTGAAAACATTGGCCTTATAGAAAGCCATTTATCATTGCAGTAATCATTTGAATTTCATTTCCTTATTTTAAAAAGTATGTTAGTGTACAATATAAAACAATTTGTTGATATTCCAAGTATGTTCAAAATACACAAGCATCTAAATACAATTGTTGCTTTATATACAAGGTCTCAGAAATAATTTCCTTTGAATTAAGTACTTGCATGATGCAGATAAGTGAGTACTTTATTGGAGCCTCAAAGAATTGATGTTAATGCCTCTATATATTAACAATCATTACAACTTCAACTACAGTACACTTAGCTATTATAAAATCACTCAGTATTTCAGTTCAGGTACTGTATAATATGGATTTATACTGTACTTGATTTATAACCGAAGAACAAAGTTACTTCACCTGGGATCTGAGTAAATTTGAGGGCTTATTTTTATCTGAACTGGCTAAAGAAATAATTCTCACATGGCTACAGGTTGTTATTTTGACAATTGACAATAATATTTGAATCAATTTAAATATAAGTAAATACAATTTCAATAGGATGCACAATAGTTAAAATAATTTCCTCTTTTCTAAGCGACATAAATGCAAATGTGGGATATAAAATAATTAGAGGAAAGATGTACATAATTACCCTTAAAACTATATATATGGGCAGGGATATATACCCATATATATTCCCTACCCACCCACACAGACACCTTCTAGATAAATAAACACAGAATGCCTATAAATATTGTGCTGCCCAAATAGCTTCCTTTGTAGTAGTTTTATGGTTTGCATCTATCCATTCACAAAATATATATTTACCTATGTAAGCTACATGCATTATGAGTTGTGCTATCAGAAAAAAATAAATTATCTGAGCGGTAAATGAAACTCTTCCCTATTGTGCATTTAATGCTATCTAATAATACGGAAAGCAGCCTATTCTGTTTGAAGGAAGGTGAGCTTTTTAATCAGGTCTCCCAGCCTGCAAAGAACCTGCTTTGCTGGTGGAAGGAACAGGTTGCTGACCAATTTCTGCAAACTAATTGTCTTCTGAATTCAGAGTGCGTAGCAAATGCTGCTTAGAAAAATGGGATTTTCCTGCCAGCAATATTTGCTTCTTTGTCACTTTGATTTCATGCTTCTTTCATCAGCCTTCCTTCTTACCTATCTTCCTGCTACTTCAGTTTTGAACAGCCCCCAAATAATGTTTGATTTGTGCTTTCTGTACGCATTTGCCTATTCACCCCTTTGACTCTCCAAAGCTGAGTAGCAGAACCTCAGAGAAAAGCAAATTGGGCTGAATTCACTGGCGCATTCTCTGCCTGCCAAGCAGCGGCAAAGGCTGACCCAGAAGGTATTACAGGCCACCGTCTCCCTCAACGTGCTTTAGATGTGTAACATCTAACAAGTTGTGTTCAAATGGAATTTTCCATCCCACCATTTTCTCCACTTAAGATCTCTTTAAAAAAAAAAAAAACGGTTACTTATACAGTACACAAAACGTTAAACTCAATAGAATTAAATGTTCCTAAACATAGAATTTGCACAGAGGATTTCACGGGCAAAAAAATGGCAGGATTAATGATTTCTGTATGCTCGAAAAGGATTCAAACCACTCTTGAAAATATAAATGGCACATAAAAATAAATAACAGAAATCTGCACAGAATCCCAGAAGCAATCCAGTTCAGAGACGACTCACGACTAAAGTTCTTATTGTAAATTGTTAACCATTGCTTGAACCATCTGGGTGCACTGAAATCTCATTTCAATGCACTAATTGGGGTAGGGCAGCGGGTGTCAAACTCGATTTCATTGAGGGTCGCATCAGGGTTGCGTTTGACCTTGAGGGGGCTGGGGGGGTCGTGGCCAGGGTGGGTATGGCCAGCTCAACGTCACTCGTGTTTGGGGCATCTGTGGTGGCCCGAGCACTTTGCCAGCAAAAACGGGCTCCTGAGCTCTGTTTTTGGCTGCGACGGGCCTCCTGAAACACTCTCCAAGTGATGTAAACAATATTGCCACAGTTATGTACTTGTAGCCTTTTAGAACTCACAAACAGTCCCTACCCCAGGGGTGTCAAACTCAAGGCCCGAATCTGGCCCATAGGGTGCTTAGATTTGGTCTGTGGGGCCACCCTGGAAAAAGGAAAGGACTGGCCCTCAGTGCCTCTACCAGTGAAAACAGGCAGAGCCATTGCTCCAAAGCCATGTCTGCATTGTGATCTGGAAAACGGAGGTGTGTCTGCATGGCAAAACTACGCTATTGGATGTTAGTGTTTCCACCATGGAGCATCACAAAATGCAGAGTCATTGGATCTGGGTTGCAAAATTTCATATTTCTACTAGATGGAAGCAAAGAGATAAAGAAAACTCTTGACATTTAGAAGCTATTAATGCTATCTGGCTGATTTCTGCAGGCTGGATCTGGTACCCCTCAAAATTAGAGATATTCTATATATGAACTATAGGCGAAATATGACTGGAATGGGATTTTTTTAACCATAAAAAGGCAACTGTTGGTTGGTACAGCTTTTGAATGTTTAGACAACATTTACCAGTAATAAGATGACAATTAATAATAAGCTATAGACCACCTTAGAGAATGATTTTGGCTTGAATCTTAGAGAGACAATTGGCTACCTTATGACATCAACGAGTTGCTATTTACCTGCTCAAACTCAAAGATGAATTAAAGTGCGTGCAAGTGTATCGCACCTTATATTCTTCCCATACGAAGGAGTAGCAGGGAAGGTGATTTTAACTATTCTACAGTAAACTGGAAGATAGGGAATTGAATCAGCAAAGGAAGGACCTTTGTGAGGCAGTTGTGCAAAACAGCAGAATAATTTTACTCAGTTTAGGTGCATAAAGGTCCAATTCACAGTTGTAAGGCTGGAGGTATAGTGTGATTGGGAGTGGGCTTCAAAAATTTTAGCAAGGGGTTCTCTTTCCAGTTGCTGGGTGGGCATAGCCATGGTGGGTGTGGCCTAGTCAGCCGCCTGCACCATGGTGGGGGCGGGGGCGTTTTTGCCCTCTCTGCACTTTGGAGGCTTTTGTTGAGCCTCCGGGAGGGCGAAAATGGCCTCCCAGGCTCTGGAGGCCCTCTGGAGGCCTTCCCAAACTTCCAGTAGGCCTGTTTTTCAGCCTCCCCGAGCCTCCGTACATGCCTTGCACTTACCTGCATCCAAAACAGGCCACATGGAGACTCCTGGAAGGGGTGGGGTGGGGTGAGAGGGGTCAGCCAGGAGTGGGATTTGGGAGTTCTCCAAACTGCACAGAATCTTAGCAAGAGGTTCTCCCGAACCCCTGTGAACCCTCAGCAGCCCACCCCTGAGTGTGATGCTCCTTGTGATTTTTGTTGTTGATGTGGATTTGGGATCTTTCCTGCAGAGAAGAAGAAAATAATCATGGACCTAATCCAGTTCCTTTGGCAACCAGCTGTAATGCTTCATTCTGCTAGTTTAACCATTGCAAAAAATAGCGACTCTGGAGCAGGCATTGGGAGCCTGCTGTGCAGCAGTCAGAGTTTGGCATACATTGATATAGGTCAATATAGGTCTATGACATTGCCATAGATGCATGCTATAGGCCACCCAACCAAGCAGAAGAAATAGATGAACTTTTTGCTAACTGGTTAACAAATGTATGTAGGAAACACACCACAGTAGTAATGGGGGACTGTAACTACCCTGACATCAATTGGGAGATAAACTCTGCATCAAGTGGGAGATCGAACAGATTCCTGACCAATCTAGCTGACAATATTACCATCCAAAAGGTAAAGGAGGGAACTAGAAGGACAGTTATACTGGATCTAATTTTAGTAACAGAGAAGTGATAGAGGAGGTTGAAGTTGCCAGAACTTTGGGGAAGAGTGACTGTGTCATACTGAAATTTAATATAATGCAACACAAACAATAGAAGATAATCGAACCAGTATCTTAGGCTTTAAAAAGGCTGATTTTAACAAACTTAGAAAGAGCGTGGGATGAAAACCTTAAAGGGGAAAACAACTCATGAAGCTTGGGAAACTCTGAAAAATGTGATTTGTCAGCCAGTTATAAATCCAACTGGCCACAAAGAAGAGGGGGTCAACCTATTTTCCAAAGCACCAGAAGGTAAGATAAGAAACAATGCATGGAAACTAATCAAGGAGAGAAGCAATCTAGGAATAAAGAGTACATTCCTATTGGTGAGAACAATCAATCAGTGGAATGGCTTAGACAACCCACAATCCATTACAGTTGTGGTGGAGCAGTGGTTGGAATGCAGTACTGCAGACTAATTCTGCTGACTGCCGGCTGCCTGCAATTTGACAGTTTGAATCTCACCAGGCTCAAAGTTGACTCAGCCTTCCATCCTTCTGAGGTCAGTAAAATGAGGACCTGGATTGTTGGGGGCAATATGCTGACTCTGTAAACCGCTTAGAGAAGGCTGTAAAGCACTGTAAAGCAGTATGGAAGTCTAAGTGCTATTGCTATTTCAGACATTTTCTTACATAACATTCACATACTTTCCCCGACCTTCACCATACTTTTCTCTCACCCTTGTGGACCTCCTCGCAACCTCCGCAATTTGCACAGTGCCTCTGTCGCATCTCTGTGCACCCCACAAACCCTCCTTAAACCAAAAGACACCTCTTATGTGCACCCTTGCAAGGCCTTCCAAACCCCAAGGCATACATCTCTTCGCACACTGCAAACCCTCTTTCATGCATTTCTGTGCAGACCCACATGTCATCCTTGATGGGGAGAGCACATTCCTGGAAAAGGCATGTGGGGATACATGAGGAGCACTATGCAAGTCAGGGAGAGCATGCAGGGGAAGGGTGCAGGGGGGGCATGAGAACCCTGACATGAGCACAGATGTACTAGAGAGGTTGTACTAGGGATGTACCAGGATGTACATCTGTACACAGATGTACTAGGGATTGACTAAGCTGGCAGGGAGCATGGACAATCATGAAGTTGTTAGAGAGCATTAGAAATTATGATCACATGAGCAAAAAAGTGGAGCTGCTGAAGTGGCCACTACTTCCCCAAATTTCATTCCCATGGGAGTAGTGGGTCACAGCATTTTGCAAGTTAGCACATTGGAGGTACCTCTGTTCAAAATTTATTGCCCTCTGATACAGTTTTAGTAATATATAAATCTGCACCATTATTACATAGGCTTGCCTAGTTGCAAAGCTCCATTCAGGTTTCCAGCCAAATGCAGAAATAACTCCTTACTTTGAAGAAACCTACATGGAATTTCCCAACTAAACAAACTGAATTATTCAGGAACTGGGCCATTGTGTATTTACTCTTGGGCATGCTGAAGATTAAGAACCGTGCATTTTAATTCTATTAATATATTCTTCCCCTAAAAAGCAGGCTCTCTGTTCAAAACATGGTGAAGAATTTGGAAGGCAGCCATGAATTGTGTTTCCCATTCCTTTTATTACTATAGTGTTTATTGTTGTTCTCTACCCTGTTCAAGACTAACAAGAACTTAGCTAGAGCTGATCTGCTCTGTAGGAATTTCTCAGCTGGTAGAGGTTATGCTTGGAACTTCTTGTGCCGGAGACTTAGCACCATCATTTACTAGCCCACAGTACTATTTCCTTGGAATTGAAGCATTTTGCATCAATAATCAATTTGATGCCATAATCACTGCAGAAACTGACAACTTTATGGGGATGCCATCTGGTTACAGAATCAGTGTCAGTTATTGCAGTCATAAACAGTGAACAAGATATATATTTTAGATTGTTGTCCATTATTGGCTGCTGAAAACTAGGAGAGTGGTCTAAAATCCTAAAATAACTTAGCTTCAAATCCTTAAATATCTTCAATATTTTAGTTTGCCCATTAAGATCAGCTTGGCAGGCTCTGCTCAGAGTGCTACAGGTTTCTCTCTGATTAAGCCTCCATTTTGGAATTCTCTCTGGCCCAGTCCTGTCTTTCAGAAAACAGCTATATAGGGATTCATTTTCATCCAGGTACTTACAGGATACCCTCAATCCCAGGAACTAATCAGTCTTTAAACTGTTTATTAGATTAGATTTACTAGATTTATGTTTTTAAATGTGCCTTGTTTTCATGTTTTAATTTTTTACAAGCTTTTCCAAGGCCTTTGTTTTGTTATAAGTCTGTAGAAATTCTCAGTCATCCAGGGTATGGTTGTCCCAAAGGTACTTTTTCAGGAAGCAACTGGACTTTCTTGTTTTTTCTTTGAAGATGTTTCGTTTCTCATCTGAAGCTTCTTCACCTCTGACAGAATAGTGGGGAATGGAAGGATTTATATTCCTTTGTTTTGTTATGTTTTTCATCAACTCTGTGAATTTTGTAAAGCACTCTATACACTGTTGTATTTATTATTCTTTCCCTACTAAGGACCACCCAGATATTTTACAGAGATTTTAATCAAGTTTTAGACTCTCTGGTAGATTGCAACACTATTCTGATTAATTTTAATTCTCATGTATGGACAAGTGTTACAAACTTATATTTTGGAGTTTAAAATAGAATAGAATAGAATTCTTTATTGGCCAAGTGTGATTGGACACACAAGGAATTTGTCTCGGTGCATACTCTCACAGTGTACATAAAAGAAAAGATACATTCATCAAGAATCATAAAGTACAACACTTAATGATAGTCATAGGGTACAAATAAGCAATCAAATCATATTAGGAAACAGTCAATATAAATCATAAGGATACAAGCAACAAGGTTACAGTCATACAGTCATAAATATAAGGAGATGGGTGATAGGAACCATGAGAAGATTAATAGTAGTGCAGACTTAGTAAATAGTTTGACAGTGTTGAGGGAATTATTTATTTAGCAGAGTGATGGCGTTTGGGAAAAAACTGTTCTTGTGTCTAGTTATTCCGGTGTGCAGTGCTCTATAGCGTCGTTTTGAGGGTAGGAGTTGAAACAGTTTATGTCCAGGATGTGAGGGGTCTGTAAATATTTTCACAGTCCTCTTTTTGACAGATCCTCAGTGGAAGGCAGGTTGGTAGTAATTGTTTTGTCTGCAGTTCTAATTATCCTCTGAAGTCTGTGTCTGTCTTTTTGGGTTGCAGAACCAAACCAGACAGTTATAGAGGTGCAGATGACAGACTCAATAATTCCTCTGTAGAACTGTATCAGCAGCTCCTTGGGCAGTTTGAGATTTCTGAGTTGGCACAGAAAGAACATTCTTTGTTGTGCTTTTTTGATGACTTTTTGATTTTAGGCGTCCATTTTAGATAGAACCTAGAAATATGAAGGTCTCTACTGTTGATACTGTGTTGTCTAGTATTGTAAGAGGTGGTAGTATGGGAGGGTTTCTCCTAAAGTCTACCACCATTTCTACCATTTTGCGTGTGTTCAGTAACAGATTGTTCTGGTCGCACCACGAAGCTAGTTGTTCAACCTCTCATCTGTATGTGGATTCATCGTTGTCTCGAATGAGACCGATCACTGTTGTGTCATCTGTGAACTTCAGTAGTTTAGCAGATGGATCATTTGAGATGCAGTCATTGGTATATAGAGAGAAGTGGAGAGAGCACACAGCCTTGGGGGGCCTCTGTGCTAATTGTACAGATATCTGATGTGATTCTGCTTAGTTTCACCTGCTGTTTCCATATATAGTGTTATATATGGCGGCTTTTTGTTCCACTACAAGGCTATGTTCCATCTTCCCCCTAATTCTATATCAGACTTGATCCTGTGTTCATTATTTCTGAGTACTGTTTTTTAATACATTATTCTCATCTTGTGATAATATTTGATAAATCAGTGATTCTCAGCCAGGACATGGCTGGCTGAGGAATTCTGCGAGCTGAAGTCTAAAAGTTCTTAAAGTTGTCAAGGGTAAGAAATACTGCACTAAATAAATCTGGAGTCTCATGAGTCAAAGAATGTATTAAATTATTCCTATCTTTTCATATAGTGAAAAATATGTGTAACATTTTAAAATGAGCAGTTTAAAGACAATGAACTCACAGGTGCAGTAGAAATACATGTGACGTTCTTGTCAATTCAGTGAAGATGATGGTTGTAGGGAAAAATGAGATGATGGGTGGATTTCAAGAAATGTAAAGGACAAGATAAGCAAATTTCTACTTTGGTTGCAGCAGAGAGCTGTTCATCCTTGCTGTTTACATCTTGATAATGTACAGTTCCCAGGCTATCTTGTACAGGTAGAACATTGTGGAATCTCTATAGACAGGACTCAATCCATGCTTGGCTAAGAAGTAGATTTTAGGATTTTAGCAGCTGCCATGTGGTTTATTACAGCTATTAAAGTACTTGGGAAAATTGTGCCAGATAGATAGATTAGAAGGAGGGAAGTGGCTAGCATTTGGGAAAAAACATTTTAGTCAATTAGATAGATAAATATATAGGCCCTGTTGTGGTATCCAATGATGCAACTGATGCAACTTGAACCCTGGGCCCTATCTAACAAAATAAAATTTAATGTAGAGAAAAGTAGAGTCCTACACTTAGGTAAGAAAAACCAAAAGTACACATATAAACTGGGTGAAACCAGGCTTAACAGCAGTGACTGTGAGAGGGATCTTGGAATCATAGTGGACAACCAGCTAAATATGAGCTAGCAGTGTACAGCGGCAGCCAAAAAAGCCAATGCAATCCTTAGTTGCATTAACAGAGGGATACAATCAAGATCAAGTGAGGTACTAATACCACTCTATAAAGCCCTAGTAAGACCACACCTAGAGTACTGCACCCAGTTTTGGTCACCACATTATAAAAAAGATGTTGAGACTCTAGAAAAAGTGCAGAGGAGAGCAACCAGGATGATTAGGGGACTGGAGACTAAAACATATGAAGAACGGTTACATGAACTGGGCATGGCTAGTCTAGTGAAGAGAAGGATCAGACGAGATAGATAACAGTGTTCCAATATTTGAAGGGCTGCCACAGAGAGGAGGGGGTCAAACTATTTTCCAGGGCACCTGAAGACCAGACAAGGAATAATGGATGGAAACTGACCAAGGAGAGATTCAACCTAGAAATGAGGAGGAACTTTCTGACAGTGAGAAAAACCAACCAATGGAACAGTTTGCCCTCGGAAGTTGTGGGAGCTTTATCACTTGAGACTTTCAAGAAAAGATTGGACTGCCATTTGTCAGAAATGGTGTAGGGTCTCCTGCTTGAGTGGGGGGTTGGATTAGATGACCTATAAGGTCCCTTCCAACTCTGTTAATCTGTTAAATTTAAAGAAATTATTATAAGAATTACTCATTCTTTTTTCTCCAAGCTGGTACTTAAGTATTGTTTATTTTTAAATAATTTATTTTTGATTATAAAAAAAGAAACAAGAATTGGAAGTTTGTTTGTTTTTTTAAGTAACAAATGTTCTATGGACTTACTGGTTATCTGGATTTTTAAAAAACCTATCCATTGGTTTTATTCCTGTATGTGGCTTATGGAAGAACAATTCTAAGAAAGAAAATTTAGAAAATGTTAAACCGCAAAACCCTCTGGTTTTAACACATATAAGACGTCTCCCCAGCTATACGGGAATTAAGGCCGCGTAGGCAGGATTTCAAGGACACAGATCTTGAGGAGCTAGGCTAATTGCAAGAATTAGAAAATGGATTAAAGGAAAACTCAGCCAAAAGGAAAAGAACCTTGGTGGCGCAGCAGACTAAAGCACTGTTAAGTAACACCAGCTGCCTGCAATTACTACAAGTTCAAATCTCACCAGGCTCAAGGTTGACTCAGCCTTCCATCCTTTTGAGGTAGGTAAAATGAGGACCCGGTTTGTGGGGATAATAAGATGACTTTGTATAAAAAAGAACACCGTTGGGGGTGGGGGACGAAAGCCCTACTAAGCAGGTATATACAAAAGTATGAAGGCTATTGCTTAATGTATTGTAAGCTGCCCTGAGTCTCCGGAAAAGGGCGGCATATAAATCGAACAAACAAACAAACAAACAAACAAACAAACAAATAAATAGTGAGCTAGCTGTCAGATCTGATCTTTTTTCCTGCATACTGAGACTAGGACTTTCCTACTTTAGGATGTGTAGAAAGTTAACACCCACCCCTGTTAGAAGAATGAAATGTTTTAGGGAATATTAAAAAGGCAGAATATTATATTTTCCCTAAAGGAGAAACGTGTTTCTAAAGACAGAAACTCAGAGCTTAAGCTCCCTGCCCCCAGCAGATATTTGGTGCCCATTGAGAAGGACTGGACCAGCTTATCTACAAAACAAAAGACCTTCAGTTCCAGGATGATGAGCTTATCATTCAGGGCAAAGCCATTCAGCCACAATAGAAACTGAACAACAAAGCTCCTTCATTGCACCAGCCCAAGCTTCAACCAAGCTTGACACAGATAACCTACAAAATCAGCTATGACTCCTGCATAGCCCCATGGGAGTCTTACAGCAACCAATAGAATACATGCCCTTGCCTCAGGAACAGGAAGCTCAAGGGCAAGGCCCAAGAGAAGGTATAAATAATCCTCACTCTCCCTTCCATGTGTTCAACTGCACCAGGACCATGTGGTTGATGGTTCTGCTCCATTGAACCATCTTTCCAATCAGCCTCCATGTTTCCGGTGTCTTTCTCCCCACTTGAAACTGACCAGATGGATATTTCTTCCAACAGATGGGAATGTTGTTTTCACCTGGGTCTTACTATTGTCATTAACCAGGGTTCCCAATCCCTGAACCATGGCCCAATACCAGGCCATGGTTATTTGGAACTGTACCGCGTGAGCAGTGGGTTGGTGTGTACATGTGCATGTGTGAACACACAACTTGCACAAGCGATGGGTTCGCCCAGCCTGGTTCCCCTCTCCCTCCCCCCAGTTGGGCCACCAAGCCACAAAGGTTGGGGGGCAGTCATAGACCATCTAGTCCCATATTCTTTGCTTTCTGGCCTTGCCCTAGCCACTCCACACGTACAGTAAAGCTTTTAACTTTGATAAATTGGAAAGTAACTTGTTTATATTCTTGCTACAGAATACAAGTGGTCCTTGATTTAGGACCGCATTGTAAAATCATCATTAAACATCATGGTTATTAAGTGGAGTGTTGTCCCCTCATTTTATGACCTTTTTTGCCATAATTGTTAAGCAAATCACTGCAGCCATTAAGTAAGACCTCACATAATCACAATTTGCAGCTTTATTTGCCAGCTTCCATATTGACTTTACTTGTCAGAAGCTCATCAATCAACATCAAGTAACCTCAGGATTACATAAATGGGAGCCGGTTGCCAAATGTCAAAATCACAATCATGTGGCCATGGTTTGATGTGATGGTTGTAACTCAGGGGTGTCAAACTGGCGGCTTGTGGACTGGATGCGTCACATGCAGGCCACGCCCATCCCAGTTCCGTGAATGGGAAAAACATCACGAAATATCGCATGACAGCAACGTGACGTGGCAAGTTTGACACCCGTGTTGTAACTTTATGGATAGGTCGTAAATCATTTTTTCAGCCATCATAACTGCAAACAATCATTGAACAAACCATCATACATCAAGGCCTACCTTTTGCATAAAGTAAAGATATTAGTGACAAAGGAAGAGATTATAAAATATTTGCTTTTCAATAGAAGCAGCAACCACAGAGTAAAGTTAATTGGACTAATTAAGTACATCATAATTTCAATTTAATAAATGAACCTTTTTAAAAATTTTAATATTCAGCCTTAAAATGCTGGGCAAAATGTTACAAGGAAAGAAACTTTTATTTTAAAACAATATAGCTCTTCCAGCAATTGCACATGCCAGTAGCTAACCTTTTTATTTACCTGCATCATTACTACAGGAAACTAACAATATTAATTCCTGGTCCTAATAATGTAGCTATCTGATTGAGAGGGAGGTGGTATTTGTTCTTATATTATTGGAGAATTATAATGATGTTTTCTGATACAAGTTTTACAACTTCTTTCAATGCAGTTTATATAATCGATCTTGAAGGATGATAAAGATTCAAGTAATTGCTCAATTCCTCATTAAATGTTGATGCTAATAATATTTTCATGCTGACTTGTATTATCTTTGATTGCAAATTCTGTACATTGTTGTTGCATAAAGAGACAAGAATATTGAATTCCCTATGGATACTTTAACTATACAGTCAGAAAAGGGGCAAAAGTGGCTTCACTGATTCAGAAAAAGGCCTTTGATATAGTAGAATTGACATGTTTGACACATTTTGCCAGTTATAATTTCCCTTACATATTGGAATAATTATCCCAATAAAATATTCTGTATGTAGATTTAAACATTTCAAACAGTTTATTTCAGATTAATAACGATGTAAATTGTTTAATATCTTCATGAGTTTATGGGAAATGAATCTTACAGAAATGAATACTAGTTCAAGATTCATATTTCTACTTAGGGGAATTCCATTTCAAGAGGATTTACCAATTATTAACAAACTTCATGAAAAAGACAAATCCCTAAATCCCTACTAAATCATGTAATTTGGTTATATAATGACAGGGAATTTAATTTCCTGACTTTCAGTTTTATTACATTTGATTTTTATTTCTCTATGGAATCCAAGTGATCAAAACCAAACCTTATTACAGATACAATTAAGAAATTAATATGTGACTCTTCTGACATCACGACATAGATTTATTTATTTGTCAAAATTCTACTGTATTTCCACTGTTACCTTCTACAAGAAAGATATTCAGATGACAGCATACTTTTGAACCATGATTAGACTTGATTTCAAGATACCTGGACTTACTTAGCTAATAATTATGGCTCATTACATACTATAGTTTATTGTAGGTTAAGGGTCCCCAACCTCCAGGTTGCAGCCATGGCCTATTCACAACTGGGCCATGCGAGCAATGAGCGGGGGCATGCATGTGTGCGCGTGCAGTTTGACTTCCGCAAGCAGTGGGCTGGCATGTGTGCAGTTTGACTCGCACTGCCAGTTCTCATCTCCCCCTCTCCGCCCGGCCACCAAGCCATGTTTGGGGACCGGTGTGGGAGATAATGTTCTAGCAGTCATTCTGCTGTATCACTATTTTGAATTCTGGGCTAATCTCACACCAAACACTCTGTACTATTAAGGCATTTTAGAATTATGTTAGTACAATAACATAATTTACAAGAAAGTGGAGAGCATTTCTCCAGAAACTGTGCTCCTAGTGACCTCCGTGGTAGGGTTTTTATGTATTTATTTTGGCACTTTCCTACATTGGGCATCTCAATATCATTTCAGGATGATATTCCTTCCTTCCTTCATCTCTTGAATAAGGAGATTTGGCTCATGGGATGGGATGTGGTGGCTCAGTGGCTAAGATGCTGAGCTTGTCGATTGAAAAGTTGGCAGTTCAGCAGTTCGAATCCCTAGTGCCGCATAACGGGGTGAGCTCCCGTTATTAGTCCCAGCTTCTGCCAAGCTTGCAGTTCGAAAGCACGTAAAAAATACAAGTAGAAAAATAGGGACCACCTTCGGTGGGAAGGTAACAGTGTTCCGTGCGCCTTTAGCATTTAGTCATGCCAGCCACATGACCATGGAGATGTCTTACGACAGCGCTGGCTCTTCGGCTTCGAAACGGAGATGAGCACTGCCCCCTAAAGTCAGGAACAACTAGCACATATGTGTAAGGGGAACCTTTACCTTTATAGCTCTATAATATTAATAAGCTATCTATGGTACTCTATTATTGTTTGTTTCTCCATTTTAAAATTGATATGTTCATTTACCAATTTTGTACTTTACAAAAATAGAAAAGCCTTTTCTTTACTGTTATGTAAATAGGTTTTCTTGGCAGGAAGTTTGAACTAACTGACCATGAGCTGATTGGCTGACCACCACAGCTGCAAGGTATATAAAGGGAGCTGTTTCCCTAGGTCAGTTGCTGAGTTCTCACCCTACAATAAAGAGCTGTTGTCACTCACTGCCTGGCTTGCTGTGTCCTCATTCACCCAACTTAACATTTAGCCAAAAGTTTTTTTAAAAAAATAATAATAATACCAGTTGCAGATTCCCACGCTGAATTACCTTTTTATATTACCCAAGCCCTTCTGCTGCTCCAGGGCTCTACTTCTAAGCCAGTTATGAAAACCTTCCCATTCTCTCCCCAAGTTATGTATTTGTGAATTGTAACTTCACTTTTAAATGCCAAGTTCTTTTGTAAATGACCCAAGCAGTGGCTCCTTTGACCATTGTCAGCCTTCAACCAAGCTGATGGGTTTTCTTAGAGTTGCAGCCCAACATTAATGAAAATAATGGATGAGAGGGTGGAACACCTGAAAGCTTCATTCTGAAGAAGAAGAAAAAAGGAACTGGTAATACAATAGGTAAGGATTTCAACTGTGTTTAATGCATTAGGTGATGTAATGCATAACTCCACCTAATACATTAAAGGTATTAGATAAAGCTCTTAATCAGTTACAACAAAGCATTTGCCGAATCCCACAGTTTCTTGGATGGGATGGGGATTTCCCACATCTCATATTGAACAGAGAACTTGGAGCAAGACTACATTTCCCCTTCTAGCTTTTTCAGGGTTTACTGGCCAAGTTTTCTTAAAGGAAAGGGGTTTCAAAAAGCAGTAATTGTTTTCTCCTCAACAGACTTCTATAAGTAGGCACTGTATTTGCACTGGCCAACCACAGTGTTACAGCTTTAGGCATAGGATGGAGGCTACTTCAGAACAGCTGGCAGTCCATTGTAAGCTTGGCACCTTTAGTGCTGGCTATGAAGAAATGAAAAGGTGCACAACTTTGGGTGTTTTTCTAAATACTCAAGATGATTTGATGCCTAGTACTTCTTGAATAATAGCCCTGAAACACGTAATTCCTAACAAGAAATCCCTGGGAATTGTGCTGGCTTCACAAGTGAAATGGTCACACTTTTTTTTTAATGATTGTAGAATTCAAGTGAACAATGATCTCAAATACCCACATTAAAGATGTCTGTTGCTCTTTTCTACAGCAACTTTGGGAGAAAGACAGACCCTCCTTTAGTCCCATCTTAATGACAAGATACCACAGGCATTATTTTTTCTTTTTCTTTTATGGGAAGAACTGATCCTTTGGTGATTCTAATTGAGGTTAGCATTTTTTCAAAGTTGAATCGGGGCCTGAGGCCCCTTCATTGACTGAATGGTTTTCATAATCTAATAGCTGGAGGCTCATATATGAAATTCCTTTAGGCTTATGTCTATGTAGCCTTGTAACACTCAACATCTTCACTGACCTCTGAAGGTCACATCAAAAGAACTGAAGCTTGGAAAACGAAGGGTTGGTTGAAAAATGACTTTGAATAATTAGGCTTATTACAGAAGCACTTCTGAGACCAACCTTCATATTTAGATGACCATGAGCATATCTTTATATGTTGCTTATAGTGTTAAATTACCAGGAATCTCTGAACTTGGTTTGTGTCCCACTGTTGTGGCCCGTCAGTGGCCTGTGCGGATTGTAGCTGATTCTGACAGCGAAGAGGCTGGTGTTGCATTGCGCAGCTGGCACCCAAGTCAGAGAAGGTTGGAGAAGATGTGGTGCCAGAGGCAGGGATTCAGCCAGGGCCTTCAGAACCTCCAGAAGCTCCTTTAAGTGAAGAGGACGAAGAGGAGGAGCCTTTTCTCAATGCACGGGCATGCAGAGTGGCCAAAAGGCAGGAGTGGCTCCTCAGGAGGAGGTCTCCTCAAGAGTAAGGCTTAGGGCTAATTGGCCACTCCCTTAGCCTATTTAAGGAGGAACACCGACTGAAGCAATTTGTAGGGAACAACTTTAGTTCACTTTACTTCGCGTCTGGATTCTCTGCAAATTGCTTCTGGGCTTTCTGCCAACCTTAGTAAGATTGTGATTACTTTATCTTCGGTTTCTTATAGGCTGTTAAGAAAGTTTATTAACAGACTTTGTTTTGAAAAAGATCGAGTTATTTTAGTAAATTAAGTTTTAAACAAACTTTGTGTGTGCTGGGTTCTTTGGGATCCGTAACTGGGGCAGAACATCCACTGAACTTTTAACAATAGAGAATAATGTAAGCCAGTGATGGTTAACCTTTTCCAGACTGAGTGCCAAAGCACATGGGTGCGTACGCCAATGCGCATGTGCACGCCCAAACCCCCAAAATGCAATATCCATATGGCACCTGTGCATGCACCCCACCTCCACACATCTGCATGCATCCTCCGCATATGCCCCACTCCCATGCATGCATGTGCACCCCTGAATGTGCCACACCCTCGTGCATGCATACGTGCCCCCCCCACGCGCCCCACCCCTTACGCATGCGCGGCAGAGATCCAAAGACCAGCTGGCTGGGAGGAGGCACACACGTGCATGGGCAGCAGAGCTGAACTTGGGCAACGGTTCCCGTGCCATTAGAGAGGATACTACATGCCACCTTTGGCACACGTTCCATAAATTTGCCATCATGGACATAAGCAGTCAGTTCATCTTGATAACAGGGTTTAGATATTACAAAGGCCCCAAATCTTATTTATGATGCTGGTGTAACTTTTTTTACATACAGGATCTCAACAACAATCTCTCTCAGCTTGGTCTGAATTGTGGCTAGTAGGAGTATGACTTGCTCAGTGGTCCTTCCCCACAAGGTGGAGAATTGTAACCCTAGAGAAAAACATCCCACACCATTTAGTTCAGGGGACAACTCAAATCATATGTATTTCCAGACACTTGCTGAATAAAGTAATTCTAGGAGTAAGTCATTAGGATTTCAAACTGGTTTTAAAGAAAAATAAATACTGAATTTTTAAACTTTTTCCCCCCTGTGTATATTTTAATCTTTGTGTGTGTGTGTGCCACTGTGGACTCTAGAGAAAAAAGTATAAGGTGTATAAGGATATAACAATCGTATATGGCACACATACAGACACACACATATATATTTTTTATAAAATAAGGAAACATTAATGGAACCCACTTTCTATTTTAAAAGAACATATTATGCCAACAAATGAGTTCACACACCTCTGACTTGAGGAGTAAAGGTAAAAAAAGACCTGTACAGCCTAAGGCCCCTTCAAATCAAAACAGATACACATCAATTTTGTCTTCCAAAATTACAGCATATTATGGTTAAACTAGTTTTCTAAACAGAGGTAAATCCCATAGTTTGAGCCACAATAAAGTAGTGAACAGTCTTCTCATTTCCAGGAGCTGATCAAGAGAAGAGGGCTTTTCCCAAATATTCCCTCATCCAAGACAGAGGGCCTACAGGAATGAAGTCATTCTGGAATCTCCTGCTATTTTAGGAGATGTCCTTTCATAAAATGAGAAGGAATAAATCACTTAACAAAACATGTAAAAACCAAACAAGCTGCCTACAGTCATGCAAAACAGAGTTAATAACAATGACTCAAAAGTTTAATATCCCCCCCCCTCACATAAATATTTTCTCAACCATGGCTCTAGGGCAGTGATGTCTAACCTTTTTGCCATCGCCTCCCAAAAGCGGGGGTCGCGCGGGGGGTCGCATGCGTGCCCACACCCATAATTCAATGCCCCCTGTGCATGAGACCCCCCATTGTTCCCTCCGCTTTTGGCACACGACAGCAAAAAGATTACTGGTGGTCCCAGTAGGCCCATTTTTTGCCCTCCCCAGGCTCCAGGGTGAAAACGGCCTCCACCCCCCCCCCCCCCCCGGAAGCCCTCCAGAGGCCAGAAATGGCTTGTTTCCCAACTTCTGGTGGGCTCGGAAGGCCCGAAAATCAGCTGGCCAGTGCGCACATGCACGCTGGAGCTGAGGCAGGGCAACGCTCGTGTGCCCACAGATATGGCTCTATGTGCCACCTGTGATACACGTGACACAGGTTCGCCATCACGGCTCTAGGGGAATTACAGGTAGTCTCTACTCTTATAATAAATGGCAAGTTGCTTAAAAGATGGATCATAGGAAAATCCTAACTATGCAGTGGCAAGATTCAACTACTTCATCCAGAGCAGGGGTGTCAAACAAGTCCCGTTGGCTGGATCTGGCCTGTAGGGTGCTTAGATCTAGCCTGCAGGGCTGCCCTGGAAACAGCAAAGGACCGGCCCGCAGTGCCTCTGCCAGTGAAAACAGAGCTTGGGAGACTGTGTTGGCCTCCTGCAACCCTCTGCCAGTGTGCGGCAGTTTCAAGCTTCATTTTCACTGGCAGAGGGCTGCAGGAGGCTGTCGTGGCTGAAAACGGAGCCTTGACAAGTGACGTCGAGCTGGCCACATCCACCCTGGCCATGCCCACCCTGGCCATGCTCCCTGGTCATGTCCCCCCAGCCCTCTGAGGTCAAACACAACCCTGATGTGGCCCTCAATGAAATCGAGTTTAACACCCCTGTTCTAGACTCATGATTCTTCCTCAAAGAGCAGGTGGCAGTGTAATAGGAGGGCCTTTGCAAAACGTTGAATGTACATAAATCATGCCCATTCCTAAAGCATGTGAACCTTCATTTGTGCATGCATGGGAACTAGGTTGCGTACGCAAAACCATCCATTCCCCCTCCTCCACTGCACCGCCACTGCTGCTGCCAGTCCATAGAGAGAAAGGTTGGGGATCGCTGCTTTAATGAACTCTACTACATAGGACTGTCCTTGAAGAGTGTTCCAAAGCTTCAATTACTACTGATTGTAGGGGTGTATACAGATATGTGAATACCTACCTCTGTGTGCTTTACATCTCTTCTGTCAAGAACTGCCTTGGTTTCCAACTTGCTTCCAGATCCTATTCAAGGTGCTGGTGGTAATGTATGAAGACCTACATGATATGGGCCCAGGTTATTTGAGGAACTGCCTCTCCCCAGTGACAGCTTCCTATCTCAGCAGGTTCAGCAGGTTCCACCCACTAGATAGTATTACCTGATGAACCAGGAGCAAGGCCTTTTCTGCTGCTTCATCAACTCTATGGATCATGCTGGCCCCAACCTTGATGATATTCTGGAAGATCCTGAAGACCATGCTTTACCATCTCATCTGAGGACCACAGAATGGTGTGAAGGACACAGAACGAGCTGTCAAACTGGTGGCCCGTGGGCCGGGTGCATCACACGCAGGGCACGCCCACCCCAGCTCCACAAAGGCAAAAAACTATTGCGATACATCACATGACTTGATTGAGTTTGACACCCATGATGTAGAATGACTGTGCTGTCCTGATGATTGAACTATATGGTTTTGGATTTTTTTTATATTTATATTATATAGTTGCTTTATTTTTGGTTGCTTTGTTTTTTGATGTTGTAAGCCATCCAATATCACAAATGTGAGATGGGCGGCTATATAAATTGAATAAATTTCATAATGTTATGTATGGCTCTAATGATCAAAAGTCTCTCATCTCAAACATAAACAATACCTTTTATCCAAGTATGCAAAAAAGCAGGGTCTCATCTAGATTTTTTAAAAAGAAGCTCAGGGGATTACTGAGACAACTGCTGATAAAGTAATGCAGACATGTGACATTTCAATTATGTAATGACCAGTTCTTTGATTTTTAATTTCTGAGCAATTTGTTTAAATAAGTCTGTGGCAACGAAGGCTTCAAAATACATTCACAAAGTGCTACTTAAAGACACATAGAGAAAATAATAGTTATTAGGTTGGTCAATATTATAGTGAGCCAACACTTTTTAAAACAATGATTGAGTGCAAAGAAGCAAGTTTAAGTGTGTGTGTGAAAGAGGCTTTGAAAGAAAACAACTAGGCACCATCACTATATATTTGAAAGGTAGAAACCTACCTAACCTAACCTAAACCAAGTTTAGAAGCATAATTTTGCTATATTGGAGATAAATCAATAACTTCTCAACGTTGTAAATAATCCTTTTAAAGCAACCATATTTCATCTAATTATTGTTTAACAATGTGCCATTATTGGGTAATACAGAAAATTAATGGTGATTCTGATGTATAGTATCTTTATTAAAACCCACTGGATTGGATTCAACCCTCTGCTTGGGACAAGCAAAATCCTATCCTTCAAGGAATTTAGTGTAACCAAATACATAATAGAGAATAGTAGCGTTGGAAGGGACCTTGGACGGTCTTCTAGTCCAATCCCCTGCTCAAGCAGGAGATCCTATACCATTTCAGTCAAGCAGTTACTCTCTTCATAAAAGCCTCCAGTGATGAAGCACCCACAACTTCTGAAGGCAAACTGTTCCACTGGTTAATTGTTCTTACTGATAGGAAGTTTCTCCTTAGTTCTAGGTTGCTTCTCTCCTTGAGTAGTTTCCATCCATTGTTTCTTGACTTGCCTTCTGGTGCTTAGGAAAATAGGTTGACTCCCTCTTCTTTGTGGCAGCCCCTCAAATATTGGAACACTGCTATGATGTCACACCTAGTCCTTCTTTTCTCTAGACTAGCCATACCCAATTCCTCCAAATGTTCTTCATATGTTTTAGTCTTTCCAAAGTCTCAACGTCTTTTTTATAATATGGTGACCAAAACTAGATGCAGTATTCCAGGTCTTACTAAGGTTTTATCTACCATCAGTAATATTTCACATGATCTTGACTCTATCCCTCTATTTATGCAACCAAGGACTGCATTAGCATTTTTTTTAGCTACTGGCTCATATTTAACTGAGTGCCAACTAGAACTCCAAGATCCCTCTCACAGTTACTGCTATTGAGCTAGGTTTCACCTAATCTGTATTTGTACGTTTGGTTTTTCCTGCCTAAGTGTAAAACCTGATGTTTTTCTACATTAACTTTCATTTTGTTGGATGAGGCCCAGTGTTCGAGTCTGTCAAGCTCCATTTGGATCCTGAGCCTATCATTTGGGCTGTTGGATATTCCTGCCAGTTTAGTGCCATCTGGTAGTGATGCTGTCCATCTCATTTTTTTTTTTAGCTTACCAAGAAGTAGGTTGTGTTCTACTTTGTTGAATGTCTTACTGAAATCCAAATATACTAGTGGTATGTCTGCAGCATTTCGCTGGTCCATTAATTTAATCAGTTTGTCAAAGAATGAAATAAGATTTATTTGGCATGATCTGTTTTGAATAAACTCATATTGGCTTCTGGTTAAAACTTTGCTTGCTCCTAGATGTACACAGATTTGTTGTTTGATATTTTTTCCAGGATCTTCCCAGGTATTTTTGTCAGGCTGTTTGGTCTGTAGTTTCCTGGATCTGTTTTCCTTTTTTGGAGATGGGGACCACATTAGCTCTTTTCCAGTCCTTAGGTAGTTCCCCAACACTCCAGCATCTTTGAAAGATATGGTTCAATTCAGAGGTGAAATCCAATTATTTTTTACTACCAGTTCTGTGGGCGTGGCTTGGTGGGCATGGTGTGGCTTGGTGGACATAGCTTGGTGGGCATGGCAGGGAAGGATACTGCAAAATTTCAATTCCCACCCCACTCCAGAGGAAGGATACTGCAAAATCTCCATTCCCACCCCACTCCTGGGGGAAGGATATTGCAAAATCTCCATTCCCACCCCATTCTGGGGCCAGACAGAGGTGGTATTTGCCAGTTCTCCGAACTACTCAAAATGTCCACCACCGGTTCTCCAGAACCTGTCGGAACCTGCTGGATTTCTCCCCCTAGTTCAATTGTTCTGAAATAACATCTGCCAGCTCCTTCAGAACTCTAGGATTTGATCCGTCAAGTCCTGGTGATTTGAACTCATCTAGATCAGACAAGTGTTCTCTTACCATTTTCTTGTTTACAATATGCTTATTGAAATGAGAGGTCCTTGGTGCTCTCTGAGCCTGGTTGTTTTCTTGCAGGCGTTTCATGACCCAAAGGAAGCACATCATCAGTGCTAGTTTGGGTAATGAAATGTGTGCAAGAAAACAACCAAGCTCAGGGAAAATCCACCCTGTTTGCCTGTGGACATTTGTGTTACTAATTATTGGTCCGCTCTAGATTCATAACTGTCTTGTGAAGTTTCACAATGTCGTGAAGTTACTAGGAATATCAGTAACTTCAGTTATCAGCCAGGGGTTTGGATCTAAGCCATAGCTGTCACATTCCTTAAATAGAAAGAAGAAAAAGTAATAAAAATGGAAAATTTAAAGCACTGAGAAATGTTGTTAGCAAAAAATATCATTGTTGGTAGTCTCCATTTATCTCTCAATGTTTTTCATTTTGGTATATGTTACATTGGTATCAGTTGCATGAAGCCACAATTATCTTGTCAAAACATGTTGAAACAGCACATTCAGCATTTTCATAGTTACTTTACATATTTGTTAGCATTCTATAGGCTATAATATCAAATTGAATCAGGTAAGCCAAAAACTCTAATTTTTATAACCTGATATAGCAAGTCTAGCTGCCCTGACAGAAAGGAAATCTATTGAAGACAATCACTCTGGTTTTTTTCCTTCCCGGAGTAGCAAATTTACCTTAGAATCAGTCTGAAGTACAACTGTTTATATTAAATATCAATAAACCACAACATGCACATGTCCTTATTGCTGAAAAATATTTGGGAATAGCAGGGGTGAAATACACCCGGTTCGGACCGGATCGCCTGATCTGGTAGCGATGGAGGTGGGTGGTTTGGAGAACCGCTATCAAAAATCCCTGCCCCCCTCCATGCCCAGCTGAGCTTTTTTAAAAACCCTCTGATGATCAGGCAACTCAGCTTGGATCGTCAGAGGCATTTATGCCTCTGACGATCCAAACTGAGTTCCCTGATCATCAAGCTGAGTTTGACGATCCAAGCTGACGATCCAAGCTGACGATCCAAGACGATGCCTGACTATCCAAGCTGAGTTGCCTGATCGGCAGAGGCATTTAAAAGAAAAAAAGCCTCTGACAATCAGTCAACTCAGCTGGGATCGTCAGAGCCTTTTGAAAGCATTTTTTTACAACCTCTTTGCCGAAGAGGTTGTAGAAAAAATGGTTTTAAAAGTTTAAAAAAAAATTGGCCATGCCCACCCAGTCACATTACCCCCCCCCCCACAAGTCACGCCCACAGAACTGGTAGTAACAAATTTTAGATTTCACCACTGGGAAACAGTCTCAAAGATAGTGCGTTATTATTTATCAATGATACACTTTTTATTAAACTATGCAGATGGAGTCATTTATAAATTCTTTAATAAATCTAATCTGAACTGAATACTTGGAAATCAAAACTTCAAAGTGTTCTGAATAAAGTAAGATAAAGACAATGTCCTTCAAAGAATTGACAATTTGCTTCCTATATTTTCTTCCAATTTTATACTAACATTTAAAATTAATAACTGTGAATATTCACATCGATATTTCAGTAAAATAAAATATTAGCCATTATTGACTAAAATTAAGAGCTCTATTGTCTCTGGCCAATTAAATTTTTATTGAAGCATACTGGTGTTTAAATTTATAAGAGGAAGAGAATCAGGCAACCATTATTATTAGATATAGTTGTCATCTTCTCTAGACTATAGTAATATCTTATTATTTCTATTTGCAGCAAAATAGGTTAGTGCTCCTTGCTATGTTTAATTCATATCTCCACGACTTGTGATCCACTAACAATTTAAGCTGGGCTTTTGGAAGACTCACTAGATCATTTGAAAATTCATCTGAGCAAGTGAGAAAAAAAGAGCAAAAATAATAAGATGTATAGAAACATGGAGAAACAGAAGAACATTATAAAGAACATTAAGTAATAACTCTTTCATCAGAAGGGTCAGATCAAAATAAATAATTTTTCATTAACTGGAAGGTTAATTAATAGATGACATTTTTCTTGGCAGGTCATAAACTCTACTGACCTGATATCTTACGCCAGTATCAATCACAGATTAAGCCACACATCCTCCAGGCAAGTAAATAAATTTGTTAATCTGATTACAGCTGCACAATATATATCCTGCCCATGGAATATTCCATTTTATTAAAGACAATATTTTATGGCTTTATAAATACACGGTACAAAATCTTACGACATCTTAAAGACTAATGTGTTTATTTTGGTGCTGGAATAAAATAGAATAGAATTGAATGAATGAGCTGGAAGAGACCTTAGAGGTCTTCTAGTCCAGCCCTCTGCTCAAGCAGGAGAACCTATACTATTTCAGATAAATGACTGTCTAGAGTCTAGACTCTTCTTTAAAAAATCCAGTGATGGAGCACCCATGATTTCTGGAGGCAAGCTATTCTACTTGTTAATTGTTCTTACAGTTAGGAAGTTTCTCCTTAATTCCAGGTTGCTTCTCTCTTTGATTAGTTTCCATCCATTGTTTCTTGTCCTGCCCTCCAGTGCTTTGGACAATAATTCAACCTCCTCTTCTTTGTGGCAGCCCCTCAATTTGGGTTTCTATGGACTAGTTCAATTCACGAAATCCAGTCAGCCCACATATGTAGCATGATAGTTGTTCAGATACTACAATCTTTTTGATGATTAATTTTACTTGAAGCAAGATGACCCATGCTGGTTTTCCAGCTCTTGCAAATAGCATGAAACTGTGGAGTTCTTGGGATTCTCTGCGTTTGGTTGAGATGCACCAAGAACTCCATACTTCAACCCCGAGCGACATGTATTCTTTTCCATTGGAACTTCCATACAAAAATGCAAATCTCAGCAACAAAAAGTATTAAGAGTTAAAAAGTACACTCCAGCATCTTGTAATTTGAATAGTGACAACACAAACTATTTTGTGCTGCACTGCATTAAATTATTAGAAGTAGAATCTACAGCTGTAGCTCTATCACACAATAGGAGCGTCAAAGGAGGTTTTTATAAACCCTGTAACGCCAGCCTACCTGTTCAACTGGCAGAAGTGATTAATTAAATACCCATCTTTCTGAGTACCCAAATTGTCTTCTAATGAATGTGATCCAAAGAACAGTGTAGCAACACACCTATATTACTTCAGTACTCTTCTAGGGTACTAGATTATTAGTGTCCATTAGTCCAATTTGTAGTTCATTTGTGTACAGAATATAGAATTCTGTACACAATTCCGTAAAGAATTCTACATCTGCCCTACATTCTCTATAGAATACAGAATTCATGTTACAAAAATACCACAAGGTGGGTTTTTTTGTTGAAAAACTAATTTTTGCTATACACTGTCTCATTGTTTGCCTTCTGTGATGTGTCATCCTTCCATGATTCCAAATCAACATAGAAGGAAACGCTGGAATCTGCACCCCAACTCATTTAGAGTAGTGGTCCCCAACCTTTGCGGCTTAGTGGCCTGGCTGGGAGGGAGAGGAGAACTGGGCCATGTGAGTGGCAGGCCAGCGTGCATGCGTGCAGCTCAACTCATGCGAGCGGTGAACTGGTGTGCGTATGCATGAGTGCCTACTGGCCCACCGCTCAACAAGTTGAGCTGTGCGCGCGCACACATACGTACACTCCAGCCAGACACTCGTGTAACTCAATTCTAAATAGGCCTAGTAGTGGGCTGTGGCCCAGCGGTTGGGGACCCCTGATTTAAAGGGTCTCAAAATGGGGAATACTGGTCTAAATAGTTCATTGGCAGTAGCTTGCAGCTGTATATAATGCACTGTAAATAAAGCAAACTCACAAAGCATCATTAAATTAATGTATTTTCAATACACTTGATTTGAGATTTAGTAAGGCACAATAAATGCATACAGTGAACTGATGACAGTAGAATCAGAATTGAACTTTTTACCTGTATCGGTTGGCAAAATATACAAACAAAAATGCTACTGAAAGGAAATACTTGTGAAGCATTGCACAGAATAATAGCATCTTCTCTTACCCTGATTTACAGATAGATACCACTACATTTTTTCACATTTTTCTTCTACTGGGATTGATCCTCAGGAAGTATCCATGTAACCAGTAACAGGGAACTACTGTTGACACCAGTGCTTTGTCTCTGGTAGTGTTTTACTGCCTATATTAAAACTATTAAAATTTAGAAAATTTAAATTGCCAGATATAAAATAGTTTGTGGTACTGAGATTATTTCTCAATTAAAGGCAAAATATTATTTGCAAAACATTGCAGTGAAGGATGTTAACTCTTTTCTTGTAATAGCCAAGTTTGAAAGTTCCAATTTAACCATAACTGCCCACGGATTTAAGGATTTACATGTCTTAAGGTACCATGATCTTGCTCTTTCCAAACTTGTTTTTAATGTGCAAAACTAGAAAACCACATTTCCCCCACCTGAGAAAGGGGTCCTACAACTATAAGAGGTGTCCAGCACCAGGGGTTTCAATGTGTCAAGGGTAGCACAGCAGTGAATAAAAATATGTATGCCCTATTTGATCTCTAAATGACATATGGCTCACTGGCTATTAATGCACAGTAGAGCGAGGGGATCAAAAACAGAGGATGGATATTATATGGGTCTGGGTAGTAGTGTTCGGTGTTAAAGCATCACCATTTATTCTGCTTCTCCTTTAAAGACTGAGCTTCTGGAATACAGCAGATTTGGCTTTAAAGATTCTCACACAGGAAGCTGATTTGGGTGAAAGTTTGTACTGATTGAAAAACAGAAATTAACAGCACAACTACACAAATACATTTCTCTACCTGTGAATAACAAAGCTATACCATATAAAGGACATAAGTATAAATCAGACCATGGATGATGTAACAGCAGCACATTCAGGAATCTTACAGTGCAATGTCTCTCTGCTATGGCATTATTAGAGCAAATGAGGAAGTTCTGAATTCCTGAGCAAATTTATCCATCGTAGAACTGGGCTTCAGATTTTGTGGAGCAAGCTTCTTTTTTGCTAAATCCACAAAATTAGGCACTTTCAAAAATACAATTCTTAAAAAATTCTGAACAATATTGTATGTAAATATAAGGAGCAAGGATTATTTAAAAATATTTTTTTCTTCTTGTGTGACAATTAATATTCCAGTGCAAAAACAGCTTGAATGAATTGTAAGATTCGTCTGTCTTTTGATAGGGTTACATTCTGTTAAAAGGACAAGAAAAGAGAACCTGCCCCCTCCCAATGATTGCATAAGATCATAGCGCAGTCTCAAAAATTATTAGTCCTTGAGATTCAGATATTGATGAACTGGTGACTGCTTGATCACTTGGAGTAAATTCAGGATAATTCTTCTTAAAATAAACCTAAGAAGGAAGATATTGTACGTTAGGTTTATATGGTAGCTTATTCTGAAGCCTGTCACTTAAGAATATATATCAAAGGTAAAAAAATACACATTTTAAATCCTTTTATTTCTTTTTTTAAAAAAGTAATAAACCTGCCTTCATTTTCAGAAAAGCATACATATTTCAACATATAGGGTTGTTAACCCACTAAAAGTGCTAATAATTCTGATCAACAGATAACTATCATTTGACATTAAACTGATAAATAAAATCCTTTTACTGGCTCAGAAATGGAGATAAAAACAGGGTGACAAAGCTGCTTCGAAATCTAGTGTCTGCGCAAGGGCTTTCCATTTTCACACATAAAAATAAGCACAATAGATTTGGATGTGAATATCAAGGTTGTAATCCCTGCATTTTACAAACTATGATTGACAAGCATTGAAAGTTCAGGATAGATGTATGAAATATCCCAGCATTTAATTTGCAATGTGGCAGAGTCACAGAGCTTTATAGAAATGTGATCTGGGGGAAAGGGTGCCACAATAATGAAAGGGAAAGGGAAAACAGGAACAATGGCTCGAGCAAGCAACTTCTCTAAAATGTAAGATGATACCAAATAATAGAATAGTTCTTGGCTGAGCTTTTGAGTTCTTGAATTCTACCAATTTTGAGCTGAACTGCCAGAGATACAGGTTTCCTGATAAATGTATAATCAGAACATAAAGGAAATGAAATCCTGTCAAGTTTCACTGTTCCACAATCATCAGTTTTCAGTAGTTGTATCATATCTCTGCTCCCTGACAGATGTGGGTAACAAAATGAAATAATGTCAAGACTTGCGTGCTCTTATCGGAAAATGTGTTTGGGTGAAAAGGGGCTTCAAAATGTATTTTTTTTCCCAGAAAGGAGAATGTCAAAAAGTTTTATTTAAAACACACAAAATGCACTATCTTCCACTGAGCCGACATATGTCATGAGTTAGGCCTAATATTTATGGTTTCTGGAAAACAGTGCAGGGAGTCTGTTTGTTTGTAATTTATATCACTGAGTGATGCTCCAGGCAAAGTTATAAATAAATTGTTCTTCTCATATAAAGAGATGAGCCACGGTCTAATAAAAATTTTACATGTATTTGACAGAGACATGTATGTTATGCGATTTCACTATTCTTAGAAGTCGCTTTTCCACATCTTTATGATAAAGCCTGCATTTAAATTCAAACCAGCTTGCCAACTTTTGTTTTGGTTTTTCCAGGATCTTATACTTGGTAGAATTATGAGAAAGGCAAAACTATTCTTCTCATCACTAGATTTCTATGGTGCAATAATTTTCAGGAATAAAGCTGATGATTGCCTATCCCTTGTATCTGATTTTTTACCATGATGTCCATCATTCTCTTAAAACCAAGGCTCTTAAAAAGAACCTTGGTAGTACAATGGTCTAAAGCACCCTGTTATTAAGACCAGCTGCCTGTAATTACTGCAGGTTTGAATCTCGCCAGGCTCAAGGTTGACTCAGCCTTCCATCCTTTCTAAGGTAGGTAAATTGAGGACCCAGTTGTGGGAGCAATAAGGTGACTTTGTATAAATATACAAAAGGATGAAGGCTATTGCTTAGCGCATTGTAAGCCGCCCTGAGTCTCCGGAGAAGGGCAGCATATAAATCAAATTAAAAAAAAATCATATGCCCCAATGACTGGAGAGTCATAAAGTTTATTTAGAGCCAGTTTCGTATAGAGGTTAAGGCATCAAACTAGAAAGCAGGAGACTCTGAATTCTAGTACTGCCTTGGGCATGCAATCAACCAAGTGACCTTGGGCCAGTCACTTTCTCTGAGCCCTAGGAAGGAGACAATGGCAAACCATTTGTAAAGAACCTTGGCAAGAAAACTACAAGGCAGTTTTGTCCAGGCAGTCTCCAAGAATCAGGAACAACTGAACAGAAGAAAAAAATGTTACACCTAAATAGGTAGGCCACATTCATGGCATAAATACAGTAGCATCATTGTAGTAAGAAATTACTAAAACTAAAATTAAACATATATATTATTGAATATTTACAACCAATAAGAATTTTTCCTCTAGTTTCCTCTGTCCATGCATCAAACTGCAAATTTATTCATCAAATTTGATTTCATTCATCAAATTGTCCTTCCCTCATGTACAAAACTGCAGCTTTATTTATCAAAAGCAAGGGAACTTGATGGAGCTTCACTATAATCCTCGATTTACCGAGAGGGAAAAGTAAATGAGTCCAGCACCACAACTGCGTATCATCTTCTACACAAGTACAAAAACAATCCCAATCATAGCTGTTTTCTGCGAATAGGAACATATGATTTTCCACTCTGGGTACCTATTATTCCAAATCCCAGTAATAAAGAATGAGAAAAAAAGGCTTTATAATTGAAAAGCTACACGAGCTTTAACTATAGTGGAGAAGGTGAGATTTTCTGAAGCCCTGAATATGCTGCCTTGTGTGGAAAGTCAATCTTGAGACAAACTTAATTACAACATTTTGTAGAGGAAAAACGGGGGTGGGGAGGGGGAAATGAAGAAAGGGACGTGCCTTACCTGTTTGGCTGTTTCTAGGATGGAGAGAGCTTCAGCCTTACCCAGTTGTTGAACCATCTTGTAAAACAGGCTCTCCTTTTCTTGCAGCAAAATGTATGGCTCATCATATTCTTTCAGGTGTCCTAGATCTAAGACCTGATGAGTTGGCAAGAAACAAGTTGCTTAATAAAGGGGAATTTTGGCAACAGCCAACAGGCGTCTTTATCCCACTGGATTTGCTCCGACTCTAGCACATATTTACCTGGGCTCGGTGGATATTTAAGCTACAATTAATAGGGGAAGTTAAAGAAATAAAGATTTTCTATTTTTTAATTATATTTCTATGGCGGCCAGTATGCTTTAATTTTTGTATAAGAGTGAGGTTGCTGGAAACAAGAATGAAGGCCCAAATCTTCACAAAGTTTTGACTAGAAAACAGAGCTTAAGGAAATGACACCAATGTCTTTTTGACAATACACAAAGACTCGTACAACACAAAGAGATGGGACACCCAGCCAGTTGTTGAAGGGGACTCAAGTGGCAATCACACTCTAGCCTGCAATCAAATGTTCAAGTTTTCTTTTTTCAGATGTACCAAACAGTTCTAACTACCCATGTTTCCCCCAAAATAAAACTGGATCTTATATTAATTTTTGCTCCAAAAGACACATTAGGGCTTATTTTCCAATTAAGTCTTATTTTTGGGGAAGTACAGTACTAAATGTGTCCATCTGGCTGACGATTTTAACTGGGGCCTATTTTTGGAGTAGGGCTTATATTACGAGCATTTTGAAAAATTATGCTAGGGCTTATTTTCCAGTTGGGTCTTATTTTTGGGGAAACAGGATATCAAGCATACAATCCAATGAACAAGAAAGTGTTGCATCTCAGATGTGTAGGATTATCTTCATCAGCCACAACTGATATGGTTAAATGCAAAAGTTGTTGAAATTATCCACAATTGTGGTTCCACTGCACAGATTCTGGGCATCTTCTCCGATAACCTTCCAGCTCTTAGGATGCCATCTAAAACTTTGGATACTTTGCAAGCGGCAGGCATCTACGTTCATTGCAGTATCCCATGGTCACATAATCACCATTTGTGTGTTTTACAACTGGCTTCCAACAAGCAGAGTAAATGAAGATGCTGGCAGCCAAATCGCAATTTACGGTCACATGATTCTCTCAAAGACCCATGATGACTTACATAACGACTGAATGGGAAGTAACATAATAAGTCTGTGTGTTCAAGTGATGTTTCACTTACCGACCACGATGCTTAGTGATAGAGTTAGCAATTGTGGTTGCTAAGTAAAGACTTCAGTCTTATTTTCCCTGCAGCTCCTTCATGGAAAACCCTTTCACACTGAACAGAGCTTCACTGAGAAAGATTAATTTGCTGGCATAAATGTGTAGCTTTGCCCATGTGATTTAGAAAATATGAGACACAATTTGCTTTTCCCCAAAGGAAATAAATTGCTTGCAATTTTTTTTTTTAAAAAAAGGATGACTTTCTGAAGACATATGGAATTATGGTCATAAAAATTTAGTAGCACTTGACACTTCTTTTTCAACTGCGTTTTAAAGAGAGAAAAAACAGTCACTGAAAGACCGAAAAGTCCACTGGAAATAACACCCTCACCCCCCACATCCTCACACACTTCACAACAATACTGTAAATTCCAAACAATCCTATGTATGCTGATCTGAAGTAACTCGCATTGTTTCATCTGGCAAGTGTGCTTAGAATCACAGTCTAATTAAGGTTACTCATTTAGCTTTCCACTTTAATATTATATGACACTGCAAATATTCTTGTAATCTCAAAGCTACTATTCTCGACAGAGATTTAAATTCCTTCTCTTTATTCTGTTTTATTTACACATACAAGAACACATTACAAATCTTAAATTCATTGCACCCTCATTGACTATGTTTAATTATAATTAAAATCACCTTTCTGAAGGGTTTAAAGATAACTGACTTTCATCTACAGGGCATCAGCACAACAATCAAGATGTCCTATAATTTCGCAAGCCAATTTAGATGCCTTGAATGTGTAATTTAAAAAGCAAAGCCCTTTATTGAATAACCACTCCCTTAGAAATGAAAGGGGGGAAATCCAGCCTTTAAATATAGGCTTCATCCTTCCAAAGAGTGAATCGTTTTCACTTTGCATTAAATAGAGCATAACATGCTTTGTATGAAAATAAGCCTCTGTGTGGCTGCACTGGCCACCAGTTTCTATATACATCTTTCTTAAGCTGAGCTTTAAAAAAAAAATCCTGTCCAATTATTTTTTTGTGCATGTTGTGCTTTCAGCAACAAAAGAGCAATGCTATTAATTACTTAGTACCTGGCTGTACACAAGCCTTGAAAACTGCAATAAAACAGAAAGGAAAAATATTAAATACACAGTAATCATGGGATCTGCCAAAGCCTGAAGGTCATCCCAGAACATTTTAGTGACATGGCAAAGGCATGGAAGAAGAAGGTGATGTTAAACCACTCCTGTATTTTTACCAAGAAAATCACACGGATAGACAATATTAAATGATTGACAATACAGTGCCAGACAATGGGCACCTCCAGTCACGTCATTCAACATGACACAGGTAATCCTCAGTTTGTCACCAGTTGCTCAAAAACTGATCGAAATCATGATGGCGCAGAATGAGGGGGAGTTATGACTAGTCCTTGGAGTTCTGGCCATTAGAAGCATCTTTGTAGTTAATGACTGCAATCTGGGTGTTCAGCTCATATATCTTAAAGTTGCTACGGTTGAGAAGCACTGTTATAGATGCACAAGTTGAATTTTTAAAAAGTGGAATAGAAATAGTATTGATACTTTTGAGCTTTGGTGTTATAAAAAGAGAGAATACCACAGATAGTGGGGGAAACATGGAAATGAATTATAAAATAAAACCATCTATAACCATAAATAACAGAAAGAAAACCATGAAGAAACAATGTTTAAAAGAGATAAGATATGTATATGTTGTATGTTATGTGAATGTCATATATATGTTATAATAAAAGAACAAATTAAAAAAGAAATAAAATCATCAAAGTCCTCACACAAGATTCAAATGACCAGACTCATATAATCATATTTTGGACACTGTATTCAATTATCCAGATCCCTTGACAAGTACATAATACTAGAGAAAGTTGAAGGAGGTAGATGGAGTGATGGCAAGGTGGATGGACTGATTACATCAGCAATTAATGTACTGCTGAGAGACCTAAAAGACTATTCTGGAAAAAGTCTACCTTTGTGGTTGCTAAGAATCAATACTGACTTGATAGCATCTAATCAATCAATCAATTAATCATCCATTCGGTTTAAGTTTAGTTGTGGTTATGATGAACGTTGAGGGAATTAGGTATGTCTAGTCTAACAAAGAGAAGAACTGGGGGTGATAGTCTTCTAGTACTTAAAGGGATGTCACAGAAAAGAAGGGGCTGACCTGTTCTCCAAAGTACTTGAGGGCAGGACAAGAAGTAATGAGTGGAAGATCATTAACGAGATATTCAATCTAAAATTAAGAAGAAATTTCCTGAGAGTGGGAACAGTTAATAAGTGGAATGGCTTGCCTTCAAAAATTGTAGATGGTCCATCCTTGGAGGTTTTCAAAAAGATCCTGGACAGCCATTTGTCCAAAATGGTATAGAGTTTCCTGTTTGAGCAGGAGTAAATTCCCAATTCACCAATTAGATATAGAGGAGAAGGTTATTCAGGAGCTGAATGTATTTGCAGAAGGAATTATAGAATGAGCCATTAAAAATGGTATTGTTTATTTGAAATTAATTAGAATATTTAACGAGCACAAAGGCACAATGTGCAGCAGACAAAATGTGCCCTTTTTTCTACATAGAGTTCTTTTTAAAATAAAAATATGTATTTTCAGTAATATAATTTTGGCTAGCAGATCATTTTTAAGGATTAAAACATTCACAAAAACAGGTGACCACAGATAGAAAAATCAAAACAAGATGAATAGTATATTCTGCATATTTGTTCTGGCTCTTGTCAGTGAAGTAAGGCTGTCAACTCTTGAAAGCAAAATTGCTTCTATTTTATGAGCCCAGGGATTTTTAGGGTTTTGGGTAGGCAGCAATTGGTATAAAAGCTCCCCCCCCACACTAAAATTCCTTTGCACACATTGCTAACTCTAAACTTCAAAATCTAATTTTAGGTATGATATATGCAAAACAACTACCATTATTAACATTTAATGTCATAATTCATGAAGGGTAAGGTAGATTTGACTTGGTGAATTACATTAGAATATTCCTTTTTACTCTTACTCTTTTTATGTATTCAAATTATGTTTATACTTTTACCTGTTAGCTTGACAACTAAAAATAAATAAATAAATGTTTAGTTGGTGCAATTTGCACATAAACTGTTCAACTATAGGTATTTTTTCTTCTTATCAGCAGATGGAAATTTGAAGATTACAGACAGAATCTTAGAAAGGGCCCTCACAGCTGAAGTTAAGAGGATATCTGAACATACAAATGAAAATTTATTGATGCTTAGGTGGCCGCACTGGGAGAAAGGGACCCCACCTTATGTGAGCTAAACTGATGAATATTTTTCAAGGATATACATATGCATAGAACTTAGAATAATAGGTTTGGAAAGGAGTTCTTGTTGGAGTTCTTCAAGGGAATGGAGTTCTTCAAGGGAGTTCTTGGAGGGAATTTTATATCATTTCGGACAAGTGGTTGTTCAATCTCATCTTGAAAACTTCCAGTGATGGAGCACTCACAACTTTAGGAGGCAAGCTGTAGCACTGATTAATTGTTCCCGTTGTCAGAAAATTTCTTCTTAATTCTAGCTTGAATCTCTCTTTGTTAAGCTTCCACTTGTATCTTCTTGTCCTGCCCTCAGATGTTTTCAAGAAAAGGTTAATCCCCTCTTCTCTGTAACAACCCCTGAAATATTGGAAGACTGCTATCATGTCACTCCTAGCTCTTCTCTTCATTAGTCTTGACATACCTAGTTCCTACATCCATATATTGTACGGTTTAGCCTCCAGTCCTCTAATTATCTTTGTTGTTCTTTTCTTCAAACTTTCTAGAGTCTCAACATCTTTTTTATATTGTGGTGACCAGAACTGGATGCAGTATTCCAAGAGTGGTCTGTGCAGTATAAAATACTAACATCACTTTACATGAGCTTGATATTATTTGTCTGTTGATATTATCTGTCTGTTGACTTTTTGGCAGCTGCAGCACACTGGCTCATACTTCAGTGGTTTCCCACTAGGACATCTAGATCCCTCTCACTGTTACTGCTGTTGAGCCAGGTATACCCTATTCTATATCTATGCATTTGATTTTTCTTGCCTAAGCGTAAGACCTTACTTTTTTCACCACTTAATTGTACTTTGTTAGATAAGACCATAAGACCGAGCGTTAAAGTCTGTCAAGATTCTTTTGAAACTTGAGTTTATCTTTTAACGCGTTGGCTATTCACCCCAACTTGGAGTCACCTGCAAATTTGATGAGTTTCCCATTTACAGCAGTAAGGTCTGCCTTGTTTTGAAGATCACTATACAAATCTTAAACAAACAATAAAATAACTGTGCTACAGAGTAAGGAAATCTGCCTTGAACAATGTACAGTATTTAAATTCCCTATAGATTTGTTTGTGCATAGTTTATTTTGCTTCAAAAATTTAGATTCAACAATATACAGGAAACCTTGCTAAAATTTGAAATAGATAGCAGCAAACATACAAATGCATAGGTAAAGAATATGGATCCTAGAGAAAATTGCACTGTTCCTTCAAAGTGTTATCGACAAACACAATCCAAACCACTTTTGGAGCTCAGTTCTGAAGAACTGCACAGCCAGACTTAAGCAATTTGTGGTCCACCAAACCTAATGCAGCTCAGAACTACAACTCATGATTTTTCCAATGCTCATGAGACCTTCACTTCCCAACAAGAATAAAAAGCAGGATTTATCACATACAATTCCTGGCTTTTTTATTTTTTCATCATTTATAATTATGGATCAGGTTTTATTTTTTACAGCCATTCCACGTAAAGTATGAACAAAATAAAATTTGCCGATATGAACCTATATCGTGATGAGACAAGAGCCAAGGAGATCATGGGATTTTCTTCAATGTATCTACAGAAACATAAAGTTCAGCAGAAATTTCCATCCTCTGAGAATGTCTGAGATCTGCATATCTTTTGACAATAACTTGTTGGAATGAAACAGTTAAAGAGAAGAAGGTGGGAGCAGGCAGGCAGTATGAGCAACCTATGTGAGGTCACATCACAGATGTTGAAGAAGAGCCTTCGGCAAGGGATAGGTACTTCTATTCCAACAAATGCATATATAAATTATAATCAAAAGCTTAAACATCAGCCAAGTTTCTGACATTCTTGCTTAGTCTGAGAAAAAACTTAGTTTCAGGAACTGAAGCCATGAGAATGAAGGGAACCTATACCTATAACAACTGTTGTAAAGTGAAAAAAATGGGGCAGAATCCAACCATTAACTATTTGTATTTAATTTTGTCATCAAATTACACCTAGATGGAAGGGCTCATCATATCTTCTGCACAAGTTAATTTTTTGTTCTAGTAACTGCCACAGAATGCAAAATCTGCTACATTCATCAAACAAATGAGACAGTTCCTGAGATACAAGATGACACAAAAATAATCTGAAATGATAGGAAGGCAGTAGTATTCTAGCACAGAAGCTGAACCAGAGAACATGATTTGAGTACTGGATTTCAGATAAATAAATTGGTGTGACCTTTTCCTGAAATATCGATTAGGCTATTCACCAAACATGAACAAATGAGTCTCGAACATGAAAGTACCTCTCACATAGCTGCTACCTTGGCCCTTACTTTTGGCTTCTTGTTGCGTATACTAATAGAGCTTAATAAAAATTTAAAACAATATCATCAGAAGGGGTGATTTGGGAAGCAAGGCTGAGATATGCAGATAGTGATTCTCCTCCATATCCCTTATATATGAAATGAAATTTCTCTTATAGTTATTATTGTACATTTGTCAAGAATTATGAACTCAATGAGAGTGAAAAAAAATCTACCACCTTGAATTTATAGAAGTGCTTGTCCTGCCAAAAAGCTTAAATGGTCCAGTTGACCAAACATATCTATAATTTTACAGATAATTTTTATAGAGATAACGGCTCAGAGCAATGTTTCTCCTTCCCAATTCAGGATATGTCAATATTCAAGAAATTCTAAACTCCTTTGACAGTATAAATGGTTAAGCAGTTAAGATCAATTCTTATGACAGAAGTAGTTGGTACAATTTGATAGTTACAAGCTAAGCCAGTGATGACTAACCTTTTTGCCATCGCGTGACAGGAGCGGGGGGGGTGCATGCGTGCCCACACCCATAATTCTATGCGCCCTGCTCCCTCATATGCACGCCCCCCCCGCTACCCCCACTCCTGGCACACGATGGCCCGGTAGGCCCATTTTTCTCTCTCACCAGGCTCCAGAGCCTTTCTAGAAGTCTGAGGAGGGCAAAAATGGCCTTCCCCACCTCCGGAGGCTCTCTGGAGGCCGGAAAAGGCCCATTTGCCAACTTCCAATCCCACCGGGCCTCCGGAAGTGGGGAAGGCCATGTTTGCCCTCCCCAGAGTCCTAGAAAGGCTCTGGAGCCTGGTGAGAGGGAAAAACGGGCCTTCCCCACCACCACCCCGAGGCCCTCCGGAGGCAGGAAACAGCTTGTTTTCCTACTTCTGGTGGGCCCAGAAGGCCCGAAAATCAGCTGGCCAGTGCGCACATGTGCGCCGGAGCTGAGTTCGCGTGCCACCTGTGGCACATGTGTCATAGGTTCGCCATCACAGAGCTAAGCTATACCCTGGGAGGGAGGTTTTTCTATAAATTATGGGCAATTTCTTGCTGCATTGACAAAAAAAGTAAATATTTCTTCTCAGAGGACTATTTTTTTACCACAGCAAAGTTTAATATACCTATTTTAGAGCAATAAAATTCCCTATGTCTTTCTAGCCACATAAAAATTTTTGAAAGAATTTTTGAAAGGTGTAATTTTCTTAGGTAGTCAGTCATTCAATCTTTGTAAGAAACTGGTGAGACCTCTGGTGTATTACTGTATGAATGTGATAAATTATGAAATGGAATGAAGAAAATTACATGTTTTTGTCTATTTTGTGCCAATGAGCTGTTACTCATCAGAAAACCATAAGGCTGGTTTTCTTTAAGAGGCCTGTTATTCATAAATACACAATTGATGAAAGTAATGTAGAGCCTTGATTTCAAACAATCTGAAGTTATCTATGCAAATAAATCTTTGGAATGCTCACATAAAACAGAGGAGTCTGGTTATTATACTAGAGTTTTGTGTGCATTATTTTATATTTATATTCTTCTATAAGTACATCTTTAATATCATTTTTTTACATACTTCCAAACTGTAGGTAACTTGAAATACATTTAAGAGTAGTATTTTTTTTTAATGCATTTCTTTGATTGGAATTGGATCTGCTACCCCTTGGGATGATCTATGATTATCAGAACAGCTTTTCGTCTTCAGTCTAAGTCATCTCCACGCTAGCCTCACAGGACACAAAAGAAACTGCTTGGAAGAATAACAACTGAACAAGATTATCAGCCTGTGGACTTTCGACCCAATTTCTAATATCTCTTCAGATATCAGAATATCTGTTTTGTTAGTATAGTTACTCCCACACAAAGGATGCTAAGGCCTTAGAGTTGGATTTTTTTTTAAAAAAATGTATATTTTGTACATGTATATACTTTGCCTTCAATTTAAAACAAAATGCATTTCCTATTTTAAAATTCCATTGAAATTTGTTTAATATTAGCAACTGCTATGGGGACTAAAGCAAGATTGCAATTTACCTCAGTGATTGCTACAACTGCTGCAATCCTAGAGGTTTCTTTATGTTAGGTAAAATGTTTAGGAAGAAATTCTCCGCTGAGATAATCAACAAAACCCAACACAGATTTACCACACAAATTCTTTTCTTCTAGCCAGGAGATGTTATCAAAACTAGAGTAACTCCTGGGTACACCCTTCACAGTATCTGTAAACCACTTCTAAGACTTCTAATTCACGTTCTGTACTTATTTATAGATTTCCTTCAAATTTTATAATGTGGTTAAACTCTAGAATTTTTCTCCTTAAATAAATAATGAAATGTGATAGAATAAACAGTTGTTTTTTTTTTGGTCATAGCATAAAGGTAACAGGCCTACAACAAAGTCAGTTTTGCTTGAGCAACCTATCAGCCCAGCAAATAAATAATATTGATCCTTGATATGACCACCAAGCTAAAACTGTGAGGAAATCAAAGATCATCCAACCCACCAAGGCATTCCAAAAGCTTGATACAAAAAGACATGGTTCGACTTGGCATCTAAAACTATAATGAAATCTAGTTCGCTTCAGCAAAATACATTCCCAAGTGTGGGCATTTCCCCACAAGGCACCTTGCTCAGAAACAGGAAGTCAAATTTGCCATGTGTGCAAATGAGTCTAAACCTCTGGGCAAATGAAGGAAATTCAGATCAGAAGAGACACTCCCCAAGTATTTAACAGATATTTGAAAGAAACTGAAACCATGAGACTAGAAATCAGATTGCCAGTGCAACCGGACCAGAACTGGAATAAAACAGCTGCTAGGAATGTGTAACTGGACAGCCCAACTGGACAGCTGGTTTCCATCTATCCTAGTCTGTGAAAAGATAAATATCTTATTGGTCCCATTTGCACTGATGACTTTAATTCCATAATATTTGCTATCACTCAGATCAGCCATGTGATCAAAACCTAAACAAGTAACAAGTCTTGTCTGGAAAGTATCCCGTTCTTTTACCCAGCTGTCTATAAGCCACTGTGGGTAATCAGATACTCCAATTGTTCTGCCCTCTAAAATAAGTTTCTTTTCCTCTTGCACAACTTGGCATTAGAAGGAAACCCTTATATGTATGTATGTATCTCTGGTTGTGGGCTTTGCAGATTGCAGTACGGAGCAAGGGGAGGGAGCATTACTAATAACATAAATGAACAACAACATAAAGATGATAAGGGGTCTGGAGGCTAAATCATATGGTGAATGGTTGAGGGAGCTAGCTATGTCCAACTCATTGAAGAGAAGGATTAGGGGTGACATGATAACTGACTTCCAGTATTTGACAGGCTGTCACAGAGAAAAGGGGATTGATTTATTCTCCAAAACACCAGAGGGCAGGACCAGAAGTAATGTTGTTAATGAGAGAAGTAATGGAGAAACTTCCTGACTGAGAGAACAATTAATCAATGGAATAGCTTGCTTCTTGGAGTTGGGGGTGTTCCATGGCTGGAAATTTTCAAAAATAGACTGGACAATCATTTGACCAGGATAGTATAAGGTCTCCTGACTTGAGCAGGGGGTTGGACTAGAAGACCTCCAAGGTTCCAGCCGTACGATTCTATGTATTAGCATGGAAACAACAAATAGCAATGGCATCTTGTTGAACAGCTTTGAGCAAAAGTAAAATCACTGCTTATATAACATTGGCTTAGTATATTACAAAGGCATGGCATTGCAATGTTGTTGATAAGTGCATGTGGATGACCTTCTTATTTTTCCATTCCTTCTAGGTTGGCATGTTAGCCTGAGGCTGCACCCCCCCTAATTAATTTATAGATATTTTAATTGCAAATAGCATGCTAAAATCATGCTGGCATATTCTGGCAGGGAATGTGTAATGGAATTCTCTGGATCCTTTAAAAAAAATTGAGGTCCTCCATGATCTGAAGAGCAAGCAATAGGATCAACAATGATATAGGAATGTTCTAAGAAAGGACACAGAAAATTAAGTTGGAGAAATCACCTTTTCTCTCAAAACATGTTAAGAACACTTTAAGATGATATAACTCAAAACAGCAATAAAGAAAAACCAATTCAATGAAAGAAAAAGATTCCAGTAATATTAAAAATGTGAATGTATTAGTTGTTTCAAATTAAATCAATAACAGAGCATGTACCGTACTTTGCAGGCATTTCTATGAAGGGGTGGAAAAGAATTGCACTGGAAACTTTTGGAAGGTGAGCTCCATGTGTCTAAATCCATATATAAAACAAGGTTTGACTTTATGTAATAGCAGCCTAAGCTGTTAAAAACATAATAGGCAAGAACAACTCCAAAAGTTTGATCATAAATATCTGGATCAAGAAATGACCCATAATAATGGGCTCTTGAAAACAATTGTCTCGCTAGCAAAACAGAACACTTTTAACATCTTAATCTGACCACTTGCACATTCTAGCAGTTTGTAAACACTACTTTGAAGAGTGAACAACATGGTACCTTAATGAGGTAATGCATAATGTCAGAAAGATACATAATTTGTTCGAGGAACTTTTGGAAGATGCTGATTATATAAACCCACATCAGCAAGTGCTCAGATTAAATATCTGTGTCTGAAGTTTTTTTTAAAAAAAATACAAAATAACAAGAACTCTAGGCCTCTTATCAAATGTTGAAACAATTGTCTACTAAATTCAGTGGAATCACGTCATGAAAGAGTGGTGGGTTATTGTTTTGCAGTTATGCCATTCTGAATAGTGGCTTGGCCTCCATGATCCTTGAGATCCAACTTGCTCTCAATATCTTTAAATCAGATAACTGATCCGTACACTGACAATGTCTCACTAACTTGACAACTTTTTTTGCATCAAATTCAACTGAAGAGGTGGGTTAAATGAGTGCCTATGTATAGATTAAAAAGACTAATAAACAGAAGTTCATTCAGAAAAAGCAACTGTTGAAGGCGACTCTCCAGGTGCCAGAGTAGTGACATTTTCTTCTCAAAGAAAACATACTAACGGTTAGGAAATGCCGTTCAAGTTGGTATTAAGGTTCAGTGAGCATCAGCCATTAAAAAAGGTTGACATCTTTAGATAGTGAACCAACTGCCCTCCTCCTAGAAATTTTGCATTTTTGTTTGGTCATCTTTGTAGTAGATTATAGTATGGATTCTGCAAGTCTACTCCTGATAATTGTTCAGACTGAAATGAAAAAAATTACATCCTCCACTATGTCAGATTCAAAATACATTTCATTAAATTGTCTTAAGCAGCCTCAAATAAAAACAAAATCTGAATGTCATTGTTCTCTTCAATGCCCTGATTCTGATATGTATTAATACATTAATTCTGTGTTCCACAATCCAAGTTTTGTTGAAGTGAAATATATGAGAACTGGGAGTAGATCTTAGATGGAATCTACTTTCAAATGGAGATGTCCTTATTTCAAAAGTCCTTTGTCAAATAATTATATACTGTGGTACAGATTTTGTTTTGCTGAGATTACTATTTTGTTACTTAATAATAATAATAATAATTTAATATAAAGAAAAATGAAGGAAGAAAGGAAAAAAGGAAAGGAAAACACGTTATAGTTAGATAAATAGGAAATATGTAAGTGGCAGATAAAGTTTTCACGTATTTAATTGATTAGTTCTAAATGAGTATATATGATATTGCTTTTAAAAACTAACAATTAGAATTAAGCACAACAAAATATAAATATCAGAAACAAACTTACAGAAACATGGACAACTACTGTAAAATATTAACACTTCATGTAGAAAGAAGCCCAAATGTTGAATGTGGTACAAATCCATATAGGAAACTGTAACTTTGAAATAGTTTCCATTCAAATTAAAATTCTTTGTCAAATTTACTTTTCATATAGAAAGTTATTCTGGATATCAAAGCATACCTATACAACTTAATCATTCTTCCAATGGCCATTCTTCTATAGAGTGGACAAAATGTCTTTTACAATGAGAAACAGAAAATCTTTACAGCAATTCACATGTGCACATCTCATTCAGAAAACTTTGTGGGAATGTATGGCTTAGTAAATTTTAATTTAAAAAATGCTGCCTAATGAAAAGGAAATTCATCTTTTTACATTTGCTTCATTCCAATATAAATCATGTTCCTGAATTGTTAAGCCTTAGAACATTGTCATCAAAATGGAAGAGTGATCTGACCCAATCATCACAGCTCCGATTATTTTTAGAAAATAGGGAATTGTAGTGAATTGTAGAACTTTTAACTGAGTAATATACAACAATAAAGCACTTATTATTTTTATGCTGCTTATTTCTTTCACAATGCGGTATATTCCATTCATTGTATACTGCATTTTATTATTATATTCAGTTTTTTCCCTAGATAATTATAGAGTGTATTCCTACAATTTTACTCTTTTGAAAGGCTGATTTTAATATTTGGCAAATATTGTATTAATTAATAGGTATTTTCTATCAGAAGTACTTTTAGACAGTCAACTAAAATCACCTAGATGAAATGGTTGGTGTAGAATTATGATGAATAAATAAAAGTAAAAACTAAAACAATGCAATCATTAATGTTTAGAAAGCAGGAGTTTGTTCCACAACATAAAACAATAAAAACTTAGTACACAATAAAAGCATTGTTCTTGAAGTTAACCAAAACAGCCCAAATTCTCTAGAAATTCTGCTGAGTTTGCACTTTTGCACATAGAAATTATTTTTATTTCCCAAGAGAGAAAAGTAAACAAAACAAAACAAAAATTCTTAAGACAAAACCAAGGTAACTTGGTCAAAAAATCATTATGATATCTATTCATCTATATTCATCTATGGATCTATCTATCCTCTATCAAATGGTTGTCAAATTCGCGGCATCACATTGCTATCACGTGACGTATTGCAACATTTTTTTCCCCTTCACAGAGCTGGGGGGGCGTGGCCTGCATGTGATGCATCCGGCCTGTGGGCCGCCAGTTTGACACCCCTGATCTATCATAAAGTTATTAAGAGATTACTATAAAAGCAATCATAAAAGACACTAGACCTCTTAAAATTGTATTAATCTAAGTCTTTCTAGAAGTTACATCATCAAACTGCAGCCAGGCAGGTGTCAGTAGCCAATTTTGGCAGAAACTGTGTGCAAAGTCAGACCTGAATATCCCAGGCTATAGATTAGACTGGGAAGAAGGCAGTGGTGAATTTACTTTAGAACTGCTGCCAAGAAAATTACAAGCTTGTCAAGTTCAACAGAAAAAAAAAAGTTTGTTTTCTATATTGCCATCTTTACTGGCATAGCCCATTTAATTACTCTGTATGAAACTTTTTCAAGAGATCGGAAAGATTACCCCCACAGCCTTCTTAACAATTAAGAGCCCTATAAGCTATCTTGTACATTTTCCTGAGAACATATGAAATAGACAACACAAAACAATTATTCAATTTTTGTGGTTAGCCACTAAATATATTCTAGCAAAACAACGGAATAATAAAATACATCTTTCTTAAGATTAAAATTGAAAAATTAACTGAACAGCAGTGTCTTGAAGAACCATTTAATCCCTAATGGTTGACTATCACAGATGATTAAAATGACGTATTTATGAACCTTCTCTCACTCGTGAAGGAATACAACCACTGTTAGGAGGGGAAAATCTCTTTAGAAGATTTTTAGGCTTTTAAGCCTATCCATATTCATTTGGAAGTACTAATAGTGTGCTTATTTATGTTCAAATCCTGGAAAGTATTAGCCAACTTGTCGGCCCAAACAGTCTGTATAATAAAATATGAATATGGCTTAATTCTATTGTACAGATAGTCCTCAACTTACAACAGTTCATTTAGTGACCATTGAAAGTTACAACAGCACTGAAAAAGTGACTTATGACCATTTTTCACACTTACAACCGTTGCAGCATCTCCATGGTCAGGTGATCAAAATTCAAGATGCTTGGCAACTGGTTCATATTTATGACAATTAGGAGTGTCCTGGGGTCACGCAATTCGCTTTTGCAACCTTCTGACAAGCAAAGTCAATGGGGAAGCCAGATACACTTAATAAGCGTGTCATTAACTTAACCAATGTAATGACTGACTTAACAACCGTGGCAAGAAGAGTCGTAAAATGGGGCAAACTCACTTAACTAATGTTTCACTTAGCAACATAAATTTTGGGCTCAATTGTGGTTGTAACTCAAGGACTACCTGTACTGTAAAATTTATTATTTACAATTATTTATATGTCCCTTCTTCTCTTGCAGTATCCATAAAACATGATAAGCTGTTAAAATGACTAAATACTGATTAATAAAAACTAGTATAAATACATCACTCCCAAAGGGCTGATCTTCCCCACCCTTTTGAAAATGATTGTCTTACCATATGATGGAAAGACATCAAAATAGTAGCCTACCTGACTACATAGTGGGGTGGGGGAGCTACCCTGTTTCCCCTAAAATAAGACATCCCCTGATAATAAGCCCAGTCGGGCTTTTGAGCACATGCACTAAAATAAGCCTCCCCCCGAAAATAAACCCTCCCTGAAAATATTTAAACGCAGAGCTGGAAATCAGATAAGATGGCAAGAGGGGCCCCATCTTGCTTCACGCGCCCCAAAATAATAAGACCTCCCTGAAAATAAGACCAAACGCTTATTTTGCGGTTCAAAAAATTATAAGATAGGGTCTTATTTTCGGGGAAACACGGCATTTTTATTTATTTATTAAACAAATGTATATGGCCATCCAATTTACACATGATGATTACAGAAAGTTGAGGCTGCTTCTGGGAATTTTATTCTCCAGGTCTCACCAATCAATCAATCAATCAATCAGGCTTTGATGCTGCTCAACTCCAATCAACTCTGAGTCATTTTTCTAGTGGAAACATGCATGGGGTAATGCTGGAAATTTTAGTCAATACATCTGGAAGATCTTAAAGTAGAAAAGGCAAGCCATAACTATATGCAATTTATTTGACTGAAATTAGCATTATATTTATTGAACAGTATTTGTTAAATTGTATGCCAGACAACTGTATGTACCTACAATTTCAACATAAATAATCTCAATGGAAATGTTTTTCTGCAAGTATATTCAGTATTAGAACTCTTTCAGTGATGTTTGCTGTCAAAGCAACTGAAGTCAACAAAAACTTCAGGTCTGCACTGTTTATATTAACCCTGATAATCAAGACTTCATCATTCATTATTGCCAAATTCTCTAGATCTGCTAAAAGACTCAAAATATTTTTCCCCCAAGTTTAGGAATGGTGATGACTTCTATAAACTGTGGAAACCCAATCTTCCATCAGAATTAGACTACTATTGACCAAATTATTTACAGTTCATAAAGGCTAAAGTTTGAAGGGCACTTTAGTAATGGAGGCTGGGAAAAAAAACCAGCATTCGGGAATTACAGAAAATCCAGCCCGATTTTGCTAATTTGTATGCTAACAAATACAAACTGCCATGAAGCATTAAAACATTAAACCCTTAATAACCATGGTCTAAAACAGGGGTTCCCATCTTGGGGTGTTCGCATCCCCTAGGGGTATGAAATGATATTCCAAGGGGTGTGAAAACTTGGGTTTAGAAGTTTCAAAATTATAGTGCATATGCATAATTATATGCAAACTATATGCATATGATTATTTATTTTTGTAAGGGGTGCAAGAATATATCAGAAGCGTTCTAGGGGTGCGGGGTATAGAAAAGGTTGGGAACCCTTGGTCTAAAACAATTAGAATTGCAACTTTTCATATGCAGGCTCCAATATTTTCCAGAGACACCCAGCCACCTATAGCACCTTAACTTAAGGGGTAGCCCTAATCCACCTAGAAAGCAAGTTAAATCAATATTATTCCAACAGGTTTTAAGGCCCATACTCCTCTTTAGGTGCCTTCCATAGTTGGTTGAATGTCATTATTTTAATTGTTTTGTATGTATTGTATTTTGCATGCTCCTCAGAGTCCGTGTGGACTCTGGCAGTTTAGAAATAGCTAAATACAGTAAATAAATAATATATGTTCCAGATTAATTATGTTTCTCTGTTGTAATATTCTTGCAAGAGGATTCCCTTTTCGGGGTGGCCAGTTTGGCCAGATTTCTTCTCCTAGATTTTTTTTTCTTTAACTTGTTCCAATAATGTTTTTAAAAAACCAGCTGACACAAATAATCCTTTTTATATCTGCTTTCTTTTACAGTGAATTGCTAGTACCCTACATTAAGAACCTCTGAGATTAAAAAAAAATGTAGGCTAAAATAAGTTTTTAAATAAGTATTGCTAACTTGGCATTTGCCTCTAGTTCTGCCTCAACTTGTATATCCTAAACTGTTCCCATGCTGATCCTATAACCATTTTTCTTAAATCAATTAATCCCTTTATATTACGTAACTCCAATTATTTGCAATTTTGATTGATATATATTTTTTAAGGTCTTTAAAATTTAAACTGCCACAGAGGAACTGTCTTCTTTTTTCTTCTCATTCCCTCCCATCCATCTTCTTTCCATTTTTGTCTTTTTCTTCAACGCTCATATTGAAAATGAGAGGCCGCAATGGCAAGGCCTGCCTTAAGAATAACAGAGCCAATTGTGTATGAGCATGAACTATCCTTTGAATGTATTGCAAATCTTATTTTGTCTCTTTGAGTAAGTGCTATTTCAAAGACCGATTAGCCGTTTCACGCATAGCCTTTCAACATTACAAGGAGAAGGGTGTGGATCTGCCAATTAGGTGCTTTTTTCTGGTGAAGTCAGATTCATTTCAGGCGTCCCACTGAAACTCTGAGCCTGACGCTTTCTTTAGGGAAATCTTTTAGTGGTGCCAATTTGTCTACAGTACAAGGTGTGGCTTATACTTGGCAACACAAATAATCAATCCTAATCCATTTCCCAGCTGAGCTGCAATCTTAGTGCCTCCTTAGGGAATGGACGCTCTATTTCTCAGTAAGGTTGGATACTCCATGAGAGAGTTTGATGACCAGGAAAGTTTTCTGTACTTCATTTGGCTGACTTCTACCTCTCCAGAGCCTCAGCTGTGCCTTTTCATGGCGTTGTGTTGTAGCGGAGGAGAGCAGCTGCGCAATTGTAGGAAAAGACAAAGTTGCTTTATGGAGTTGCAGAAAGATCTTGAACGCGCCAAAGAATTGTTGGCCTTTGAATTGTCATAGTGCTGCACCATGCAATATGGAAACATGGATAAGTCCTCCCAAATAGCCACCCAATGTTGTTCCTCGTTTTTCCTTTTTCTCAACTACAATAGCGGCCAGAAGAGTTGGGAAGGCCAGTTCCCAGTTCATAAACTCCAATGGGTCTTGAGCATGCTTTTAAACAGCTCCATAGTTCTCCGTTAAGATGGCTTTGGAGGTGCACCTGCTTATAATAAAGCAGCTACAAATGCTATCTTTCCAGGGTTCCTCATAGTCTCAGATGTTTGCAGGAAAGGTGCAAGAACAAGATCAATAGAAATTAGACTTATATACCGCTTCAAGGTGCTTTACAGCACTCTCTAAGTGGTTTACGCAGTCAGCATATTGCCCCTGACAAGAGGAGGAGGCATCGAATGCAAACTCTTCCCTTTGTGTATTTGCATTTGATGTTGTGATGCAGCTAGCGGTTGGTTCAGAGAATCGGTAGCAAAAATCCCTGCCCTCCCCACATGTCCAGCTGAGCCGTGTGATCATCAGAAGCTTTTTTCTTTTAAATGCCTCTGACGATCCAAGCTGAGTTGCCTGATTGGCAGAGGCTTTTTAAAAAAAGCCTCTGCCAATTTTTAAAAAGCCTCGGCTTTTTTAAAAAGCCTCTCCTGATCAGGCAACTCAGCTTGGATTGTCAGAGGCATTTAAAAGAAAAAAAGCCTCTGATGATCAGGCAACTCAGCTTGGATCATCAGAGGCTTTATGCCTCTGACGATCCAAGCTGAGTTGCCTGATCATCAAGCTGAGTTTGACGATCCAAAGTGACGATCCAAGCTGAAGATCCAAGCTGAGTTGCCTGATCATCAGAACATTTTTTAAAAAAGCCTCTGACGATCAGGCAACTCAGCTGGGATCGTCAGAGCCTTTTGAAAGCATTTTTTTACAACCTCTTCACTGAAGAGGTTGTAGAAAAAATGGTTTTAAAAGTTTTTTTTAAAAAAATTGGCCACGCCCATCCAGTCACATTACCCCACCACCACCACCAAACCATGCCCACAGAACCGGTAGTAACAAATTTTAGATTTCACCACTGACTTATGATTGTTTTTCACAGCTTTGCGACAGTTGCAGCACCCCCATGGTCACAAGATCAAAATTCAGATGTTCGGCAACTGGTTCATATTTATGATGGTTGCAATGTCCCAGAGTCATGTGATCCTATTTTGTGACTTTCTGACAAGTGAAGTCAGTGGGGAAACCAGATTCACTTAACAACTATGTTACTAAATGAATGGCTGCAGTGGTTCATTTAACAACTGTGGCAAGAAAGGTCGTAAATTGGAGCAAAACTCACTTAACAAATGTTTCACTTAGCAACATAAAGTTGAGGCTCAATTGTGATCGTAAGTGGAAGATTACTTGTATATAAGTCCCACTATGTCATCAACAGTTCTGCATTCTGGAAAAGCACTAGCAGCACCCGAGCATTATTAAAATAACTTTATCTTTTCTAATCCTGATTTTGATAGGTCTATCATTCTTTCCCTACCTGGCAGGGGTGTCATGGGCTTTTAATTAATTAATGTTTGTAACAAGATTTAAGATTCCCAGATGAAAGGCACAGCATGAGAGAAAAGTGTTATTAGTCATTGGTGTGATTGTCTTAGGACAGTATCACCTTACACAATACAGATCCTCTCAATGATTTCAAGTTGTTTGAAGTTTGATATGTGTATTTATAATTAAAAGAAGGATACTGTGGAGATACTCTCTTCAAGGCGTGACTGGGATTGTGAAAGCTGAAGGAGGAGAGAATAAACTAGAATTAAACAGTTCCTTAGGCCAATTCTGTCTGCAGTTGTGTAAAGTGCATTCTTTTCTTTCTTTTGTTCTCAGGAGACTCCTCTCATTTAGGTAAAATAAAATCTAATTTAAAAAAAAAAGACGGTGAATTGTCGCTCTGATTCATGTTCGCTCACCACACACTTGCAGACACATTCGCACCAGTGCTGATCCCTTTTTATACATTTGCTCATGGGTTTCTCATAAGGGAAAAAAAAGAAGGGTGAAAAGTTCCTCTCTCAGCCTAAAGAAAAAAAAAAGTAAAAGTCATTTCATCTATGTATTTACCTGGAGGTGTGCACTGATGCATTTTATTTATCAGTTTCAGTCATTTTAGCTTAATGCAAATTTGCTTTCTCTCCCTGTAACTTCTCGTTTTGACAATGTTTTAGGGGGTAACGCTTCTTTTTCTCTCCTTATTAAGTATTTTTTGCAATTAAGAGTCTCTGGATTTCATGATATCACACGCTCACCATAAAGACACCTTTCTGTGATTATTAAGACAGGTAAATAGCGAATGTAATGCCTACCGTTCCTGTCCTAATATTCCTTTTTACTTACTCTTTTCTTGTATTCAAATTATGTTTATACTTTTACCTGTAATCTTATACATGCTTGACAAATAAATAAACTTAAACTTAAACATAGCCACACAATAACTGTGTCAGTCACTGACCCAAAGAAGGGTGATCAAATAAAAATGTAGCTCTTCTTGTTGCAGTTGGGACTAAGACTGCCATTGCTAAGTGATATGGTTGTAAACAGCAGTAGCACTCGTGCTTACATACCGCTTCACAGTGCTTTACAGCCGTCTCTAAGAGCTGTGGTTTACAGAGTCAGCATTCTACACCCCAACAATCTGGGTTCTCATTTGACCGACCTCAGAAGGATGGAAGGCTAAGTCAACCTTGAGCCAGTCAGGATCGAACACCTGGCTGTGGGCAGAGTTTGCCTGCAATGCTGCATTCTAACCGCTGCGCCACCAAGGCTCTTATAAAGCCATCATAACCTCAGGACCATGCAGATCTTTAAGGGGGAAGACATCCCAGCTAAGGAGTGCGAATGGATGAGAGAGAGTGCCATGGGCAGGGGCTGAGAGGCTGCTTGGGAGAAAAAGCAGAGGGAGCAATTTACAGGAGCAACTTGCAAACTTCTCTGCTAGCTTCCCCATTGATGTTGTTTATGGAAGATAAGGCCACAAATAGTGGCCACAGGGATACTGTAATGGCTATAATTTCACAGAAGGTCCATAAATCTGCCTTGTTCATTGTCATCAGAATTTTGAATGCTCTCTGAATAGGTGGCTATGAATCAAGTGCTAGCCATATTCCAGCAGGACTGCATGTAAATTGTTTTAGCCTGCTGTATTCAGCACCATTATGACCTGGGACTTAAAAGAAAAGCTCCAAATTGAATCCATCTCTGGGTGATGTCATTCACGCATTCATATTTTCCTTCACAAAACAATAGAAATGGTTTGTTTTTGATTTCTTCCAGAATGCTTTACAAATCCCTAGTGTAGATATCAACTCTGGAATTCCTAAGTGGAATATCCAAAATCATATCCAAAATCAGCTAAGGCTAACTGGTAGATGGTGCAACTTATTTGAGCCCTAAGAAGATTCATTTCACTGAATCAATTTCAGGAGTGGCAATTTTTTCTGTATCTGAAGGCATCTGATAAAGACCTCCTAAAATCATACCATTTCCACCCCTTCTACATAAACAGTATCTACCCATAGTGAAGTTCCAGGGGGAAGGGTTCTATCATATTTTTTACGTTACTATTCAAATTTACTTCGTAGGTTTTTTTTTCCTCCTCTAAGAAGAGATTGCTTCTAAAGTAGCATATAAAAGGGAGAAATTGCTATATCATGTGCCTTTCTGATAGACTTTGAATAATACAAGAGGAGATAAACTGCCTTTACTATTATTGTTCTATGGGTACACAACCACCACAAGACTCACTAGTTTGATGGTTTTCCAACTACATTTTCAGTGGACAGCATTTTGCCATGCTCCCTGTACAGGTTTCTCCTCAGTGGTGTACGTCTCTCTGTACGTCTCTGCCACTTCACTTCTCCCTGTAAGGAAAGCAGCTGGATTTCCATGTGACTGGCATCGGCAAAGCTGCATTGACAGAATCTTCACAATAATTTGTTCTGCTCAAAATTCACACTGATGGAGACTTAAGTCCATTCTGTAACCGCCAGGATTGTCACTTCTTAGCACTGGGCCACTTCCTCTTGCTACTCATCCCAGTTTCCTAAAATGATTTTGTTACCTTTGGTCGGCATATTTTACAATTTATGAGCAGCCAATAATTAGCTACCCAGTGAATGGATGGGGTTCCTATTACTGACTGGACCTCAGGAGTTGCGCCTGGCAAACTGCCAACATACCATTTTGATTTTCTGCAATTGTATTGACCAAGGGAGTTCATGCTGTAGACCAAACCTGTGTCGTCACGTGATGTATGATGACTTTTTCCCCTTCGCTAAACTGGGGGTGGGCGTGGCCAGCATGTGACACATCTGACCTGCAGGCTGCAAGTTTAACACCCATGCTATAGACTATCAGTATTCTCCATGTATATTAATTTATTTCCAAATCATTTACACTTTCCTACTGAGAGGAGGTGTACATGTTGCAGTATACCAGGAGAATAACCTATGGAGGGAGAAGATCTGCAACTGTTTAATTAGCTTTAATGAGCTCTCATCCTGTTACATTCCATCCACCAATCTAAAGGTTAGCAAGGTGTAGGTCAAAACATGGATACAGTATGGTATGGATAGCGAACAGCAAACCCAACTACACGATAATTGCTATAAACACAAGGACAACTATTTGAAAGAACACAGAGAATGTAATACTTCATCTTGGCGGCAACGATAGAAAACTTGTCAAATCAAGTTTATCTCTACCACATAGTTATTAAAAATCTTTCAATCTAAAAACAGACCTGCATTAATCTGAAGTGATAAAATGATTTGAGACATATGTCAGTCTTGCAAATAAGCCTATAAAACTGAGGTACTTTGCTTCTTCATGAAGCAATCAGCATAGAAATGCAGGTCTCTCTAATCAGTTGATACAAGAAATACATTTCATCAAACCAAGTGAGAGAGAAGAAAAAGAATAATTAGGACCAATTGGCTTGTCTCTCACCTCCCTTAATCTCTATTTGAAGTGCAGGGGCAACCATTTTAATCAGACTATGGCTGGAAAAGAAAGAGTAGAAACTTCTTTCCATTCCTGTGTATTAAAATCCAAAGGAACCTCCCACAGCATCTGAGATTAAATTTAAAAAACAAAACAAATTTATATGACAAAGATGCAAGCCACAAAATTAACCTCTTATGTTGTAATCCCTCAATGGCTGCTCCAAGAACGTTAAATCACAGTGCCAACATCTCAGAGAGAGTTCTCACTTGTTTTCACAGAGGAATCTTAAGATTAGATCTGCTCACACAGAGTATTCATTACATCTCAAAACAATGGCAGACATTCTGGCTTCTGTGCAACCTACTTTTCTGTTCTGATCATTAGGAAATGTATATAAATGTAATACAAGGCTGGAAGAAAAATTGGCCCGCCCATTGCTAAACATTGCTCAATTTTTAAAGACTGTCTTCTGAAAGTCAAGATGCTGGTAGTTCAGGTTTTCAGACTCCATGTTTCTGGTTGATTTTAAGATAGAGCAGACTGACCAGAGGAGTGTCCTGTTGATTACAAATTCAGATTTTCCTACTATATCCCCCATTTCTCCCCCAAACCCCAATATACCTTACTTCTTTACAAAATCTTTACAAAAAGTAAATTGCAAGATCTAATCTGGGTCGGCCACCAGGACCAGAGTTTAGTCTTCTGAGCTTTCGGACTCATGCTGGAGCTCATCTTCAGGGAACTTCTCTCTACTGGAATATGTGCTTTGAGATATTCTATGCTTCGTATTTATGTGGTGCCTTCCCATTGGTTGGTGTGTTGATGGCTGGCGATTGGCTGTTGTTTCATGGTGCTGCCAAACCTTGGGCTCTTAAGTACCTGATAAACTGGTGGTGAACCAGCACTCCTGTTGACTGACAAGAGGCCAACTTCCCAGGCTTCAATCATTTCCCTGTGCAGGCATCTTTGTGCCTGCACAGCCAACAATCTTAATAGCTGCAAAATTTAATGTATGTCCTTGTACATTGTAGTGTGAGGCTACCACTGAGTTTGGGTCTCCTCGTCTGACCATTCACTTGTTTTCTTTCAATCTGGTGGTTAGCCTCCTTCCTGTCTGTCCTACATAGTCACAGGGGTAATCCACTCAGGGGATCTGGTAGATTACATTAGAAGTATCTCCCACCTGCAGGTGACCTTTGCAATGTAGGATTTGTCCTTGTATGATAGTCTCTGGATGGTATGTGAATACCCACTTGCACATATCAGAAGCTGTGTTCTACTGCTTCTGAAATGTTTTTGATGTATGGCAGGGTATGCCATACAGTTCGTCTCGTACCTTCTTTCTTCCTTTTTCTCCTTTGCAAGCATCTTGTAATAAATGCTTGTGGGTACCAGTGGTGTAATTCAAATTTTTTTACTACCAGTTGTGTGGGCGTGGCTTGGTGGGCATGGCTTGGTTGGCATGGCAGGAGAAGGATACTGTAAAATCTCCATTCCCTCCCCACTCCAGGGGAAGGATACTGTAAAATCTCCATTCCCTCCTGATCAGCTGGGACCCGGGAGGCAGAGAATAGATGGGGGCGGGGCCAGTCAGAGGTGGTATTTACCGGTTCTCCGAACTACTCAAAATTTCCGTTACCAATTCCCAGAACTGGTCAGAACCTGCTAAATACCACCTCTGGTGGGTATCCATTCTACCTTGTTCATGTAAGTACCTTCTGCCCAGTTGTTTAGCTTGCTAGGTACTACAGTGGATTCTCACCCTGCCAGATTCTGTTCTGATACAGCTCTTTTTCTGTGATTTTTATGCTAGGCAGGGGGTTGCAGTAGATGGTTCCCCAGGATTTCTTGCAACCCTTAAGTTACAGAGTTTGCCATGATGAAATGAAAGAAAAGCTCAGCATAAAAATTCAGTTTACATCTTACAAACAATGATGTGACTTCTTCCAAATCTCTTCTGGCTGTGTTTCACAGTTATTAAAGTATCGTGTTGGAAGGCAGTGGTAGAATTAATTTTTTTTTACTAGCGGTTCTGTGGGCATGGCTTGGTGGGCATGGTGTGGCTTGATGGGCATGGCTTGGTGGGTGTGTCTTGGTGGGCGTGGCAGGGGAAGGATATTACAGAATCCCCATTCCCTCCCCACTCTGGGGCCAGCCAGAGGTGGTATTTGCCGGTTCTCCAAACTACTCAAAATTTCCGCTACCAGTTCTCCGGAACCTGTCAGAACCTGCTGAATAGCATCCCTGTTGGAAGGTCCAAGGAACTGGACTAAAGAATATGGATCACAAGATGAACATCAATTATGAGGGTAACATGAATTGTTCCCAGAAAAGATGAGATTAATGTTTAAAATATATTTGATGCGAAGAGTCAAATGACCTTATACATGAAGTACACTATGATTCAAAATATTTCACCAACAGAGCTATTATATAATTTATAAGGATGAAGAAGAAGAATGTTTTCAAGGATTAGGTTGTAAAACGCTTCATAAAACATTTACAGTAATCAGACAACAAATAATAAGAGATGAATGGAGAGGTCTAATTCGTCTCTATTCTGCAGTAACTGAATCAAACAAACCCAAATAATTATGTATCATTAAGACTATGCCATTTTAATGAAAATAAGAAAACACCCTTATTAGGAAAGCATTTTTGATCTTGCTTGTTTATTGCACATTGTTGCTCTTATTTTATTAATGAGTCAAAACTTGAGGGAATTCCTCTGGAACCAAAAGATTATTCATATTTCCTGACAAAGGTTCAGAAAAAATAAATTTTCTTTTGATTAGAAAACCTATTTAAATATATGATACAATTATGTCTCTTAAATAATCTCTGAAATTTGGGTGACCAAATCATATACTTGTTTCCTAATAACAAGGCACCTTTTGGGCATCTTGCCTCCCTCAGTTGCGTCCCTTTCTGGATCAGGACGCCCTGTGCACAGTCACCCACGCCCTCGTCACTTCCCGTCTGGACTATTGTAATGCTCTCTACATGGGGCTCCCCTTGAGGAGCACCCAGAGGCTCCTGCTGGTCCAGAATGCAGCCGCGCGAGTAATAATGAGGGCGACTCGTCGCTCCCATGTAACACCCATCTTGCGCGAGCTGCACTGGCTCCCGGTGGTCTTCCGGGTGCACTTCAAGGTGTTGGTTACCACCTTTAAAGCGCTCCATGGCTTAGGACCTGGTTACCTAAAGGACTGCATTCTGCCACTGATTGCCTCCCACCAATCAATATGCTCCCATAGAGAGGGCCTCCTCAGGGTGCCGTCAGCCAAACAGTGTAGGCTGGCGACCCCCAGGGGGAGAGCCTTCTCTGTGGGGGCCCCGGCCCTATGGAATGAACTGCCCCCGGACATACGAAGGATTCCCGACCTCCGTGCCTTCCGTCGTGCTCTGAAGACCCTATTATTCCAGCAAGCTGGTCTGACAGGATAAAGGTTTTTTAAATTGGGTTTTGATAGGGGTTTTAAAATGATTTTAGTTGGATATTTTAAATTTGGCCGAATGATTGAATTATTTTAATAAGCTTTTAACTTTTGTTGTATATTGTTTTTACCATGGCGGTTCACTGCCCTGAGTCCCTCGGGAGAAGGGTGGTATATAAATATAATAAATTAATTAACTAACTAACTCACATATCCTCAATTTCTGCACATTTTTTTTTAAATTAAAAACTGCACTGCAAAATCGGAAAATTTAGACATCACTTTAGAGCAGGGGTATCAAACTTGATTTCATTAAGGGCCGCATCAGGGTTGTGTTTGACCTTGGAGGGGCTTGGGGGGGTGGCCAGGGTGTGAATGGCCAGCTCGACGTCAATCATGTCTGGGGCTTCTGTGATGGCCCGAGCGTTCTGCCAGCAAAAACGGGCTCCTGAGCTCTGTTTTTGGCTGCGACGGCCTCCTGAAATCCTCTGCCAGCATAAACAGAGCTCAGGAGGGCTGCCCATGGCCCTCGCGAGCTCCATTTTTGACTGCAGTGGCTTCCTGCAACCCTCTGCTAGTGAAAACGGAGCTCAGGAAGGAAGCCTGCAGCCCTCGTAAGCTCCATTTTCGGCTGCGATGGCTTCCTGCAACCCTCTGCCAGTGAAAACAGAGCTTGGGAGGGCCGCACACAGCCCTTGCGAGCTCCATTTTTATTGGCAGAGGCCTTGAGTTTGACACCCCTGCTGTAGAGCCACATTCTATTTCACAAATAATTGGAGGTATACTGTATATTTGGGTAAATTTGGTTTAAATTACAACCTGAACAATCTCAAATGTGATCAATAGTAACTGGTAACGTCTTCATACATTACAGAGAAAAGAAGAATCTTCAAGACACTAAGATAAAGAATCTTTAGGAAAGGCTGAAAGTCAATAGGATGCCAAAAGAGGAGCCCAACATTTGCCAGGTCCCTTGCAACAGGGATGTGGTGGCTGAGTGGCTAAGACGCTGAGCTTGTCGATCAAAAGGTCAGCAGTACGGCGGTTCGAATCTCTAGTGCCACGTAACGGGGTGAGCTCCCATTACTTGTCCCAGCTTCTGCCAACCTAGCAGTTTGAAAGCACGTAAAAAATGCAAGTAGAAAAATAAGAACCACCTTTGGTGGGAAGGTAACAGCGTTCTGTGTGCCTTTGGCATTTAGTCATGCCGGCCACATGACCACGGAGACGTCTTCGGACACCGCTGGCTCTTCGGCTTTGAAACGAAGATGAGCACCGCCCCCTAGAGTCGGAAACAACTAGCACATATGTGCCAGGGGAACCTTTACCTTTACTTTTTTAGGTCCCTTGCCCTATTAAATTTTTTTAAATAACCATTTTTTTAAAAAAAATGTTTTTTTAATATTAACAAATTGAAAGCATGAGCCTCCAAAATCATCTTCATTTCCAACACTTGGATGCCACACAAGCTTCATGGTTCTTTCGAGAAGATAAAGATGGAGAACAGCTCAAGCAAAGGTTGGAGCTGACATTAACTCCAGGGGCTAGGTAACATGCATTTTGAGACTACAGTAGCCATTTTGCAAATCATGAACAATTCCCCATAGAGATCATATCAGGGATTTTCTAATTTCAAATTGACTCACTCGCCCAAAGGGGTGAGGAATCTGTACTGCCAAATGGTGATAGAGACAAATAAGATAATTAAAGAGGGAAAAAACCCAAAACAATTTAGATTTAACAGGTCACCTGGATGAAGGAGGCTAATAAGGTATAATTGTGGCCCTCAAATTAGACATTCTGCAGTCAAGCCAACAAGGCTCCTTCAAATCAATTTACCACCAAATTACTATATACTACATGGGATTGTGCTCCATTATAGCACAGTATCATTCACAGTGACTAGTTGCGGTTCCATGGGATGTCAGGCAAAACATTCCCCCATCTTTTGTATCTTTTTAAATTAAAGGTGTCAAAATAGAACACAAAAGGTTAATTTATTAGCTATCCCAAAGCTTGTTAGAACACCTTCTCTATGAATAACCAAGTTGGACTGGACAGTTTGTATATGGATTCTCATAGAGAATAATCAGGGTCAAATTTGGGAGATAAAAAACAATATTTTGGATAAAGTTTGGGAATAAGCAACTACCAGCAGAGCAGGCTTTTGATTAGATGTGAGAAGCCTACTGAAACAGAACTCTTCTAGAGCAAGAAGTAGTAAGCCAAAAAATAATAATAATTAAGGCATAAAATAAGAATAAAAAACATATGTAGCTAAATTGGTGTGCACGAATACCCTTCCTGATTATAGTCCGTTTTTTTAATCTCTTGCCTAGGAGCCAATCTTCCTTCTCTTGCTTCCATGTATGGTTTGTATGGTCTGACCATGTATGGTCAGCTCTTCCTCTTCGTCATTCCACTAAGCATCCTTCTCCATATCTCCCATCAGCTTAACACTCTTCTATGGCATTCCATAACATCAATTCTTTTTCATGCTGTTGCAAGCAGCTGCCTTATCCTCTTTCCTTACATCTGCTTTCACTTCATTCTGTTGTGAGATTAGTCAACCTTCTAATACTTTTTCATGCAGGACTCATTTTTCACAGGCATTCTACTTTTCCTCTGGTTTCATTACTTCTTTTCTTCTTTTGCTGGTTCATTTTTTTGTTCTCAAGATCCTTTCTGGACATTAAAAAATGGCCTGTTCTATGCTCATAATTTCTCATCCTTTGCATCCTTCATTAATTCTCTCAATTTTCAATCACAAAATTGATATTAATTATATTATTATTATTATTATTATTATTATTATTATTATTATTATTATTATTATTATTATTATTATTTCAATTTATATACCGCCCTTCTCCTATTGGACTCAGGGCGGTTCACAGCCAGGATAAAAAATATACCAATACAAAATTTAAAATCAATTAAAAGAATTATACAGCTTTGGCCCACAATTTAAAACAATCCAATTAAAACCCAATTTACACTTAAAAAGCTAAAAAGCTAAAAAGAGCTAAAAATATAGATTTATTAAATTTTTGTGCCGCCCATCTTTTCAGAGATGACTCTGGATGGCTTACAAACATTAAAACTAGTAGACATTAGTGTCCAAAACAAATGTTTTCTAAGCAAATACTCACTAGTCATCATTCTAATTCACTTTTGGGTCTAAAAAACGGTTTATTAATTTTTTCTGCCTTTCCTGAATTTTTTCTTACTCATTTATGACAACTAATTGAAGATATTTGTTTTTGTTCTGGAGTAAATTACACAATTTCTACCCAGACTCCTTCCTAATTTTTCCATGTATACAATCTAATTCATAGGAGCATAACATGACATTACCTTAAGGATTCCAATTTTCATACGAACCTACAAGTACCTAAATTACACACAATCATGTTTTCTGATATACATTTTAAAATTAAACCTACACCTTCCCTTCCCTGCAGGTATTCCTCAACTCTATTCCACAAAATCAGTCAATTCAATCAAATTTATTTTATCTTTCATTTATCTCTCAACTTCACAAACATGACAATTTTTTAATTTGTTTCATTTATTAGTTCAAAGGCATCTACTTATTTGATTCACATTCAGATCCAGAATTAGCCAAAGAATCCATGACCACATTCCTCCACAGCACACTTGACTTAACCAAATACACAAAGATTAAAACACCCAGGAATATGGATCTCATAAACCTCTGCCTAACCACATATTTCCAATTTGATGCACAAATTTAACAGCAAGTTAAAGGTACATTTATGGGATCACCGCTTTCAGGACTAAGAGCGGAGGTCGTATTGTAACATCTTAGAAGCCATTGCACTGCCACAAATACAACTCAAAATATGGATCAGATACAGTGGTGGGTTCCTCCCGGTTCGGCCCGGTTCGGCCGAGCAGGTAGCGGTGACGATATGACATCACCGAACCGGTTCCTCCCCCCCTGCCCTCCCCCCCACGTTACTTTTACCTTTTATTTGCTCCCACCCCCAATCTATTGCTGCCTCCTGAGTCCCAGCTGATGACTAGAGGGAAAAAAACTGTTTAAACTCTTGCCGTGGGGCTTCAAAGGGCCGTCCTACAGCTGATCAATGTTAAAAGCAAACAAATGAGTCGGATCGTAAGTGCGAGGACTGGTCGTAAGTGTGAGGACCTTGCAGAAATGACTCTGACCAGCTAGCCATGCCCACCTAGTCACATGACCTCCAAGCCACACCCACAAAATAAGCCACACCCACAGAACCGGTAGTAAAAAAAAATTAGAACCCACCCCTGATCAGATATGAAGGCAACACCTTCACCATAATTAAAAAGTACCAAGTACAGAACTCCCACAGAACCATTGATACAAGTTTTAGGGATTCCAGTTTATTAGAGAAGAAGAAAACAACAACTTCTTACTCTTCCTGGACATCCTGATCAGCAGAGACCATAACGACAAACTAGAAATGCAAGTGTACAGAAAAACCAACCATACCAACCAGGGGATCCACTACCAAAGCAACAAGCCAACCTCCCTCAAGAGAAGCTGTGTAAGGACTTTATTTAGGTGAGCTTAAATTCACTGCAGCAACCCAGAACATCAGAATAAGAAAATGGAGCATCTATATAACACATTCCAACAAAATGGATATTCACACAATTTTATCAAAATGTCCCTGACCACTCAACCTAATACAGCACAACCAACACAAACCCTAAAAAGAATTACACTGCCATATATCAAGAATATCTCAGAAACCACCAACAAACTACTACAACCACATGGAATCAGCGTAGCACACAAGCCAACTAAAGCCTTTCAAAACATCCTAAGCAAACCAAAATACCCAGCAACACCAGAAGAAAAAATAGGAGCCATCTACAACATACAATGTAATGATTGCAATAACCACTATGTAGGACAAACAGGCAGAAGACTGGCAGAACGCATCCATGAACACCAACTGGCAGTCAGAAGACATGATGGAAACTCTTTAATTTTACAACAAATAGGCAGATTTAACCATAGTGTCAATTGGGGAAATGTGACCATCCTGGACCAAACCAAGTCCCAAAATGTCAGGGAATCTCTAGAAGTCTGGTATTCTGACAAATTAGCCATCAACAGACACATAGACATTAACAACTTCTATAGACTATGAAAAAGAAACAATTAAGCATCCAAAAAGGGACAAAAAGACCCAGCATATCTCCACCAGCAATCAGCACCCAGATCAGGGGTGAAATCCAGCAGGTTCTGGAGAACCAGTAGTGGAAATTTTGAGTAGTTCAGAGAACCAGCAAATACCACCTCTGGCTGGTCCCAGAGTGGGGTGGGAATGGAGATTTTGCAACATCCTTCCCCCAGGAGTGGGGAGGGAATGGGGATTTTGCAGTATCCTTCCCCTGGAGTGAGATGGGAATGGAGATTTTGCAGTATTCTTCCCCTGCCATGCCTACCAAGCCACGCCCACAGAACTGGTAATAAAAAAAATTGGATTTCACCACTGACCCAGATAAGCATAGATTAACTCCAGTACTAACATCAGACCAACAATCAAGTAAACAATACCCCAATCAAGAAACTGCCAAAGAAGCCAACAATAAACAGCTCAACCAAAGAATATCTAAGACAACCCCCACCAACACTGTCAGGGCAAGCCACTAGAATATAAACTGACAGCAAACCACACCCCTTACTAGCACTGAGGATGTTACCTAGTTTGGGTAATGAAACATCTGCAAGAAAACAAACAAGCTCAGAGAGCACCAAGACCCCTCATTTCAACCCTGAGCTACAAATATTTTCCTTTATTGGTATTTATTAGTTCAGTTATTAGTTCATACTCATTTATTCTTTGCATTCCAAGTCACAGTTTTTCACATCCCACAGTCATCCCTATATTATATATATAGAAAGAAAAACATATATATATATATGTGTGTGTGTGTGTGTGTGTGTGTGTGTGTATGTATATGTATATATTCACTTCAACTGCCCATAAATATCCATCACACCTTCCACAATAAGCAATGCTATGCAAAAGAGAAAAAAAAATCAACAGATGAAATAATGTGTGAGGACCTCCATTGCCCATGGCCCTATATATCATATAGTACTTTTTAAGAGGATAAGAAAAGCAGACTAGATTACCAGATATAGTCATAACTATGCCACATGCAGAATTCTCTGTTCTGGTGAGGGCAGTAAATAAGTGTCTTTTGTTACAATTTTGCCAAAATGTCACAAATGCAACCAAAACCCAGATTTACCCTTTGCATGCTTATGATATTTTATGCAAGGTCAGATTTGCAAACCTACATTCCATTACCTGTGTCCAATTAGTTATGTAGCTATGGAGAAAACAGGTTGAAGAAGCGACAAATTATAATTTACAATATAAACTACCATAGGATATTGTTTAGTTTAAACAGCACTTAACATTAACTCTCTTGTTCCAATGGCATATTTAGAACAGGTGTGGGAACTTTCTTCCTGGCTCTCAACTTTGGTGGGTAGGCGAGGGCCATGGTGGGCCAAACCATGTTGTAAACAGGCATGGACAAACTTGTTGTGGCCCACCAGCAGCCAGCTGAGCTGGCAGCAGATTCGGACAGTGAGGAGGTTGGGGAGGAACATGGGCCAGTCCTGGAGTCTGGGGAAGGCTCGGACAAGGGCTCTGCGTCAGAGGCACAGAGGGGCCCAAGGCCATCTGGTAGTTCTTTGCTGTTTCCAGAGTCTCCGGAGTCTGACATCAGCAAGGAAGAACAGTGGGAGCCTGTTCCCAGTGTGCGCATGTGCAGAGCTGCCAGAAGACAGGAGCAATTAAGAAAACAGGGTCGACTTAGGAGTTTGGCTTGGAGATGATTGCCCCCTCCATAAGACATAAAAGAGAAGCGAATGGGACGTGAGCTTTTGCAGGAAGCAATTAGTTCATCTGGTCAATAAAAGCTTTGGAAAAGTTCTGTTTGACTCTGTGCTAAGTTTGGCCTTGCTTTGCGTTTGGCAATTAGTTGTCTGGCAGCATTCCAAGGGAGATAAAGTGGGTGTTTGTAAACACTACCCTGAAAGACTGCTTAGAAGCCTTTCGGACTGTGAATGGAAATAATTCACAGCTGTATGAATAAAAGAGTACAGCTGTAAATGCTGTAATTATTTACAGCACAATCTGGGACTAAGATTGTGCTGTATACTTTCTAAGGAAGCCTAGGTCAGAACAAAACTTGGAATTTTATCTATTAAATTAAATTTTATCTATTAAATCTATTTTATAGTATACACTGCAATGTTTTTTTTTCTACCTCAAAATTGTGGGAAACCATGCTGTTTAGTTTTGATAATTAGATAAAGCAGGAAAGCAGGGGTCCCAGGGCCACTACTGGCCTCAAACTTCCATGTTTGGTTGATGCTAATTGGTGCTGGATAGAAGGATCTGCATTCAGCAAGACTTTTGATACCCTCTTTCTCAATTGGAAAACACCCTTCTCCAACTTAATATTCAGATGCCCTGGATTTCCATTCCCTGGATTGCCAGCCTGCATGTTAGGCTGAAGTTCAGCCAAGAGAAGATGAAATTGAGGAAGATATTTGACTTAGTTGTCCACTTGTCCTAATAACTTTTTCTTCAGTCTCTGCCTATCTCTGTCAAGGAAAAATAATTCTATCAAACTTAAGTTTTCCTTCTTAATTCATAAAGGTGTTTTGTGTTGCATGCCTCAATACTCATGTGCATAACTGAAAATGCACAACTTGTGTCCGACAATGCATATTACGTATACCTATACTTATAAATGTCTTTGACCAAAGTTCTCAGTGAAAGGGAATTAATAAGGAGTGTCTGCATAAAATTTTTGCCATTTCAGCTACTCTGGGATCATACTTTTCCCTTAATGCTCACCATAATCCTGTCACTGTCGATGATGGTGTTCAATCTGTGTGCAATTGTCAAAACAGTACACTGGGCAAACTTTTCACGGATTGTCTTTTGAATCAGCTCATCTGTTCTGAAATAAACAACACAAATAATGTGAAGAGATTATGCAACAAGCAAAACAGTTTCTGCTTCTGGGCACTTTGTTTTCCTACATTCTTTGGCATAGCTCTATGTCAACATGTTTTAATAAACTGTAGCAGCAAAGTGCATGTTTGCCTTTTAGACACGTCAAAGTGTTATGTTACACTACAACACAGCATGTTATAGCCCTTTGCAGGCAGTCATTTCCTAAGTGAGGAGGAGAAGGAAAATGAGGATTGCATTTGACAGAACCCCATATTTCCTTGACTGAATCTAAAAATAAATATGCAAAATGCATGTCACTGACAAATGGGCTTTCTAGTTCATATAACCAAATTCTATAGTGTTCAGACCAAATACTATTTGCTGACAGATATAAACATATAGTAATGTTTAATAGAAAATTTGTGTAGATTTTGGTCTGGAATTAAGGAGAAACTTCCTAACAGTGAGAACAATTAACCAGTGGAACAGCTTGCCTTCAGAAGTTGTGAGTGTTCCACATCGCTGGAGGTTTTTAAGAAGAGGCTAGACAGTCACTTGTCTGAAATGTTTGAGCTGGGGGTTGGACTAGAAGACTTCCAAGGTCCCTTCCATCTCTGTTCTGATTGACGGAGCAAATTTCAGCCCAGAGTATGAGTCTGAAAATCTCCATTCTTTTAATGAATAATATTGATTGCATGAAGAGTTAATTTGGTGGAAAGACAGTTTACATCAGACCTACACAATCTTTTGACTTCAAATTTCATTAACCCAGTAGCAAGGAAATGTAAGAATTCTTGCCCCAAACATCCCAAAAGCATCATTGCTTACCATAAGGCTAGCTAATGCAACCTGTACAATCTCGCAAATAATTCATTTCTCAATGCAATGCTTCTTTCTCTGTGGTACATTTGACCTCTTTTAAATGAAACATAGTACTCACGTTCTCACTAAAATAGCTTTGATGTGTCCCCAATTATATCAGAGATAAGGCAAATTTTATGGAGAGTATATTCATAAAGAGTTGTTACAATTGTCATTAAGAATCTACACTAGTCTTTATATATTTTATATTCACTATTAAGTAGTTATCTAGGAATTGAGCCAACTCTAGGAATAAGTTTCTTTTGCTTCTCAACACAACCATTATTAATGATGGATGTTTCAGTTGAACTTCCTTTCCATAGGTCAACCTTAAATAATATAAAGTTAGTACTTTATATAAAATAACACACACACACACACACACACACATATATATATATAAAATAATTACGTTTAAATGTTTTTATTCATTTAAAAAATCAAATTAAATCACAGAGAATGGAATTTTGCCTTCTTGTTCCGTAAACAATTATCAATGTATTTGGTTTTTTATATAGTACAGATAATCCTTGACTTACATCCATAACTGAGCCTGGAATTATGCTTGTAAATTGTGCTGGTTAAACGGGTCATCAGATGGCCAATCCGATTTTTTGACATTTTTATGTGGCAGTTGCTAAGTAAAACTGCACTTGTTGAGCAAATGCCATGGTGATTAAGTGAATTTATTTTTCACAATAGTCATAGGTCAGCGTTCCAAAAAACCCCCCAACTCCAAGTAAAAACTCTGAAACAAGCATTTTTCAAAGTTCTATTTACTAGAATAGGTAAACTGGCACATCTGGGAAAACCTGAATCTGAGAGGTCCAGGTTTTCCCTCAGTAAATCAAAAACCCCAAAACCATCCCCTCACTCCCCCTTTACCATGTCTATAGCTCTGGACACATTTTTAGTAGAAACCGGAATAAACATTGTTTTTCTGGCAGAAAAAGTCATAAATTGCAGTCATATGACTATGGGACGCTGCAAACCACCATAAATGCAAGCCAACTGCTGAGTGCCCAAAAAGCAATCAAGTGACCATGTAAGGGAGAGATGGCATAAAAACTTTGAATCCGGTACTTGTTAAGTACCTTTGTTTAGGTTTGTTGTTCCTAAAACTACTAAGTGGCTGGTTTTAAGTTAAGGGCTACCTGGATTAGAAATATCATTTTTATGCATTTTCTTAAATCTATATTGAATTGTAAGCCACCCAGTCAGTTGCTGAGATGGGTGGCTATAGAAAGAGATGATAGATAGATAGATAGATAGATAGATAGATAGATAGATAGATAGATAGATAGATAGATGGATGGATGGATGGATGGATGGATGGACGGACAGACTGACTGACTGACTGATTGACTGACTGATGAGAAGAGCATTCAAGCAAGAAGGTCTGGAGAAGGTCCATTGATAATGAATGTGATATTTCGCCAAAATGAACATTTGAATTTCTCTAAGAGTAATCAGCTTTTCCATTTGTGTTCATCTGTAATGATCTACTTATTATGTTTATAATTATTAACATCGTTGCTTTTATAATGGATTTTTACCACTGCAGTAAGCATTTTTCTAATTATTTTTCATATCAGACACTGAGACTCTATATAAATTATAATGACAATGGACCAACATTATAATAATACCAGAGATAAATTGTAGTTCCTGTTTACCTCGGGTCAACATTTGCAGTTGCTTCATCGATGATCAGTATTTTATTCTTCTTCAGGATAGCCCTGGCCAGGCACACCAGTTGTCTTTGGCCAACGCTAAAATTAGATCCAGATTCTGCCAATTGTGCTTCCAGTTTGTCAGGTAGGTCTTCTATTGCTTCTTTCAATTGGACCTATAAGCAGTTCATAACAGTAATTCTAAGTTAAATTTTTGTAAGAAATCATTAGTCATTAGACTAGACTAGACTAGACTAGACTAGACTAGACTAGACTAGACTAGACTAGACTAGAATAGAATAGAATAGAATAGAATAGAATAGAATAGAATAGAATAGAATAGAATTTTTTATTGGCCAAGTGTGATTGGACACACAAGGAATTTGTCTTGGTGCATATGCTCTCAGAGTACATAAAAGAAAAGATACATTAATCAAGAATCATTAAAGTTCATTAAGATGCTTTGCATCTAATTTCAAAATATCCATACCATCTTATTTTTAAAAAATGCTTTAAAATAAGCAGGTCATAGTTTATTATGGGTTTATGACATTGAGGGGGTGGGGGGCAAGCCAGAACTCAGTGATTGAAATGAGTTAACAAGATATGGATATAGCTGATACGATTAGTTCAATTTGGGATACATTACCAGATGCCCATTGTACATACTGAACTCTTCCATCAGCGGCAGTTAACATGCTCACTAATGAGGGACCAGAGCATTTATAATTCCAAATATTTAAAGGACATCAGATTTCCTGCTCAAGTTAACAACACTCTTGTCCAGGTTATTCTAACTTACCGTGATGTTAGAACAAGGCTACCAAGAACCAATTAACAGAACAGAAGTCTTCTGTATATCATAATACATTGGAAAGCATTGTTTTCCAGAAAAATTACCTCTTCTAAAGAATTCCACAAGTCTTCATCACTATATTCATTGAAAGGATCCAAATTCTTCCTCATAGTCCCAGTAAATAAAGCTGGCTCCTGAAACACAAGAAATTTCCAGGCAAATTATTTTAATTAATTATCCTTGATGTTCCTATAACAAAAGTTAAAGTCTCTTAGCATGTTTAGGATAACTAAAAATAGCATATGGCAGGAAGGCATGTTCAAACAGAAATGTAATAAAGTCCCAACAACTATTTTTTTTTCCAAAGCAGAATTGTGAGATAGATAGACAGACAGAAGAACATCGTAGAGGTGTTAAGAGAAAATAGAAAGAAATCTTAATTGCTTTTCTTCCCGACAATTTTTCCATAAGCAACTTTCTCTTCCCAAACATTTCCACTCCGAAGGATTACTAAAATGTATTTGTCTTCCATATCTGTATCTAATAAGAGTTTATTTAGTGACCATTCAAAGTTACAACGGCCCTGAAAAAAGTGAGTTATGACCGTTTTTCACACTTACGACCATTGCAGCATCTCCATGGTCACATGATCAAAATTCAGATCTTAGCAAGTGGGTCACATTTATGATGGTTGCAGGATCCCAGGACCATGTGATCACCTTTTCTGACCTGCTGACAAACAAAGTCAATGGGAAATCCAGATTCACTTAACAACCATATTACTAATTTAATACATGCAATGATTCATGTAGCAAGTGTGAAAGAAAAGTCATAAAATGTTGCAAAACTCAGTTAACAAATGTTTCACTTAGCAACATACATTTTGGGCCCAATTGCGGTCATAACTCGAGGAATACCTGTACTGTACAGTATTTTACTATAATACAGGTAGTCCTCAACTGAGCCCAACATTTATGTTACTAAGTGAGAAATTTGTTAAGTGAGTTTTGCCCCATTTTATGACTTTTCTTGCCACATTTGTTGCATGAAATCTCTGCAGTTGTTAAATTAGTAAGCCGGTTGTTAAGTGAATCTGTTTTCCCCTTTGACTTTGCTTGTCAGAAAGTTGCAAAAGTTGCAAAAGTGTCCCCAGGACACTGCAACCATCATAAATGTGAATCAGTTGTCAAGCATCTGGGGATGCTGCATAGCTCCTAAGTCTCAAAAATGGTCATAAATCTTTTTTTTCAGTGCCATTGCAATTTCAAAGGGTCACTAAGTGAACTGTTGTAAGTCAAGGACTACCTGTATTTTATTTCCTTATTACAGATTCCTGATAAAATGGCTTCCAACAGCTAGGGATCCTATGGTACATAGGACAACATCAAATTGTAGAATGATGATATATTATACATTCCACAATGTAGATTTCACTTATTGTAGATCCTTCCTTCTTGGAAACAGAAAAAATCTTCAGCCTACAAATGATCATTAGTTCATCACTAGTGATGGAGATGTCTGGATTCATTCAATGGTGAAACTAAAATAAAATATAGATTGACTAGAGTTGATGGCTCTACTTCAGCTAAAGTGAACTCTAAATTCTGTTGAAAATAGAGTGATTGTTAGGTTAGTGAGAACAGGAATGTGACAAGTGCTACAGTTTAATGCAATACGTATGCATTGCAAGTCATAAAGTGCTCATGGCTTGTCAAAAGGCTTAGGCCACGCCCACCGTGGCTCTGCAAAGGCAAAAAACGTTGTGATATGTCACAATACGTCATGTGACGCGATCGGGTTTGACACTCGTGCTTTAATAGGCTTGCCATACCTAGATCCGTCAAACATTCAGCATACAATTTAGCTTCCAGACCAGTGGTGAAATCCAATTTTTTTTTACTATCGGTTCTGTGGGCGTGGCTTGGTGGGCATGGCAGGGAAAGGATATTGCAAAATCTCCATTCCCACCCCACTCTGGGACCAGCCAGAGGTGGTATTTGCTGGTTCTCCGAACTGCTCAAAATTTCCGCCACCAGTTCTCCAGAACCTGTCAGAACCTGCTGGATTTCACCCCTGCTCCAGACCCTTTATCGTATTTATTGTTCTCTGCACATTTTCCAACATCTCAACATCTTTTTTGTATCGAGGTGACCAGAACTGGATGCAGAAAATCCAGCTGTGGTCCTATCAGCACGGTGTAGAGCAGTACTATCATCTCATTATTTTGACACTGTCCTTCTATTGATACATCCTAGGATTGCATTGGCTTTTTGGCTGTTGCAGCACACTGCTGGCTCATATTTAAGGGATGGTCCACTACGAACACTTAGATACCTCTCCCAGTTACTACTATTCAGCCAGGTACCACCTATTCTATATCCATGCATTTGGTTTTTCCTGCCTAAGTGCAGGACCTTATTTTTCTCACCACTGAACTACATCATGTTGGATAGGGCCTACTGCTCCAGTCAAGATCCTTCTGGATCTTGAAACTATCTTCTAAAGTATTAGCTGTAATTAGAGTTTGTTATTATGATTTAATAAGAATTATTATATAATTAAATAATTAATTATTAAAATTAGAAATATCTAATTCAGTTCAGCTACTTTTTTTTTTGCCATTTCAGACACTTTCTGTATCCACGTTTCCTCCTCCTATGAGAAGCTAAATTTACTTTGTCAGAGTGTTTACAGTGTGACTTACTATTTTGAGACAACCAAGGAGCAAAATAAAGGACACAGAGGTTTGTATTACAAACAGTGGTTTATATCAGGGGTGAAATCCAGCAGGTTCTGACAGTTTCTGGAGAACCGGTAGCGGAAAGTTTGAGTAATTCAGAGAATTGGCAAATACCACCTCTGGCAGGCCCCAGAGTGGGATGGGAATGGAAATTTTGCAATATCCTTCCCCCAGGAATGGGGAGGGAATGGGTATTTTGCAGAATCCTTCCCCTGGAGTGGGATGGGAATGGAGATTTTGCAATATCCTTCCCCTGCCACACCCACCAAGCCACACCCACCACACTCACCAAGCCATGCCCACAGAACCAGTAGTAAAAAAATTTGGATTTCACCACTGGTTTATATACAAGACTTCTATATACATACATACACGTGATAGGCACATACCAGGCAATCAATCAATCTTCAACTCTACACAGAGAACTACAATGCACACGACAGATGATAGAACACAACGAGGAGAGTGATACATGAGGAGAGAGAGAGAGAGAGAGACGCCCTCTCATGGCCTCCCTTATATAGACATCTTCTTAAAGCGGCAATAACCCTGCTGACTCATCCTTAGTCCATCATCCTGTCTACAGCCTTATAGCGACTGGTCAGCTTTAAATCTTCATTACCCTGACATACTTCTCTAAATCTCAGAGTTCACGCATAGATGAGGATACAGGCACCAAACACATGGCATCTGCAGTCTTGTCACATCCCAGTTCAAAATGCTACATAGGCGCATGATTGAAGGCATATTTATGACTTGTTTCATCAAAAGATAGACCTTTCTGATGTTTCTCACACATTACAATAATATCCCAGTCTTAAAATTCAATCAAATTTAATGCCAGCTCCCCTCCCAAAATAAACAGAATGAGGCAAGGATGGAGAGGAGAGACTGCCTGGAATAAATGCTTAAAAACCACTTATAATAATCAGCAGTAATAATTATAATAACACATTTGTAAAATTAAGCCCAAAAGGTTAAACTATGTACTTCCAAACTGCAATTTGCCCCATAGGTGACTACTATACTTGTGAAATGACTTCAGTTTCTTCTGACAGGCTCACTTAAAGATACACATTGCAGCTTAGCATAATAGTTCAACATAGCCTAGAGGTATTCAACTGTCCCAAGTGTCTTTAATCGTTTTCATAAGAAGCATATACACAGGTAAAGAAAGAGCGTAGTGCAATGATTAACTGCCAACAGATTACAACCCATGAAGCTATTTTTATTTTAATGGGATAGTAAAGTATGCCAAGTTGCAAAGCTCTTTGGATAAAATATTTTCAATGCATTTCTGCCAAGTTATAAGGTCCGTAAAATCATCACAGGCAGAAGAAATGTGCAGTATAATATGGTTTTGTATTGCCCTTTAAAATACAAGACAATGAAATAGATTTTTCATTTCAAAAACAGCAATTCCTGCCGTATAATTTTAATTACAAAAGCTTTTGATCAAATGGGCACAATAAAGCATTAAAAATGCTGATTTTTTTTAATATAAAAAAAATCTTATTTTTTTAAAAAAATCTATCAATGGTATTAGATGTACATTTCAGATATTGTGGAGATGAACTTCCATTTCAATTTTTTAATAGTTTAGCAAAATGGAAAATTTCAATTCATAAAATCTTTATAACTGCTATAAAATAGTAGGAGCACATGAGTATTGCAGAAGAAGATAAGGATAGTTTTAATTTCAACTCCGGGCAAATAGTTATATAAAAATTGCCTGCTTCATGAGAGGAAGCTCATAAGCAAAACCTATAAAAATGATAAATTACAGTCAGAGAAATAGATATTTTTGCCTCAAAGGACTGATGTTAACAGTCCTTAATAAAAGTTTCATGAAGTAGCATTTAAAGCAGCGTTCCTCAACCTTTCTGGCTTAGTGGCCCGGTCTGTTGGGGGTGGAGAGAAGGGATGTTTTATGTGAGGAACAGATGCGCCCACAGCTTGCGCAAGTGGGGCTGCGAGCACCGGCCCCCGCCACTCACACGAGTCGGGCTATGTGCATGCGCACCGACCTGCCACTCACACAGCCCAGTTACAAATAGGTCATGGCCCCATAGTGGGCCATGGCCCACTGGTTGGGTACTCCTGATCTAAAGAACCAGTTAGAACCATATTTTTCAACTCTGGCAACTTTAAGACGTGTGGATTATAAATTTGATAATAAATAAATAAATAAATAAATAAATTGATTAATTCCCAGAATTCCCTAGCTGGCAAGCTGACTGGATAATTCTGGAGGTTGAAGCCTACACATCTTAACATTTCAAAGTTGAATATCTCACTGAAGTTTCCCTGCGATCCAAGTAGAGTTGTCTGGAAGATGAGTAATGGCAACTGGATCCCTTTTTTGGTTTGAAACATTTCACTATACTTGGATAAGCAGCAAAATGTTTCAAACCAAAGAAGCAGAGAAGTCCAGTTGCCATGCTTCATCTTCCAGATTCCAAGGTTTAAATACACTAAATTAGAAGTTTTTCCAAGACACATTTTGAGTAATTCATAAAATATTTCCTATAAAATCTTCACAAAAATTCACACACGCCCACATATACATGTGAGTTTTCACCCAGAGAAAAGTCAACATGCACTTTAATTGAGTGTTTTTATAGTCCCTTACAGTTGTTGAGACTCATGCGACATTTAAATCTGATTAATTAATTAATTTCCATATTGGACATGTTTTGGATATCCATTTTTATTATATAATTGCACTGCAAAATTTGGAGAAATGCAAAAACTTAACAATGTATCTGTTCCGGTTCATGTAATCACTCAGAAGGTCATATTAGATTGATTTATACTAAAATGCAACAAAAGGCATTATTTATCTGACTCTGAATTGAATTGGGTGGTCAGAAGCAGGTTTTATGCATAATTCTACCAGCGTATTCATACTTAGAGATGCATGAAGGAATGTGATAGCAAAATACATTAGCCTTCCCATTGCATCCACAACAGTAAAGCAGAATGTATGGAATTTTTATTGAATACTATGCATTATTTGCATTTTAAGGTTGCTTGAAATCAGCATAAGCAGCAGCTGATAGATGGGAGCTAGAAAAGACTTCCATAGGTTTGCTTTTCGATGGGAGAGATAAGGATAACTCAGTTTAGCAAACAATATTATATAACAATATAGTGCCTTACATGAATGAAATCAACCAACTAATTAAAGCCCATCTCTAAAATCAACTTCAAAATATTTTATTTCGATGCAGTAATGAATATTGAGAAATCTTATCCCACAACCTTAAGTCTCACTTGTCAATCAAATTTAACCTGTCAAACAAATCAAATGTCTTTCAAGGCAGCACATGCACACATCAAAACCATGGTTAATGGAGGCCAAAAACAGAATTAGAAAATATATTGCGTATGGTCATATTATGCAGCTGTTTTCAATACAAACACAATAACCCAATGTAGTTTGTCATTGGTATTATCAGCATCTTCCAAGACCAAACTTACAACTCTGAGGACTTTCATGCTCTGCTGACAATATGAAAAAAGCTTCCTTTAACGTAAAAAATAAGTAAATACTTTTAGACAACTGAAACTCTCCCTCGTGAATTTAATTAAATCTTGTTTATACTGACAAGATGATAGACAAGGCATTTTTTGTTTTATTTTGAAGTGTAAGTCTTATACAAGGAATTTAATATATCAACCATGTATGTAACAATAGAATGGAAAATAAAATGAGGGTAGAAAAACATCCTCCCTTCTAAAAATGTATTTTTTTTTTCCCTGAGGGAAGGGGGAAAAAAAAAGCCTCCAGTATTATACAATACGGTCCCCACCTGAAATAGCTAGGAAAGCTTTCAAAACCTTGCAGCTATTGAATGAACAGTTCGTCATCTGTTTTCCGGAGAAAAGAATATTGTGCAAATACAAAGGCAGAAGAATTTAAGTCCATGTAAAGTCCTCTTAGGTACAAAAGGGTCATCAACTTCACTCAGCAGCGCTACTGTGCACTAATGAAACCTTCAGCATCCAGAAATAAAGAGGGAGCTTGCATTAGGCCGCAATCCAATTGTATTTATTTCCTAGTAATAGCATACCTACCTCTTTCTGTGCTTCCTATTTTTTGAGCAGAGGGGAGAAGGGAGGATAAGGCGAAGAGGCTTTTTAGAGAACCATGCTGCTTGCCTAACTTTTTTTTTAAATCACAGTAGTTCAAAACAAAAAATAAAAAAATCAAATCAAATCAAAGAGAAAACGGGGGTGGGGGGAGCCTCAGAGAAAGCCCTACAGCCCTCATTCCAGGCGTCGTGTCATATAATACGGGTTCTTTCCTCATCCTCAGTCCAGGTCAGGTGAAACAGTACACAACTCAACAAAGGGCAACTGGCAGAAGCATAAACTCCCTGCTCCAGTTTTTGAGGGAGAATGTGGCTGTTAGGTTGCTGACTTATGTTTTGTGTTTTTTGTAATGTTTAGCCTTGACAAGGTAGACATAAGAGCCATGGCGGCGCAGTGGTTAGAATGCAGTATAGCAGGTTAACTCACTGCTCATTCCGGGAGTTCGATCCTGACCGGCTCAACGTTGATTCAGCCTTCCATCCTTCCAAGGTCAGTAAAATGAGGACCCAGATTGTTGGGGGCAATATGCTGACTCTGTAAACCACTTAGAGAGGGCTGTAAACAGGGGTGGGTTCTACTTACGTTTACTACCGGTTTGCATTGTGCTCACGCTCTTCTGCACATGGACAGAAGCATCTGCGCATACGCAGATCGCCTATGATGATGTCCGGGTCAGTGGGTGGAGCCTCCCGCCAGTTTTAGTACCGGTTCTTGCGAACCAGTCCAAGCTGGGGGCAACCCACCACTGGCTGTAAAGCACTGTGAAGCAGAATATAAGTCTAAATGCTATTGCTATTACAGGGAGGAAGAATTAGAGCCCGATCTCAAAAATATATTATGAGTTTCATAGTAACAATCCTGTGACAATTGCCACATATTAAATTGATATACAGGAAGTCCTCAACCTACGACCATACAGTAATTGAGCCCAAAATGTATGTTGTTAAGTGAGAAATTTGTTAAGTGAATTTTGCCCCATTTTACAACTTTTCTCATCACATTCATTAAGTGAATCTGGTTTCCCCCTTGATTGGATTTGATTTATTAGACTTCTATACCGCCCTTCTCCCAAAGGACTCAGGGCGGTGTACAGCCATATTAAAACACATATAAATATACAAAATTTAAAACAATTTAAAATTGAATATATAAAAATTTGGCCCATAGATTAAAACACACATACACCCATTCTAAAATTCGTATTAGGCCAGGCCGGCTTGCTGGAACAGGAGGGTCTTCAAGGTGCGGCGAAAGGTACGCAGGTCAGGGATGAGACAAATCTCAAGAGGCAGCTCATTCCAGAAGGCTGGAACCCCCACAGAGAAGGCTCTCCCCCTGGGTGTCACCAGTCGGCATTGTCTGGCCGACAGCACCCTGAGGAGCCTCTCTCTATGGGAGCGTATTGGCCGGTGGAAGGCTGTTGCTGGCAGCAGGCGGCCTCGTATATACCCCAGTCCTAAGCCATGGAGCGCTTTAAAGGTTGACCTTGACTTTGCTTGCCAGAAGGTTGTAAAAGGTCATCACATGACTCTGGGACATTGCAACCGTCAAAATATGAGCCAGTTGCCAAGTGTCTGAATGTTGATTACATAACCATGGGGAAGCTGCAATGGTCACAAATGTGAAAAATGGTCATAAGTCACTTTTTCAGTGCTGTCGTAACTTCAAACAGTCACTAAATGAACTGTTGTAAGTCGAGGACTACCTGTATATCGTGAAATGGACACCCCTGTTTCATTTTTCCTTGAAATCACATGACAACCAGAACGTACAGGGATTAGAGGACCTTTTGACTTTCTCCTTCTGAGATAAGAGAGAAAACTTTAAATTTGGTTTGCCAAAATTTATGACTGACATCTATCTCCATGCCTTCCCAGAATTTAACAGATTAACAGATTTGGAAAAGACCTTGTAGATCATCTAGTCCAACCCTCTGCCTAAGTAGAAGACCCTACACCATTTCTGACAAATGGCAGTCCAATCTCTTCTTGAAAGCCTCTAGTGATGAAGCTCCCACAACTTCCGAAGGCAAGCTGTTCCATTGGTTGATTGTTCTCACTGTCAGAAAAATTCTCCTTATTTCTAGGTTTAATCCTTAGGTGCATTGGAAAATAGCTTGACCCCCTCCTCTCTGTGGCAGCCCCTCAAATATTGGAAAACTGCTATCTCCCCTGGTCTTTCTCTTCATTAGACTAGCCATGCCCAGTTCCTGTAACTGCTCTTCATATGTTTTAGACCCCTAATCATCTTGGTTGCTTTTCTCTGCAGACTTTCTAGAGTCTCAACATCTTTTTTATAGTGTGGTGAGCAGAACTAGATGCAGTATTCTTATATAAGTGAGCATTTTGATGTTAAAGGAGCAAAAGTAATCAAGGCAGTCATGAGTCTAAAAGGCCCCATGGTTCCTTTGCATGTCACTAACCGAAGTTAAATTGACTGATCCCTCTCTCCCCCTCCCCTGCCAGTCACCATTAAGCAACCTGTTTCTTAATTTAAAAAGCAACCAGAATATAAAAACATATTTGCTCTGCTCCCATTCCTGGGGCAGCACCCCACCCCTGGGTCTTCATGGGGACTGACAGGATTGTTTTTCAATCTGAAAAACACAGTTCACAGGAAAAATGACCAGACATATTCCTTTAAAGGGGATGCACTGCAGCTTCTTTGAGGCAATGGTACTATTCAGTGTGTTTATATTTTTACATATATAGAATGGCACAAACGAACCTGAGAGCTTGGAGCCGATACCTGTTCAAAGCAACAACTGAGTTAATTTAGCACATTTCAGAAACATATGAGCAAAAATGTTCTCGCTCCAAATAGTCATTTTGAGTCTTCCAAACCTGCTGCAAATAAAACATTCACATTCTGGAATATCTCGAAAGCCAAATAAAAATTATCAATTTTCTACTAGCTGAAATTATATTCTCAGTGAAGTCTAAAATGCCAGGAAAGGACTCTGATTCACAACACCCCTAGCCTATAAAATCTTGTTTGTTTTTGTGGCGTATATTTGAGAGGACAAAGACACTGCGGGTGCGCACACGCCCACATGTGTGCGCACACAATCACCATCTCTTCTATTTGTCAGAATAATTTCTGCTCTAAAATATTTTATGTCCACAAAACAGAATGCATCATTCCAGTCTTTAAACCAAATTCAATCTGTAGTCATAACTAATGGCTGAAAGAAAGCTGTTTGGGCATGACAGAAACATAGATAATGAACCTCTTAAAATAGTCATAATAATTTCACTTCATTTTCAGTCATCATTCAAGAAGAAAGGATTAACATACACAGAGACATCACGCTACTCTATAAGATTCCTGGCATATAACCAGCAGAGTGCAGAAGAAAGATAAAGAAAAATTTACAACCCTAAGGTTACTGGAGAGCGCTGGATGGACTTCTAAAATAGGCTGATGCGCAAAGCAGACCAATACCTGAGGTATGATTGAAATTTTCTTCCTCAAGTCATGAAGTCCTAGTTCTGATGTCAAATATTTATCAATCCAAATTCTTCCTTGGGGCTCGGCCAACCGGAAAAGAGCAGCTATTAGAGAGCTTTTGCCAGCTCCTGTTCTTCCCACAATTCCAACCTGAAAGACAAAAAATAGAAAAACATATACTGGGGGAAGAAGACATTTATAAAGCACTACTTCTAATTATCTTGTTTATTTTGCCTCTTGTAAGGCAAGATATACACGGTAGATATTAGGCAACAAAAGATGCATAAATATTGTCTTTAAAAGGAAAATTTTCCTCAGCATTTGAGTGATCTAAACCTATTGTTTGATAATATAGTGATTTTAGTTCATTTTTCTCATGAGAAGTAGGAATCAAGCAAATGTTTTCCCGGCTTAGCACATGTTATTAGGACTTCTACTCTCGCCCTTAAAGCATAACTATCTTATTCCAGGTGTTTAAATTGAACTCAAATTTTAATGTAATTTTATATGTTTCTGAAACTATGTGCTTCAGGCCCTGGGTAGCTTATAAAACATTATTAATATTTGCTTTTGGATAGAAATAACGGTGCTTTTGACTCACAATCCTCAAGAGTAAATATTATGAGTGGTCTTTTTATAAACCTTCTGTCATAACATCAGGAGTACAGGTATAAACATATATTTCTTTTACATTAAGAAACTGAAACAGGCTTCTTAGATCCAAAGTCTACTTATCAATTTCTGGCTCAGCCCTCAGAGGCAATAATTAATTATATTGAGTTTATTTATCAGCAAAGACAGGGAGAACAAGAGCCTTGGTGGTGCAGCAGACTAAAGTGCTGTTAAATAGCACCAGCTGCCTGAAATTACTGCAAGTTCAAATCTCACCAGGCTCAAGGTTGACTCAGCCTTCCATCCTTTCGAGGTAGGTAAAATGAGGACCCAGATTGTGGGGGCAATAAGCTGACTTTGTTTAAAAAAGAACACCTCTTTTTTGCACCTACTAAGCAGGTATATACAAAAGTATGAAGGCTATTGCTTAAAGCATTGTAAGCCGCCCTGAGTCTCCGGAGAAGGGCGGCATATAAATTGAACCGATAGATAGATAGATAGATAGATAGATAGATAGATAGATAGATAGATATCTAGTTGGTGTCAATTTTTATTTGAGTGACAAACCAATTCTCTCCAAGATGATCTGTCTTCAAGTTGGCCTTTTAGTTCCATTAATTGCAGCTGAAAACTGAATCTATCCACCTTGCTCTCTTCTTCTTTTCTTTCTTTCAACTTTTACTAGAATTATGAGCTTCTCAAAGGAACTGCCAAAATATTACAGTTTGAGCCTAATCACTGATGTCTTGAGTGAAAATTCTGAATTGATTTTTAGGTTTTCTGTAGTTATCCATCATATTCTCAACAGTCTTCTCCAACATCAAAATTTAAAAGCATCGGATATACTTTCTATCTTACTTTTTCAAACTCCAGATTTTGTAATCCTATGGGGTCATGAAGAGAACCTGAATAATTCTAATCTTTGTAAGTACAGTCAGGCCTGGACATCTGAAGATTTTTTTCTAATATTGTCCTCTTTAAATTCAAATAACTATATTGAAACTGAATTAGGCTTCAACCATAATTAAAATATCTAAATTGTGCTTAAAATTACTCTGATTTCCTAAAATATAGGAATGCTAAAATAGATATTACATTTTAGAATTGCTATTTTAAAAAAACAGAATATTGTCCCTGATGTTTGTGCCATATCAGAGGAAGAGGAAAAAGATCAAAAACAAGATGTGTAAACCTAACAATTTTTTTTCAAGTGAGCTGAGAAGTCAACAGTGTGAATTTCACATGTTGAAAACCATTTAATTCCATTTCTGCATTAACACCCAATTTTTTTAAAAAAAAAATCTGCCTGAAAGTTTGTCAATAATATGAAGATACCTTTTTAATGCATTTCTCACATTACCTGCGTCTTTAATTGGGAAATGCTGCTTTTTATCTCCATCAATATGTGTGTGTGTGTGTGTGTGTGTGTATACACATACATACATACATACATACATACATATATACATATATATATATATATATATATATATATATTAAAAAGATGTATACTGTGAAATCAGGAGCAGTGAGATTCTGAATTCACATTCACTAAGAGGTGCTACCTAGCATAAAATCACAGCAGCATTCAGAAATTCTTCAAACTTCCCTTTCAGCCGCCAAAGCCCACCAGCTGTTTTTCTTCACTTGGGGCAATGTGATTTACCCTCCTCTTTGCATCAACAGAATAATTGGAGAATTAGTTGAGACAAACTCTCAGCAACCTCTCTTTCAGTTGTCTTAATCGCTGCAGATGGAAGCTCCTGAGGGAATTTGGCTAATCATAAAAAACACTAAACAAAGTCAGATCTATCTTTTCTTAGAAGGGAAACCTGAAGAAGATCCCAGAAATGTAGCCCAGACTGTCACAGAATACACTCCCAAAAACAACAGTGGCAAACCACTTCCTTATCCCGGCTAACAAAACAGCCCAGGTATGTTCATTCAGCAACATGTTCCCTCTCTTTCTAGTCATGTTCCTTTGGTTTGTTACTTTGCATGGCATCTGAATCCTCATCCGCTGTTAGAAGAGTGTATGGCTACTGCAAGTGTTGGCCCAAAGGCAAATAAAAGTATGAAAGTGATAAAGAGATATCCTGCATAAATCTGTAAAGGCTTCCGCTTCCCCATGAAGTCATCTCTGCAAAATAAAAGCCACGCTTTTTATATAGTAGATTTACATAAATAGTAGCTTAAATAGTGGAATTATTCTTTCTGAGATTAACCGGGAATTAGGGGGATGAAGCAGCATCTTACAAATAGGAGGTACATCTGGGAAGAAAACTGAAGAGGCTCATAACCTAACCAGAAACCTAACCTCCCTCCCTAATTGCTCTTTCAAGCTGTTTTACAGTATTTTTAAAACCATCCTTGCAAATCCTCCAGTGCTTCAGGTAGGGCAAACAATTCTGGGCGGAATTAATCTAAGATTTCAGATTTATTATATTTCTGTCCTGGACCAGCCTAGGATAATATTTAAAACTAGAAAATCATGAATCTTTCCAAACCTAATATCTACTGCATAATACAAACTATAAAAAGGTAATTAAAAATTAAATTTATAGCCTAGAACTAGAAAATCCATTTTATAAGACTTAAATCTACAAAGTACAACTAAGTAACATGATTCTTATTAAGCATACATACAGTAACTTATCAAAATTAATGTATAAGCTAATCGTTGCAAACTATTACAGAATTAATAAAGTGTGATACAATATTATTCTACACTATCTATAAAAATAAAAATATGAAAGTAGTAAAATATTCATGCTAATAGGCAATAACACTGTTTAATTCTGTTAACCAAAATGACTAGAAAACTAAAGAGAGAAATACGCTAACACAATTACATAATAATTTTATAGTCTCTATTAATAGTCAGTTCCTAAAAGATTTCACAAGCTGCTGCAGGAAGCATAACAATGCTGTATGTTAGAATTATAAGCAAAAATAAATGGAAAGACCTAAATTGATCATCATGAACAGCTTGTAAATACTGAGGAAATGAGAGATTGTCAAATGCCTCTATAAAATGGGTGCTAAAGAACGCCAATTATTTCAGTATGCTAATATTCAAAGGGACTTAAGAGATTGCTCTCAGCATTTAAAATCTCTCACAGTCTAAGTCTCCTGAGAAACTGGCCCCAAATCACTGAATGAGGGTGAATTTGAATGTAGGTATTCCCAGTCCTAATCTAACATCCTAAATATTATTCCAGACTATCATATTAATATATTATTAATAATTAATATAATAATACAAATCATTTAACAACATATTAAGAGCCTTGGTGGCGCAGCAGATTAAAGCACTGTTAAGTAACACCAGCTGCCTGCAATTACTGCAAGTTTAAATCTCACCAGGCTCAAGGTTGACTCAGCCTTCCATCTTTCGAGGTAGGTAAAATGAGGACCCAGTTTGTGGGGGCAATAAGCTGACTTTGTATAAAAAGAGAACACCGCTTTGGGGGGGGCAAAGCCCTACTAAGCAGGTATATTAAAAAGTATGAAAGCTATTGCTTAACGCACTGTAAGCCCCCCTGAGTCTCCGGAAAAGGGCGGCATATAAATCGAACCCATAAATAAATAAATAAATAAATAAATAAATAAATAAACAAACAAACAAACAAACAAATAAATAAATATTATTCCAGAATCTAATTGATTATTCTTCAGTGAAAAATCAGATTAAAGTTGAACAAAGACAGACATTTTTCAATTTCTCAGGTCAACCAAAGTTGATTTGAGTAGTAATTACAGCACAAATAAACATTGTATTTCATCTCCTCCTTAGACCCTAAAACAGCTAAAATGAGAGACCAGAATGAGAAATTTGATCTTTGCCAAAATGACAAAGAATTGGGAATGTATAGAAGAGTTGGGGAACGGCAGAAAAGAAGTTCCCTGAGACTATCATTACTGATCCTCCTAAAAACAAAATACAAGTAGTCCTTGACTTACAATAGTTCATTTAGTGACTGTTCAAAGTCTCACTAAATGACTTTAGTGACAACACTAGAGTGCTGTCTATAGTGCTGTAGTTACAACAGTGCTTAAAAATGTGATTTATGACTGTTTTTCACAGTAATAACCTTTGCAGCATCCCCACGATCATGTGATCAAAATTCAGATGCTTGGCAATGGGTTCATACTTACGACGGTCGCAGTGTCCCTGGGTCATGTGATCCTCTTTTTGTGACTTTCTGACAAGCAAAGTCAATGGGGGAGCCAGATTCACTTAACAACCGGGTTACTAACTTATTAGCTGCAGTGATTCACGTAACAACTGTGGCAAGAAAGGTCATAAAATGGGGCAAAGCTCACTTAAACTAATGTCCCATTTAACAATGGAAATTTTGGGCTCAATTGTGGTCCTAATTTGTGGACTACCTGCATGCAATGTGTGAAGTCAAGCCTATGGAACCCAACCACAATTAAGATTCTTTTTACGATTCGGACTCAAAAGTAAAATTAACACATACATACTTTTTCTTTAGATTTAATTAAAGCAGACAAATGTTTCAACACTAAAGGACCATCTGCACTGTAGGCGAAGTTCACATCATCAAATGCAATCACTCCTTCAGTTGGCCACTCCGCTGGTGGACATTTGTGTGTATGCCATGATGCTTCCTGTTCCAATTCGGTGTATTCCATTACTCGTTCCACTGATATCATCTGAAAAAGAGAAACAAATGTTGATTCCTAGGTATTTACTGATTTACAATGCAGTAATCACTTGAGGATTGATTTTCAGGTTTTAAGTAGAATCAGATTCAATACTTGCCACAGTTATTTCTACCTGAATAAGCAGACTTGTGGGAAAAAGGGGAGGAGCATAAATCAAATAAATAAGTGAGAAAATATTTTGAAGCAATCTTATTTTCTTGTATCTGGAACAAACCTACAATATACAGTATCTTGGTGTTAATCTATATCTGAAAACAACACTCCACAACTCTGGGACTTATAAACCTTAATTATATCCCTCTTCAGTGTGCACTGGAGTAAACTACAGCAATTAAAAATATAAAGTACACCTTTTTCTTTACCAGTGTGCTACCCTGCGTATCTTAAATAATCCTTGTGTTAGTAGTGGACAACTGGAAGCTTGCTTTGTAGAGCTATTCACAGTGTATTACTTTACAAACATGAAATAGAACAGAGAACATAGAAGATAGAACAATAGTATTAAGAAGGAACTTTGGAGACCCTCTAACCCAGCTCCTTGCTCAAGCAGGAGAGCTTATACCACAGATCTCCAGTCTCTTCTTGAAAACATCTAGTGATGGAGCTCCCACAACTTCCAGCGATAAGCCATTCTACTGATTAATCATTCTCACTGTCAGGAAATTTCTCCCTAGTTCTAAATTGAAGGTCTCTTGAATGAACTTCCACCCATTATTTCTTGTCCTGCCTTCAGGGCTTTGGAGAATAGGTTGACCCCTTCTTCTTTGTGACAGCCACTCAAGCACCGGAAGACTACTATCATATCACCCATACTCCTTCTTTTCTTTAGTCGGGATATATCTAGTTTCTTCAATCTTTTATTGTATGGTTTAGCCTCTAGATTCCTTATCATATTTGTTGCTCTTCTGTGCACTCTTTCTAAGGTCTCAGTATCTTTTTTGTATCATGATGACTAGAAGTGGATGCAGTATTCCAAGTGTGGTCTCACTAATGCAGTATAAAGTGATACTACCATAGCACTTCATGTAATCTTGAAACTATCCCTATGTTGATGCAATCTAGGACTGCATTAGCTTTTTTGACAGCTGCAGCACACAGCTTGCTCATACCTAAATGACGGTCTACTAGAATACCTAGATCCCTCTAAAGTTGCTACTACTGAGCCAGGCACCATCTATTTAATAGCTGCACATTTGGTTTTTCTTGCCAATGTGTAGCATCTTACTTTTTTTTTAAAATCACTGAATTGCATTTTATTAAATAGGGGCCAGTATTCAAGTCTGTCAAGATCCTTCTGGATCTTGAGATTATCTTCCAAAGTGTTAGCTGTTGCCCTGAGCTTGATGTCATCTGCAAATTTGATGAGTTCCCCTTCTATCCCCTCATCTAGATAATTTATGAAGATATTGAAGAGTACTGGGCCTGAGACAGAACCTTGAGGTACCCCACTCCATGCTTTCCTTCATATACATGTTGTTCCATTGAAGACCATTTGCTGAGTATGGTTGGTCAGCCAGTTGCAAATCCATCTGATGGTGGTACAGTCTATCCCACATTATATCAAGAAGTAGGCTATGATCTACTTTGTCAAATGCCTTACTGAAATCCAACTAAACTATGCCCACAGCATTTCCCTTATCAATAATGTAATAATTATATATGAATTTTACAAAAAATCTCCCTTTTTACAACCCTGTAGTCCCTATTCAGGGTAGAGTTGGGGCAAATGGATGGAACTGAATCTTTACTGTTGGGATGCCCTTCCTGACATCTATGCAGAGTTCAGAGCAGATGACTTGGAGAGAAACATCTGCTGCTATTTAGGATTGAACTTTCAACCAAGTGGGAAGTGTCTTCACCACCAGGCCACCATGCAGTTCTTATTAATTATATATTAATATATATATATTTATATATTCATTATATAATACTGTATAGTAAAATTAAAATTAAATACATAATGATAATAACATTATATATATAAAACACTCATTTAATATATATTGTAATATAACACTAATTTAATATATGTACCCACTCACTCTTTCCTCCCTTATGTATTCATTTCACCATGCTGGGCTTCCATTATGCTCTTTGTATGAAAGACTAGCATGACTGAAATTCTTCCTTCTCCCTCTAAGAAGAGGTCGCCATCTTTGTTTTCCTTCATGGTAAGTTCTTTCATAATTCTCAACTGACTTTTTTGTCACGAATGAAACAAATATATGTGTCCCAGGATAATGTGCAAGATTCAAACTGGGTCGGTCACCGGGACTGACCCAGACTGGATCTTGACTTTTTTGTATTCAGAATAACTTACCTCCCCACAACACAAAAGGATGGAGACAACATCAGCTGTATTAGAGCAGGGGTATCAAACTTGCGGCCCACAAGCTGCAGGTGTCTTGTACAGAACACGCCAACCCCAGCTACGCGAAGTGGAAAAACGTCATGATATGTTATGTGATGGCAACGTGATGTCGCAAGTTTGATACTCCTGTATTAGACCAAGGGAACCAACAGGGGAAAATGTCTCTGGGCTACCAATGCAGCAGGGTTTTTACATACTTTAAAGAAACAATTGTTTATTACCAGATTTTCAACTTCTGCACTTTGCCGAACTCCCCACTGGAACATTCCTGTGAGAGTGATTGCATAGGATAAAGCAAGGCCCACCTTTCCAGCATCAAGAGCTGTGAAACAAGAAAGAAGGCAAGTGTAAAGAATTTTGAATGAACAATTTTCTTCAAGTTTAATAATCTAGTTTATGAAATTGAAAATATAAAACGTATTAAATTACACAAACGAAATACATATGCGCTCTGTATATATATAGGGAACATGTTCTCCAGGAAAAAAAAAAAACACACACACACACACACACACACACACACAACATGTTTCCCCAAAAATAAGACCCTGTCTTATATTTGTTTGAACCTTGAAATAAGTGCTTGGCCTTATTGCCATGTGCTCAAAAGCCCGATTGGGCTTATTATCAGGGGATGTCTTATTTTGGGTGAAACAGTATATATAGTATACTGAAACAGTATAACAGTATATACAGGGTCTTATTTTTGGGGAAACATGTTGTGTGTGTGTGTGTGTGTGTGTGTGTGTATATTTGTTTTCTGAGGTTTTCACGGGTGTTTGTACGTAGGTCTTTGGTTATTCGGGTTTTCCCCCGCGTAAAATTGGAAGTGTCTTGGCAACGTTTCGACGAAGTCTCATTCGTCATCTTCAGGCTGGTGTTTTCGACTTCGTGCCTAGAAGCATGAAACCGAAAACACCAGCCTGAAGATGACAAATGAGACTTCGTAGAAACGTTGCCAAGACACTTCCAATTTTACGCGGGAGAAAACCCGAATAACCAAAGACCAACATATACATATACATATACATATACATATACATATACATATACATATACATATACATATACATATACATATATATATACATGTATGTGTGTGTGTATGTATATATATATATATATATACACATATACATACATACATATATACACATACACACACACACACACATACACACACACACACTTAAATAAAGGATTGTAACAAAGAGGAATCTAATATTTATTAAAAATAAAGAACATTAAAGAGGAATTATAAGTATATTCATTTGTAGCAGCACAATATTAACAGAAATTTAACTTGCTGATTGATTTAATTCATTAAAATTTTATATTGCCTGACTTCCAGCAGCTGGGCGTTTCACCGATAAAAACAAAGAAGAAAAGATGGCACAATCGGACAACAATCAAAACAAACCACATTACCCAGAAATTATCTGGAGGAAGTACTGTCTCATTACCAGTAACTGGCTTGTGAAAAGAACTTATTCACTTGCTGTCGGTAGCATAGCTAGAAAAATATGAGAAGGCAAACGAGAGTAGATAATAGGATAGTAAACTTACTCTGTGCAAGTAGTAAAGAGCCAAAGGCCATCACTATGACAAAGATGGCACAGATGGCATCCAAGCGTACGGCAAACCAGCGAGACGTAGTCAGAAATAGGAACCAAGCTTCTGAAAGCAAAAAGAAGAAAGGGAGATTGTTCAGATGCAACATTAGCAAGGCTGAAACAATTGGGTTGTATAAATTCAGTCTTATCTTTGAAACTGATTTTGGAAATTCAGGAAGGAAACAGATTTTTCAAACAGTTCCATTTTACCTCTAAGGATATATAGTGATACAGGTGGTCCTCAATTTATGACTACAATTGGGACCAGCATTTATGTGGCTAAGCAAGGCAGTTGTTAAGTGAATTGTGCCCAATTTTATGATCTCATTTGCAACAGTTAAGCAAATCACTGCAGATATTAAGTGAATCAGGCAGTCATTAAGGGAATCAGGCTTCCCCCATTGACTTTCCTTGTTGGAAGTCAACTGGGAAAGTCTTAAATGGTTATCCCGTAATCGCAGGTTGCTGTAACTCTCATAAATATATGCTGGTTGCCAAGTGCTCAAATTTTGGTGATTTGACATGTGGATCGGGGTGAAATGCTACCGGTTTGGACCGGTTCGCCTGAACCAGTAATAAAAAATGCTACCAGTTCAGGCGAACCGGTAGTACAAAATATGCTTCCGACAATCAGCTGTGCCGCATGATTTATATTTGCTAGAAAGCAGGAAATCCTGCTTTCTAGAGAATCTAAATCAGGCAGCACAGCTGTTCCCCCCCTCTCTGTTCTACTTACCTTTGCAGACTCAGAAAAGGCTTCTTAATCCACCTTTTTCAGCACTGCATGGTAGCACCTGCGGTGCACATGCACGCGAAGCACACGTTTGCCGTGCACCGCACATGCACGCGCAAAGCGAACCGGTAGCAAAACGAACTGGTAGCAGACTTCAGAGCATTTTACCCCCGATGTGGATGCTACAATAGTCATAAGTACAAGAATGGGTTGTAAGTCACTTTTTCCAGTGGCATTGTAACTTCAAACAGTCACCAAACAAATGGTTGTAAGTCGAGGACTGCCTGTACAGGTAGTCCTGGACTTAGAACAGTTCATTTAGCGACTGTTGAAAGTTACAACGGCACTGAAAAAAGTGACTTAGGACAGTTTTTCAAAGTTACAACCTTTGCAGCTCCCCATGATCATGTGATCAAAATTCAGATGCTTGGCCACTGATTCATACTTATGACCGTTACAGCGTCCCGGGGTCATGTGATCACTTTTTGCAACCTTCTAACAAGCAAAGTCAATGGGGAAGCCAGATTCACTTAACAACCAGGTTACTAGCTTATCCACTGCAGTGATTCACTTAACAACTGTGGCAAGAAAAGTTGTAATTTAGGGGAAAACTCACTTACCAAATTCTCACTTAACAACATAAATTCGGTGCTCAGTTGTGGTCGTAAGTCAAGGACTGCTGTATATCTCAATGAGATTTTTGAGAAGACATCCTACATATTCCTCAAATGAAATAATGCTTCATTCTCCTGCCTCATTCCATTTCTCAATTAGTGAATACAGTAGTTGAGGAAATAGTATACTGCAGGAAGAATCTTTCTTCTTGGTTCTGCTGAGCTGGAAATTAATTACCTTGATCTTTTTACAAACCTGTGTGTAGGTCTTGGTGTGCATCAAATAATTCTTGGAATCTTTGCTGGGCTTGAAAAGCACGAATTGTCCAAAGTCCCTGAAGAGATGATGATAAATGAGAAAAAACTGGGCTTCGAGCTGCAACATAAAGATTAAAAGATGTCAGATTTCAAGAGAACTCTTTCATTATGATGACCTTTAATAGTACTATGAGATATTAACTGAATCAATGTGTAATATTTATCACTGGCATTACAAAAACAGTAAGTGTTTCTCTAAAATTATGTTAATGCTTATTTAAAAATCATTATAAAATTATTGCCACACAGAGTCATTTGAACTGCAAGATGGGCGGCAAATAAATTTGATAAATAAACAAACCAAAAAATAAATAATGCAGAAGTTGCAGGGACTGATACTCAACTGATGTACATACAGCCGTGATTAGGTTATCTTGTTTTTGAATTGTTATAGTCAGTAACAAAATATCTATATGACTTAGAATCAGTAGTCAAATCCAAATTTTTTTACTACTGGTTCTGTGGGCGTGGCTTGGTAGGTGTGGTGTGGCTTGGTGGGCGTGGCTTGGTGGGCATGGCAGGGGAAGGATACTGCAAAATCTCCATTCCCACCCCACTCCAGGGGAAGGATAGTGCAAAATCTCCATTCCCACCCCATTCCCCCAGGGGAAGGATACTGCAAAATCTCCATTCCCTCCCCACTCCTGGGGGAAGGATATTGCAAAATCTCCATTCCCACCCCACTCTGGGGCCAGCAAGAGGTGGTACTTGCCGGTTCTCCGAACTGCTCAAAATTTCCGCTACCAGTTCTCTAGAATCTGTCAGAACCTGCTGGATTTCACCCCTGCTTAGAATGAATTCTACTGACATCTTTCACAGTGAAGAACACAAAGCAGAAGTTAGAATAAAGTGGAATAATGTTGTTCATACCTACTCAGCACCAGAAGGTCTGGCACAAAAGCTGAGCAGGCAATATTTTGAGACATGTAGATAGAAACGCTGACTAGCAATGGAAAGGCAGAGTTGGGGGGGGATGGCTAATGAAAAAAATGTAGTCTTTATGCTATAGTTATTCTGTAGAATTGAGGTCATTTAGCAATCTATAATATACAGTATTTAAGTAGGTTGCAACTTCCTAGCTTGTCCTCTGTTTCTTTTGTAACAAGAGCTATGGTGGCACAGTGGTTAGAATGCAGTATTGCAGGCTAAATCACTGCTTACTGTCAGGAGTTCGATCTGACCAGCTCAAGGTTGACTCAGCCTTCCATCCTTCTGAAGTTGGCAAAAAGAGGACCCAGACTGTTGGGGGAAATAGGCTGACTCTGTGAACTACTTAGAGAGGGCTGTAAAGCACCATGAAGCAGTACATAAATGCTATTGGCTAGTGCTAACTCCAAATTTTCATATATTTCTGTTATTAAGAATAAGGGATGTGTCAATTATAATTCATAGCTGAATTGCTGAAATAAAGAGAAAAGAGAAAGCAGGATTTTTTTTTTTAAAACAAAATCAGAGACAGGCAACTTGTGAGGTGCAAGAGTCACATTCCTTTTCTTTCCCAGCCTCCAGTGGTCACAGGGCTCATCCACTCTTTTTGGACTTATTCATTTAAAATAAAATTGGTGTATTAAGTACTGTGAGAGCTGAAAGCATTCCCTTCACTTTTTATTTCAGCAAATTTCTCAATCATTCCTAATGTCAAATACAGACAAAGCACATAAGAGGTTGTCCTCAGCTGGTGAGAGAAAAGGGTACATATGTTGTGTCTATTACTGAGAGCAAGAAATTAAGAGTTTTTGGCATTCTTGGAAATGGAACGTTTTATATGTGCTGGAAATCGATTTTTATATGTGCCATTAAGGGCTACAAGAAGGGATGAGCCAAAGGAGTGTTCAAAATCACTACCAAAATACACATATACTCGTGTTTCCCTGAAAATAAGGTGAGGTTTTATTTTCTTTTGGGCCATAAAATAAGCACTAGGGCTTATTTTTCAGGGGTACTGTGGCTGCGGCACCATGAACATCCAGATAGAATGGGCTATGCAGGCTCTTAAGTAGGGCTTATTTTGAGGGATAGAGCTTATATTAGGCACATGCGTAAAAACATGCTAGGGCTTATTTTTGGGATAGATCTTATTTTCAGGAAAACAGGGGTATGTACAGGAGGAAAAACCAACTCTGCATGGGAGCAATTTGCAGCAAGGAATGCAACGATTCCCAAATTGTTAAAATTAAAACACCTACTGGTAGATTCCAAACGTTTGATATCTCTTGATGTATCCAAAAAGTAGCGTCGAAGAAATATGAAAACAATAAGAAGAGGAACCAATGGGATGAGAATCCAGGGTATCACAGCAATTGCCACGCCGACCACCCCACACACCTGAAGAAAGGTCTGCCAGAAGAAAAAGTAAACAGGAACCATCATCAAACATCTAAGATTTCAAAAGTTCTTCTGAGAGTCCTGCTCACAACACTGTACCAAGAGATAGTGATGTTCAGAGAAGACCATCCCAAAGTCCATACAGTCATATAAACGAACATAGTATTTGGGAAACATTTTCTAATTATTTCTACGAACACCCAAAATTCATTTATGGTCCTTCCACAACATGCCCATTGTTCTGATTTCACAACAAAAATCAAAAGGACGAGATGTTTAGCAAATTGCAAGTCTCACTTGCTGTATCATTTCTGCCCATCCCAATCTGCAAGGTAATGATGTTAATGAACTAACTAAATAGCAATGGTTAAGATGGCTGAAAGGTACTTTTGGAGCATAAAAAAGCAGCAACTAAGTTCCAGAAGCCCACAGCTGAACGCAACATGTGAAATTGCCACCACAGCAAGATCATAGAAATCAAGCAGAGTCAGAAACAAAACAAAATTGTTTTCTCCTAAACTAGGTTCCAAATTTTCCAAGCCTGGTCTTAGCTCCATAAAGCTCCCTAGTCTTTTGGTTTCCTTTCAGCCAAGCCCTTTGTGATTCTGGGGCTTATCTCAACTTTTAGGCTCTCTACTATTTTCTCCTAGCTCCTTGCTTTAACATTATCTCTACCACTATTGTCTTTTTCTGAGGGAGGGGGGATTCTACTTTTTTAGGGTTAATTTAGGATTAATTTAGCAATTAATTAACTGCTTAATTAATCTTTCTTTTTACCCTGCTTTTTACTTGTCCCCAGAACTATAAAATGGCCTCATCAAAGCTTTATTTATACCATCATGCATTTACTTCAAGTATGCTTGAAGTAAATGAATTAGAGAACAAATTTTCTCTTTGGTTTCAGGGTCATGCTTACTTACAACCTTAAGAAACAAAATCTCTCAAATGGGAATATTCAGGAAAACAAAACTTGCTCATGGAAGGAAAATAAAAGAGCGGGGATATTGTTAGGATGATGAAGTTCTGACACACCATTGTCTGACACACATCCTATCTTTGGAAGGAATTTTACAGAAGCCTCATTAACATTAAACTTATGAAAGGGTGGGTCATTCTAATATCATGCATATGAAAAACTCAACTTGCATGCAAATAAACTGTTAATGAAATAGTCTCAAAAGGCAGACACCTTATTGCACAGGCAACAACCAAGCCCTGTACAGAAAGAAAAGGCATCTGATTTCCCAACTTATGCAAATTGAACAATATCCTTGGAAAACACGTGGCCATTTCATAATGAATTAAACTTTACCTCTCCCTTTTCTTTTAGAGCGCCTTTCTTTAAACTATCATCATAAGTGCTGCAGTTTCTACACAGAGCGGGGAAGGAGGTGAATCAAGCTGATCTAAAGGATTTGGCTTGATGTTCAGGGGGAAAAAAGGAGCTAAAACTGGAGCAGGCAGAGGGTTTGGTGAACTGGTGGAATAAGAACAGCTTGGTTCTAAATGTAGGAAAAACAAAAGAGATCGTTATCAATTTCAGAAAAGACATGCACAGCCGTACACCTCTGTGCATTAATGATTTAACTGTGGAGGTGGTTAGTGGTATTGAGTTTCTGGGTTAGCTTGGCCATTCAACAGTGAGACACTGGTGAAGCTGGCATAGCAGCACCTGCATTTCTGCATCGTGTAAGAATAGCACATCTTCCTTCCCCTATCCTTCCCACTTTCTATCGAGGGACGATTGAAAGCATCTGTCATATGGCATTGGTTTGGAAATATTACGGTTTCAGACAGGAAGGCCATGCAGAGAGTGGTGAGGACGGCAGAAAAAATCTATTGGGAATTCACTTCCTTTTATCCAGGACATGGCATATAAGTGATGCTTGACCAGGATTTGCAGTATTGCCTGGGATTCTACACATCCTTTCCATGACCGGTTTTGTTACCTCCTGGGAGGAGGCTTCGCAGCTTCCAAAGCAGAACAACTGGATTCTGTAATAGCTTTATACCATATACTATCAACCTTGTTAACTCTCAAGACTTTTTGCTATGTATTCAAAATGGACTGTGATTAAGATATATATATATATATCTGTGTGTGCACAGCATATGATTGGTGTGTGTGTAATTCTTTTGAGGGAGTGCATTAGAATTTCATTTGTAATGTGTGCCAGTGTTTATACAGAAAAAGTGATGATATCTTAAATATATTGCCCAGGTTTTAAAATGAAGTCTCCTCCAGTTGACAAGGACTGACCAGGTGAAAGAAAGGTCTCTTTCCCAGCCCCCCTCAGCCCCCCCTCTCTCTATGTAGTTTCTCTTCTATCGAGAATCAGAGTGCGCTCTCTTTGCCACCAGCAAGAAAATATTTTCATACATTAATTGGCTTGATTTATATATTGCCTTTCTACACTAGTAAATGTTTAAGAGGACTAAGAGCATGTAAAAAGTAAAAACATAGTTAAAATATTAAAAGAAAAAAAAAAGATTACAAGATGTTATCTCAAGAATTTTTCCTGCAGATCTTAACCGCTAAGCAAGTTAGCACTGCAAAGGGAATCAGATTCCTTGGACAATCACGCTCCAGAGTATTCAGGGTTTAAAGGGTGGTGTAGCAAGATCTATGTGTTGGTGAATTACACAGACGCATCCATCAGGGATCAGGGCACAATACGGATTTACCTTGCTATTAGAGCTGACTTCCAGAACTTTTATTAATGTTCCAGTTTAGCCTACCGCCCTGGACTTTGTGTAGCTTTCTAGATCAATCAAGGTTGATTAGTGCTGCCACCTAGCTGAACCACACTGAAACTTTACATTGTGCTCAGTAAGCAATATATAACAAGAATACCTGTCTTAACACAGGATCCCTAGACTTTACAGATTAACAGCCTAACTGTGACATTTCATATCAATACCCGGATATTTCTCAGGATGCTATAGAGAGCTGCTACTCTATATTACTCCTTCTACAAAAAAGCAAAGCAAATGGACAAAAAAGAAAATCTTTAAATCTCACATGTGTTTAAATCTATACAAATATTTTACAAGTCTTACCCTCAGATTCACTTAGCTTAAATATTTATCCCTTGAGATCCAATATTGATAATTTGCACTGGTAATTTTACTTCAAAAAGCATCAGAAAGTAAAATCTGAGATCTATTTGTGTCAAACAGGAAAAAAAAATCCCCCATTTTGTTTATAAATACATCCATAATATATCAGTAGTTTAAGGCAATGTAAAAGATTTGTACTTATCACCATTTAAAACAGGATTGTTACACTCTATGAGTGACAGGGGAATTAAAAGATTTGTAGAAGCTAAGAAGTTGTTAGAAATGTTAATGGAATCACTTGATCTTTTCTTCCTTCTGCTACAGAAACTCTTCCTGCCAGGAAATTATGTTACAGTGTTCATAGAAATGTTTTGAAGGGATAAAATCCACAGTCTTTTGTAAAAAGAAATTAGAAATGTAGACAAGGGAAGATGGAGCAATTTAGAAAAGCAGGAGAATGCTTGACTGGCCTATGGGAACCCTGGGTTTAAGGCAACTCCATATTCATTGTTGGCATGAAAAGTCCAATAAATGCTGAAGAGCAAATGGCCCACAGGTACTTAAACATCACTGATGCAAGCCACGTTCCGGGATATGGATATGTGACCCAAATCTCTATAATTAAAGGCTGTCTCACCAAGGTTTCATTTAAGGATTTAAAGATAGCAAAAGTGGGAGAATAAGATTATTCCCCTGATGCGGAAGACCATCACATCAAGAGAAAACAGGATCTTCTATCCCTTCCTGGCCAATACCGGTGCTACCCTCATCCTATGGCTAGTCTACAACGTCTTTTGAGGCAGTTCTCAGAATTGTATTTTGGGAGGTGACTATGACACCGCCCAACTCCTAGCTTCAGGAATTTTCTGTGATTGTAACCACCTAATTAATTAATGCTTGTGATGTGTGTGGCTATGGGGAACATAAAGCAGCCTCTTCTGAGTCTATAGATGAGACTCAATTTGCTCCCTATCCTGCCTTCCCATTCATTTTATTTACTGACAGTTGCTCCTAAGCCTTGTGGTTGTCTATCAGTAATTAATATCATTCATTATGACAGCAGTGACATAATGTACATTTCTGAAATGCAGGGGCGATTATGTCAACACCCCCTCCCCCAAGTTACAATTAAAGGGAATAATCTAAATGTGATTGATATTCAAAGGTGTTCACTCCACTAAAATGCAGACGTGCAAGCATTTAATTTAGCACATAACCAAATCCCAATTATGGTATTATGTAAATCAGTATTTGTTTGTTTTAGTGTTGCATTACCTCAACTGTGGTAAATGTTACCAGGAAAGTAGTATCACACAGCTTTAAAATGCAGTGGTGCAATTTAAAGCAAAGAGAGAAGTGAGAAGACATGAAACCTTTATCTAATTTGGTGTTTTGCCATCAGCCAAAAACCAGGGAAACAATGGCTAGTTGCCACTGCAAACAATGCAACACAACAACTGGAAAATGCAAAATGCAAGAGTGCGAGAGGAAGAAAAGAATGACTGCCAATCTTTCTTTCAGATCCAAATAGTTTATCTTAAAAAAAAAAACCAAAAACTTTTTAGGAAAAGTCAACATTCACTACCTTCAGTGAACATCAAACCTGGGGTAGAATTTTTAAACACCATGGAATGTTGTTTTTCTGCAGTTTGGAAACTCCTTCTTCTGCATATTTGCATTAAAGTGCAATAAAGTTAATGTAAAGAAATTATACAGTCCATATTGTGAATTCCAGGTGCTTGTAAAGGAATGCAAGACCTTTTTCGTTTTCAAAATTATTGCAAATGTTTTTTTAAAGGGTATCAGTAAAACACCAATTTTAAGCACATTCTTCAATAAAGAATATATAAAATTGAAAGTGTGTAACAGTGTTCAAGGAGGTCTGGCAATACAGTGGCAGTCAGGAAGAGGTACTTAACATGATTTTCAGATGCCAAAATAATTTGATCATCTTAGCTTCAACAGGGAGCATCATCTGCACTTCTGTTTTAGACAGCAAAATGTTTTGAGTCAGTCATACCTTGCCAGACTGACAAGGCAAAGAAGCCTATAGGGGTTCTTCTCTACCACCAACTTCTTTCTTATCCAACTTGTTCAAACTTTCCCTTTCCAAATGCTGAGTCAAGAGCAGCAAGATTACTTCATGAACAAAAATGGAAGGACATTTTGATTCACACAATGGACAAATGGCTGCGAAAGTTGATGGAGTTAACAGAGATGGCTAAACTGACTGCTTTGATTAAAGAAAGAAAGACAACTACTTTTGTTTCTACTTGGAAACCGCTTCTGGACTTTGTGCTTGAGATGGGAAAAAAATGAAATTTTGATTTTGAGTTTTACCAATTGGATAGATTTGTTGTTATAGAAATGGCTAGTTTATACTACTATGTAAAAGTAAAAAGTTGAGGTTTGATGTTAATATCTTATTTTACTGCCTCAAAGGGAGTCAGAAATCAATGCCTTTTCTTTCTTTCTTTTTTTCTTTTCTTTTCTACACTTTTCCCTTCCCCATTTTTCCTATTATTTGCTCTTGTACTTTTGTCTTTTATATTGTAAACTAATTAAAAAATACAAATGCTGGGAAGCTAGATCATATCAACAGGGGGATTCTGCTTTTTGAACACCACTGCCACCGATCTCTCTTTTTCTTACAGGCTACAGACTCTGTCCTGAAATACCCTTGAGTTGTTATGGGGAAATACCTAAATAGGTATTTCTTCCATTAGCTGGACCATCCCACATAATCATTGGAGTAGCCCATAAAAGACAGATATAGGTGAACCATCATAAGCTGAAACAAGGCTATTCCTGTTGCTCTGAAAAAAATATATTAAGTGTATACTGGATTCTGATTTAGTTCTTAAATTAGAAACAAAACAGAGAAGTGGCAGTTAATTGTTACTGAAGATAATATATATATATATGGAAGTCTACTTTGCCAATGAATTGTGGTGAAGGAAGGAGACAGATGGGAGAGGCCCTTAAGCGTCTCAAAATGACAACCACATTGAAAACTAAAAGATGCTGAAATGTCTTCCAACACACTTCCCCTGACATTTCCACACAATGAAATGTAAGGGTCAACGGTATTGAAACAAACAAGCAGTTTCACTCATTTGCACCTATGAAAAGAAGCGACCCTAGCCATTGTTGTCATTTTAGGCACTTTTTGTTCTTAATATCCAAACACAGCAGCCTTTTTTATTTTATTTTGAAAAAAATTACTGCAGCCACCTCACTTGCATTTTCCTTTTCTTTGGCATTTTCACTTCATAAAAGCTGCAGTCAATGTGTTTTTGTGTGTGGTGAGAAGGGATGACATTTCCAGTGGTGGTCTTGTCCACAGTCTACATTGGTGGCTCAAGTAGTCTCAGGATTAGGTCTTTGTGTGCAATGAAAGGATATGAAAAGTCAGTTATTTAAACTCAGTCAAGCTGTTGATTTTGGGGAGGGAAAAAGGGGCTTTTCAATTCACCAGCTTCAATAAATCACTGGCCTTTTCTTTCTCATCCAAGGGCAGCTGCAGATAGCACACAATGTTCCCCCAGAAACAAAACAAAATCTTAAGATTTTTTTTTTAATGCAACATTTAGAAGGGGCAGGAACATAAATTAAAGTTAACAGATGTATATTTCCAAACATTCTACAAAACGCTCCATTCGGTCTGCTGCATTAAAGAGAATTTGAAAATGCTTTGCAAGACAATGTTAACGCTTTTAGAAAGAAACATACCCATAGAGTGTTTAAGACAGGAAGTGAAAAAGAAAGAGAAAGGAAAATGTGTATATATTTAAAAAATGGAAATAGGGAAAAAAAAGATTTTGATTAGCACATTTGGCATAATTTATCAGTGAATAAGTTTTTTAAATGGCAGTATAGAGACCAAAGGATTGCTGTACTCTTAAATTTCTATGACTCCAGTTCTTTAAAAATATTTAAGCTTGCAGTCCTGAACAAGATTAAACGCTGTAGGATTTATCTCTGGCTAAGGATATATAGAACTGCATTGTGCATGTAGCGATTTTAATAGTATTTTGTACAGAATTAACAAAATAACTAAAAAGTAGAGCCATCAACTACAAGGAAACTTACTCTTTAGTAATCATTTTCAGTATATTATATATTATCCTGTAAATAAATCCCACTGAAAACAAATTAGCACCCTTTCAAAGGTATTGCTAGAAGGTCACAGCAATGCTCTATTTCCTGCATAGTTGGGTGATGGGGGAAAATTTTCCTCTAGTCTACATATAGATATATTTTTGCAAAACTAAAATATTCAACTGCGAGAAAAGCGGGGGGGGGGAGGGAACCTGAAATGCTTCTGAATGACCCTACCACAACTTGGAAAATGAACCACTTCTTCAGTGCAAATCGTCTCAAGAAAAGCTTCTGCACACAACGTGTGAGGAACTGGTTACAGCATTGTTTATCGAGTTTCACTTGATTCCTCCTGACAACCATTTGAACAATGACTATTGGGAAATGTCTCTCAAATTGTCAACAACAATAGCAAAGGCTCAGTGCTTTTATTCTCAGTTAATACTGATTTTTTCCCCTTTTTTAAAAAAAAGAAAGAGAAAATATTTCTTCCTGAAGGGATTAGAGGTTCTCTTATAAAAGACACCTGCAAACAAAACAAATGACAAAAGATCTTTATCATATTCAATAATAGGGATCCATTGTACAAAGCTGGGCTTCTCCAGACACAAATAAACCAGAAGCCCTTCACAATTCAACTAAAATGCTTCAACTAAATCAATGTTGCCCACAATTAAGAGAGGGAATTTTTTTAAGGAGGGAATATATAAACTGAAAGCTGATAACATCCGATTTACTTTCTCATGCATCTGAAATCATTTCAGAAGCACTATAGTTACAAAGGAGAATTATTATGTTTTTCACTGACAAAAAAAATCAGGGAGGAAACTGTGAAGAAATTCATCCTTGTCATATCTATTCAGAGCCCTTTTTAAGTGAGTAGGCTAGGCATGTAACTGTTACTGATCAGTCTATGCTTCTTAAAAAACTACCTGAAAGTGACTCCTCACTAGCATTAAATCTGGAGGGTTTTTAGTTATTTTACCTGAGGCAAATAAAATATAAGGATTTTGTGCTAGAAAAAGAAACATGGAATTCATTTTTGATCTCTTAATCTAAGAAAGTCACTTGGTCCTTAGGTTGATAGAGTAAACTGACTAAAATTAATAAGATTAAAATTAGTCTGGCACTAATTGTTCAAGCATGCACTGGATCATTAAATCAAGTACACATCAGGAAAAGTCAATTCATCGGAAGACAAAACTAATCCTTACATTGTATTTTAGAGTATAAAATGCAGAACTACTAATGGTAGGAACTCTTGGCATAAAAGATTCAGGGGCTCCAATGCATAATGTTTTTTTAGGATTATTGCATCGTTTTCTTAGATTGTAAATTTTGGAGGAGATACCAATATGAAATAAAATAAATTATGCCGAACATGCGTTCAGGTGGTTAAAGAGATCATTTTGCCCTACCGACTAAGGCCTTCTTACCACATAATATACTGTGCTATCATGTCTGAAGAAGCCCCATATCTGAAATGAAATAAAATGGCCACGATCCCATTCGAAGTTCGCTGCATAGGGATGAGTTTTCTTGTATGTTTCATATGAGTTTTAGAGTTCAACATAATGTGTTACGACCACTCAAAAAGAAAAAGAGTTTAAAAGGCAGATTTCTACAAAGGAATTCTTTTCTAAAATCTGTTGGACTGGAGCTTTAAAAAGCAAAGCTAAAACTTTCAGAAAATGTTGAGCTTTTCCCTCTCTTTGTTACTGTGGACACAATAAATAAATAAAGTTTATTGACATTGTACGTGTATACACAGTATATCCATACAACAAAATTTACATAACACCCAGAGACTAGACCCAATTCACATGACAATCCTCAGACACACCCCCACCCACCAAAAATTCCCCACCCCTAAAACCACCAAAGCATCCATACAACAGACCAAGGAATGCTGTCCAACAGCTCACTGATGGTGGCCCTTTAGTTCATTGTTGAGTGCAATTATATAAACAAGACTAATTTTCTTTAAAAACAAGGAAAAGAACAGAAGTCAAGTCTCAATAAATTGCTGATAATGGCCATGAATATATAACTATTCAATGCACAGACAATTTAATCTCTCTTCTGAATCTATTGCTAGTAAGTAAGTACTGGCTAACATTGGAAATAAATGTGGTAATCGAATAAGTGTTAACTTTGTCAATGCAACTATGCTATCAATATGGCCCACTCTTCAGATAAATATAAACATATAGGTGAAACATAGTCTGGGAACATGGTAATATCTTGATGTCACTAGTAAACTCTCCATTGAGTTAACTTAATTCCTGATAAGAATATGTCCATATTTGTGTTATCTTGGCAGCAATATGAAAATGGTTTGCCATTGCAATCTTCAGGATTGATTTCCCATCCAATAGTAATTAAGTTCAATCCTGCTTAGCCTTTTGAGCTCAAGCACTAGGCTGCTATCACCAGCTGAGGGCTTAAGAACTGTGAAGGGGTACCAAACAAGACCATATCATAACTGGGAATATCACTTCCTATGTTGTGCTTCCTACAAGGTTTCCAGAAAAGACATTTGAGACTGTCCTGAAACCCAAATATTTTGTCACAATTTAATCCATTACGACTTCCTTGATACAAACATCGTTCATACTTAGAACTTTTTGTATTTATAATACTTCTTTCTTTTGTTTCCATTGAAGCTATTATTTTCAGAAGTATTATAACTAATCTCTTCTTTGTAAATGACCACACCTATTTCAATCCAAGCAGCTATAGTAAACATTGGCTTCTTTGAGGAAGTACATGCATAATTAGGTTAATCGGTGCTATCTTTTCATGTGAGCTGATTGTTCCTTTATGGTGGATATGTTTCATAACACTGCAGAAAGCTTGCCAAATGTCTCAAAGGCAAACCAGGTACAACTTACCAAGCATTAAACTACTACATACTAAAACCCTGACATAATGGTAAACTGTTACGAGCCACTCCTACCAGCCACTTATTACTCATTTCTTCTTCCCAGTCACTACCACTTGTTCTACAGTTTTGGACTACACCCTTCTCAAGCAAGTACTTTCACTAAACTCATTACACACACACATACGTGTCATCAAGACCTAGGATACCCCAAACCCAAATCTGCAAAAGTCCTAGATTACCTGTACAAAGTCCAAGAATGTTAGTGGCAACAAGTCATCCAAATGGCCAATATCTTTGGAGAAACGATTTAGGATTCTTCCTATAAGAAAAGAACAAAACTGAGGGTTATTAGACCAAATAAAATTGGGGGAAAAGTTTGTTTTTCATCATTTTTAAAAATGGAGAAAAGAAATGTGAGCCTCAACCTGAACCTCATCTTGGAAATACATGCATCTCACTGTATTTGGTCCTCTGAGAAAGATGTGTTCAAGACTAAAGATTTATAAAAGTTCAAGTCAACCTGACAATCAAGTCAAATACTAATTGTTATATTAGCCGCTTCCAACTGTTCCAAAATAAGTAGGATATACATGCAATAAATACATTTCCAGCTCAAACTAATTTATATCTGTGCAGAATAATACATTTTGTTCAATGGTCTAAATTATTCTTTAACATTGCAATAATTAATTTTTATAGTAACAAAAATTTTAGGATGATTGTGAAGTAAGAAAACAAATTATATACCTACTTTCTCTTTTGGTAGTGTTAGACCTTTTAGTAAGTCTGAAGATATTTATATTTGAACATTGTATTGGCATACAGATATCTGTAGTTCTCTAAGAGCTACAGATATTTTTGAAATCATTTTTAATAGTTTGATTAATGAAAATAAGTTCCAGGAATGAATAGATATCTAACCATGCAAGTCTAGCTAAACTAGACTAATGGACTTGGGCTAACTTACTATCAGTGAATGAAACACAGATTTGTTCTGTGAATGAATAACATTTCTGATGAAATTAGAAGCCCTTATTCATTAAAGCCACAATCTTATTTTTAATTGCTTAGAAATGTTCCTTTAAAAATGTTATGACAAAGTGAAACTTTGAAGAAGCCTATTAACATTTTGCAATTAACATTTTGCAAAGTTGTGGAAGTCTCTCAAAACACTGACTGGTTAATACCAAGCTTCATCTCCATGGGTGGTGAGCTCCCCCTCATATGATGTGATCAAGCAGAGGTTAGTCAACCATCTGGTCTGGGACGCTTTAATCTGGATTCCTGCACGAGCAGGAATTCCCAGTTCAACTCCTGAGCACAGGGTTGAACTCAATGATCTAGACCTGTGATGGCGAACCTATGGCACGCATGCCCGAAGTGGCACACGGAGCCATGTCACCTGGCATGTGCCGCAACACCCGTTCCTCTTCCGAGTTTCTGCGTGCATGCGCGCACAACAATCAGCTGACCTTTGTGCGTGCGGCAGTGCCGGAAACTGGAAGAGCTGGTCCTCCATTTTCCTGCGAGATCATGTGCGCCAGCCAGCTGATCATCGCACGTGCATGCACACCACAAACCCGGAAGACTAGCACGCCAGAAACTGGAAGTTCATTTTCGGGCACACACATGCATCCTGGGCAGCTCCTCTTCTGGGTTGCAGTGCACGTGCTCAGTGCTGAAAAGGTTCACCAACACTGATCTAGACGGCGCTTTCCAATCAAATCTATACCAGTGAAATGCTCAGAGAAATACTGTATCAAAATTATTATGACTTAATAAGAAGACACCAAAGGAGCAGTTACCTGTGTCTGTGTGTTGACAGTTTCCCCCATCAGTGACATAGCTGTACACATTTGAATTGATTTTTTGCAAGTTGGCCATTCTTGGAGAGATTTGTGTTGTCAGAAAACACCACCATTTCAAGTGGTGGTGCCTCAAAGCTCTAGGAATTTTTTTTTTTTATTTATTTTTTTTGTCACTGACAAATGATATAACTCACTCTGATGGAACTAACCAACCTCTGTGAGATTTATACAAGGACAGGACTGGTCGAAAACAGCCTGATTGTTTGACTAAGTATTCACCCAACTGATCTTTGTTATCACTCTGAATTGAATGAAAGGAAGTCATCATGCTGACACATAGCATATTAGATGACTTGGTTTATGAAATAAGTGAAATTCACTCAGACTCCCTTTACGTATCAGTAAAACATTCAAAGAATCTGAAAGATGACACAATATCGTTGGACTGAATAAATAATAATGAATGGACACAATATTGTGGAAATGTTGGAAGAAGAGGTTGTGTTCAGGACATTTTTCAGAGAAAGTACCTACAGCCTAGTCTTGCAATGTCAGGTAACTGATTGCAATGGAATATGCACATTTGCCACAAAGACATCACAAAAAGATACAAAAGACGCTAAAAAAATCTTAGTACATTCTTTCAGATTTAGAACAGCTATTCTGATTCATTCCAGCCTCCAGAGGACCTCCAGTGCTTGAGGAGGCCATTTTTGCCCTCCCGGAGGCTCGAGAAAAACCTCCAGAGCCCAGGGAGGGCAAAAACGCCCACCCCCCACCATGGTGCAGGAGGCCAACTAGGCCACGCCCACCATGGCCACGCCTACCATGGCCATGCCCACCCAGCAACCGAGCAGAAAACCCCTTGCTAAAATTTTTGAAGCCCACCCCTGATCTCACTGCTTCTACTCCAGCACAATAACTACTATGGGACAGAAACACACATATACATAGACACACAAAACAAATATAAGGACTAAAAAAAAAAAGCAAAATAATAAACATTTATAACTTTAGAAATCTTTGTGATTGTTTCTGTTTTCTTCCTCTCTGTTATTCATGCAGGTCAGTAATATATAACTGGTTGTAATACAATACACATATATATTAAATGCATATATATTTCATATTGCTTCTTGAGATGTATGGAAAAACTGTACATGAACCACAAGCTGGCCTGTGGAATATGGGATAAATGTCCATAATGCAAAAGGTGTCAGGCTTTGTTTCCAATTTTTTCACAAGGTCCTATTTCCTTTTGAAGAGGATCGGATTTTTTTTTTGTTTGTTTGTTTTATGTTTTATTAAATTTATATACCGCCCTACTCCCGAAGGACTCAGGGCAGTGAACAGGCACAAAATAAAATACATAAATACAAAAGTTAAAAACATAATTAAAACCAAATTAAATAATTTAGCCCAAGACAATTAAAAATCCCAATAATTTAAAACAAATTAAAATTTCAATTTAAAAATTTAAAAGAAAGGGGAGAAAATTAGGCCAGGCCGGCTAGCTGGAATAGGAGGGTCTTAAGAGAACGGCGGAAAGTGCGCAGATCCGGGATCCTCCGTATCTCCAGGAGGAGCTCATTCCAGATAGTGGGTGCCCACACAGAGCAGTCGACACTGCTTGGCTGACGGCACCCGGAGGAGACCCTCTCTATGAGAGCATACCGGCCGGTGGGAGGCTGTTTGTGGTAGTAGGCGGTCCTGTAAATAACCAGGTCCTAAGCCATGGAGCACTCTAAAGGTGGTGACCAAAACTTTGAAGCGCACCCGGAAGACCACCGGGAGCCAGTGCAGCTCGCGCAGGAGAGGTGTCACACGGGTGCGCCATGTTGCTCCCATAACCACCCGCACGGCCGCACTCTGCGTCAGTTGGAGCCTCTGGGTGCTCCTCAAGGGGAGCCCCATGTAGAGAGCGTTACAATAGTCCAGGCGGGACTATTTTACAAATTTATTAGCTCCTCCATAAACTTTTCAAAGCTTGCAATAAATACAGATTATGAGATAAACACTGTAAAATCTCTGTCTCTAATCCAAACTAGCATGGTGTAAAGTAACATCTAAAGTTATGAGAACTGCTAATGAGTGCCAGAATAATATAATTTGGCTTCAGAGCCAAGTGAGTATCAAGCCTAGCCAATAGCTGTACTAATCATTCCAAAAGGAAGATTATTTATATGCAATATTCCCATTTTAAAATGACTACTTAGTTCTCATGGGTAATCAAGTTGCTAATCAACTCCAACAAACTGTAGCTTTGATGTCGGGCTTGCAATGTTTTGTTAAGCAATGCAGTATTTTAAAAAGAATGTTTGCCAGAAATTATAGTAGGGAAAAATAGTTTTAGGGAATGGGAGTTATTCAGCCTAGAAAAATGATCCGTTAAAAAAAAAAAAAAGCAAACAGCCCTTTTAATCTGACTAATTCACGTGTTAATTTTTGGAACGATGAGTAGAGAGAGGCATATGATTTGGAAAGGACTGGTACATGAGCACAATTATAAATACGAATGTAGCAGGGATTCAGTGATACGTCATTCGGAAAGTTTCGCTCTAGAGCAAGATAACAATTTTGAAACTCTTTTGCTTAACAAAACAGTCCTATCTTTTGTAAACTTGCAGCATGTAATGAAAATTCTACCAAGTTCTAAAGAGGACCATTTCTGGAATTGCACCCCTTAAAAGAGAGGGATGTCCAAGGGTGTATATTTATTCATTTCTCAAACATACTTGAATGTTGCTGCAATTAAAAAGAAATATTGGTGGCTCATATAAGCATAGGCATTGCTTAGCGCATTGTAAGCCGCCCTGAGTCTCCGGAGAAGGGCGGCATATAAATCAATGTTATGTGCTTCCAGTGGCAGAAGCTCAAAAGTATGCGGGCTGCGGCATTTTGAAACTTTGGTTTCCAGGTAGAGTACTTTATAGTAGTAGCTGCCTAGATGAACTATGGCAATGCTACTCAATCTTGACAAGATGTAGGGATTTCAATTCCCAGAATTTCCCAGCCAGCAAGGTTGAGGAATATTGGTCTACAGCAATGGTCACCAACCTTTTGGGCACCAGGGACCAGTTCTGTGGACAGAGGTTTTTCCACAGACCGGAGGGGGCGTGGTTTCATGGGCTGCCTGAATCCCAAGGATGAGGCTTCACTTGTTTGTGCGGCCCTGTTTCTGGCATGCCATGGACCAGTCTGTCCACGGACCATGGGTTGAGGACCCCTAATCTAGAGAACACCACAAAGAGACCTTTGATGTTTAAATATGTTATGGTTTTGAGAAAGTGTAATTCACCAAGAGAATGTTTATAATTCAATGGATTAAAATAGACTATATGAAATGGCCATCAACCTTTCCATATTGCTGTAACATTTCACCCAAGGATACATTTCATCTGTACCAGGGATGAATTCCAGCAGGTTCTGACAGGTTCTGGAGAACCAGTAGCAGAAATTTTGAGCAGTTAGGAGAACCAGCAAATACTACCTCTGTCTAGCCCCAGAATGGGGTGGGAATAGAGATTTTGCAATATCCTTCCCCCAGGCATGAGGAGGGAATGGAGATTTTGTAGTATCCTTCCCTTGGAGTGGAGTGGGAATGGAGATTTTGCAGTATCCTTCCCCTGCCATGCCCATAGTATAACATGATATACTAAAGAGACTCAAAATCCTTTTGTTCAACCCGACTCTATCCTAGTGGTCCATGAAAAATGAAAAAGGGAGATCACATTCATCACTATGACTTTACTATAAAGGATGAACAACACATAGTTTAATTATCAGAAGAAGTTCTCTCAGGATCAAAAGTTTTCACATTTCACATAGTACAGATAACAATTATGAATATGTAAAGAAAACATGTAATTCAGGGAGGGTGGACTGAGAACATCTCTTCATTTTTATAATGGAGAAATTATCATTAAAAGAAATGTTTTCCCTTGACAGCACAGGAGATGCATATTACTCTTTAAAACTACCCTGTTTTCCTAAAATAAGACCTCCCTGGAAAATAAGCCCAATTGGGCTTTTGAGCACATGTGCTAAAATAAACCCTCCCCCGAATAAAAGCCTTCCCCGAAAATAAGCCCTCCCTGAAAATATTTAACCGCACACGCAGCTGGTCCCCGCCATTTCCTCTGGTTAGGGTTAGGGAGACTGAGCTGGAAATAAGGTAAGATTGCAAGAGGAGCCCCGTCTTGCTCCACACGCCCCAAAATAATAAGATTTCCTCAAAAATAAGGCCAAGCGCTTATTTCAGGGTTCAAAAAAATATAAGACAGGGCCTTATTTTCAGGGAAACAAGATATAAAACATTATTACAAAAAGAGCTCTGAAGTCAGGAGAACTATATCCCATTACATTTCAGTGTGCTTAATCCCGGAATATATACGTTCCTAATACTTTTAGGGTATTTTCAAATTCTTGCTTTCCTTGTACAAAGAATGTTAGCTTTTACAAGGAATATATTAATTCCAGAGATCCTAATAATATTGTCAGCTTTGGAAGCCATATTAGGCCAGAAGCTTCCATGCTGCCACCTTCTCATGTGTGGGAAAGTAGGAGGGGGGTTTTAGTAGAGGGGTTGTTTATAGACATAATAGCATTCTTCCTGTCGGTCAAGGTCAGGGCGATCCGGCATCTGGAGAAGGAGTGGTCGGAGTGCTGAGTCGAGATGGGACGGATGTTGATTGGAGCATGTGATCGACTGAGGAGTGAGGGGATGGTTTGGGGGTTTTTGATTTACTGAGAGAAAACCCGGACCTCTCAGATTTGGGTTTTCCCAGATGTGCCAGTTTGCCTATTCTAGTAAAGAGAACTTTGGAAAATGCTTGCTTCCATGTCTTTACTCGGAATTGGGGTTTTCTGGAACACTGACAACTATCACATTAAATAATATGGCTGGAACACACACACACACAGAGAGAGAGAGAGAGAGAGAGAGAGAGAGAGTTTTGAGATTTCTACCTAAGTAATTAAATACCTCTCCAAGGTCCATTAATCATAGTTAAATAAGGGTCTGTCAGCAAAGTTCTATGTACATATTTGGGACTATGCTACAGTCAAACACTTCGCCGTATCTAAGTTAAACAATGATTCATTAAACCTCCCTCTCTATATAATAGTTAGGGCAAACTTGAAGTGAAAGGACTGAAATGCTTTTGTTCTTCATAAAGGAGACAGTATGTGATATTCTTTTCTTACAAGCTCTGTAAATTGCTTTAATTGCTGGAATCAGAATGTGCTCAGGTGGTTTCACATCCATGCCTGGCCTTTGCAGCTGTCTGTTGACACTTGAGAGTGGATGTTCAAATCTTTCCTTCCATATAGGAAGCACACATCACGATCAAATCACCTACTTCAAAACGTTCATTCATGCTTTCTCATCAAAGGATCCAATAAAAACTATCATTCAACTCTGGAGTACTAAAGTTTAGAAGCTGAGCAAAAGACCCATCAAATTATCAGTCTGACGGGCTTATATGTGGTCCAACAAACTACACCCATTTTTACCATCTTCTTCTTCCCTATGTTCAGTTTTTCACATCAGCATTTTCAGTAACATTAGAACCTGTTGGAAACACCCAGCCTGGCAGAGGAGAGGCCTCAAGTGCAGAAGTAACCTCCAGTCCTTGTACAGTCACAAGAAATCCAGAAGTGACACCCCCTTCCCCAAGTCCCATATAGTCCTTAGCAGTGGTGGGATTCAAATAATTTAACAACCAATTCTCTGCCCTAATGATTTCTTCCAACCACCAGTTACCAAACTGTTCAGAAAGTTAATAACTGGTTCTCCTGAAGTGGTGCGAACTGGCTGAATCCCACCACTGGTCCTTAGTATGTCCTTATCTATCTGTTCCCAGGCTGAGACTGCCAGTCTGGGAAGATTCCTGCATAATAGGCAGAATACAATAAAGTAGCAAGCATGGACATGTGTGGTCTGGTTGCTTGGGACTCAGAGCAATCTATAGTATGGTTGGAATACCTTCTCCAAATTAATACTGAAAAGTGGGCTTTCCCTACCCAATTTGACTCAGCTAAATCTCTCATTCCAGATAACTATGCTGCCCAGAGTCGTCATGGATAGCAAGATAGACAGCAAATAAATTTAATAAGAAAATAATAAGAAACAACCAAGGTTAATGAAAGATATGAAATCATAGGGGTCTTTATTTCCACCAACCTAATATTACATTACAATTATTTTTTGGTAAAACATGTGTCACAATATATGACTATATATGACTAAAAAGGAGGGTTTCTTTATTCCTGAAAACACACCCCAAAAATTAGGGAGAATTTCTTCTGAGTGACTTATTCCACTCACAATCCAGCTGTGGGCTAAACTGCCTTTAATCCAACCCCTTGATTGGTCCCTGTTACCTGGTCCCCCAAGGTCATACCCACATACCATATCACATACTTACAATAGTAAGTATTGTATTTCCTTATTCTGGTGCTCCTGCCAAACTGGAATCAAAGTTCCCAGAATTCCCTCAGCCAAGTCAGCTACATTCTAGATGATTCCAGATTAGGGGAGATTGGTTGCAGAGGAACATTTAAACAGTTTTTTTATACTGTATATCCATTCTTCTCTAAGAGAAACTAGTGCAGGGGAGGGATACATCACTAAAATGTTTTTATTGCTACTTTAAGCATTTTCCAGTTTTCAAGGCAATGACAAATAATTGAATTTGTCCATATCAATTGCTGACAGAAAACACACCCCACAGCAATGCTAGTGAAGTTCAGCGCAGTACAATCATTAAATCATCAAAACCATTAAAATTGGGTTTCAAGCAATGAAAGGAACCAAGTTTCGTTTCTGAAAAAAAAACATAGAAAACTAAAAATATGTATGTATGTATCTTGAATGGTTGACAATTACTGATCTATTCTAGTTTCCTTTCCATGTTCTTATAAATAAATGCTTATAGAGGCATCTTATCTTTTTAAAAAATATGTTACTAACATTGCCTGTCCACATACACTACTATGCAGTTATTATTGGCTTCGCTACAGGGATCCTCAAAATACAAATAAGAAAAATACATGCAGATTTTCTCTGCCCCCCACCCCCACCCCCGAATATGTGCCAGAAGACAGAAAGTAACAAGAACATAATCACTCTGCTCTCTCTATAAATGGTACTGAGCAGTTTCAGGATACAACAAACCCATTTGTAGTGTTTTATATCCTCAATTAATTTATTATTTGAACAAGACTCTCAGTTACACAGGAAGCCAGTCACGGGCTGGGAAAAGAAAGGTTTGAACATTACATCATGAGGGAGAAAGTTGTCCAAAAAATCCAGTTCAATTTATGCCCCACAGTTGGCTGTAACACTAGTACTCCTATTTTTTTAGACAGTAATTTATTAACATTGATAATTGCAATAATAGAAAGCTACTACAAAAAATAAATAAATAAAAGGTACAGAAAAGACAGAAAAAAATAAAAAATATGAATACAGTAAAAAAATATATATGAAGAAATGACTTCCCCTTTATCACAATTATAATTTTAGTAATTTATCACCTCTTAAAATATCATAAATAATCCCTTCTTCCCAGGTCTCATCTTTTATCTATAAACGAACTATAAAACATCGCCTTTTCAGTTTTGATGACCAAAATACATCCCTTCACCTCAGAGAGTAAAATTATAGTTTTCTTCCATTCTCCTTTGTTCTCACTGTGCCTTGCAATGGTTTGGGCCTCCTAGCACCGTACTCCTCCTAATCAATTTCTCCATTGGTATTCAATGCAATGCAATTTGGACACTTGGCAATTGACGTGCAATGACAGTTGCAAAGTTGATCACTTTTTGCAACAAGCAAAGTCAATAGGGAACCCAGATTCCCTTAATCATGTTATTAACTTAACTGCAGAGTTTCGCCTAACAACTGTGGCAAGAAAGGTCATAAAATGGGGCAAAACTCATGTAACAACTGTCTTGCTTACAATGTAAATTTTTGGCTCAATTTTGATTGTAAATTGAGGACTACCGTTTTTCTTTATTGGATTAGCAATCTCCAGAAGAAAGCAGAAAGTTATCAATAAGATTGCAGATTACATCTCAGTCAAAAACACAAAAGAGGAATGAAACTTAAGCAAAATAATTAGATGTTCGCAGGTTGGAATAATGTCATTTGCTCTTTTACATAATTTATTGAGGGGCTTTCTCCCTTTGCTAGTACCAGTAATTATATAAGTATTATTCAAGAACTATTAACGGCAGCACCCATTTTATTTTGCTTTATTTTGTAGGCTGCTTAGACAATTGCAGTTTACAAAGTAATTAATAGCATAACAAATAAACAAGTCAAAATTGCTGACATCAGACAGACGTGCACACTTTAAAAAATGAGGCATAATGAATATCTGACAAGAAGGTTATTACAAAGGGAAGCAACTGAGGAAACAATCCTGCTGAACCAGCAGTCCCAGGACAGACCAAAAACTCAGGCAGAGACAGGTACTCATTTGCCTTGAAAATAATAGTTGCCTGGGAAGAAAATGGGCTGAAGGTAGCACATACCTATGACCAGTTGTGTCTCATGAGGGAAAAAAAACTTAGCTTTTTTAGCCCAGCCAGTTCTCCCAATGTACCCAAAAATAGCTGTCAAATTGCCAATGTACATAGAGGTGATATTCGGGTGTCAAAAAGTTAAATTACATTTGACACACAACTGTAATCACACATTGCAGCTTAAAAACTGAAAATACAGGAAAATCTAAGGCTTATAATGCAGCAATCCTGCTGAAGCTAAGCAGGTGTAGGATTGGCCATCCTTTGTTCCATAAGCGAAGGACAGCAAAATATCAGTGAAGAAGTGTGTAAAATCATACAGGAATGCATACAGAACTGCACTGACTGTAACTGAATTGATTGTATTCACATGCTTAAAAAGCTAGCTTGCGAAGCAAAATGGAGGGAAGGGCATTCTTCTCTCTGTGGGGCCTCAAATATATTTCCAAACCAACACCTGGCTGAGGGAGATGACTGCTGAGATGCTCATGCAGAAACACTCACTCACCACTTGACAAAAACAGCTGGAGAAAGGACAAGGTCCTCCCTCTTCTTCATTCCTCCCCTCTGCTATTTTCCTCCAACTGAAACAAAATCAACAGGTTAAGTTGCACATCTAGCTGTAATGAGATCCTCTGGCCTCAAGTCATTGCTAAAAAGTTTGATTTAAACACAAAAGGATATTTGAGAGAATGTGAGTATGGATAGGCAGCCACATTTGGAAGCACAAAGAAGCACACTGAGAATGAAGAGATGCACACGTGTGCATACACACACACACACACAGAGAGAGAGAGAGAGAGAGAGAGAGAGAGAGAGGGAGGGAGGGAGGGAGAGACTATCTGTCTGGTATAACTACATCTCTCTTACAAAACTATCAGCCTCAGGCATCGAAACACTGTTTTGCTTCATCTTCAATCCACCATAGTTTTTGTCATTATGAGTTTTAATATTCTTTGTTGTCTTACCTAGAATACTCAAGGAAGCATATGAGCTTTTTATAAGGCCTTTTGATTATATTCCAGCTGTTTCCTAAGTCATTTGGTTTTCCTCCAAACAATTAAAATAATGTATACTCTAAAAGGAAGTTTTACTATCAACCCTATTTCTGGGCTTATTATGAGGAGAAGAGGTGGAAAGTCTAAGCTGTGTAGTAGAAGAAGAGACTTTTGAGTATGGATGATCAACACCTCTTTCTTTGCTCTGACCCTGAGGATTAACAAGGATGAGACTCAGAGCTCACAAAGTTCATAGGGTCTAACAAATACTGGAGTATCTTCCTCAGTGAAAATATAGATCATGATATAGATTGTGTAAATATAAGGACGGAACATTCTATCACATGTGGTGGCAATGCCCCAAAGCAAAGAAATATTGGGAACAGATAAGGAGATGGTTACAGGAGATAACAGGAGAACAAATTGAATTTAAACCTGAATTATTTTTATTAGGAATAATTAATCAAAAGATAAAGAAGCAACTCCAACGTATCATTTTACATATAGTAACAGCAGCATGAATTGTTTATGCCCAATGTTGGAAACTTGAAAATATACCAGCCAACGAGAGGATTATTCATAAAATATTAGAATGTGCCGAGATGTATAAGCTCACATTAGAAATAAAAGGCAAGGAAGAAACAGAATTTTACGAGATTTGGGATAAGTGGTATAAGTGGTTAGAACAGAGAAACAAAAATGTATAGAAATAAATATAGATAACTGTAAGAGACACATGACACAGTTCTGTTAAAAAATGTTTATTGTTATGTAAATTGGAAAAATGGAAAATAAAAATTTTAAAAAAGAAAGAAAATATAGATCATGATACTGTCAGGTCTATTCAGGTAGTCATGGGTAGCCCTTGATTTACAACCATTCATTTAACAGCTGTTTAAAGTTACAGCAGTACTGAAAACATTATTTATAACCAGTTATCAGTTATGATCATTGTAGCATCCCTAGAGTCAAGTGATCAAACTTTCGGTGTTTGACAACAGCCATGTATTTACAATGGTTGCAGCATCCTGGGTCCTAGGATTGTCATTTGCAACCTTCTTAGGGAGCTTCTGACAAGCAAAGTCAATGGGGGAAGTCAGATTTGCTTAAAAACTGCATGATTCACTTAACAAATTTATTGGTTTGCTGAAAAGAGGTCATAAAATGGGTCACAGATCAGTTAACAGCTATCTTGCTTGGAAGAAAATTTGGACTCAATTGTAAGATGATTCCTATAAATGTTCTCTAGCAATGGCGTATCATACCATCCTTTATGAACCACAAAAGTATTTGCCAGTGGAAATCCTACTGGAAAACAATATAATGTCCTGTTTGCCAACCACATCACCAGTGATGGAGTTAGCAGCACATCATCTCTCCCCAGTCTCTGGCCTGCAGCAAAATCAAAGCAAGGAAACAGGAAAACTTTCGGCCTCCTCTTCCAAGCCACTTCACATTCTGAAGGAGACCCAACCACATTTACAAAGTAAATGATGATGATGCTTGCCTAGTCTTGCTTTGCTGAGCAATGTCCTTGTGTGGTTGCAAAACAGACGTCAGCTTCTGTTGAACTGAAGGCTGACATCAAAGGTTGAATTCAAACACCCTGTCTACCAAATGCTAGCATCTCAGCCAGTTTCTTCCCAGAGAAAGATTTGGAAAAAGAATCTTTCCCTCTTTATTCTCTTCTTCTTTCTCAGCTCCTCCAGTTCTTCTTCAGAGAGGTCTTTCTGATTGGAATGGAGGTCTTCCACTTCAAGTAGCATATCTTCATGGCTTTCTCTACAAATGCTGGTGATCACTCCACGTCACCCTTCATCCATAAAAACAGATGCAGCAGATGGTGACTGTCCTGTGCCACATGTTTTTCCACATTGTATTCCACGTTGATCTCTGCAAAAGATGCTGCAATAATCTCAACTTGCAGTGCTATAGCCCCTTCAGAAATCCCTGACTGATGGAGAAGAATCTTCTATGTCAGGGATGTCAAACTCACGGCCCGCGGGCCAGATGCGTCATGTGCTGGCCACGCCCACCCCGGTTTACCGAAGGGGGAAAAAGTCACGATACGTCATGTGACAACATGATTACTTTTGACACCCGTTTTATGTGATCCAATATAATTTTGAAAGTGTGATGAGTGTAGTATGACTTGAAAGTCCCATCAGATTATGTTCCTTGTCTGGAGGTGGTGTTGTCTAGTGAGAAACAGGCAGAAGCAGGCAGGCTGAGGAATGACCAGAGGCACTGTCAAGAAACAGGAGGGCTTTGATAGCAAATTTATTGAAGACAAGTTACCTTTGCATTTTTACAGACAGCAACTGTTGATGCATTCAGAGAAAAGGGCTGCAGTTTACCTCCTATTGACTCTCCAGATGCAGGTACGTAGGTTTAATGGAATGATACTCTGGCTCCTCTATTATGAAACCAATGAGACCTTCAACCTAGAACTTCAAATTCCTGGTAAATTCTGTTTGCTTTAAGCTCCTTAATTGCTAGTATAGAAGCAGGGATGTCAATCTGCCAAATGAGAGGGTTTTTTTCTATAATGTTGTTAAAAGTATAAATGTGTCACCAGAAACTTCATCTTGTCTTAATCCCAGATGAATGCCATTAAAGGCATTAAAAAGGAAGCACAGAAGAAAAGGTAAGATATAGGACCGTGATGGCGAACCTATGGCACGTGTGCCATAGGTGGCATAGGGAGCCATCTCTGCCGACACGCGAGCTGTTGCCCTAGGTGAGCTCCACCGTGCATGCGTGTGGAAGAAGGAATTAATTTAACTTGGTTACAGTATAATCAACTTCAATTGAGATGGAAAGAGGACCAAAAAATTGGTATAATGATGCATGAGGAAGAATTGGTTAGACATATAAAAGAGAAAGGTCCAATGCATATTAAAAGGGTTTATAATGTTTCATTAGAAAGGGATTCAGAAACTGAATTGGTTAAAGATTGCATGATAAAGTGGGCACAAAATTTTGCAGAACCAGTGATGTTGGAAACATGGGAAAAAATATGGGTTCAGAATGTTAAATTTACACAATCGCAGAATTGGAGGGAAATTTTTTATAAAATGTTTTATAGATGGCATTTAGATCCTAAGAAACTGTCGTGCATGTACCCTAATGTTCAACCAAAATGCTGGAGATGTGATTGCCTAGATGCCACATATTATCATGTGTGGTGGACCTGCAAGAAAGTGAAGGCTTTTTGGATAAAAATCTGGTGGGTTATGCAGAATGTTTTGAGGAAAAAAATTCAGTTTTCTCCACAATTGTTTTTATTGGGTATAGTTGAGGGTTTTACATTGGGTGAAACAAAGTTGATATTGTATATGATAACAGCAGCGAGATTACTGATAGGTCAATATTGGAAAAATGAAGCTATGCCTACTATTGAGGAATGGACTTTGAAGATGGCCAGCTTTGCAGAGATGGCGAAGATTTCAGCATGTCTAAAAGATCGCTCACAAGAGACTTATGTATGGGAGTGGAAAAAGTGGATAGATTATGTGCAGAATAAATATCAAACTAGGAAATATCAGATAGCTTTTAACTGAAAGTATTATATAGAGATAGAATAATTGAATTTTGTGAAGATGTGAAAAATATATAGGGGGTGGAGGGATTCAAGTTTTATAAAAAGGGGATTTTGATTTGGATTATATTTTGTGGAAGTCCGGGGGGAGGGGTGGGCTAGGGGGGGTTAGGGAGGTTAGGGAGGGTTGGGGGGGGAATTGGGGAGAAAATGTAATTGTAAAACTTTTTCAATAAAAAAAAAAGATGAAGAAGATGGGGCTTGTGCAGGGGGTCTTATACCATTCCAGACAAATGGCTGTCCAATTTCCTCTTCAAAACCTCCAATGATCCTGACACCATGAATCCATATGGCATAAAGTCAAAATGCTTTTGTTCCCTTAAAACAGTGGTGTCAAACTCGATTTCATTGAGGGCCACATCAAGGTTGTGTTTGACCTTGGGTGGCCGTGGCCAGGGAGGGCATGGCCAGCTCAACGTCACTCATGTTGGAGGCGCCTGTGATGGCCCGAGTGCTCTGCCAATGAAAACAGACTCCCGAGCTCCATTTTCAGCTGCAACTGCCTCCTACAACCCTCTGCCAGTGAAAATGGAGTTCAGGAGGGCCATGGGAAACCCTCCTGAGCTCTGTTTTTGCTGGCAGACGCACCGCAGGCCAGTCCTCTGCTGTTTCCAGGGTGGCCCCGCAGGCCAGATCTAAGCACCCCGCGAGCCAGATCTGGTCCCCGGGCCTTGAGTTTGACACTCCTGCCTTAAAACATCTGGCAAATATTTACAATTCATGAATCCACTCAAGATCAATTAAAGCAATCCAAAACCTATTTCAATATTATAGAGTTGAAACGGACTTTGGAGAATTCCTAGGTAAGCCTACTATACACAGCAGAAATCCCAAGACCCATCCCAGCAAAGAGTTGCCCAACCTTCAATGATGGAGCATCCATGTCTCCAGAAGGCAGGCTGTTTCACTTCTTCAGGTCTCACAATCCTTATTTTGAGTTTACATCTGTAAAGGTTCCATCCAGTGGATCTTGTTTTATCCTTGGACACTAAGAATAAATCCTCACTTTCTTCCTTGTGCAGCCCTTCAAATATTGGAAGACTACTCTCCTGTCTTCCTTCAACCTTCTCTTCTTTAAACCAATCTTTAGGCTAAACATATCCATTTCCTTTAAATGTTCTTTAGAGGAATTAACCTCTAATAGTAGGATTTAGATTCCACCCACTGATTCTTAACTTATGCTCAGGCACTATGGAAAATAAATCCATGCACATTTCCTTGTGACAGTCCTTCTGTCTATACTGGAAGACTGGTATGATTCTCCCTTCAGCTTTCTCTTCTTTAGCTACTTCTTTACGCTAAACCAATTTCTTTAAACATTCTTCATGGATTTAGCCTCCTTTTACATTTAAAACAGGACATCCCTTATGGACTTCTGGCATGAAACAGAAAAAAATGAATTCATGGTTTTGCCAATAAACAGGATAGATCATTGAAAGAGGATACTCATGTTGTAACTTTATAGAAAGAGGTACTTTTATAACTGTATAATTGCTTAAAGAAGATTAGAAGTCACTTCTTTGTATCTTCTTTTTTTTCTATTTTACTTTTTATTTCTTGCATTTTAAAGCTTTTTCTTTTCTTTTTCTTTTTTCTTCCTAACTTTATATTAATTTGCGTGAGTTTTTGCCTTCAATTTTTTTAAAAAAAACTTTTAATATAATTAATAGATTTTAAAACTGGGACAGGACTCAGCAAATGTTTGACTTCAGAGAGTTTAGAACTGGATTCAAAACCCAGTGAAGGATTACAACTTTCTGTACCTCAAAAATATATTTGATTATCTGTTCCAAGGGGAAAAAAGTCTGTCTTTAAGAAAATTAAAAATCAATAGTGATATAAAATCTACACCCTTTGTCTCAATTCCCTCCCATCGCAACCAAAAATCAACCCAATTACATTTCTGGTTCTCAAAACACCAATACAGTTTCAATATGCCATGTGGAACATATCCTATGAATTTAAGATAAGATTATCTTAAATAAGGATCACAGACATTCAAGAAACAACATTTATTTTCTGACAAGCTCCATCAAAACCTCTTGCCCAACCACATTTAGCAAATGGAAAGGAACAGGCCAGGGGTGGGTTCTAAATTTTTTTACTACTGGTTCTGTGGGCGTGGCTTATTTTGTGGGCGTGGCTTGATGGTCATGTGACAATTATTTAGAATTTAGCAGAGGTACTGGTCTACCAGGCTTTTAACTTCTTGCAGAGCTGTACCAATCTACCCATTTATTTTTACAGGCACTGGTCTACACATTTATTTTTGCAGGCACCGGTCTACCCATTTATTTTTACAGGCCCCGGTCTACTCATTTGTTTTCTTTTAACACTGATTAGCTGTAGGGCAGCCCTTTGAAGCCTCACGGCAAGAGTTTAAACAGTTTTTTTTCCTCTAGCCATCAGCTGGGACTCAGGAGGCAGCAATACATTGGGGGTGGGGCCAAATAAAAGGTAAGAATAACGCGGGGGGTGGGGGCGGGGGGGCAGGGGGACAGAACCGGTTTGGTGACGTCATATCATCACCGCTACTGGCTCGGTGGAACCGGGCGGAACCGGGAGGAACCCACCACTGGAACAGGCACATTATGGAATCAAATTGCTATATTGACTGCTTCTGACAGAGAAAGACGATAGCCCAGCTTTTCTATATTAATTTATTTTCTGTTCAGTATTAAGGCAGATTTTTTTCTGAAACACAACAAATGGACAAATTATGTGAATATAAACCTTAATATGTAACACATATCTGACACCCAAAAGCTGATGTAATGCAGTCACTCATATGTTTATAGTCTACTGAAGAACAAGTACTTACATGTTTATCCCTTTTTAAAGATAGGAAAGTTTTACTACAGTTTGATGCCATAAATGCTTTTGCATGCAGCTCATCAACCCGTAAATAATGAAGCATGAGCTAAACCAGCATGTAATAGCTTTATTTCATTTTACATAATTGGCCTCTGTGACTAGAGTTAAGTCTAACTTACAGCACTTACTTAGAGATCTGTTTAAGTGTGCAGGTCCCAATCAACCACACTACCACTATTACCTGGTGGTGCAACTGAGTCTGGCATGGCCAAAGATTCTGTTTCGAATGCTTGAATTTGGATTTGTGCATTAAGAGAGGGATTTGACTCCATTGCTGAACAGCCCCTCGTTGCTAGGTATCCTGCAGGATAGTTTCTCAACCCGTGGATGTGAAAAATAAAGAACAACGGAAACATTGCTATATTAAGCTCTTCAACGGTTATGCTGATTTTTTGTTGTTGGTTCTATTTTTTTGTATCATGGCTTCTGAATGTCTGTGTTGTTTTCCTAGTTAATGTCTCTTAATGAATTTTCTTACTGTTTTGTTAGCGACACAGAGTCATTAATCGGAGATACATTGTATATAGATTCAGAATATGCCTCAATTTGAGAAAATAGAGTAAACTTTGTGAGGTGAAAAAAAAAACAGTTTACACAGAGTTGTAATTTTCTAATAGCATTTTCGTCAGAATCTTTACAATGAGTGAAATGTCCCATGTCTAGCACTCCAATTTCACAATTTATTCTTCCCATCCTATATAGTCACAGTTCTTCACTCTTCTCATTTACTGAATGTGTTTGGGTTCTCTTTAAGAAGTGCTTTTGGGGAGAGAAAAAAACTACCGTCATTCAAAGATTCTCCTGAGCACAAAAACACTCCACCACTGTTACATAATCTGCCAGGTGCATGAAATCTGGCAGAAGCCTAATTAATTCATCCAGATGCTACAGCATAGATTACCCTGGATCATCTGGGAGAACGTCTTCTCTGCATCACAAAAACAACTAGCAGCTATTAATGAAGTAAGTTTTAATTGTAAGAGGCTTCAGTGCATTCCAATTCACAGCTGTTTCCAAGTTTCAGAACTGAAGACACTGCTTTCATAAGTAGTTGTACTTCCCTCAGTTAGGGGCTAATGGAGAAATAGAAAAACCTCACACACAGCCCAGTATGCGTCCTCAAAATTTTGCTTACCCTAGTATTTCAATAATTGGCTAATGGGGGAGAGGCGGGGGGGGGGGGGGGAGAGAAGCAGCAAATGAAATTTCAATATGGCCCACCTTTAATATAAACTTTATCCAGGTTTAAACCCAGGGGTAAAATCCAGCAGGTTCTGACAGGTTCTGGAGAACCGGTAGCAGAAATTTTGAGTAGTTCGGAGAACCGGCAAATGCCACCTCTGGCTGGCCCCGGAGTGAGGTGGGAATGGAGATTTTGCAGTATCCTTCCCCCAGGAGTGGGGAGGGAATGGGGATTTTGCAGTATCCTTCCCCTGCCATGCCCACCAAGCCACGCCCACAGAACCAGTAGTTAAAAAAAATTGAATTCCTCCACTGTTTAAACCTTAAAACTCTGAGTACAAATTCCTGGAAGACACAATTCAGACACTTGTCACCCAGGAGATCATTTCTGTGCCTGGGAAGTAGATGTACACTAAATCCGTTGGACATGGAGTGACGACACCAGGCACAAGACAAGGATGTCCCCCATTGCTATTTATATTAACATTGGAAGTGTCAACAGGAATATTAGACAAGATGTAGAAATAAAAGGTATGGAAATAAAGAAAAGAAAGAAAGAAAAATATAAATTACAAACATTTGTGGACGATTTGATACTCATCCTAGAAGAACCATTGGAAACCGGTCCCAAATTAATGACAACAATAGAAGAATAATGGGAAGTAGCAGGGCTGAAAATAAAGAAAGAAAAAACTAAAATAATAGTTAAAAACCTTACAGATAAACAAAAAAAAAATATTGACAAAAAAGTCAGACCTTCAGATAGTAAACAAAGTTAAATATTTGGGAATATATTTAACAGCAAGATGTGCAACAATAAAAGAAGACAATTATATAAGGCTACTACATCAAATAAAATTGGATTTGGAGAAATGGAAACATTTGCAATTAATAATGGTAGGAAGAATAGCGACTATAAAAATGAATATTCTACCGAAACTACTTTTTCTGTTTCAAACACTAAACCCATTGGAGATGTAATCTTAAATGTATGTAAGAAGTTTAAAAGAGCTTGGGCCCATCAGGTCAAGGTCCACTTAGTCCTGCATATTGTTTCTCATGGGAGCAGCCAGATGTTCACCAGGAGAAAATGGGGACAACCCCTGTCTCCCTACAGAAGTAACATTAAGCTTTCAAGACAAAGTCCTTGAAAGTCCTTGATTTACAACGGTTCATTCAGTGATGGTTCAAAGTTTCAACAGCACTGAAAAAAGTGACTTATGACCAGTGGTGCTATTCATCCGGTTCTATCCGGTTCAGGCAAACTGGTAGCGGCGGCTGCAGGAGGCTCCGCCCACCCACCCAGACATCATCGCATCCCATTTTTGATGTTCTGCACATGCACGCAGGCTCCCATTTGTGAAGCAGTAATGAAGGTAAGGGAATACCACCCCTGCTTATGACCAATTCTCACACTTACAAATTTTGCAGCATCCCCATGGTGATTAAAATTCAGCCGCTTGGGAGCTGGCTAAAATGTATGATAGTCGCATTGTCCCAGGGAGACATGATCTAGAAATGGTATTCAGCAGGTTCTGACCAGTTCTGGAGAACCGGCAGCAGAAATTTTGAATAGTTCGGAGAGCCAGTAGTAAAAATTCTGACTGGCCCCGCCCCCATCTAGTCTCTGCCTCCCAAGTCCCAGCTGATCGGGAAGAAATGGGGATTTTGCAGTATCCTTCCCCTGGATTGGGGAGGGAATGGAGATTTTACAGTATCCTACCCCTGCCACGCCCACCAAGCCACGCCCACCAAGCCATTCCACGCCCACCAAGCCACGCCCACAGAACTGATAGTAAAAAAATTTGAAACCCACCACTGACATGATCCTTTTTTGTGACCTTCTGACAAGCAAAGGAAACCAGATTCACGTATCAGCCAGCTTACTAACTTATCAACTGCAGTGATTCGCTTAACAATTGTGACAAGGAATGCTGTAAAATGGGGCAAAACACACTTAACAAAGTCTCACTTAACAACAAAAATTTGGGACTCAATTGTGGTCTTAAATCGAGGACTACCTGTAATTCTTAATAGATTAGTCCTCCGCGAATCTATCCAATCCCTTTGGAATCATCCAAGTTAATGGACACTGCCATGTCGTCTCGTGTGAACAAATTCCATAAGTTAATTATGCTCTGTGATGCATAACTGCTTTCTTTTGTCTATTTTGTCTTTTCACTGAAAGACCTGGTACGGATTGTCCTCGACTTACTACGGTTCATTTAGTGACCATTCAAAGTTACAACGGCACTGAAAAAAGTGACTTATGACCATTTTCCCCACTATCTTTGTAGCATTCCCCATGCTCATGTGATCAAAATTGAGACGCTTGGCAACTGACTCATACTTACGACCGTTGCTGTGTCCTAAGGTCGTGGGATCCCCTTTTGCGACCTTCTGACAAGCAAAGTCAATGGGGAAGCACGATCCCTTAACAACCGTGTTAGTAACTTATCAATGTGGCGATTCACTTAAAAGTGTGGCAAGAAAGGTCATAAAATGGGGCAAAACTCATTTGACAAATGTCTCACTTAATAACAGAGGTTTTGGGCTCAGATGTGGTTGTAAGTCGAGGACTACCTGTATTTTGAGAGAGGAAGGAAAAACCTCTCCTATCCACTTTTTCTATGTTAGACATTATTTTATATAGCTCCATCAACTTTTTTTCTAAGATGAAGAGTCCCAAACACAGGCTACCCACTTCTCTCAGGGAAATTGTATCAAGCCTGTGGATTATTTTGATTGCCTTCCTCCAACTTTATTACGTTCTTTTTCAAACAGAACTAAACATGGTATTCCAAATGCAGAGGCCCCATAGATTTGTACCAAGACATTATAAAGTCAGTATTTTTATTTTCAGTTTCTTTTCTACTGATCCCTAGCACTGAATTTTGTTTTTTTAACCTAACCTATACCAAGTCAGTATCTCCACTCTGTTATCAACCATACCGCCATGATCTTTTTCTTGGCTAGTTCCTATTTCCTCACAACTCAGATCTCATCAATGTTTATGTGAAATTAGGGTATACTTGCCCCAACATGCATCTCTTCACATTTAAGTAAATTTAACAGTTGGTTATCTCAATGGTTACCCTATATCTATGATGGCGAACCTATGGCACATGTGCCTGAAGTGGCACACGGAGCCATGTCGCCCGGCATGTGCGGCATTGCCCGTTCCACTTCCGGGTTTCTGGCGCGCATGTGCATGTGATGATCAGCTGCCCTTTGTGCATGAGGCAGTGCTGGAAACTGGAAGAGCTGGTCTTCCATTTTCCTGCGTGAGCATGCGTGCCAGACAGCTGATCGAACAAAGCCAAAAGACTAGCTGGCCGGTGCACATGTGCACTCCAGAAACCAGAAGTTCATTTTTCGGCGCGCGCATACACCCTGGGCAGCTCCACTTCCGGGTTGCAGCCTAGAGGAGCGTGCACACAAAGCGTGCATGCACGCTCTCGTTTCGGCACCGAGTGCCCAAAAGGTTCACCATCACTGCCCTATATGAAGACTATTTTAATTTAATTTTTAATGAATAAGAACAAAAGCAAAATACAAAAATATTAATGAACATACATACAATATCAGAGAAGAGAAAGGCAGATTAAAAGGATAGTGGTGTGAATGTATTAGAAATATATATTGTATGTACTTGAATATTTGCAATAGATAAGTATATATTATAATGACATGCTGTGGCTTTTTTGTTTGTTTGTTTTATTTCTTTTGCTATAAACTGTTGAGGCCCGCCAGTGGCCAGCAGAGTTGGCAACAGATTCGGACAGTGAGGAGGTTGGGGAGGAACGTGGGCCAGTCCTGGAATCTTGGGAAGGCTCGGACGATGGCTCTGAGTCAGAGGCAGAGAGGGGACCAAGGCCATCTGGTAGTTCTTTGCTGCCTCCGGAGTCTCTGGAGTCTGACATCAGTGAAGCAGAAGAACAGCGGGAGCCTGTTCCCAGTATGCATATGCGCAGAGCTGCCAGGAGACAGGAACAATTAAGAAAACAGGGTCGACTTGGGAGTAAGGCTTGGAGATGATTTCCCCTCCCATAAGACATAAAAGAGAAGTGAACGGGACGTGAGCTTTTGCAGGAAGCAGTTAGTTAATCTGGTTGATTCAAGATGTGAAAATGCTGTTTGTGACTCTGTTTGGCCTTGCCCTGCATCTGGAAATTAGCTCTCTGGCAGCGTTCCACATGAGATAGGTGGGTGTTGATAACCTTCCCCTGAAAGACTGTTTATCAAGCCTTGTGGACGGTAAATGAAAGTAATTTACAGTTGTATAAATAAAGATGTTTGCCGGGACTAAGTTTTGTGCTGTTTACTTTCTAAGGAAGCCTAGGTCAGAACATAAAAAAGTTAAAGACATATTTGCCACTCAAATCTTTGAAAGGCTTCAATTCTTTCCTTCTATTGAGAAGATGCTGAGAGTTCCTTCATAATAATCCTTTTCAATCAGGCCATGGGCGAGTCTTTCAATAACGGATGTCCCTTCACGATATTGCTGTCTTTTACTGCATTGGCCAAGTCCAATGCCAAGATGTGTCATTTAAAAATGACATACTGAGTCCCAAGCATCTTTTACTGGAGGCATGTCTAAATCTTCTGTGTCTTTCTTACTAAGTTACATACCTGGTACGGGGGCATATCAAATCCTGAGAGATGACAAAAGCCTTCGGTCTCAATTCTCAGAAAGAGGAAGGTAAATCTTAAAGAAGGGAAGGTCAGTTGATCTGTTGCTTTTGTTCACCAGATTTCTTTCCAACACTCTAAGCTCCCATAATTGCAAAGCTTCAAAAGGTCCTTACTGTAACATTTGAAAACTGCCACTGCTCCAAAAACAATACAGAGAGGAATGCAAGGAACATGTAGGAACATATTTTTCTCCCTTTTTTGGAGAGTTTAGATTCACAGGACCCAGAACTCCTCTAAATTTGATATCTCTCCTGAAAACCACAGCTGGTAGCCTTATTTTTCTTCCAGCTCCCGACTTCAAACTTCTATCCTGGCCAGCATGAATCATTTGAAATAGGCAACTATTCTCCTTCAGATTTTTTTTCCCCCTTTACATGCCGGAGTGGAATCTGCACTTGGTCACCTGAATCTGCAGGACAAATGCTTTTCTCCTTCCTTGGGACCGCAGGAAATCTATGCAGTCAACACAGTTCTCTGTTTGGTCTGCTAGTCTTTCTCTGGCATGGAGAGCTGGTCCGGCCACATCAGACATGCATAGCCATAGTTCAGTCTCCTTCCTGAACATCTGACATGGTTGTTGTTGTTGTTGACAAAACTTTCAGAAAAAACACAGATTTTAATGTTTGCCCGACTTGGGAAGGTTCCAAGTTTCAAGCAATAGGCACACAGAGCAAAGGGTCTCAGTCTCTCGTGTGTGGGTTTGACGCATCCCGTATTGGGTTGGTGCAGATCAGAGGTGGTATTCAGCCGGTTCGTTGGTAAAGATCAGAGATGGTATTCAGCCAGTTTGAACTGGTTCGCCCGAACTAGTAGTGGAAATCGCAGGTGGGCATGCTCACCCACTCCGGCTCTATTTAGGCACGTTTTTGAGGCCAGGCGCATGCGTGGAAGGCCGGGCGCATGCATGGACATGCGTGCACACATTTGCGAACCTGTAGGGAAAGTAAGTGAATACCACTCCTGGTGCAGATGGAACAGAAATGCACTGCTTCACACAGTCATTTTGTATCAGATGCACACAGCTCTGCATCTGATACAATCTGTAGTTCACGTCTCGGAAAACAAGTGTTTTGGCATTAAAAAAAAAGTCTGACTGTATGAATAGATAGTTAATACACACAAAGCCTGAATGCATTATTTGTCTTACTTTAGCCAACTCCTAGAGCAATCAGCGTTACAAAGGATTGCTAACAGAATCACAAGAGTTATCATCAAATAGATTTATGTGTAAGTAAGGCTATTTAAACTTGTAACAAAAGCTATTATGATACAAATAGCTGTAACAGAGCAACTCCCACAAAAATCATTCAGTATCACACCCTGATAAGGTTAAGGTACACAGAACCATTGTTATATGAAAGAAAGAAAAAAAATATTTAAGGTATTCTTTTTGCCTTAAACATATGGCAACCAAACAGGTTTAATTACCACACCTTATACTTAGCCTACTAACTGTTTCAAGAAAACACCCAGGAATACTATTTAGAATATTAGAACATAGAATAACAGAGTTGGAAGGAACCTTGGAGGTCATCTAGTCCAACCCCCTGCCTGAGCAGGAGAGTCTATTCCATTTCAGACAAACAGCTGTCCAGTCTCTTCTTCAAAGCCTCCTGTGATGGGGCACCCACAACTTCTGAGTCATTCCACTGAGTCTACAGTCATTTTGTAAGGTATCGCTTCTATTAGATTCCTCTTGTCTATTAATAGGAGGAGTAAACTTTCCCTAGGCAATGAACACTAATATATAGCAAAAAGATTTTCCTACAATTAAGCTACTCAGTCAAATGAAGTAGAAATAAAACAAAAGCTATCAGTAATGTTAAATGATCTAAGTGAGAAACATGCAAACCATCAAGCCTCCAGATACACATTTTTCATTAAGATATAATAAATACCTTCTAAAATACATCTACTTTCCAAAAAAAAGAGAGAGAGAGAGACCAGTTTGGCAATTCATTCTGGACAGACATAACACAAGTTATCTTTTGGCAATGTGCCTAAGAGCATATATGACTGATGAATGATATTGCCAATGGAGTATTTTAATATGAAGCTACCCCTTGTAACCTGTTCATATGATCCATCAAAAATACTAGCTGCTTTTAAAATTACATGCCTTCCAACCAGTATTTCTTGTTTAAACATGCTGTCTACTTGAGAAGCATTACTTGGTTGAACAAGCAATGATTGCTAAAAACTATGGTGAGTGGTCTCACCATTCAATCTGGCCAAATTGTAGCTCAAACTTCCTTCTGGTATTGTATTGTATTTATTTATCAAATTTTTATACCACCCTTCTCTCAAAGGGACTCAGAGCGGTGTACAGCCAAGATAAAAACCAACAATATAAAAGTTAAAAACAATTTAAAATTATTAAATAGTTTGGCCAATCATCTAAAACACAATAACCCATTAAAATAATATTTTAGGCCAGCCCTGCTTGATGGAATAATAGCGTTCTAAGGGCGTGGCAGAAGGTATGGAGGTTGGAATCCGACGAATCTCCGGGGACAGCTCGTTCCAGAAGGCAAGTGCTCCCACAGAGAAGGCTCTCCCCCTGGGGGTCGCCAGTCGACACTGTCTAACCGACAGCACCCTGAGGAGACCCTCTCTGTAGGAGCGTACTGGTTGGTGGGAGGCTATCGGAGGCAGAAGGAGGTCTCGTAAATTGTATTCCTTTTTAACGAGCTCAGTTAGTCTGCTCCTGCTTTTTTAATTTTGGTTGGGTTTTTTGTTGTTGTTTTTTTTAGAAAGAGAGAGAAAAAATAAGCCCATGGGTCTTGCTTCTTGATGTGCACTCACTTTTAAATACTTTTGAATTAATCCCGTGGGAAGTTCTCAAGCAGGGCCCCTAAAAGGAATTCATTCCACATGATTTATGTAACAAAACTTTAGGTTTGATGAGCACTGAAAAGAGCTAACAAACAAACAATGCACCTTGCAATGGTCTTAAGTCAAATTAGAATTGTCAACATTTCATTCTAACCACTAAGAATTCATTCAGTTGCCTGTCCTATAAGATATTGGATATAAATATGAAGTTGCTTTTTCTTTGGTCTATGTAACTCAGCATTGCTTACACTAATTGGTAGTGTGTCTATAGTCCTTCAGGGCCCCGTTACATTCAAAATAATGGAGGTCAGGCTTTAGAAATTTTATCTATATCCACACATTTCACTCCTCAAAACATGACACTAAGAATAGTCAAGATGTATATTTTCCTCTTTTAAAAGGGCATTCATTGTAAAGTGAGGTTAGAATAAAGCAGCTCATGCTGCCCTCTTGTGGTAAAAGAATAGAAGACATAATTATTCAAGTTAAAACTAATGCAGCTGTTGTAATAGTCGTTTCTTACTGTACCGTTTTTCAAAAGCCAGATCAATTTGGTAAATTCTTACTAGCGGTTTGCCAAGAGGCACTTTGCCAAGATTAAGAATGGGTGGTGCACACTAAGCTTGCTTTGCTGCACCAGCAATTGGTTTTTCAGGAAGCCACTGGACTTTCTTGGTTTTTCTTTTGAAGACGTTTCGCTTTTCATCCAAGAAGCTTCTTCGGCTCTGGCAGGATAGTGGGGTATGGAAGGATTTATATTCCTTGCAGACAGCTGGTAATTTGCTTCCTTTTAGAGACTCGTTGAAGCACTTGGAGGTTTATCTGTGTCCTTAGGGTCACCTGACTAATGCTCCTAGTTCCTATAGTCTGCAATATTTCCTCTGGAAATCCATTCCTACTCCCACACCATTCAAAGGGTGTTCATCCCAAAATGGTATAGCTAAACGTCTGTTGAGATTCTCAGTCATCCAGGTCATGGTTATCCCAAAAGTGCTTTTTCAAGAGGCAACTGGACTTTCTTGTTTTGTTTTGGTTTTTTTTTTTTTTTTGAAGATGTTTCGCTTCTCATCCAAAAAGCTTCTTCAGCTCTGACAGGATAGTGTGGAATGGAAGGATTTATATTCCTTGCAGACAGCTGGTCATTTGCATCCTTTTAGAGAGTCATTGAAGCACTTGGGTTTCCAGAGGGGGAAAAAAACTGCAGACTAAAAGAACCAGGATCACTACTCAGGTGACTCTGAGGACACAGATAAACCTCCAAGTGCTTCAACAACCCTCTAAAAGGATGCAAATGTCCAGCTGTCTGCAAGGAATATAAATCCTTCCATTCCCTACTATCCTGTCAGAGCTGAAGAAGCTTCTTGGCTGAGGAGCGAAATGTCTTCAAAGAAAAACAAGAAAGTCCAATTGCCTACTGAAAAAGCATCTTTGGGACAGCCATGACCTGGATGACTGAGAATCTCTGAAGACGATTGGCAGTGGTACCTTAGTTACAAGGTGCGCATCAAAAAGATCTACTTAATGCTGCTATTGCTACATTACTGTGACCAATTAAAAAAATGTTATTTATTCACCCATTAAATCTCTCAATCTCTCTCTTTCAGGAATTTTAGGTGGAGAGCCATGTTAGTTTACAGTGACAAAGAAATCAGCAGCTGCCTAGTAGCATTTTTTTTTCTCTTCTGAAGCTCGCAACAACTTATACCTTTTAATAAAAATGTATTAGCCAAAAAAAGGAGCTACCAGGATCCTTCTGATCTCTCACCCCACCCGTATCCACTCCTGGTCACATGTTCTCATTTTTACATTTGTTTATATTTGCTTTATGCTGTGTACCACTAAGCTACTGAGTATGATGGATGGTCACAGAGTTTAAATAGAACACTGTAATTGGAAACTCAGCACATGTCAGAAACATGCTTAAGCATGCCCAGTCAGGTTTGGCCTATAGAAAACACAGGGAGATACTAGCATGATACCTTTGTAAAAGCAAAAAGACCAGAAAAACAACTTTCACTGTGCAATGAATGAAACATCAACCAATAGTCTTGCTTAATGTCAGAAATTCATTTTGGCTTGGCTCTATGGTCATTAGTAAGCCTCTAATACTTTTCTTCTCTTCCAAGTTCTTTGTCAGTCACAGAACTCAAGGGAGGAAGGAGACAACTCTTGACAGTGAAAGAGGCTTTTAAGGAAGTGGAAGTTACCTTATCCACAAAGAACATGAGGAAAGATCTCACATTTTCAAGAGCATCTCCCCTCAATGGCAGTCAGATGAGTTATCCTTACTCTGTGTTCAGGCAATCTAAGTTTTCTAAGCCTCCTTCGTGTCATGGTTTCATGTGCTAATTTGAAATCAATCTTTAACCAGATTTAAAGCTGAATTACAATTTAAAGGAAACATATGTCAATTAAGACTGGCAAAGGAAAACTCAAGACCAGGGGTGAAATCCAGCAGGTTCTGACAAGTTCTGGAGAACCAGTAGCAGAAATTTTGAGTAGTTCAGAGAAACAGCAAATACCACCTCTAGCTGGCCCCAGAGTGGGGTGGGAGTGGAGATTTTGCAATATCTCCCCCCAGGAGTGGGGAGGAAATGGAGATTTTGCAGTATCCTTCCCCTGACATGCCCACCAAGCCACACCACGCCCACCAAGCCATGCCCACAGAACCGGTAGTAAAAAAAATTGAGCAGTGATTTCACCACTGCTCAAGACCATATTGGTTGGAAACATGCAGAAGAGGCCATCCTGCAGTGGAAAGACAATGGCTAAATAATTATGATATTACTAACAAAGTAAACTAAACTAAACGTCTTATCCTTTTTGGCAATAAGAAAACAAGCAGAGTTTTTACAGTAAGCGAATTTTATGTTGCTAGTAGGACCATAAATTAGAGGGTGAAAATATTATTCTGCACTTTCTCAATCAATGAACCTTTAAGCCATGGGTGGGTTCCACTTACCTTTGCTACTAGTTTGCAACGGGAACGCCTGTGCACGCTTGCTTTGCTCACACGTGGCACTTCTGCGCATGCAGAAGTGTGCATGATGACATCTGGGCTGGTGGGCAGAGCCTCCCGCAGCCGTTACTACCGGTTCGCCATATCCGGACCAAACCGGTAGCAACCCACTTTAAGCACATGTCATGATGTCAACTGAAGAAGACATCACTGCAAAAAAATTGCCAGCTACACTAAGTAGACATTAAAAATGTGAACATTCTGCAGATGCCACTTAGCTGAAAAGTGGCATGAAGGGGAAATAATCTTTTGATCATTCATACAAGAGCCATGGTGATGCAGTGATTAGAATGGAGTATTGCAGTCTAATTCTGCCTACTGCTGACAGCTGGCAGTTCGATTCTCACCGGCTCAAGGTTGACTCAGCCTTCCATCCTTCCGAGGTTTGGTAAAATGAGGAGCCAGATTGTTGGGGGAAATATGCTGACTCTGTAAACCGCTTAGAGAGGGCTGTAAAGGATTGTGAAGTGGTATATAAGTCTAAGTGCTATTGCTATACATCAAAAGTGTCATCTACAACCTACCAACAATGATGTCAAAAGGATAACATGCATGCAATAATGTCACCATTCAAATAGTGTGATGACGTTCCTGAATCACCTATCCTCTGCTTCTTCTTGCCCATTCCTGGAATAGTCAGCAGTATTTCACTATTGTAAAGTGATAGAAACTTACCAATAGGGTTTCTGTCAAAAAACAGCACTGGAGTTCTCAAAACCGACTGAAACATTTTGTCATGTAAAGTCCGAGCTGCGTTAACCAAAATGTGAAACATAATTAGGCTCCTCAGTATACTGAAAAGTATCGTAGCCACAGTTAAACCTGTATTTAAATGAAGGGCAGAATTACATAATGTAATCTATCAACTTCAAGAATCTATTGACAAACTTTTTTTTAAAAAAAAAATCATGCATCACAACGATAGTAGTTCGACAGTAATTTATTTAACATCAAATACTGTTAATTTAACAAACCTTCTGCAACAAGAAAATTAGTAATTCTGCACAAATTTCCTACAAGTTATTTGCCTCTAGCTGGGTAACAAGAAGCGCAAATAGCTTTTGATAAGCCCATGATCTGACTTAAATTCATCATTAAAGTAAATCTTTTATTTATTTGTTGGATGTATGTGGTACCCATCTTGTCTGGTAGTGAGTCTAGGAAACTCTTCCTTATATTTTTCCCTACTGCTGCTATTTATCCCTGTTTGGTGGTAAGCATAAATAAAATAACTGATAGAGGTGCATTCATGGACCTACATTTGACTGACATTCAGTTAACAAAGGATCCAGCCAAACAATTCAGGCTTGTACGTTGTTCTCTGTTATTCTTTGTTTTTAAATATTTTTTAAAATGTTTTTTAAATGTTTTAACAAGTTAAATATTTTAACAATTGTAAGCTGCCCAGAGTCACTGGGAATTGGGCAGCATATAAATTTAATAAATTATCATTATATACACAACAGTGCGAATTCACATCTGCCAGTCCTTTAGCTGGTATTGGGCTTTATTTTTCTCTTTTTTTGCGTGTGACAGAGATAACAAGGCCCTGTGAGACTCTGAGCAGGTAGACTGCTGCTTCTCAGTCTGCCGTGGGGCACACTTTGGGGATGGAGTTGTAAAGGAGTTAAATGCGTCTATTAAAACACAATTTCATGCAATAAATGTCTTGTTTTAGGAAAAAAATGTACAGCTAAAAATGGATGACTTGCCCCAGATTTCAACAGGGTTGCTCTGGAGTTACAAAATTACTACGGGGCCATGTGTATTCTGCAGGATGCTTATCCCTGGTATGCACAGTGGTCCCTTAAGAGTCCAATGAAAGGACAGACAGACATTTTTTATTATAAGTAAAGGTAAAGGTTTCCCTCGCACATATGTGCTAGTCGTTCCCGACTCTAGGGGGCGGTGCTCATCTCCATTTCTAAGACGAAGAGCCAGCGCTGTCCGAAGACGTCTCCATGGTCATGTGGCCGGCACGACTAAACACCAAGGTGCACAGAACGCTGTTACTTTCCCACCAAAGGTGGTCCCTATTTTTCTACTTGCATTTTTTACATGCTTTCAAACTGCTAGGTTGGCAGAAACTGGGACAAGTAACAGGAGCTTGCCCTGTTACGCAGCACTAGGAATTCGAACCACTGAACTGCCGAATTTCGATCGACAAGCTCAGAGTCTTAGCCACTGAGCCACCGCATCCCCTTTTCTTTATTATAGTCACTGACTAATCAACATATAAACAGCAAAACACGGAGAACAATAACACATATTCTAACAATAACTCCTTAAACCCTGATCGGATTTTAAAACTATACCTCTATTTAAATAAAAAAGGTGTTTGAAGGCAAACATTTTTTAAAGTCTGTGTTCTGGAAATTTTAATATGCATTTAAAATGGCTGAATGCTATTTTATGCATTAACAACAGGCTGGTGACAGACACACAGGTCCTGCTGGTCACTAGGTAGATTTAGCATGTTTAGGGCAGTTAAGAATTAGCAGCAGGCTCAATTTCAAATTTCCTGTGAATCTGTTCATAATAATAAAAACATGGCTGGGATAATCCATTTGGAAAGGTAAAGCTTATGATGAGTTTTCAAATATTCAATTTTTATTTACCTTCCAGTTAAGCTCTTCCTGAAGTGACTATGTTCTCCCATATGGTATAGTTTTTAATTGTTTTGATTTCCTAATGTTTGAGGGGTTCTTAGTGCTCTCTGAGCTTGATTGTTTTCTTGAAGACATTTCATTATCCAAACTAGGTAACATCATCATTGCTAATATTTGTATGTTTCTAATGCTTGCATTATTATTTTACCTTTTGGTTTCCCGATATTGCTTGTGTTTTAACCATATAAATTGCCCAGAGTCACATATTGACGGCTATATAAATTCAATCAATAAATCAATTGCTTTCAAAATTCAGACTATAAATTCTCTATCCATCTTAAGACTATTTTTAAAGAGATAATCTAATTAATACAGTCAGAGAAGAAAACAGCATCCTCTTAATCTACAATTATCTACAGTATATACTTCTAAAACCCTTCAGTCTTTTTGTACTGTTCAAATAGTACATCATAGGGCAGCCAGTTTTAAACCAAGGCACGTCAAATGACGTAACTTACAGAATTCCAGGAGCCATTACACTCCTGTAATGGGAGTGAAATTTGGGGAAGGTGTGGCTATCAATTTCAGTGTTGCTGTGTTGCCACTGCTTCAACACAGGTACATTGTTATAGTCAGAGCAATGTGATCATCATTTATGTTCCTTAATATCTTCCCACAACTCATTGGGGAAGCCGGCAGGAAATGTAAACTTGATTATTGATTGCCAATGCTCCCTGCCAACTTCTCAAAATTGAAGTATTTGCTTATGGGAAGCTGGCAGGGAGCATCAGCAATAGGGAAGTTGGTAGGAAAGGTTGCAAGTCTCCCCTACCCTGAAGTTCTCCAGCCTCTCTTGGGCACTCCGCACACCCTTCCTGACCAGCACCACATGGCCACAGACCCAACATTCAAGGTACGTCTTGCACATACTCATGTACCTTCCCAATTCCCGCAACCCACACTTCCACACCCGGGCCTGACACCCTTCCTGATTTGCACTACACTCCTGCATACCATTCCTGTCAGCGCCACGCAAGATGTACAGTGTGCAGATCAGGGAGTGTGTACAGGGCACATAAGAAATGCCACACACGTCAAGGAGGATGCATAGAAGTTTTGGAGTTGCACACAAGGGGTTGGGAAGAATATGTGGGAATGTATCAGCACAACTTACATGATCAGGAAATGTTGCTAGAAAAATGATCCAATGGGACACAGGTTGTCTAGTAACATTTAAAAGTTATTTAAAAACCCTCATATTTTAAGATCATGGTATAGATTTTTGCAAATTATAGTTGATATTTTAAAAGTTTTTACCTGCATACATTCCTAAATACCAGGGAAGATCCAGATTTTCTGTGATATTTTGCCCACCATATTCCATTCTAGTGACATTTAGCATTACTTGCTGGTTTGCCCTGTGGACACATGGAAAGAAGGTATTTCAAACAAGCTTGCAAGCACATGAGAACATATTGCTTGGAATAAATCTCTGGTTTCTCTCTAAGTTTCAGAAAAGTTGAAACAGCTCCCTTTGCAATGCATAAAACAACAGTCCTTCTTCAACTGTAATCTGTAATTTCTGAAATAATAAACCATATGTGGACTTCTGATATTATTATTTATTTATTTATTTGTCAACAAGTACAAGGAAATAAGTAACAGTATAGACATAGACATGGACATAAAAGGAAATAAATAAGCAAAACATAGCCATAAACACATAAAATGAGTAAACATAAATGGGAACAGTAGGACAAGGACGGTAGGCACGCTGGTGCGCTTATGCACACCCCCTTAGGGATTTCTTAAGAAACATGAAAGGTCTACGGTAAACATCTTAAGGTAAAAGGTATGGGGATTAGCGAGACTAACGACAGGATCAGGTAGAGTGTTCCAGACATTTACTACTCTATTGCAGAAGTCATATTTCTTACAATCAAGATTAGAGCGAATTACATTGAGTTTGAATCTCTTGTGTTATTGCAGTTGAAATTAAAGTACTCATTTATAGGTAGGACATTTTGGTAAATAATCTCATGAGCTAAGCTTAGGTTGGAACGTAGACGGCATAGTTCGAAGCTATCAAGCCTGGTGGTATAGGAAAAATACATTAAATAAGGAAAAGGAAAATCAATGTGAAGATACCGCCTGCTTTGGCAATGTTATGTGTTTCAGTACATTTAGTTTTACCACAGAAATAAATAGTAAAAATCAGGGTTTGTTCCAAATCATGTTGTTATTTAATAAAATCTTTTGCATTACCTTTCAATAAATAACAATGTAAGGTAGCATAGAGCATAGAAATATAACACAATTAACAACACCATTTTAAAAACAACAACAGTAGAGTATCATGTAGAGTTTAAAATGCTAAAGTATTTAATTCTATTCCAATATGGGATCTAAAAGGTTTTTAAACAAATGTTGAGGCTCTTCTCTACTAGGATTGTTTCAAAGGGACACCCTGTGATGGATTAGAACACATGGCCTCTAAGTACAAAATTTGTGAATGTAAGATTTCTTTTATAAACTGCATAATTCACTAACTGTAAATTCATTTAATTGAATCAATGACATATAGTCAAAAAGAAATTAAGGTAAATGTAATCCACTCATTAAAAGATGCATGTTAAAAGGATACAAAAATCTGTAAAGATTTTATACTGGTACCAGTGTTGCATCTTCACAAACAATTTCATTTACTGAATTTTCCCTTACATATTCTTTATGCTTTGTTTTGTTGTTTCAATTGTGGGAGTTTTTTTTCAAACTTTGAATGTGTACTTTATTTCTTACACTATTTCAAAAATTTGTCTATTGTATATGATACATTTTTAAATCCTGGGTTAAAAATTGTCTTCCGTTAAAACTTCTCTCATTTTATTAAGAATAATATTGATATATCTATTGAAATAGAAGAATTAAGGATTTTCAAAAGTGTAAATTACACACTAGGAAAATTATAGCTAGTAAAAGAGTAGTCTCTATTTAACAGTAAGTGGACAAAGTGGCTTTTTATTATCAGCCAAACTTGTTGATACAGTTTAATACTGATTGATCCGCTAGAAGTCTCACGTGTTCATTAAATACTGTGAAAAATCATGGTTTATCTGGATGATTTCACAGAATCCATCCAGGAAGTGGATTTCTGGCTCTCCTAACTGTTATTTTGTACAAAGTTTTCTTTTACTTTATACTAATGAGCTGCCAATTTTTAGATTTCTGAGAGAGAGGGAGAATTTTGGAATATTTTTAATGAAAGATGGTAAAAGCACAATGCACAAAATAAAAATGAAATAATAGTTTTGGGATGGGGTAAAGAGAAAGGGTGACTGCATTTTTCCATAAATTCAAACTGTACTTACCAAAAATACGATGAACTAATATGAAGAACTGCTGTATGGATTTCCAAAGAATAAAAGCATTTTTGTCTTGTTTTCAAAAAGAATATGGATCAAAAGCAGGGGTGAAATGCTCCCGGATCGCCCGATCCGATAGCGATGGAGGCGGGTGGTTCGGAGAACTGGTAGCAAAAATCCCTGCCCCTGCCCCCACATGCCCAGCTGAGCCGCACAATCATCAGAAGCTTTTTTTTTTACTTTTAAAAGCATTTTTTTCTACAACTACAGCCGAAAAAACGCTTTTAAAAGTAAAAAAAAAAAGCCTCTGATGATCACGCAGCTCGTCAAAGGCATTTACAAGAAAAAAACCTTTATTTTTTTTTAAATGCTCTGACGATCCCAGCTGAGTTCCCTGATCCGCAGAGGCTTTTTTAAAAAGCCTCTGCCGATCAGGGAACTCAGCTGGGATCGTCGGAGCCTTTTGAAAACATTTTTTTACAACCTCTTAGCCAAAGAGGTTGTAGAAAAAATGGTTTTAAAAGTAAAAAAAAAAAAATGGCCACGCCCACCCAGTCACATTACCCCCCCACCAAGCCACGTCCACAGAACCGGTAGTAAGAAATTTTAGATTTCACCCCTGATCAAAAGTCCTGATTTACTCATTTGCCACATTCTTAAAAGTGACAATTTACATGATTTATATAGAAACAATCACTCACCAATAAGAAAGCCACCAATCCTGGAGTACATAAGTAACCTAAAACAGTTAAAACAATTCTTTTAGAATTTATTTTGGATTATTTAATGCCTTGTGGTTTAAATTCAAAACATGTTTCAAGTATGATAAACTATCCTTGAGCCTTTCTTTTTAGATATACATACTATTCAAAAAAATAAATACATGCATGCACATACTTATATGCAAAAATTTTAGATTCTTCCAGTCAACTAGTATTTTTTTTAATAAGCGAACAGAAGCAAATGTTCATGGTATGAAGTTAACCACAACACCAAAGGTGCTTTTTGAAAAGGCAACTTGATTTTCTTTGTTTTTGCTTAAAGACAAAAACACTTGTCATCCAAGAAGCTTCTCCGGTTCTGAAGAGAAGAGAATCGAAGAAGCTTCTTGGATGAGAAGCTAAACATCTTCAAGCAAAAACAAAGGAAACCCAGTGCCTTTTGAAAAAGCACCTTCGGAAGAACCATGTTCCAGATGACTAAGAATCTCCATAGACTCCATATTTTTGTTGCCTTCAGACCTCTTCCCTCTGTTTTAGGTTATTAGACTTAGTATTAAGAATTTTGTAGAGAGATTTTAATGTTTCACTATTATAGTTCAATATTGTGATATCAATGCTAGCTATGTGCTATTTTTATCTTTCATAAGATTCAATGTTATTATTAAAATACCTTGTGCTAATCTATGACCCAAATCAAGATTTGATGGACTGATACCTCCAAATCAATCTTGAATAAAAGTAAAGATTTGGGAATGGCTTTCACAGTCCTCACCACTTGAATATTACTGAAGATATTCAGAGAAGTCTCAAACATGCAGTAAAACAGCACAACTTTCTGAAGGCCTTTCAAACTCTTGACATGTTCCCTGTTCTTACTCTCAATCTGTGCACAACTGAACATAAACAGTAATCGTGCATTCCGATTTGTGGGAAAATGTGGCATTTAACTTTGTGTAATGTTGTAACAGCTTCCATTCATTAGGAATTAATTTAAACATAGAATTTGATCTGGATTGCCTAAAATTTTTAATATGCACCAAAAAGCATTCTGGATTCTCAGACATCCTAGACCAGGAGTGTTAAACTCAAGACCCATGGGCCGGATCTGGCCTGCGGAGTGCTTAAATCTGGCCCGTGGGGCCGGACTGGAAATATCAAAGGATCAGCCGGCAGTGCCTCTGCAGTCCAAAACTGGCTGCATCATCCCCCCTCCCCTGCAGCCCATTTTCAGCCTCCACAGCATCCTGCAGTACTCTGCTGGCTAAAAACGGGCCACACAGAGGCCTCGGGAGGCCTCTGCGTGGCCCATCTTTGGCCAGCAGAGTGCTGCTGGAAGCTGGGGGGGGGTGAAAACAGGGCACGGGGGGTGCGGCCACCCACACCCCGTTTTGGCCGGCAAGTTGCTGCAGGAGGTGTCCATCCCATCTCCCCCCTCCCCAGCCGGCGGAGAACTACAATGCTAATCCGGCCCTTGAAGAAATCCAGTTTGACACTCCTGTCCTAGACTGTCAACTTCTTCAGCTCCACTCAGAATGTTCTGAACAGTCTTTTTTTTTTTTCAAGAAGATCAACCATCTTTTATAAATTAAGAATTAGTAGGATCCACTATCTTTCTTTCAATATAGATCAGCAGCCAAGGAACCTCTCTACCCATAGCAGCCCTGAAAAGAAAATGATTATCTGCTTCTATTTTAATCTCATACAATAATGTAACGCCTTAAAGAGATTGCTCCTTGCCATGTATCTTACTCAAGAATAGAAGATTAGTTGATAATCCTCACAATTCTCAGAATCCAGGCACAGCATTTTTTAGCAACATTGCCTCACTCACTGTGGTTGGGACTATTCCTTTCTCAAAATGGTATTAAGCTTTTTCAAGCTTCCTCTTTCAGCTAGTGGTAGGAGTAGTACAAACAAAAAATATAAGCTAAGTAACAGTAAGCCAAGCTAAGCATCTTATCTGCAATCTTACACCACAATAACTGAAAGTTATCTCATCAACTATGACTATATGGTAGATTGGACACATCAGTTACATATTGTAGGAGTTGTGACATCCAAATAAAGAAAACTCAAGAATGCCTAAAACATTCTCAGTTTGCCATCAGGCAGTTATCAGCACTATCTAAAAACTAAAATGGAATAAATTCTAAAGCAGAGATTCTCAATAGTGTTAGATCTATTATAGAGGGGAATTAGAAGTAGCCATGGTGGGACTCAGAATAAGGCTTAATTGAGTCTTAAATTCCCAGGTTGGCACCCTGAAAAGGTAATGCTACCAAGAAAATGTTGTTTTTTTCACTATTGTACTGCAAGCATGGTAATACAATTCCTTGAATTTAGTTACATATGACTAAGTTTACTCATTATTATTTTTAATTTGACTGTATTATTTCCAGGTCTGTGGAAGAGACTGACCGAAGTTGTGTAATCAATAGCTTTAGCCCCTCAATATCTCACAAGACCTGGGGTGGAATGGAAAGCCACTAAGTCAAAGCTCATACCCCTAACATCCTACTAATATTCAGAAGTAAACAATTCATAATATTTAAACATTAATTTATGCTAACTACGTATATTTTAAAAGGGGGTATTTCCCTATAAACAGAAAATTCTACTGCAATGTTTGAAAGATTAATTTCAATAAACTTTTTTCTTTTTATAATCAAATTGTATGGAATGTTTTCTTTTGAAATTACGTGCGAAAAGAAACAGATAGATCACTGCTCCATCCTTACAGTAAATAAATCTCAACCTCATTTTACAATCTGACCACTTTATTTCAAAGAGGAAAATATCTCTTTTATGCATTAAATCTTGCTACTTCACTTCATACACACAGAATAGGAAAGTGGTATGTGCTAAACTATTAAAAACAATTATCAGCAACATTTTCCTTTTTGATCCCTAAAAAAGCTTACCTGTGCCAAAATATTGAGAACTAAAAGTATAAAAATTACAAAATAATTTGCACCAGCAGAAAAGTACTTCTTATAAATGGTAAAGCCAATTTTTCCTTCTGATCGACTTTCTTCTGGCAGTGCGGTTAGGAGTGGTCCCATCTACAATACAATGGAAGTGAAAATTAAGGAAAAGGATTTTGTTAAGACTAATTCTACAAAAAAATAAGTTTCCAAAACAGATTTTCTAATTCTTTAGCTACCTTCCCCAATCTGAGGAAATAATGCATCTAGGTTAATTTAAAAGATCAACCTTTGATGTGGGCTATCAATTACATAATTTAAGTGGATTCTTTTACAATACTTTTGATTATTATTTTGATTAGGTTAATAAAACACCACATATTTATACATATTACGAATTATGTATGCATATTTGCATATTACATTGCATATTATTTATGCATATTTGCATATAACAAATTCTGTGCCAGAATGTTAAATCTGATATAGTTCAGAAGATGTTCTGCTTATTATGAAAAGGACAACTTGTTCATGCTTTCCATTCATTCTTCTCAATCGTTAATGTGAAGTAGTAAGCACCTGAAATTAAAATGTATACTCTTAAGAGTATAGATGTTCTTTGTTATTTATGCCAAAATGTGCAAGTTTAAGTATCATATTTCACAGCAAAAATGTTAATGCCAATGGAAAATATTTCACAAGATCATGGAATATGATACTTAAACTTGCACATTTTGGCATAAATAAGTAACAGTTTCTTGTTCTACAAATAAAAACACTGTTCAACTTTCAGGCTGTTTTATACTCGTGTCATTTACTCACAGCTGGTGATCCAGCAGTTCCATCTTTCTGTGACTGAACCGAAGACTCCAGGGACCACAGGGAAGACTGAGAAAATGTACGAATCCTAGTCAACTGGTGGCTGGGTGTCCCTGGAGATGGTGGTTGATCATTATCCTCATCTTTTTTCAAAAGGGAAGCAAAATCTATTCCAGATTTAAGGAAGTCTGAGAAAGTACCTTTCCCTACCTCCTTACCCTAGAAAGAAAATACATAGAGACTATAAGGTGCAGAATGGTTGTAAAATAGCCAACTACACTAGTAATTTTTCGGATAACTGCCAGCTGCAATCCAGGCTCCACTTCCACCAAAAAGAATCTTTTAGTAAATGTCCTCCTTTCTCTGAGACCGTCTGTGCTTCCCAGCAACCTGTTTTAAATGATTAAGGTACATTTCAAGGAAGTGTGGGCTCTACAGAGAGATGGATGAATAAATCAAACTTATCCTTCCCGCTGACACTGAGATTTCACCAGTTACACCTTTATTCTACACACTTGTCTTTCATGGACAAGAGGCACCCTTCAGTGGATGGATGTTAAAATGTGGGTCCAAACATTTTACTACTAATGATCAATAACAGAGTACCTTAGACATTTCATACCAAAAGTATCATATTTCTTAACATTTAATTAAGTCATTGGTGTATTATATTTCCCTGTATCCCCCCAATTGTAATGAATTATCGTTTATTTATTCAATTTTTTGTTAAAGTTATATCCTGTCTTTCATGCAGGAGTTTAAGATGTTCTCTCTCCTTTCTCCCCACTCCCCATAACTTTATTTCTATAAACCAGGTGGGGCTAAGGGAGAATGGTTCAACCAAACAGCTTCTGTAGTTAAGAGGAAATCTGAACCTGGATCTCTTTGATGCCAGAAGTCCACTAACTGCTACACAGTACTGGCTCTCTCAATTAAGTGAGCAATTGTCTAAGTAATAGTCCAGACTGAAAATCAAAAATATGATTTCTCATGCTAGGAATGAGAAATACAGCAATAACGCGTACGTTCTCTTGGTATTTTTCTCCTTCTCCAGAAAACTGATGAGGAGATGGAAATGTACCCTTCTGGTTTTGATTAACCAACCACGTGGTTTGATTAACCAACCACATGGTCCATGTTGTTTCCTTAGCAATAGTACCAAAGTGTCTCAACTGTTGCTTTCTTCCAGAACATTTTTTCAACTTCCCAGTCTAGTCTACATCCTTTCTTTCAAGATCGACCCTGTTTGGCTAGATGTTGTAAATCTGAGTTGTTTGTATCGTCTTAAATCTAGAACATCTTAGTTATATATTTCATAACCATGGTTTTGAAGCGAACATTTCAACAAATCATAGTTAAAATTTATCACGTTTTAGAGTCTGGATGCAACTATAACTGGCAATTACAGAAATAAAACAAGATATAAAACTTTCAGGACCTTCTCTGGCTATGCTGTAAGCAGAAAGAAGAAAAGAAGTATTCTCTTTTAATAAACAAGGATTTATCTTGATGCCCGAAGCAACTGATTAAATTGTTCTCATTAAGGCAGCAATAAAAATAGATGTCCTATCAGTTACTATTAATTTCCTGGCTTTTTTCCTCTAATCCCAAATGACATATAATACAATATATGTATATGTATTTATATATGTGTATGTATTTACATATATGTGTAATACAGTATATGTAAATATGGATTTTAATATTGTTTTAAATTTTGTATTTTTTGTATTTTATCTGCTGGCTGTTCACCGCCCCGAGTCCTTCAGGAGAGGGCGGTATACAAATATAATTAACATAACAACATAACATAACAAGTCAGTTGGAAAATCCTACTTGTCAATCCTCCCAACTGACAAATTTCTTCTCCACAATCTTTTTCTAAATAATAATTGGAGAGAAGTATAACAATCTATTTTTAATTTTTTTTAAAAAAAAAGAAGAAGAAGAAGACAGTCTTTATGCTCAGTAAGCCAGAACTGAAGCTAGGATTTAAAATTGGGTGAATCTAAAGCTAACTTGGGCTATTTCAGATTGAATTTGTGATCTAAAACAGTATATGACGTGTAATGGGGCCATCAGGAACTTTGTTATTCATTCTTTTATACTTTCTCCATAAAGAGAGCCCTGGTGTAGTTTTAGTACATTCAACATTTGTTCATCCGTGCAATATATTAATTTAGGGCAAGGGTGAAATCCAGGAGAACCAGTAGCGGAAATTTTGCATAGTTCGGAGAACCAGCAAATACCACCTCTGGCTGGCCCCAGAGTGGGGTGGGAATGGAGATTTTGCAATAGCCTTCCCCCAGGAGTGGGGTGGGAATGAAGATTTTGCAGTATCCTTCCCCTGCCACACCCACCAAGCCATGCCCACAGAACCGTTAGTAAAAAAATTTGGATTTCACCACTGATTTAGGGAGAAAAATAAAGGTAGATGACAAGCCTGCCATGGAAGGTTTTGGGGACTTCTCCAAACTAAAATATTTGCTTATGCAATAATCTAATTTTATTTTATTTTATTGATAATAAACTCTATTTTATTAAAAGCTAGGTTTCTAAATGTGTTATCTTTTAATAGTAAATTTTATGGGTAGCTTGGGAATTATATCGTTTTGGAAACTGACCTATCAGAAAGCTTCATAGCATCCTAACCACATAAGTCTAGAGTGCATTTTTTTCAATGGGTCTCCCCTTCGTAGATGGGATACAACACCATAAATAAATGTATAATAGAAGTGAATCTCATATGTTGGAAAGGTGGTAAAAGTCATGGGTCCACAATGTATATGTGATAGCCCAATTTTAGGATGACTTTTTTTAAGGAAATTCCATAGTTATAATAGTGCCTTCATTAATTACCAAATTTATTTATAGATCAGAACACCTCAATGAAAAATAAAGTGTCAATAGGGCATGTGTTAATGGTAGCATAGTTGATAGTTATTAGATATTGGAAACAGATGAATAATTTTTTTTTGAAAGATGGCAAATTTTTGATTAGCAAATATTTTTATAAAATTATAAAAAAAATAATTATTAGAAGTCTTGTTAGTAATTAGAAATACATAATATCCTTTCTTATATCTGGTTTGTCTAAGGATATATGGAACAATTAAAATTTGTTAATTGGAATTTATTCTAAGATAATTATAGCGAACAGGATATCTTTCTTAGTTAATTTATTTAACTTGATTTCTTTCACAGGTTTTTATACTGCTTCAGTCAACGCAAATATAAATGTCACATTGAAAGCAACATAACAATATTTTATTTATTAGTGACATTAGAACGGAGGAAGAGGGGAGATATTAGATTATGTCTGTTCGATCTTTATTGACTTTATTTGCATTTATATTTGTAATTCATTTAATTTTGACTAAAAGAGCAAAGAATAGGCATGGAACGTAAACAGCTTAGATTCAAGATGCCTAATGTCTTATATACTTACAAATTTCAGCTTTAACATTTTATATTTACAGCTGTAAAGTCAAAATAAAGAGCATATTTTTCCCATGCTATCTAACAGGAAGTTTAGATCTCACTTCAGCTGTTGAAAACTTCAACAGATATATTTTACACTATCTTCTTTTAATTTCTAGCTAGGGGTTTAAAAAGTCCTGACTTTATCATTCAAAAATGGCATTTTAATTTATTTAGTTCTGTAAAATAAATGTATAATTTTGTACGCCATGTAGACACATTACTTGTAACACTGCAAGGTTGACCATGCTATTCTGCTTATTTATAACTCTTCAACTTTAAATATTAAGAATACAGAAAGCAAACTAAAACACTGCCAACCCTCCGAAGATTATTTTTATTTTCACCAACCTCTTTTAAAATTAAGATCTGGCTTGCAGCTCGTAAATATTGCAACTGGTGAGTCACTAAAATGCACACTTTTTTATGCAAAGTCTGACAAATACACCTGCAAAAGAAATGAAACTGAATGAAATGCTGACTTCTTAAAAACAGTAGATCAAGTTGCTATAAAAGTAATTTTTAAAGGCTCCACTTCATACGATAATTAGGAAAGAACTAAACAGTACTATTCATCAGTATCTAATTTGAAACTAAATTCTGGCTCTTGTTCTACTTACTGATATTCAGTATTGGGGGCGGGGGGAGATGGAATGTAAAGATAACCTCAAATAATATCTGATCACAAGAAAAAATTCCAATCTAGGAAAACCATTACAATGCTGAACAGGAGGAGAAACTGAAAGGAGGGAGTCCTATATTCTAAATTGTTGATATAATTTTAGCAAAGCATTTTACTGGACAGTTTATGGAATGTTCCTGCTATACCCTGTTCCTTAAACCACAGAGGAAAAGAGTAGATGAGTACTACCCCAGGCACCAGATCTTTCTAGAAAGTTCTCTTGAGGTCATGCATGAGTCTCAAGCTCTGTTTCCTGAAACAAACCCACAAGCCTTCCATAGGACACAATTGCTTAATTTCTTTGAAGAGAAGTGCTTCATTCACATTGTCACAACTGTAGTTGTCTCACAACTCTTGTTTTATTTATTTAGCGTATGGCCAGGGATCACCAAGGTGATTGGCTGCCTTTGTGAAAGGAATTTTTTCGGGCGTTATCTTTACGCCTGAATGCCAGTAGGCAATTGGGGAAGGCTCCTTTCTTGTCCCTTGCGGTTTATTTGCTCACAGAAATAACCACTGAGCTGTTGACCTTAGCGACATACAGACCCAGCATCTTACCACGTGAGCCACCACGGCCCCTCACGGGTCTAATTTTCCATCTTGAGTTTTTTAGATTTCAGCAGTATTTACATATACTGCAATGTACATTTGCAATGGAAACTTATACAATATTAAGTGTGATGTCCATGAGAGAGTTTAACTGAACCAATTTGCCTGAAAAGTTACATCTGCATTCTAAATCATAGTGGAAACTTCTTATAGCCACAGGAACATCTGATTCAAATTGAAATATATGATTGACCACTCTGAGATATTATATTACACAAAGCTATTTTTTGTGTCTTTCAGCACAAGGTAGACCCTGAATAAAAATTAATACCTGAATATTTACAGGCATTAAATTAAATTTTGCTATAAAAACTTGCTTTAAAGTGTAATAAAATAATAATAAAAATGTCACATTAATCCCTGAAAAATGAACACACGATACTCTACATACCGAATTAAAAAGCCTGGTTTTTCAATGTTAGAAGATAACAGGTATTTTAAAAATAAGAAAGTCACAAGTATGATACAATAATGTATCATATCTATTACAGCAAATTCTTAACATGGGGACATTTATGCTTGAAGGTTTCTCTTCAATCACTACCAACTTACTTTGCTTCTTAAAAAATCAAGAATATGGTCCTAAATCCAGTGACCGTAACATGTTTTCTAAATGATTTAACTCAGTTTACAAAGAGCTAAATAAAAATAATTAATTTCATAATTGCTCCCCTTCTCTGGCACTGATATAATACATTTTTATTGTAAGTGGTCTTGAAGCTACAATAGTTGGGAATCTTCTTCTTAGCATTATTCCCGCACTATGGGAGGGTCTCCTGTCAGCAAAACTGACTTCTTCAGGAGTGATAATCATGCATTTCATGTCTTCCTTGATGTGATCCAACAATAGTTGGCAATATAAAATTTAATAATAAACAAAATGTATGGCGAAAGAAACCAAGAGACAGTAAAAGCAGAAATTTGGGGTTATTCTCAAGATAATATAATTTTACCTAACTTATCTAACCATTAATATTTGATCATGTTCCAGAATTGGATGATTTCAACAGCGGAAATCTAATTAAAAAGTAATCACTTCTCACAAAGGATTCTGAATCATGCCACCGGAACACTATTGTTGCAACTGTTAATTCATAGCATACACATCTTCTTGATTATAATTTTCAGTCCTATGTAAAAAAAAGATTAATTTATAAACCTATGTCTCAAACATGGCATGACCACAGAACTGCAATATATATTATTCCTACAAAATACATGCACACAAATCTTGTTTGGGTAGAGAGAGGAGACAATAGAACAGAAACTATATATATATATTAATTTGATTTATATGCCGCCCTTCTCCGGAGACTCAGGGCGGCTTACAATGCGTTAAGCAATAGCCTTCATTCTTTTGTATATTTATACAAAGTCATCTTATTGCCCCCACAAACTGGGTCCTCATTTCACCTACCTTAGAAAGGATGGAAGGCTGAGTCAACCTTGAGCCTTGGAGAGATTCGAACCAGCAGAAATTGCAGGCAGCTGTGTTAATGACAGGGTGCACCAAACCACTGTACTATCAAGGCTCTTATTGCAAGATTATGTTGGGAGATCCCCTTCTGGGCTCACAGCCTGGTGCACTTTCTCATTTCTGTTGGCCACTAGAGCCAACAGATATACTCAACAATACTGTAGGGCAGTGGTTCTCAATCTGTGGTCCACGGACCCCAGGGACAGCACTGATGTCATCACACTGGATCTGCAAAGACCTGAGGAAACTTTATGATTTTCTGACCTCAGACTCCTTGTCCCGATAAAACCTTCCCTTTAAAGGGAATTCCTCTCCAGCAAAGTCCCAACAAACAGTCTTTCATGAGATTTCACAACTATAGACCTTTATCAGGCTTGGAGAGTGGCCAGGCTGATATCTTCCAAACGCCACGTTGTAGCAGCAATTACTTGGCAAGAAGTCAGGATCAAATCTTCACCCTAATGAAATGAACTAATTGTCTCCTGCAAACTCCCCTCCCCTTCGCTCCTCTTTATTCCCTGTGGGAGGGGCCATTCACTGTCCACCTGTGCCTTTACTCCCGAGTCAGCCCTTGTTCCTTAGCTGTTCCCTTCTCCTGGCAGCTCTGCACATGTGCACACTGGGAACAGGCTCCAGCTGTTCTTCTGCCCCACTGATATCCAACTCCAAAGGCAGCTGATAACTGTCAGATGGCCCTGGCCCCATCTCTGCCTTCAGCACAGAGCAGTCATCAGAGCCTTCCCCAGTCTCTAGGACTGGCCCATGTTCCTCCCCAACCTCCTCACTGTTTGAGTCTGTCACCAGCTCCGTTGGCCGCTGGTGGGCCACAACAGAATTAAATCTTGACTTAAGTCTTGAGGGGGGTTCATGCCATGGTCTGGGGCCACAAAAAGTATTTAAAGAGGGTCAGTGATGCAGAAAAGATTAAGAACCGCTGCTGTAGGGGTTTCCTTCCTTGGACAATTCTCTATTATTTTCATTTCTCTCAGCATGCATATTATGCTTCATAAAGCTGCTGAACTCCGAATTGATTCCTTCTGTCAGAGTACAGAATGGGAAAACTGATATAAAAATGGCACATGGAAAATTATGTATTGTTGGTATATGACACCAGAGAAATTATCCAGAATATATAAAAGCACCTCTGATATAAACTGGAAATGTAAACAACATGAAGGGACCATTTAGCATGCTCGGCGGACACATTAAAAAGTTGTTCTGTGAGTGAGATGGACAGTTGCTAAGTAGGATAAACAACTAACTATGCTAAAAATTTTGGATTCAAATATATGCATTGAAACTGAGGATTTTAAAGATTAATATTCAATTAAAGGCACAATTTTATATCTGAAAAGATATCAAAGCCTATGTGTAGATCAGTATTAAGAAAAGCCTTCCAGATTCTTATAAATAAAATATAAAAGCAATTATCTTTATCAGATTCTGCATGAGGTCATGACATGAAAAACAATGCCTCGTTATTTAAACAATTTAACCTGTCCAAACAAATTAAAATCATTTAAAATCCAAATATGTCTTTTAGGAAAAGGGTCCCTAAACCCCGGTCTGTGGACCAGCACTGGGCCACAGAATGCCAGAAACCGGGCCGTGCAAACAAGCAAAGCCCAATTTGTAGGATGCAGACAGCACATGAAACTACGTTCCCTCCAGTCTACCGAAAAACCTCTCTCCACAGAACCGTCCCTGGCACCCAAAAGGTTGGGGGCCACTGTTTTAGGATGTTTTGCAAAGGCCGTCACTATGGACTTGTGACTGATTTCCAGAGCTTTAGAAATGAAATAATTGGCCAAAGTTTGCAATGCTTTTCTTAAGCCAGGGGTGTCAAACTCGCTGCCCACAGGCTGGATGAGTCATGTGCTGGCCACACTCACCCCAGGTTTAGCGAAGGGGGGAAAAGTAATGATACGTCACATGGTGATGACGTGACAATGCAAGCAAATCAGAATCTGTAAAATTAACATTCTGTCATCCACATAAATAAGACTGGATACTGATATATCAATTCCAGCTTTATCATATGTAAGAAGAACTATTATCTAACACTTAAGTACAAACAGTATATGGGAAGAGGATGAAGTACTATAAAGGAGCATTAAGAAATGCTACAATTTCAAGAAGAAATCACCATTAATCAATATCACAACACATCACCATAAAAGCCCCGTGATTTTTTGAGGTACATGGAAAGCAACAATAATCTACAGTCATAGTTATCAACTGCTACTTTAGGAATATTTCTTTCCTCTCACTCAAAAACAAAAAGGTCAAAAGCCCATAATGTGCAAATGTATGTAAGTATATATTCTTGTTAGCTAATTGCTTCAGCTACCATTTATGGTTCAGAATAACAGAGTAGGAAGGGACCTTGGAGGTCTTCTAGTCCAACCTCAAGTAGGAGACAATATACTATTTAATCAATGAATTAATCAATGAAGGATGTAGTTAGCATTGGATAAGATTTTACTGAGTTCAGCGGTAGTTCCAAATAAACATAGGATTGTACTCTTTAATTGGGAAATATAACTCTTAACTCGAAAATATTATTATTCAACAAAAACATCCCTTTATAATCACGTCAGCTGTTGTTCTTATGACAGAAATACTGAGCCCCCTTCTCCCAATATTTTTGAAATGTTTACATAAATGATTCTGATTTTCTATCGTTAGAATAAGATATAGGAGCAATAATATATTCACCAGGCCACAAAACCCACGAAAGGTCTTTAAATGTTTCAAGTTAACCTTGTTTCCATTTACAGGATAAGAAAGGAGAACCACTGAAGAGAAATGTAAATGTTTAAAAAGTTCACTGTGGAGGTTACATACTTTTCAAACAAATGCCTGCTCACTTCTGCATCCACTGCACTTAATGGATCATCCAAAAGATAGATGTCGGCATCCTGGTACACAGCTCTAAAAAACAGACAAGTAAGGAACAATTAAGGTAAAGGTTCCCCTCGCACATATGTGCTAGTCGTTCCGGAATCTAGGGGGCAGTGCTCATCTCCGTTTCAAAGCTGAAGAGCCAGCGCTGTCTGAAGACGTCTCCATGGTCATGTGGCCAGCATGACTAAACCCCAAAGGTGCACGGAATTCTGTTACCTTCCCGCCATAGGTGATGACTTGCATTTTTCACGTGGTTTCTAACTGCTAGGTTGGCAGAAGCTGGGACAAGTAACGGGAGCTCACTCCGTTACGCAGCACTAGGGATTCGAACCGCTGAAATGCTGACCTTTTGATCGACAAGCTCAGCATTTTAGCCACTGAGCCACTACATCCCTTAAGGAACAATTAGGTTGCTTCTAAAACAAGTGTGTGTGTTTTTAGCAGCAGGACCCAAACAATGAAAGGTGGGGTCTCTCATCTAACTTTATTTCCACTTTCCTGCCCAGTGCAGCTATTGGGTCATTACTGCTGCCCTCACATATTTTTGAGGGAGATACCTTGCTTGGCATCCTTGTCATGGGGGTCCCCAATTCCCGGGCCAAGGCCTGTCTGAAACCAGGCTGTGTGAAGTTCCATTTATGCGAGTGGAGGGCACACACACACCGCTCACACAAATGGAGCTGTGCGCATGCGTGTGTGCCTGCCACACACATGCCCCTCCTCCCCACTCCAGGCTGGGCCACCAAGCTGGAAACTTTGGGCCCCGCTGAGTTAGAGTGGCAGCATGAAAGCTTCTGGCCAGAGAATCCTACAACCAATGGCCTTATGTATGACTAAGAAAAAGATTACAAATCAGAAATAAATGTGATAATGTCATTTCCTGATCGTTACGGCTTTAAGATGATTTTAAAATTTAAAATTAAAAAAAAAAAAGACAAAATGCCAATCTTCCATTTTAACTTTAGACAATCGCATTCAAAAACAAATGAGGGTAGATAAAATAAGAAATACAATATTGGTAAAATCCTGAATCCCATCAGAATTGTTGTTGTTAAGTGGCGTGATCACGCGGTCATTGTTAAGCAATGTTTGTCCCATTTTTATGACCATTCTTGCCACAGTTGTTAAGTGAATCACTGCAGTTAATAAGTTAGTAACCCGGTTGTTAAGTGAACCATTGACTTTGCTTGTCAAAAGGTTGCAAAATTTGTACTAAGCACTTGGATGTTTAGAAGCTGAATCCAGAAAAAATATGCCTTCTAGTTTAAAGGGTGGAACAACACTGTCAACTCATCACCCACTGTGAAACCTCTCCATTAGCTATCAATTTCTAATTCAAAGTTCTATAAACATCCAACATCTGATCACCTGAAAGATCATTTATTTCACTTTGAAGATCATCTCTTTCACTAAAGCTATAATAGTATTTGTATTTTGTGGAGAATAAGGGAGAATAGAACTCCATACCAGTGGTGAAATCCAAATTTTTTTACTACTGGTTCTATGGGCGTGGCTTAATAGGCATGATGTCGCTTGATAGGGCTGGCTTGGTGGGGGTGGCAGAGGGAGGATACTGCAAAATCTCCATTCCCACTCCACTCCAGGGGAAGATTACTGCAAAATCCCCATTCCTTCCCCACTCCTGGGGGAAGGATATTGCAAAACCTCCCTTCCCACCCCACTCTGGGGCCAGCCAGAGGTGGTATTTGCATGCTGGCTTTTATAAAGGCATATTAAAATGTCTCTTTTTGCTAAATGTCTAAATCACTATAGGAAGTCCTCGACTTACAATCACAACTGAGCCCAAAATTTCGGTTGTTAGGTGAGACATTTGTTAAGTGAGTTTTCCCCTATTTTAGGACCTTTCTTGCCACAGTTGTTAAGTGAATCACTGCAGTTAATAAGTTAGTGACCCGGTTGTTAAGTGAATCGGACTTCTCCATTGACTTTGTTTGTCAAAAGGCTGCAAAAGGGGATCAGCTCACATGACCTCCGGACACTGCAATGGTTTTAAGTATGAACCAGTTGCCACCATCTAAATTTTGATCACGTGGTCATGGGGATGCTACAAAGGTTGTAACTGTGAAAAATGTCACTTTTTTCAGTGTCGTAACTTTGAATGGTCACTAAATGAATGTAAGTTGAGGACTACCTGTAATATGTAGCATTGTTTGGTGTTAGGACTTTGATTTCAACAGCTTGATTTCTGTCATTACTTTGTTATCACTAATTGATGCAATTTTAAATTTTTACAGGTGACCTTGAAATGTACATAATTTAGATTTTAGTTTCACCAAATGCATTGAGTATTTAATTGATATCTGCAGGTTCATGATGGTCTCATAAAATTCAAGCCCACTTTACCTAGCAAGATTAATCCTGGCTTTTTGTCCACCGCTCAAAGTAGCTCCTCTGTCTCCAACCATTGTTAGGTCTCCATCTTCCAGCTGCTCAATATCCTATCAATAACAGAGTATTATTCAAATAAAAATGTTTGCGTTTGTCATTTTAATGATTTGAGAACCATCGTAAATATTATTAAGATGCATACGTTCTGTTCAAAAGGAGAACTCATTAATCAGAATTGCTTGGTAAGATTTTCACTCTCCGAAGAAGTGTGTTTATACAATTTATAAACCACTACAAATTAAATATGAATTTTAGGAAATGATGGGCAGTTTTCATAAGGCAAAACAAGATTATTAAAGAAGTGACCAACTGCATTTTTAGAAAATGTGTTTTGCAAAAGGTTTTAAACTGTCTGCTTTTCATCCATCTTCAGCCTGACAGTGGCATCATCAAATGCCATGTCCTGGATTTGATGCATAATATTTTTCAAGTTGCCAAACAAAATTATCTGTCTCTTGGCAATCTATTTTAATGTCCTAGATCACACCTGCCAAATCAAAGATAAAGTTGAAATGTTCTGAAGGATATTCTCTGAAACACAATGCCAGTTTAAGAAGCCAATGGCACTTTTAGGAACAAAATATCCATTGCAATTTCTGTCTTCACTCTCACAAGTAGGGAATGTGAAAGATGTTCTAACCTGAATTATTTTCTCCTAGGATTTATTTTATGCCTTTTAAATGGGATATAGATAAATCTTGAAGTATTACAGCAGAGTATACAACCACAACCCACAAAATTATCCCTGAATTGAAAATTTTAATACGGCAATGGGGAAAAACCTAGTAAACACATATATATTATGAGTCGTTACATTTCATTAAATTCAATTAAAATTAAATTAAATTAAATCAAGTCAATTTTTGTGATGTTCTCTGTTCAGCTCCTTTAAGAATGCTGCCCTGACCCCTCATTTAAAATTAAATGGGGCCTCATCCCAAAAAGGCCCTGTCTGCATAATTATTTATGGATCCAGCCAATTTAAATTACAGTTAAACATGGAGCTATTTTGCACAATGCATGATGTCCTATATTTCACTGGCATTTTATCAATTCTTAAAACATTATTTTATTTTGGATGTTGGGCTGGTTTTTGGAAATCCAAAGGCAATGAGGCTTCCACGAGGACCCTGTAATTTTCTACACATAATGCTTTGTCAAATTTCATTTTCAGAAAATGAAAAACAAGATGTTCAACTCAAAATGTATTTAAAGATGTAGAACTTACTTTTTTAAGAGCACAGACTCTTAAAACCTTCTCATATTTTTCCTTTCGATATTCTTTTCCAAAGAGTATGTTATTTCTTACTGTGCCAGAAAACACCCAGGGTTGCTGAGAAACATAAGCTATTTTTCCTTGGACATCCATAAAACCTTTGATTGTAGACAGCTCACCCAGGACAGCACTCAAGAGTGAAGACTAGAAGCATAGGTTGGGTGGGGTGGGTGGGGGGGAACAGGTTAAAATTATAAATACTGATGTCCACAACACACCTAAGACTTTCCATTCTTTTTACATGTAAGCACAATTTATTAGTATAACCAGAACTAAAGGTCCCCTTTGTTTTCTTATTGTGTCATCTTATGGACCTTTGTGCTTTATCCTTCCATATCTGCAATAGCAATAGCACTTAGACTTATATACCACTTTACAGTGCTTTACAGCCCTCTTTAAGCGATTTACAGAGTCAGCGTATTTGGGTCCTCATTTTACCCACCTCAGAAGGATGAAAGCTGAGTCAACCTTGAGCCTGGTGAGATTTGAACTGCCAAATTGCAGGCAGCCAGCAGGCAACAGTAGTAGCCTGCAGTACTGCAATCTAACCACTGCGCCACCATGGCTCAATAGATGCAATATGGGATTAATAGTAGCTAATACTAATTTCTATGTGAACCTAAGTGGAGTTGGCTAATTGTTTTATTTGTATCTAGTCAGCTAACCCATTCTGGTACTTTATGCCAAAATGGACTTTAGGATAAAATAAAAAAGGATATTCATTTATGGATAGTGAAAAGCATTTGATAACACAACAGCTGTAATACAGACAAATATTTGTTACAGCAAAAATTTCAAAAACAAATTTTTTAAAAAAGAAATTGCCTCATAGCTGCTTTTTAGCTACTCTGATATGGATTATTTATTGGATTCCATTCTTGAATGAACTAGAAAATATAATGGGGATTTTTAAAAACTTAAGAGAAGGAAATGGAAGTGATTTAGTATGTATCAAATAATTCATTACTCTATACCTTTCTATTCCTGTAAACCATCTTTAGTTCTCCTGTCCTGATGTCCTTCAAGAATATTTTATCCTTTTAAATTATTCAAGTCCCTTTTTTTGACTCCATCCAACCAGAGTTTGGTTGCTCTTTCCTTTCTTAGGCCATGCACTCTCCCTTCGTATATTCAGTCTGTTTCTATTTGTTATGACCAAACCATTTCAACATACAAATATTGATCCTTCACTTTTGTATTCAATCACAACATTCTTTCATCACCCATTCATTTTGAATCCCATGTGTTTATTGTTTAATTTAGAAGCAGTCCAACTTTCAGCTCACTCTGGGCAACTTACAACTATTTAAAAAAAAAAAAAGAATTCAAGTGTCCAGAAGAGCAAAATACAAAAACCAAATATAACCAAAGTAACACTAATTTTAAAAACCCCTAAAAGGCACTCCAAAGTCACTCTATACTCAACACCTAGGAAGGAGAACAGACAGGTCTTGAATAATTCACAGAACAAAATAATGTGATACCATATGATTCTACTCTCGATCCTCTCTTTTCTTATATTACCCCATATACACATTTCACAGCACTTAATTTACTTTTATATTTCTTTCGCCATTCAGCTTTCATTTTCTTATAACTAAGAGGGCAGAAGCACACACTTATGCACAGCTATTTTCATTTCTTTCAAAAAACATTCATTCTTTGCAACTGATCATGCGTTACTAGCTTTGTAAGTACCACTCACTTCCACATGTTTGTATCTTAACATCCATCCCTTATAGAATCACAGAAAAACAGAGATGAAAGGGACCATGAGTATTTCTTAAACATTTATTCATAGATCCTTTAAATAAACAAAGGGACATCGTTGTCTTATTTCTTCCACATTATTTGAGTTCACTAACAATAGACTTTTGTTACCACATTCAGTTACCATCCACATGCAATAACACTTCATATTCACACAAAATATTCTATTGATCAAGCCTATTCTATATCACCTGAAGATTGGCCACCTAATGAGAAGGAAGGACTCACTGGAGAAGAGCCTAATGCTGGGAAAGATTGAGGGCAAAACAAGAAGGGGACAACAGAGAACGAGGTGGCTGGATAGAGTCACTGAAGCAGTAGGCATGAGCCTAAATGGACTCCAGAGGATGGTACAGGAAGGCCTGGAGGAAGGTTGTCCATGGGGTCACAATGGGTCAGATATGACTTTGCAACTAACAACAACAAATTCTCTATCACCTGCTTTCTCTAAATCAAAATACATTTTTCTCAGATTCATAATTTTTTTTAATAATTTGCAGGCTAGAAAAAAAATATCTGCTTTGTACATTCACTCACTGGCAAGAAGCAGGATTTCACTTCCCAAGTTTTGTTTGCAGAAAACTTTCAAACAAAACTCTGCCAAAGCACGTAAACTAAACATTAAAGCCTCAGTAGCTTTGTACCCATTCTTGCTACATGTCTCTTTGTATCAGGAAGCAAAACCATTCATCTTCTAATTACATGACTTCCAGTTTAGCTTCTTTCTCTTCTTTGATTCCACACCCATATTTTCCCCAAATCTACTCCACACCACCAAAAATGACAGAATGTCTCATCACTATGTATTCTTCACCAATTCTTTCGTATTTTAATCATGAACAATGAGGTCCATAATGATTTTTGATTCAAAATGAATAATAATAGTAATTTATTAAGGGTACCCTGTATATGCTACCCAACTCCCAGTGACACTGGGCAATTTGCTAATTGTTAAAAACTTTTAAAAAGAAAAAAAACCCACAGAACAAAAAGTGACAGAGAAACACAATCCAGATAGGAACAAAGAAAAAGAGGAAAAAGTGGCTTCAGTCATGCTTTGCCAAAAGTCTGAATGAAGATTCATATCTGCTCGTTGCAGATTCATGAATAGACTGATGTTTAAGTCATATCAGCGGTGAAATCCAGCAGGTTCTGGAGAACTGGTAGCAGAAATTTTGAGTAGTTCAGAGAACCGGTAAATACCACCTCTGGCTGGTCCCAGAATGGGGTGGGAATGGATATTTTGCAATATCCTTCCCCCAGGAGGGGGGAGGGAATGGGGATTTTGCAGTATCCTTTCCCTGCCATGCCCACCAAGCCACACCACGCCCACCAATCCATGCCCACAGAACCGGTGGTAAAAAAAATTGAATTTCACCACTGATTCATATCCATTCTTCTGAATTCATTCCTTAACTCAATTCAATTTCACAAGAGGGGGCTAGCTTCAGTCACATCTATTACATTCTTTCCTTTTCTATTTGTTTCACAGGTATAGATACACTGTTTTTCCTTCTCCTATTTCTTTCACTAATTCATTTTCTTTACCGTTTATTTTCCTTTGTTCCAAGTTGCAACCTTACCTCACTAGGTGAGCCAACAGATTGTGACTTCCACAAACCATCCTGAATACGTCCCTCTGCCCCATATTACTTTTTAGCAAGACAGAAAAGACAGAGATGAGCCTTAACCACACCCACCCATATTACCTGATAATGGGAAGGTCAGTATTGGTCAGTTCTGACAAAGCCCAGTGTTACCTCATCCTACTCACTCTATACAAAAAGGGGGCAGACCCCTCACATCCTGGACATAAACTGTTTCAACTCCTACCCTCAAAACAATGCTATAGAGCACTGCACACCAGAACAACTAGACACAAGAACAGTTTTTCCTGAATGCCATCACTCTGCTAAACAAATAATTCTCTCAACACTGTCAAACTATTTACTAAATCTGCACTACTATTAATCTTCTCATCGTTCTCACCACCCATCTCCTTCCACTTATGACTGTATGACTGTAATTTTGTTGCTTGTATCCTTACGATTTATATTGATATTGTTTCCTGATTGCTTATTTGTACCCTATGACTATCATTAAGTGTTGTACTTTATGATTCTTGAGGAACGTATCTTTTCTTTTATGTACACTCACAGCATATGCACCAAGACAAATTCCTTGTGTGTCCAATCACACTTGGCCAATAAAAAATTATTTTCTATTCTATCTATTCTACAAGTTTGGATCTCAACAGACTGAAACCCAGAGAGTGAACAGGAACAAAATGTCTGTTTTCAAATGCTTCAGAATGAACATCCAAGGGACAACATAATAGTAAAAAAATCAAGGCTTGCCTTTCCCGCTCCCACGGGGCCAATCACGGTGAGTAATTCTCCTGGTTTGACAGTAAATGAAATGTCTTGAAGTGTTGCCATTTCCATGGTCTATTCATTTGGGAAGAAATTAATTTGGTTTCACTGTATTATTTATGCATTTATTTATTTGCTTTCATTAACTGAATACAAATAAAGCAATATACATGTTTATGAAAAAAAATAGAAGAAAACTGAAGAAAACTAAACAAAAATACATTCATTGACTCTATTCATTGTTTTATGCCTTCCGTCAATCTTGGTTCCTGGTGACTACATTTATAGGAATTCCACACAAAATGTATAACATTTTAGAAAATAATCTGATTTAAGAGTATTACTCTTTCCCCAAGTGTAAGGTTTAATCACTCCCATCTATCAAGATCCAAAGAATAATTATCTGTGAAATATCACATGGGATTATGAAACTAATAATTGTTTATAAAATGAATAGGTTTTTTCCCTTATGGTCTGTTTAAAATTACTTCTTGCAAGATAAATAAGACAACCTTAGACTGTCTACTGTTGACCTCATCCCATTCCTAAGAGGTCTGTAAGGGGCATGCATAAGCGCACCAATGTGCCTACCATCCCTGTTCTAATGTCCCCTTTTATTCATATCCATTTCATGTATTAATAATCATGTTTATACTTATATGTTATCTAATACATGCTTGACAAAATAAATAAATAAATAAATAAACAGACACGAGCCTTAACCACACACACACCCATATTACCTGATAATATACTTAATTCATACCTTTCTCTTGTAAACAAGAAAGCCCCAAAGAAAAATTAGAAATAATATCAATTTTATTCAGACCATAAAGTAATATAAGCAGCAAGAAATCAGCATGAGAAAATGTTATTCATGTTCAGAAATAAGAAACAATTACCATTCTATTGCCATTATATTGACTTCTCATCTTTTATTTGATCAAGCTACCTTGAATGTTATTAAATGTTAAACTTGATTGGATTTAAAGCAATAATCAAGTTTCCAGTAAAGGTTCGTATTAAACATAACCCATTGTTTCTAAACCTAAAATACTGTTCCACCAGGATGACAGACAGAAATAATGGGCCACTGGCCTTCTTAAACTTTATGCTTTAATCTCCACAAGGTGGCGAAATAGCTCACTTTATTCCTTTTTTATTGCTTCTAAGGACTTTAAACAGAAAGTCAACTTTCTGTTTAAAGTTATACAATCAAGGTTTTTCCTCACTTTGACCTTGCATTGTCTTCAACAGAAGCAAGCCACTTTCAGCCAACTGCAATGTAACTTATATATAATTATACAATATGGAACATGGTTGTCAGAAAAAGAAAACGGGGAAAAAAACTATCAACATAATATGTGCTTTGTAAAAGGTATGCTTGCACCACAAGGATCTTAAAGGAACGTGACTGAACCTCAGTATACAAGGTGTCAGGCCTGGAAGCCATCTTTTTCATTGGATCTTCAGACTGGCCAAATTTACTACTGTGGGGAAACTGGGAGGTGGGGTTGTATGGAGCCAGGGTGATATATAGTCATAATAACCTTCCTTTCTCAGAGAGTCAAGGACATTTGCCCTGCACCTGGAAGGCTGGAACTGGGAGGCATCTTCAGTTGGGACGGTGTTTGGATTGGACCATGTGATGGACATGTGGGTGTTGGGCAGGGACTTGAACTTTCCTTTGGGTGGGAAAACCTGGAAGCTTTCAGATTTGGGTTTTCCCAGATGTGCCAATATGACATCTCTAATAAAATGGAAATTTCACGTTCCTTTCAAGCTCCCTGTTGAATTCCAGGGAAAGACCATCCACCCTGACCTGGGGCTCTAGCTCTTCCAGGAATGTTTAGGGAAAGGAACGTGAGCAGAGAAAGAGAAAAGGATAAGCGATTGGAATTAGTGTTGCTCCTCACTCCTCTTCATTTCCATCAATAATAATAATAATAATAATAATAATAATAATAATAATAATAATAATAATAATAATAATAATACATTTAAGGTCATAAATGCCAAACAAGAAACTTAAATGGAGGCTACACTTCAGAGAAGGTGTAACTCCTTTTTATACAGTCAGAAACGTCATAAAATAACATCCTGGCTTCCTAATTAGATTTGTGTCTTCCTGCAAAAAGGATAGAATACTCCTCATTAACCTTATCAATCTAATCTCTTTCCTTTCTTTCTCTTTTTCTTTCTCTCTCCCCGCCCCCCCCCCTTCTCTTCCCATTCAGTGTCAGGGAGGCAGAATCAGGTATAGAGAAATTTCCACCCCTCCCCTTCCTTATCCTAACAAGCGCCTGAGGCTGTTTAGCCTTGTCCTAGTAAATACCTTCCCTTTTCTGGGAATTTTCCTTGCTGTTAGAGGCACCAAAATAACTCAGGTGATATAAGGTCTCCTGCTAGATCAGGGGGTTGGACTAGAAGACCTCTGGGGTCTCTTCCAGCCTGAATCTACATCTAGTTATAATAATGTCTGGGAACCCCACCTGATGGATCCCTCGCCCTCTACTGCCCCCTCCCCTTGTATTTTGTGCCTGGATCCTTCATCCTCTACAGCATCCCTCCCCCACCCCTCAACCCACTGCTCTCGGCAGCCTCAGGAGGCTCTGAACTGACAGGCGAGCAGCTCTTGGCCGGGGTGGGAGGCAGAGCCCTAAGTGCTAGTAACAAAATATCTTTGCTGCCTCCCAGCCCCCTCTTCCATAGGGAGAGGCCCTGGGAACCTCTACTGCCCCGTTCCCCCCATCTTTTGTGGCTGGATCCCTCCCCCGCACTGCTCTCAGCCGCCTCGAGAGGCTCCAAACTGACAGAGCCTCCCTCTGAACTGCAGCCCCCGCTCTACTCCCAAAGCCCCTGAGCCCCTGCACTGATTGGCTGGCTTCGAACTGTCCTCTGCACCCAAAAGTCCAACGCGAACTATACTGCGATGAATGGGCCGCGGCGAAGGGGATGGAGGGGCCGTGGCCCAAAGTGCCGAGGCATAATAACATGGAGGCGAAACCCTGGTAGAGAAACAGGCAGCACCAAGAGTTCCAGCCGAAAAGTCCCATTCCACCTGCTATAGGTCATATTGGTTATGAAAGCAACATTTTTCATTGTATTACTGAATGTGTTTTATTTGGAAGTGGGGAGAAAAGCTCTTTTAACAACAACCTGAGAGGGGAAACAACTGCTGCTTGTCGAGAGATAGCCATCACTATCTCCAAATTTTGCATCCTTTAGCTGGGGCTGCAAAAGTGGACCAATTCTGTATTGCAGTTCAAAATAGGTGAGTTACCTTGTCCCAGGCGCAAGTCAAATCGTGTACGTTAAGGAAAGGACTTTCAATGTTACTTCTGAATTGTGGTGTAAACTGAGAAATTTCATCAAGGATTAGAAAGTTCTACATCAATGGGGAAAAAAAGAAGATCATATAAATACAAAACAGAAAAGGCTAATTTATTTTTTTGCTGAAATACGTTCACACAATCAAAGGCTTTCAATATATTCAAAGAGCATATCCATAGGGAAACTGAGTTAATTTTACAAAAAGAGTTTAATAATTTTCTGACCAAGTCAATCTTTCTTTTTAAATAAATACACTCTGATCTAGATTTATATTATTATTAATTTACGATGGTTAACTAATAGTTTAGTTTATAATTTACAATATTTCATGTATAGCAAATGAAAATCTGATTATCAACAGGAACAAAAGGTGGTTTTCTAACTTTATCCTGTGACTTCACATATCTAAGTAGCAGTTCTGATTTCACCTCACACAGCCTTCTGCAAAGATAGGCACTGAATCCTACCTACTATATCCCACCCTCAACTGGGCACACCAAAAAAGAAGATTTAAAGAACTGCACTATAATATATAACAGAATAACAGAGTTGAAAGGGACTTTGAAGGTCTTCTAGTCCAACCCCGTGTACAAGCTGGAGACCCTATACCCATGATGGCAAACCTATGGCACACGTGCCATGGGTGGCACACAGAACCTTCTCTGCGGGCACGCCAGCCGTCGCCTCAGTCCAGCTCCACCGCGCATATGTGGTGCCTCCCGCCAGCCAGTTGGTCTTTGGGTCTCTGCTGTGCACTTGCGGGGAGTGGATATATGCTCAGGGGGGCAGCTTGGTGCAGGAGGCTTTCCAGGCCCAAAATGGGGCACGGGGGGGGGCTCATGCAGCCCCCCTGCACCCCATTTTGGCCCTGGAAAGCCTCCTGCAGCAACCTGGAAGCCAAAATGGGGCACGGAGAGTGAGGCACATGCGCAGGGGTCACTCGCATGACATTTTGGGGGTTTGGCCACACGTGCGTGCATTCTCGCACACATGCGAGCGCTTTGGGCACTCGGCACCAAAAAGGTTAACCATCATTGCCCTATTTAATTATCTTAACTTTTGTATTTGCATGTTTTTTAATTTTGGCTGTTCACCGCCCTGAGTCCCTCTGGGAGAAGGGCGGTATACAAATTAAATAAATAAATAAATAAATAAATAAATAAATAAATAAATAAATAAATAAATAAATATACCATTCTGGACAAATGGCTGTCCAATCTCTTCTTAAAAACCTCAACTGATGGAGCACCCACAATTTCTGAAGTCAACCCCTTCCACTGGCTAATTGTTCTCACTATCAGGAAACAAGTAATGGGTGGAAGATTGTTAAAGAAAGATCCAACTTAGAACTAAGAAATTTCCTGACAGTGAGATCAATTAATCAATAAAACAACTTCCCACCAGAAGTTCTGGGTGCTCCATCACTGGAGGTTTTCAAGAAAACATTGGGCAGCCATTTATCTAGAATGATATAGGGCTCCTGTTCAAGCAAGTGGTGGGCCTGGAAGACCTCCAAGGTTCTTTTCAAATCTATTATTCTATAACTTCTATTCTAAGCCATTAAGGGTCAGAGTATTATAATGGCCTCATAATGCCTGATACAGTGAAATTCTCAAATGCAAGACCTTTTCTTTCTCTGGTAGCCTGGCATTGATTTTCCAACCTGTTTTGTCAAAGGCCTGTTTCTCTTGTTAATTTTTGCAGAGGTGCTAAATGTGCAGTTCCTGGGTTGAACAAAGTCTATCATCATTATTTAGCAGGTTTCTAATGCCTTATTACAGTGTCTGGGTCAAGATATTTAGTGGGATTGTTCATAAATTTCATTACAGATCCAAATAATGGAAGTGAAGGAGACCTTAGCAATAGAATCTACTTGCTATTTATTGATCAAAGGTGACTAAAAAAGTCTTGCACTGTTATTCTGTATTTTTTATTCTATATTATTCTACATTATTCTGTAGCTTTTTTCTGTATTTTTCCGTGTATTTCAAATTATCTGATAAAGCTGTACCCCTATTCTTGTCTCTAATCCATAATTATTCCCATTACCTTGAAAATCATTTATGCTCATTCAGTTAAACATCCTTAGTCAATAAAAAGCACCATAAATTCAACCTCTAAGCAGTTAATCATCCGCAACAATTAAGAATTACCCTTAGGGAATTACATAAGGCAAATATTTATGCATTTTCTTTCTCTAGCTATAGAAGACACAGGGGCTGCCTGAAAGGAAAAGCATGAGCTACCAACTTGTTAATTATTTCTAATGCTGCAACTTAATTCAACTGAATGTCCCCTTTGGATAATACCTTGATTCGTCTAATGCTGACCAATGCTTCAGATACTTTCTCAATGGCCGCCGGGAAGAATAGAGTGACTGTCAGCCTCACTGCACCATACAGAGAGACAGCGACAAACACCCGACTCGCTGAAATCAGATTGCCAAGCAACACGTAGGTCATGAATGTCATAAACACTGTGATTTTGCTGGCAATGAAGAAGGATGCCAAGTTCATTCCACGGAGGTAAGAACTCTTAAGAACCACCGAAATCTCCTTTCTGAAATTGAATTTTTTAATAATTTTGATAAAACACGTTACGCATTTATGTATTGGAAGTATTTTTAAGCCACTTCAACCAAGCACATCTGAAATATTTTAAGTGACCATAAAGCCCGCAATATTAAAGAAAATCAATTCAGCATCAGCAATGAAATGTCAAAACAATAGTAGCGTATATACCACATTATCGACTCTACAATGCCTTAAGCAGCCAGATTCAACTCCATCTCAGCTATGGAAGCACAGCAACTTCTTGTTTGGATTACTTCAGTGCATTCCACATGGAGCTGCCCTTGAAGACCATCCAAAAGTTACAACTGGTCCAGAATGCTGCAGTATACATAGTATTGGGCACCTCTTGGTTTGCCTATGTAATGCCCCTATTGACTGAGCATCACTGGCTTGGTTTCCTTCTGGTTGCAATTCAAGGTGCCTGTTATCACTTTTAAAGCCCTACGTGGCATAGGCCCAGGTTACCTCTTCCTGAGACCCTGCCCCTCCCACTAGGTCAGGGGGTCAGCAACCCAGGGCTCTGGAGCAGCATGTGGCTCTTCCATCCCGCTGCTGCAGTTCCCTGTTGCTGGTTGGCTCCACAATGATAGAGCTTTCGGTTAGGACAGTAGAGGAAAAAGGACGCCATGCTAGGAGGAGACTTTACGGTGGGGGAACCGGACTTCCGGTCAGCTCCAGAATTGAACGGAGGTCTTCCAGTTAGGACCTTTGTGGCTCTTTGAGTGTTTAAGGCTGCTGAACCCTGCACTAGGTCATATAAAATGGCCACGCTCCAGATCCCTACCATGAGACAGTGCTATCTAATGGGACTTAATGGGACCTAGCAAGCATGCCTTTTCCATGGCTGTCCCTGCCTTATGGAAAAGGTTCTCCTCAGGCAAGCCTTCATCCTCTTAGCTTTCCAGAAGGCCATTGAAACCCTAGCTCTTTGCCCAGGCACTAGGATAGAGTAGTGGAGACTATGTGGGGGGGGGGGGTTGGGGCACCCTGGGAGGTTGATTGAGGTAGCAATAGCAATAGCACTTAGACTTATGTACCTCTTCATAGTGCTTCACAGCCCTCTCTAAGCTGTTTACAGAATCAGCCTATTGCCCCCAACAATCTGGGTCCTCATTTTACCAACCTCGGAAGGATGGACGGCTGAGTCAACCTTGAACCGGTGAGAATCAAACCGCTGGCAGTCAGCAGAATTAACCTGCAGTACTGCATTCTAACGACTGCGCCACCATAAACCTTACTTATTACAGGAAGAGATGCTGTATGATCAAGGGGAAAACAGGTTTTCTTTACCCTCATAACATTCTCAGATTTTTTTTGTTGTGACTCAAAAAATCCTGCATTGCAAAATACCACCCTCTAGTTTAAAATCAGGTAAAAAAACAACAACATGGGTATAGAATTTCTGTGAGATACAAAATCACCTTCTCATGTTGTTCACAAGTTCAGCGAATGACTTTTCCCAGGCATACATCTTTATGATCCGCATTCCAGTTATAACCTCATTCATAGTCCTGATCCTTGCATCTGTGAAGGCTGCAGTCCTACTCCTGAAATAGAAATAGAAAGCTATAAACTTTTTTTTTTAAAAAAAACCTCTAATTCCAAATTCATAAAGACTATTATTCAGACATTTTCATTTATCTAATGTGAGAATTTCTGTGCTACATTCAATAATTAAAAAACATTCTTCCCCCCCGCCAAGTAAAAATTAAGGAATACAGATATAAAGGTGTAGTGAACAAAACTGAAAACCCATGTGTGAATGAACTTAAGATGCTTATGAAAAAAAAAACAGTGGATTCTTTCACACAGCATTAATAGCCATACTGCTTACTGAAGATAGTGAAGATATACATAAGCGAGGATTGGGACTGGCCAATCCTTATGTAATACTCCCATAGACATCTATGGGAGTATTACATCCTAGTAGAACACCGGTGTCAAACTCGTGGCATCACGTTGCCGTCATGTGACGTACCGTGACCTTTTTTTCCCTTCGCGGAGCTGGGATGGGCATGGCCTGCGTGTGACGCATCTGGCCCGCAGGCCGCTAGTTTGACACCCGTGTAGTAGAAGGTGTATAAGTGTAGAATAAATAGAAACAGCTAAGTGAATCTATTGCCTCTTGCCTATTCTCAGGAGTAAAGCTGAGAAAGTGAGCAAGGGACAAAGATGACTACTTACTCACCATCTATCCTCCTTAAAGTTAATAAGAGACTAATAATAGCAACAAGAAACTACAGTCAGCTAATAGACTGCAATAACAACCAGAAACGATTAATGGAATAAGATGTACCATATTTTTCAGAGTATAAGAAGCACCATTTTCCCCCCAAAAAGGGGGTGAAAATTTAGGTGCATCTTATACACCAAATGTAGCCCCGCCCAGCCACTGGTCCCCACCCTTTGGCCTCTGCCTCGCAGCAGTTACCTCCTTGCAAGCAAACAGCAAGGAAAAACAGGTCCTTTCAGCTTCAGCACAGGCTAATTAGCACAAGTTGATTGGATCAGCCTCCCGACTCTCAGCTGATTTGCTCTCACAGCTGTTTTGCGCAGGGCTCAGCTGCTTGCTGCAAAGAGGTAAAATTGCTGGAGCAGATTTTTTTTTCCTTGTGATAATCAAGCTATGCTGAAAACGAAAATGAAAGTAAAGCAGGCTGCTTGCTGTAACGAAGCAAAATTGCTCAGAGGCAGAGGGAGATTTCTTTTTCTTCTTTTCCTCACCAAAAAAGGTAGGTGCGTCTTATACTCTGAAAAATACGGTAATTTAGAATTTATGGAATTTGTATATAGATGGATAAATAAGGGTAACATAATAGAGAAGTACATAGATGGAGTTAAAAGTAGATATACCTTCAAGGATAACTTTAGAACAGACTCCAAACTTATGAACTCTGCTCCATTTGTCCAGGATGGTATAAGGATTCCTGCCTTGGGCAGAGAGTTGGACTCCAAGGTCCATTTCAGCCCTATAACTTCTATATGTTTTGTCTCTTGCTGACTAACAACAACAAAGTAATCAACTACTAGCTGCAGTGCGGAAGGTCACGGATTATTGAGAAATGTCCTTTAATAGATAAACAGAAGACCAAGTTTAATATTTCACAGTGCTGGAATTCTGCTCATGAATATTTGCCAGATCTCAGGCTTAATACCAAATATCTTTATGCAGTCATCTAGCTAAAAACGAAAATGTAGATATATTGATTTTCTTGTTTGCTTTTTTATATATTTACTTTGATTACCAATAAAGAGATTACTGCAAAATGATAAAAGAGTGCAAAGTTGAAAAGTCTTAAATTCCATCTTAAAATGCAAGGATTATGCAGGATAACATCCATAAGACAGCAAACATACTGTCCTGAACAATTCAGCAAAATGCTGGAAATATTAATAAAATTACCTAATGCAGTAATAATCATAATAATTTGAAACTACTGAAATGAAAACATGTTATACATTTTTAAATCGCATAACTAAATGAACTGGCAAATTAACTATCATAAAGAATATGCCCTAAGAGGATGGAAATTCAACCAGGGCACTGTATAATCTGTTATCTTTAAAAACATGAAGTCTCCACTTTCTCAAAACATTCTTGTTTTGCTACAGAACTTAAACATTCCATAGCCTGGCTGACCTAAGTGTCACACAAAACTCGACCTTGAAATACTTGCAGAAGTAACAACTAGTCCCAGGTCTACATTTCTAATCTGAAGATTTGCAATTATGGAATACAATTGTATATTATATACAATTACAAGTATAAAGTAGCCCAGAAAGACCCGAGAACCTATTTTGTAGGGGGGAAAATTGAGAAATATTTTCCACCTTCCGTTCAAATTCAGGTAATCCTTGATTTACGGCCATAATTGAGCCCAAAATTTCTTTTGCTAAGTGAGACAATTGTTAAATGAGTTTTGCCCCGTTTTACAACCACAGTTGTTAAACGAAGCACTTGCAGTTGTTAAATTAGTAACATGACTGTTAATCTGGCTTCCCAATTGACTTTGCTTGTCAGAAGGTTGCAACAGGTGATCACGTGACCTTCCAACGGTCATAAATACATGCCAGTTGCCAAGCTTTAAAGATTTTGATCACATGACCAATGGGATGCTAGAACAGTTGTATGAAAAACAGTCATAAGGCACTTTTTTCAGGGCCTTTGTAACTTCGAACGATCACTGAATGAATGGTTCTAAGTCATTCTAATACACGACAGATGGCAGTCCAATCTCTTTTTGAAAGCTTCCAGCTCCCATAACTTCCGAAGGCAAGCTGTTCCATTGGTTGATTGTTCTCCTTATTTCTAGGTTAAATCTCTCCTTGATCAGTTTGCATCCATTATTCCTTGTACATTGGAAAATAGCTTGACCCCCGCTCCTCTCTGTGGCAGCACACTCACATTTCTGGTGCTGGGCAAACCGGTTGTGATCTGTCCCCGTCCACACAAACACACAAACACAGCCAGCCGAGGGTTAAGAAAGTACTTGGCACGCACACAGGTCGTTATCTCAAACTTGGCAGCAATATAAGCACTGTCTGCCAAGAGCTTTTACTGCAACAGATAACATAAATTACATACGCATTGCAAATAGTCCAGCAAAACAATATTCCTTTCGGCAGCTTCAGATGTTGTTCAAGTGACTAGCCAAAGTTCGTTTTTGTTCGTCACGGAGTTTTACCAGCCACCACCCTCTCTTATATAGTCTCTGGGGTGTGGTCCACTGACTCAGTTCTAATCCCTAGCACGCTTCCTTAACTGCTGCAACCGTTTATCACGCCTTCGTTGGCGTGCATCCAGGAATGACGGCTCTCCTTCGCTCTCATCCGAGACACCTGGCTCCTGGCTAATCTCCTCTCCCTCGGCCGGCACCTGAGACAGTGCCAGAGGGGAGGGGCCTGGAGAGGGAGGCCTGGCTGACTCCTCTTCCTCATGTTCGGAGCTTTCTTCCTCCGATGAGATAGGCTCAGAGGGCGGGGCCACAACAGGTTGTTACAGTATGTGACATCCACCTCTGCACATACTAATAGTTCTGCATCAGCTAGCCCATCCTCTCTTGCTCTGCTTGCAGCCTCCCAGACTTGGAGGAGGCTAAAAAGCAGGGCGAGGAGGACAGAAGGACAGGGTTGTATTGCTTGAGGCCTTTTTGCTCTCTGCAGCTGTTGGGTGAGGGAATGGCCGCTTGGGGAAATGGAGCAAATGAGAGAAGCAGCACCAAATCCAATCCACTGACAGGACTGAAGAATGCCTGTGGCACCCAATGGCATGGCTGCCTTCTTAAGCACCCTGACCCGCCAGCTAGGAGGAAGGGGCAGAACTGAAGTGGGCACTGCAAGTTCTCTGCCAGGCCCCAGAAGCCCAGGAGCTAACTATGGCCAACCCTTTTTTTTTTACTTTTAAAAACATTTCGGCTGAAGAGGTTGTAAAAAAATGTTTTTAAAAGACTCTGACAATCAGGCAACTCAACTTTTAAAAGGCTCTGATGATCCCAGCTGAGCCACATGATCATCAGAGGCTTTTTTTTTACTTTTAAAAGCATTTTTTCTGCCAAAGAAAAAATGCTTTTAAAAGTTAAAAAAAAAAAAAGCCTCTGATGATCGCGCAAATCAGCTGGGCATGGGAGGGGGCAGGGATTTTTGCTACCGGTTCTCCGAACCACCTGCTGCCATCGCTACCGAATCGGGCGATCCAGTCCGAACCAGGAGCATGTCACCCCTGATTCTGCCCCTTTCTATGCTCCTTTTCCCGACTTCTGTAACTTTTTAAAAAAATTCTGCTTTGTAATTTGCCTTGGTAAGAAAAACAAACATTGGGTCTTGTGTATGTCTTTGAAGATATAATAAAGATGAAATTTAAAGAAAATCTCTACTCCACCAGTGCCAGATTTAGCAGACACCTGTTTTTGAACCTTTATGTTCAAAATATACGTCAGGGTAATGATGATTTAAAGCTGACCAGCCTTTAAGACTGAAGATGAGTGAGCAGCAGGGGTGAAATGCTCCCAGTTCGGACCAGATCACCCAATCCGGTAGCGATGGAGGCGGGTGGTTCGGAGAACCGGTAGCAAAAATTCCTGCCCCCCACACCCACCCACCCATGCCCAGCTGAGCCGCACAATCATCAGAAACTTTTTTTTTACTTTTAAAAGCATTTTTTCTACAACCTCTTCGGCCAAAGAAATGCTTTTAAAAGTAAAAAAAAAAAAGCCTCTGTTGATCACGCGGCTCAACTGGGATTATCAAAGGCTTTTAAAAGAAAAAAACCCTTTTTTTCTTTTAAATGCCTCTGACAATCCAAGCTGAGTTGCCTGATCGGCAGAGGCATTTTTAAAAAACTCAGCTTGGATCACCAGAGGCATTTAAAAGAAAAAAACCTTTTTTTCTTTTAAATGCCTCTGATGATCCCAGCTGAGTTGCCTGATCGGCAGAGGCTTTTTTTTAAAAGCCTCTGTCGATCAGGCAACTCAGCTGGGATCGTCAGAGGCATTTAAAAGCATTTTTTTACAACCTCTTCGCCGAAGAGGTTGTAGAAAAGATGGTTTTAAAAGTAAAAAAAAAAATTGCCCATGCCCACCCAGTCACATTACCCCACCACCACCAAGCCATGCCCACAGAACCGGTAGTAACAAATTTTAGATTTCACCACTGGTCAGCAGGGTTATTGTCCTTTAAGAAGATGTTTATATAAAGAAGGTCATTAGAGGGCGTCACTCTCTCTCCTCATGTATCACTCATTCTCCTCGTGTATCTGCATTGCAGTTCTCCGTGTAGAGTTGAAGAAGAACGATTGCTTCTCTGGCATGTGCCTACCACTTGTTTGCCTGTATATAGAAGCCTGTATATAAACCACTGTTTATAATGACAAAACCTCTGTGTCCTGTATTTTGCTCCTGGGTTGCCTCAAAATAATAGTCACGCTGTAAACACTCTGACAGTATATAACCTTTAAAAAAAATACAGACTAGAAGAATTAACCATGCTGAGTTGAAAGAGGTTTTTTTTAATCACTCTGAAGGGACAGGACCCCAATCACTCTTACCTCAGAGCTGAGAAGAGTCTGCCAATGCAGGTTTGCAAGGGAAGAAGAATAATCAGCACCGCCATTCCTGCAAGGCAGGACGGGCCAATCTCAAGCCACAGAAGGACAGTCACAGCTATCGCCTGAAGGGGTCCAGCCCATAAGAAATGCAAGAAAATAGTTACCTAGGCAAAAAAGAAATACACATGACTCACGAAATGAACTGGAAGTAGAAAAATCATGACAGCTACCGGTGCAGTCCACACATTTCTTGCGTGCGTGAGGGAAAGTCTTGTGGGACCCAGAAATAATCCATAACTGGATATATTAGGTTATATCAGGGGTGAAATCCAAAATTTTTCCCTACCGGTTCTGTGGGCATGGTTTTGTGGGTGTGGCAGGGGAAGGATACTGCAAAATCTCCATTCCCACCCCACTCCAGGGGGAAGATATTGCAAAATCTCCATTCCCACCCCACTCTGGGGCCAGCCAGAAGTGTTATTTGCCAATTCTCCGAACTACTCAAAATTTCCGCTACCTCTCCAGAACCTATTAGAACCTGCTGGATTTCACCCCTGGGTTGTATACTGTATATTAAAAAGTTGTTGTTTTCCTACATTTAAGAAAACCTTCACATGACACAAGTTTCAGGCTGTCTGGTTTTTGAGTGTTCTAACCCATATCTCGTGAAACCAGCATACATACTTTTAATTTATACAAAATCATCTACAGGCAGGGCTTAGCCAAGTGAGCTGCCCAAGGTAAAATAATGAACTTTGCACTTAGCTGACCTTGAATGATCTAAAAAAAAACCTAAGCACAGTCACACCTGGTTCATACTTTCTTGGCTACCATGAAATATCAGAACTATGCAAGATTGAATTTGGGTCAATCACCGGGATAGAGATTTACTCTTCCAAGTTTTTGGACTCATGCTGGAATTCACCTTCAGGGAATTTCTCTCTACTGAAATACATGCTTTGGGCTGTTCTGTTAGTCGTGTTTATGTGGTACCTTCCTAAACACGACTCAGGATTGTTGTCGTGGGAAAAATAGGAGAAGGAAGGTATGTTGCATATGTTTGCCACCTTGAGTTATTTGTAAAAATAATAAAGGTGGGATATAAATATATAAAAAATAAAATTAATAAAAATAAACCCTCCACCTCTACTGCACCCCCAACCACAAAAAAAAGAGAAGAAAAAGAACAAAATCCTCTTTAAGATTAGAGACTACTGTATAAATTATTCTTATCACAATCCTCAATTCTAAGAAGACATCTGTTTGGAAATCAAACTTCATCGCAATATAAGACACACCCCACAAAGGATTCTACACAGTCTTTTAAAAGATTTTTATCCACTGCATACACATACAAGCAAACCCAAGAACTTTCATTCTATTTTGCTATGAATAAAAAGAAAAAGCCACTACTTAAGATCACTCTTAAACTACATCATTCAAAAAGTATGTTTCCCATAGGGCTTACCTGATCAAATTTATTCACATCGTTTGATAAAAGATTTACTATCTGACCAGTTGTAGTTTTTGACATGGCTGCATTACTCAGACGAAGTGCCTAAAAGCAGAAACAAACTTATTCAAATGTCATATTCATACATTGAATCGTATATAGTCACAGCATTTTCCCAATTTAGGTACTTTTTGTCTTTTTGGAAAAAATCCTTCTTTTAAAATTACATATACTACTCAAAAAAGGTTCCAAGATGCAATAATCACCTTATGTAAACAATGTAAGAAGACACAAACTCCAAAAGGTTCAAAAGGTTCAAATTTGAGTAACATATAGTGAAAAAGAGGACCATGACATGCCATACAGACATTATATGAATCTGCCTTTTTGGCCCATAAATCGTGGCTTATGTCTAGACTGTTGTGTGAATCTAGATAGCTACGATTTATTGAATTTACTTTTGAGTCGCATATGAACCCAGCTTCTCCAGCACTAGCAGTGATCGTATCATTTGCACTTGCTAACTCTTTGGATCAGAACAGCACTGTAATTTCTCTTTTCCAATGTACAGTATTTCTACATTAAGTAGAATAATATAGATTGTTATACTTAATGCTAAAGCTATTTTTGTACCATTTGATTCTCCTTTTTTAATAGCATTTAATTTGGTCCACTTTGCAAGATTGATTTACCTCAAGGAAGAAAAGTTTAATAAATCTACTTTGCACGCCTCAATGTTTTATGGTCAAGATATGATTTCAGGACAATATATTTCTTTTACATGGTTTTTCACTTTTCCTTAGTAGCTGCCAGAAAATAAAGCAGAGTGTTATTCTCATTCAAATGTCGGGATTAAGAGGAAGGCACTCCACAGAAGAAAGTGACAATGAAAGTATCCAGCTACTATTCTAAGAGGCAGAGGCAGAGTTAGGATGCAATGGTTAAGAATATTTGTGGGGTGGAGGAATAGAGCTCTCTAATACTCTATGAGTTCCCTCAAGTAGCTACAACAAAGTCTAGATCCTTTTCTCAGCCCCTGAATTATTGCCTCTTTTCATGCTAACAATAGCTATTCTTTTGACCCTTTGCAGCTCTCCCATCTGCAAAAGAAATAACGTTTCTCTTCTATCAAAGAATCCTCAGAAACTCAGGATGCTGGGATCAGTTCTTCCTTTTGCAATGCCATACTCTGTCGAACCCCATGGCCACAGCTTTTCCTGTTCTAAGGATTTGTTTAGAAATGCAGATAGTCCTCGGCTTACAACCACAATTGAGTCCAAAAATTTCTGTTGTTAAGCAAGATGTTTGTTAAGTGAACTTTTCCCCCATTTTACGACCTTTCTTGCCACAGTCATTAAGTGGATCACTGCAGCTGATAAAAATTAGTAACCCAGTTGTTAAGTGAACCTGGCTTCCCCATTGACTTTGCTTGTCAGAAGGTCGCAAAGGGGATCACATGACCTTGGGACACAGCAACGGTCATAAATAGGAACCAGTTGCCAAGCATCTGAATTTTGAACACGTGATCATGGGGATGAGGCAAAGGTCAAAACTGTGCAAAAGGGTCATAACTCACATTTTTCAGTGCCGTTGTAACTTTGAAGGGTCACTAAATGAACTGTTGTAAGTCAAGGACTCCCTGTATCATCTTCTGCTCTAGGAAAAAAGGCTACATCAGAAACTGAGGAAAGTATTTTGGGGAATCTACTTCAGATATGGGGATGAGGCGGCTCAGTGGCTAAGATGCTGAGCTTGTCGATCGAAAGGTTGGCAGTTCAGCGGTTCAAATCCCTAGCGCTGCATAGCAGAGTGAGCTCCCGTTACTTGTCCCAGCTTCTGCCAACCTAGCAGTTCGAAAGCACGTAAAAAATGCAAGTAGAAAAATAGGGACCACCTTTGGTGGGAAGGTAACAGCGCTCCATGTGCCTTCGGCGTTTAGTCATGCCGGCCACATGACCATGGAGACATATTCAGACACCGCTGGCTCTTCACCTTAGAAACGGAGATGAGCACCACTCCCTAGAGTCAGAAATGACTAGCACGCATTTGCAGGGGTACCTTTACCTTTACCTTACTTCAGCTAAAAGAAAGGAGTCAATTTCTCTCTGTGCCCTTCTCGTACAACAATGCTGGCAACATTTTAAGGACATAACTCCTGCTTATATTTCTCCACGCTATGGTGCATTGTCTGAGAATTACAAGCCTAGCAAGATCTTTACACAGTGGAACAACTTGTATTCACTCACAGTCCTTGCTTTCCATGCTAACCATGAGAACCAATTCACAGAGTCAAATCACTCTTCAGGATCTTTGCTTTTTTAAAAATTTAACAGTAGTATGAGCATTACATAAAATAATAAATAAATGTAAGGAAGTTTTAGAAATGGAAATAATTTTGGAATATAAACACGTTTGAACTGTATTGTTAATAGTGAGGATTTAGGGTAAGAATTGTGAAATGTATTATGAGGTATTAATTGAATTAAGATTTAAGGTGGGTTAATAGAAGGGTAATTATATTGATTAAGTAAATATGAGTAAACTTTTTCTAAGATGGTATTAGTTGAAATATGTGGTTTAAGATTAAGAAATAAGTGTTATGGCAAAATAGAATATATAAAATTTTGTTAAAGATGACAAAAAATTGAACAAATTGATGACCGGATCAAAGCTCTGTTCTGAAAAGATGTAATTTGTATGTTTGAAAAAAATAAAAAGATTTAACAGTAGTGTCACTCAATAGTGATATTCTGTAGAAAACCAGTTTTTCTTGTCCTGATAGAACTTTAACCCAGAGGTATGATAAATACCTACCAAGCTCAGATCTGATATCAGAAGCTTTATCCTTATTTTAAAATGTACAAAGCATTTAAGTATGTCAAAGAATTAAGTTTCTCATCAAGTAAATGGCAAGAAGGTGATGGGTAGGAGGGAGAAAGTAGAACTGCTTAATTCCTTCTTTGCATCTGCTTTTATGCAATAGAAAGAAGCAGCCCAACCTATCTAAAGCAGAAATGAGGTAAGGAATAGGCAAAATAGGCAAGGAATTAGTAAGAGAATGCCTAGCCACCCTGGATGAGTACAAATCAACTGGGTCAGACGGTTTACACCCTAGTGTTTTGAAGGATCTGGTAGGTGTAATTTTAGAACCAATGAATGTAATATTTCAAAGGTCATGTAGCACAGGGGAAACAGCAGAGAACTGGAAAAGAGCTGATGTGGTTCCAGTCTACAAAAAGGAAGAAGAACTGATCCTGCAAATTGCAGGCCAATCAGCTTGACATCAACATCTGGGAAACCCCTGGGAAAGATAATCAAATGGAGGATTTGTGACCACCTAGAGATAAACAAGGCCAATATGGGTTTGTTAAAAACCATTGCCTTCTTTGATAAAGTAACCAAATTAGTGGATTAGCAAAATGCTGTGGACATAATATACTTAGACTTCAGTAAGGCATCCAGAGTTTTTGAGGACAAAATAGATTACAACCTACTTCTTGGTATGATAGAACAATGTAGGGTAGACAGTGCCACCATCAGATGGATTCACAATTGGCTGACCAACTGCACATAGCAGGTAGCCCTCAATGGAACTACATCTACATGGAGGGAATCATGAAGGGAGATCTCAAGGTTCAGTTTTGGGGCCGGTATTCTTCAATATCTTCATCAATGATCAAATGAGGGGACAGAAGGGAACCTCATCAAATTTGCAGATGATACCAAGCTGGGAAGAACTTTAGAATCAAGTTTCAGACGGATCTTGATAGACTTGAATATTGGGTCCTAATCAACAAGATGAAGTTCAGTGGTGAGAAGCACCACTGCACTTAGAAAGGAAAAACCAAATGCAAAGGTATAGAATAGGTGGTATCCGGCTCAACAGCAGTAACTGTGAGAAGGATCTAGCTGTCCTAGAGCCACCAGTGTGCTACAGTTGCCAAAAAAGCCAACGTCGTTCTGTGCTGAATCAACAGAGCGACACCATTAAGACAATGAGAAGTGATAGAAGTATATTATGCTGCATTGGTGAAACCACACTTAGAATACTCCATCCAGTTCTGGTCACCACAATACAAAAAAGATGATGAGACTCTGGAAAGTGTGCAGAGAAGAGCAACAAACATAATAAAATATCTGGAGGCTAAATCATATGATGAACAATTGAGAGAGTTAGGTATATCTAGCCTATCTAAGAGAAGGATTGGGAGTGGGGACATGATATTTGTCTTCTAGTACTTGAGGGGCTGTCATAAAGAAGAGGGGACTGACTTATTCTCTAAGGCACCAGAAGGCAGGGCAAGAAGTAATGGGTGGAAACTTGTTAAAGAGAGATCCAACCAAGAAGTAAGGAGAAATGTTTTGACAGTGAGAACAATTAATCAATGGAATAGCTACTCTCCTGGGGATGTGGGGACTCCATCACTGGAGGTTTTCAAAACTGAACTGGACAACCATTTGACTAGAGTGATTAGAGGTGGGTTTCAGCAGGTTCTGACCAGTTCTGGACAACTGGTAGCGGAAATTTTCAGTAGTTCGGAGAACCGGTAGTAAAAATTCTGACTGGCCCCACCCCCATCTATTCTCTGCCTCCCAAGTCCCAGCTGATTGGGAGGAAATGGGGATTTTGCAGGATCTTTCCCCTGGAGTGGGGAGGGAATGGAAAATTTACAGGTTCCTTCCCATGCCACACCCACTAAGCCACGCCTACCAAGTCATGCCATGCCCACCAAGCCACACCCACAGAACCGGTAGTAAAAAAATTTGAAACCCACCACTGAGGGTGATATAAGGTCTCCTGGCTTGAGCAGAGAGTTGGACTAGAAGACCTCCAAGGTCCCTTCCAGCCCTAAGATTTAAAGTGGTATTCAGTGATGTTTTCCTATAGTACAATCCCACAGCCTTGTGAATAATGTAAACAAGCATGTGGAGGCTAATCTCAGTATAATAAATGTGTAGAAAACGATGAATTCAAAATACATTTCCCACAATGTGATTTCCATGGCACTACAGAAAGGGCATAAAATACTGGAATAAACATCTATGGTAAACAGAATAAGCGAAACGAGCATTTCATTTTCACACACACTGAATGGTGAGTCCTTAAGGAGAAAGTTATGCAGTAAATTAATTTTCCTAAAACCAAAAAGTAAGCTTAACATAAAGAGTAGCATAATACTTGGTCATTGTTTCACAGAAATATTATCGCATACAAGCAGGAAGACTATCCTGTTGATATAACAGTGAACAGATAAACATTGCATCATTCTATCAATAATATACAAATCTTTTGCTTAAGCAAAGAAGAAAAACCTTAAACCTAAAGGTGAATTACCTAAATGTCCTCTAAAATGTCTAATTCAGGATAATACAGACAGAAAAATGCCTCTCAAATCCTCTCTATGGGTTGAAAAAAAGTCCTACTTGCAGTTATCTATGATCAGAAAAAACAATTTAGGAACAGCCTGTTTATTTTTGAATTAAGACTTTAAAGCCTTAACACACTAACACAAACTAACACATTATTTTGATTGATCATGTTGTTGATAACTAGTTATAGGGATAGGAATCCCAATATTCTGATGCCTATTGTTCGATCTAGCTAAAAGAGTGGGTGACTCTTCAAAATAAGAGCTTACTGGAGCTAGAAGGTCAGAATTAAGTTTTGGATGGCATGGCTATTTATGGTATGATAAGGTTAAAGTAAATGTTGATTTTAATAATCACTTTGTTAGGCGTGCCATCCTAAGAGTTTGGAATAGATATAAAGTCATGGAAAGTTTGACTGTCTCACCAGGGAGCTATTTTTAGAAAAGAAATGCTGGCGAGGCCAGACTTGTGGACTTATCAAATAATATATTTTAATTATGGTGACCCTATCCTCAAATCTAAAGAGGAATGGAATCAGAAGGTGGTGTTTGCCATTGGCACATATTTACAATTGAAAGAAAGATTTAAACTAGACAAAAAAGCTATGGCTTTGATTTTGTAAAAAAAGAATTGGAAATCCTACTGCGTCAGTGGTTGGTTGCTACCAGTTCTTCCCGGTTCTTGTGAACCGGTAGTGGAAATTTTGAGTAGTTCAGAGAACCGGTAAATACCACCTCTGCCTGGCCCGCCCCCAATTTATTCGCTGCCTCCCGAGTCCCAGCTGATCGGCTAGAAGGAAAAAATCAGGACTTACTTAATAAAGAAGAGGGGAAAAAAAACAGGACACTGTAGCTTTAAATTGAGACGCCAAGAAGCCTCGCGACTGATTGGCTAGAATCGATCCGTTCCTTGTAAACCACTCGGTGGTGGTAGATTGGCAATTGAGATCAAGCTGCCTGAAAGCTGTTTCCAATGCTCTCAGTGGTGGCAGAGCGGCAAAAAACTGTTTAAACTCTTGCCGCTACGCTTCAAAGGGCCACCCTACAGCTGATCAGAGGTAAAAGGCAGTGTAGTGGTAGACCAGTGTGCTCCAAAAACAAATGGGTAGACTCGTATGCTCCAAAAACAAATGGGTAAACCGGTACAGCTCTGCAAGCCGTTAAAAGCCTGGTAGACCAGTACCTTTGCTAAATCCTAAAGAATTGTTTGTCACATGACCATCAAACTACACCCACAAAATAAGCTACACCCACAGGACCGGTAGTAAAAAATTTTAGAACCCACCCCTGTACTGTGTGGTGGTGATGAACATATTATTGCTAAGGTTTATAAATAGTTATTGAAACTGAACTTGGAGAATGAGTATGTAAAGCATTGTAAGATTCAGTAAACAAAAACTTTTGATATAATATAATGCTTAAACAATGGGAGAATACATGGATGAACGGTCTAAAATTCACATTAAATTATAATTTTTTTTAAAAAAAAACTTTTATAAGATGATGTACTGCTGGTGTCCAAATTGTCAAGAATGTATAAAGGCATTTGAAATGAATGTTGGAAATGTAAGCATAAAGAAGGAATTTTTTTATCATTTATGATGGACATGTGACAAAACAAAGAAATACTGGAGAAGGATTCACATCTTAACACAGAAGATTCTTAAAGTCAATATAAAGATAAAATTTCTTGTAGGTTTAATGGATAAAGAACCTGGGTGGAAAAATTGGAACCTTGATGCTATACTGTATATGTTGGTGGCAGTAAGAATAATTTATGTACAAAAATGGAAGGATACCTTGATACCCACAATAGACAAATGGCTATAAAAGTTGAAGGGGTCAGCAGAGATGGACAAAGTAATTGCTCTGATTAAAGAAAAGAACACAATTTTGTTTCTACTTGGAAACCACTTTTGGACTTTTTGCTTGAGGTGAAAAAAAATGAAACTTTGATTTTGGGTTTTGCTGATTAGATAGATTATTTTATGATAGAAATAGCTAGTATATCTTATCATATAGAAGTAAAACATGGAGTTTTTATATTTACCTTATTCTACTGCAACAAAAGGAGTCAGAAGTCAATGCTTTTTTTTCTCTCTTTTTCCTTTTACCCTACACTTTTCTCTCTTCCCCTTTTCCTTCCTTATTTTTTCCTTGTTTTCTTTTTTCATTGTACTTCTCTATTTTATCTTTTGATGAACTAATAAACATACAAATTTAAAAAAATAGAAGTTCCTATGTTCAGGTTATACAGTTATACTCAACGTCTAGGTGTTAAGTGCCTTCACATACATCACTGTATATGGGTTTGTAGTTATATTTTTGTGAATCAAATGCTCACTGCTTGCTACTTTAAGTCATATCCTTTCCAGTTCCCATTTTCCAAAGTCATTGATTATACAAATCAGGAACTATCAGACTTGTACTCCAATAAATCTGGAGATAAGGCAACAGAAGGCCAAAGTCTAGGACATGATTTGGTATTAATATTGTGTGATGCGTTATTGAAATATTCAGCAAATCTTCTGAATGAATATTTTAAGTTTCTTCTGTTCTCTTTAGCCAAACTGAGCTGATCCAGGTGTAAAATGGCTCAAAACCACAAATAGCAATGTTTTTTAAAAAAAAAAAACCAAAGGGACAACAAGAGAACTGTATTTCATGAGAAGAGTACTCAACTCCTCTGCTTGCAACAGAATACCTTATGCCACTAGGCATGAAATTTTGGGCTTAGACAACTTAGAACTATGCCCGCCTTCGGTCTGACCTAAGCATTGTACACAAAATTATCTGTTACATTGTCCTATCTGTCAATGACTATTTCAGCTTCAACCACAACAATACACAAGCAAATAATAGATACAAACTCAAGGTAAACCGCTCCAAACTCGACTGTAGAAAATGCGACTTCAGCAACAGAGTGGCCAATGCCTGGAATGTACTACCTGACTCTCTGGTTTCTTCTCCAAACCCCCATAACTTTAACCTTAGACTGTCTACTGTTGACCTCACCCCATTCCTAAGAGGTCTGTAAGAGGACATGCATAAGCACACCAACGTGTGATTAGTCCCTGTCCTACTGTCCCAATTTATTTGTATCCATTTCCTGAATTCATAATCATGTTTATACTTATATCTGTTATTTTATACATGTTTGACAAATAAATAAAATGTATAAATAAAATAAATAAATAATTAGAAAAGAGAGAGAACCGAGTTTCAGGCTGTAAAAGCTCACACACTTTGGATGGGATCCTCTCTTGAGATCTGTATACATGAAATTGCTGGATAGTTTACTGCCTCCAGGATGCACAAGATATATATTTTAAATAAAAAAAAATATTATAAAATTTCACGGGCTCCAATGATACCCCTTCTAGACCAGGGGTCAGCAACCTGTGGCTCTGGAGCTGCATGCGGCTCTTTGGGACCTCTGCTGTGGCTCTCTATCGGGTGCCCACCACTGACTGGCCCCACCTCTCGCCCTCCCCTCCCAGTCACTCCTCGCCTGGCCTGAGAAGGTAAGGGCGACAGTGGGGGATGGAGAAGCAGCCAGGGCAGAGACAGAGAGATAAAGAGAGAGGGGGAGAGAGAGAGACATAGAGAGATACAGAGAGAAAGGGAGGGGGGAAGGGAGGGAGGGGGGAAAAGATATGTCAAAAGGATTTTGTGATTCCTGGTGTTTTTTAACAACTGGTTCTCTGCTTTAATGACCGGCTAGATAGGCATGGCTAGGGGGGTCATGTGACTGGTAGAAGTGAGTGACATTGAATTGGCCACGCCCATTCAGGTTTTGTGGCTCCCGGTGTTTTCTTTTCTGTGGGAAATGGGTCCAAATGGCTCTTTGAGTATTTAAGGTTGCAGACCCCTGTTCTAGACCAAACATCACCCAAATAAGCATTGCTTTCTTCAATTTCTCACTGATTACGGAAGGGAAATGGGGTAAGGTATCAGCAATGCATACATCACTTAGACTTAGAGAATAGAATTTCCAACTAACTTTAAAAATGTTCTAATATAAACTAGTGTAATCCAATGCCTTTTAAGCCTTTGTCCCTTAAAAGTAGAAAAAAATATGCTGACTTGCTGAATATAATGAAACTTCAATTTCAATTTTAACAAACCAATTGCAGGAGGGACCCACATTGTTCTTGATCATTATTTAATTATGTCCTCTGCAGCAACATTATGCAAATTATGGATATAATCTACAACATGGTAACATTAACAGAATGAAAATGCCATCTATTTCATGCAAAATCAATTGCACTAAGATTCACTGTGGATCCAGTGTAATTTTGCAAAACAGAAAAAGAGTTAGGTATTTCAATGACTTCTGGAACATTGAACGGTAAAATGGAAAAGTAATTAGAAGCCTAAAATAAGGAGACAGGAGCCTAACATGAACCAATAAGCTTTTCGACATTTCTTGTTTTTAGATGAGTACTGGTTGAAAAGCTTCTTTCATGACTCCCAAAACTCTCGGTAGAATATTATTCAGAACGGCAAATTAATTCCCCAGAGATGACTTTATGCACAAGAAAGCATCCTACCTAATGACAACAGAGTTCCTAGGAGGTATCAGAAGGAAGACTGCAGGTTGAAAAACAACTTAGCTTTTCTACAAATGCATCATAGCAAAGATAGTACTGTGCAAAAGTCTTCGGGCGCCACCCGCTTTGTTGTTTTAGCAAAGTTATAAGGACAACATCCATAATTATTTTTCAGCCTTGAGTACTACATCTTGAATATTCAGTTTGTTTGTTGATTTCCCTTTGAGAGTAGCCTTGCCAATGCAAAAGTATGGTTTTTTGTCTGTCAAATTCTGTGATCTTTGACATTTTGACTGGAATGATGTGATTGAAACTGGCTCCCATTAGCAAGCTTCCAACGCATTACACTTATACAACATGTGACTGCACTGTGTGTGATTCCCAAGCATGTCTTATACAAATCTGGTATTATAGACCTTTTGGCATAGCAGTCATTTTTGCATAAAACAGTAGGAGACATACAGGTATTAGCAATGACAGTACTTAGGGTCCCATCCATTTAGGATTACAGAAGACATATATCTGCTGTTGCTCAACTGTAAATGGATAGTCACACTAAATATTGCCACTTTAGCCCCAGGGGTCCCCAAACTTTTGAGCGTGCTTGCACCAACATACAACGCTCTACTCGCATGAACGGCAGACACTTGTGCTCACACACAAAGTACTCATGCCAAAGTGGACTGATTTTGAGCAGACTGTGGCCCGGTACTGGGCCTCGGCCTGGGGATTGGGGACCCCTGGTTTACCTGATATGTAATATCAGGGTGGATAAAAATCAATGATTTTTTTTAAAAAAATCAAAAAAAATCAGATTTTTTTTATTTAAATCGGATTTTTTTGATTTAAATCAGATTTTTTTGATTTAAATCAGATTTTTTTTTATTTAAATCAGATTTTTTTGATTTTTATCAAATTTATTTTAATAAAAAACTTTTGGGGTAAAAATCTATCGTAAGATAGTTTTCTATTTAAGATACATAAATAATTTAGTTTATTCAGCATGAAATGGAGCTTAGTTATATAGCATGAGGCTGTATATTCTGCAACACTGGGACTATCAGTGAGTCAACAGTGGGTCAAAGGAGTAGCAGAGATGACAGTTGCTCTTTAAAAATTATGATTTAAATGGAGTTGATTTAAATCAAGCCTTTTTACTAGTGATTTAAATCATGATTTAAATTGTGATTTAAATCAACTCGATTTAAATCAAATCCACCCTGTGTAATATAGAAAAATATTAAAACTTTCGCAGTGTAATTAAAAATAGTACTAAAATAAAGGGACGTAGTGGCTCAGTGGCTAAGACGCTGAGCTTGTCAATCGAAAGGTCGGCAGTTCAATGGTTCGAATCCCTAGTGCCACATAACGGGGTGAGCTCCCGTTACTTGTCCCAGTTTCTGCCAACATAGCAGTTCAAAAGCACGTAAAAATGCAAGTAGAGAAATGGGGACCACCTTTGGTGGGAAAGTAACAGCGCTCCATGTGCCTTTGGCGTTTAGTCATGTCCACCACATGACCACAGAGACGTCTTCGGACAGCACTGGCTCTTCGGCTTTGAAATGGAGATGAGCACCGCCCCCTAGAGTTGGGAACGACTAGCACATATGTGTGAGGGGTACCTTTACCTTTACCTTTTACCTTACTAAAATAAAAATCATAAAAGCTCAAACCAGTAAGATAAAACTGCATAAAATACTTCAAAATAAAACAGAATTTTAAAAAAAGAGTAAGAGATGAAGAAATACCTGAGATTGGTTAAAAGTAAATAGTAAATACAGGAGTTCCATTTTTAATATCTTTTGAAAGCCCTCAAGGATGGAGTTGGCCTGATCCAACTAACATGTGACAAATGAGTGCACTGGCCACTCTGTTCTCGGCTAATTGCAGTTTTCATGTAGTCTTCAAAGGCCGCCAATTTAGCATGCAGTGCAGTAGTCTAACTGAGTGGTAATTAAGGTGCGAGTTAGTGTAAACAAGTCCTCCTGCACTGGGTAAATATATATCCAATCTATAAGCTACAAAGCAACTTATATCAGGTACCACAAAATGCAGCAGTTCCATTACAAATAGAACAGCTACCTTAAAATATGAGATATTTCTGAAGTGCATAAGTAAATAACAGTAGATTTAGATAAAGTATTCCCTTCCAGATACATACAATACTGAATGCTTTTTAAAGTCGAAGGGCCAATTTCCCACAGAAGAAAAATATATTTATAAAAGGGCCCCTCAATGTACAAATACTGCAATCTTTAAAAGTATCCTAGTACAAGTAGGCCTCAACTTACAACAGTTCATTTAGTGACCATTCAAAGTTACTACGGCACTGTCAAAAAGTGACTTATGACCATTTGTCACACTTACAACCATTGCAGCATCCTCTTGGTCAAGTGATCAAAATTCAGACCTTTGTCATATTTAAGATGGTTGCAATATCCTGGGGTCATGTAATCACCTTTTGTGACCTTCTGACAAGCAAAGCCAACGGGTAAACCAGATTACTTCATTGCTGTGTCACTAATGTAATAACTGCTGTGAATTGCTTAACAACTATGGCAAGAAAGGTGGTAAAATCTTCCAAAATTCACTTAACAAATGTCACTTAACAAACCTTTCAAAATTCACTTCACAAATGTCTCGCTTAGCAACAGACGTTTTGGGCTCAATTACGGTCGTACGTTGAGGATTACCTGTATTGGTAACCTAGAAAGATATCTTGGACAGAAGGCAGAGACAGAAAAGTTAGTTGTGTGATGGCTGAATGACATCACACCCTTCCTTATTGTAAATGCAAGCGGATCAGTGTGGCATACCTTGAAGAATTTTGAGATAATTCTTGACTGCAACCAAAATAGAAGTAGAAGGAAGCTTAAAACTGGACAACAGTGTTAGAAAGAAGTCTTACCCAGCCCCCTTCATTCCTCCTAATTTTTCACTAGTATGGTAAATTTTTGCATTAAAAGTCGTAAGAAGAACTAGCAGTTCATAACGGCAGCCAATGTCTTTCTAGCCTGCTGCTTTTTCTGGAGATTTCAGCCCTTGGCCTGTCCATCCAGAACGGAATTTACATATGGCACGTTGATGTAATCTTAACGTTCTTTTCATGGAGAGCCACATATTTCATCGCCCTGCTAAGCTAATGATTCTAGAAACACTTGTTTGCTTCACTCACAATGCAAGACAAGCACCCACCTATGTTTGGGGTCCTGTTTATTGAGATAAAGGAAATCTATTACCTACCTTGTGATAAATCATATGGCACATGGCTACCCTCAGCTTCATGCCAGCACGTTGTACATGATAAAAATACAGATGATGAGTGATGGCCAGAATCAAAGTGCACACAGATAAGGCTGCAGCAGAGCCGTAGGCATAGGCCAAAGCATTTTCGTCAGCTTGTGAAGAACCAATCTTTTCAAAATACACAATAATCCTCCCTAGAAATACTGGCTGAATTAGTATCAGAGTTTCCTTTAAAAAAAAGGAAAAGAAAAGAAAATTTCAATTAAAGTGGAACAACTGAAACAAAATATTCTTCTTATTATTTTTATTCTCCTACGTAGGGTGCTAAAGTGAGACTGTGCAAAGTTTTATAAACTCAAAACACGATGTTCTAATCTTACAGGAAGGATTCCAAAGCTGTAGTCACCATGAAATTATCCTGAACTCAAAATATTTTGAGCTTGGAACTCTTCTGGTATGAAGAGTTCCAAGCTCAAAATATTTTGAATATATACGCGCGTATTATATTTTTATAACAGCTCGTATAAAGTTGGTACAGTGGGAGGAGTATTAGAGAGAGGTAAAGCATCTAACAATATCTGACAGCTGTGGCTAGGGGGGCCTTTGCACAGGTTTGCCTGGTGCACCAATTGCGATCCTACTTGGATCACAATCACTCATGCCCTTGTCACCTCACGGTTAGATTATTGCAATGCGCTCTACATGGGGCTACCCTTGAAAAGTGTTCGGAGACTACAGTTGGTCCAGAACGCAGCTGCGCGAGCTGTCATGGGTGCACCTAGGTACACCAATTCTCCGTGAGCTGCACTGGCTCCCTATTGGTCTCTGGTCACAATTCAAGGTGTTGGTTATTACCTTTAAAGCCGTACATGGCTCAGGGCCAGGTTATCTTCGAGACCGCCTTCTACCTCATAGCTCCCAGTGACCGGTAAGATCCCACAGAGTTGGTCTCCTCCAGGTCCCATCAGCTAAACAATGCCAGCTGGCGGGCCCGCGGAGGAGGGCCTTCTCTGTGGCTGCCCCGCTCTCTGGAATCAGTTACCTCCTGAGATCCAGACCATCCCCATGCTATTGGCCTTCCGAAAAGCAGTGAAGACCTGGCTTTTCCGGCAGGCCTGGGGCTGTTGATCTCGCTTTGTGATCTGACGAGATCCGGCCATGAATGGTGTGAATGGGTTTTAATGTCTTTAATGTTTTTAATTTTTAAGTGTTTTTATAGTGATTTTTTGAGTGTATTGTGAGCCGCCCTGGGTATTTGGAGAGGGGCGGCATATAAATTGAATAAATAAATAAATAAATAAGTGGGCTAAAAAAAGTATTGGATACATTTTCATTTTCCCCATTTTTCCCTTCGTTTTTGCTGTTGCTTAAAATTTTCTAGAAAATGTATAACATTAAGCAGGAAGTAGGCATGTTAATAAAACCACCTCGCAATTTCTGCTTGCAGGATTGTTTTAAATAGTACATCTCTTATAGTCTGTTACCTCAACCAATGTAAAACAACCCAGCACTAAATAAGATTTCCAGTAACAAAGTATAATTGCTTTTGTCAAATGTGGTGTTCTTGCTTCTTTTTCAGCCTTTTGTACTTCTTTATCCCAGTACCTATAAATATAAGAATGAAAATTAGAGGGGAGAAGTCAGAAAGAATTCAATATATCTTATCTGCAGGCATTTCTTATAGCCAATGATCAAGTTGTAAAATAGTAACTTTACAGTGAGATACGACCCAACATCGATCTTGCTAAAAAAACCTCTTTCCAACTTTGTATTCTTAGATATTGTATGCTGGCTACGTCTCCCTCCTTAATGTTACTCCTAAAAAGTATCTGAAGCATGTGAAGGTAAAGAAGACTAGAGGCATACAAACTTGTACAAAGATTGTACAAAGATTTCAAGGCAAGTCCATGGTGCTTATTCATTCTGATAGCAGTCATAGGCAGTGACAGCTCTTAACTAACCTTGAGTGACTTTGATAAAGTCAGATAGCAGATTGCAAAAGATTATAGAACTGATTTTGGAATATGGAAGCCATGAACAAGCTCTTAAGGGAGGACTTTGTGAAAAAATCACAGAAGAGTATGAGGTAAAAAATTCAAAGTAATTCTGCCTTGATTTGTTCACTATGAAACAGGACAAAAAGAAATCTGGACAGGTTTCTTTTCAAATCTCCTGGAATCCCTATCATGCTTGTTTCTTGATTTTGCCTACCTGAAGAGCTGGGATAGATTCATATTTGCTTAGCATTTGAAAAGGTGGCCAAAGGCTATAGACTACACTGGGAAAAAAAAATCAATGAACAGGTGTTGGCAAAACACTTTACTACTGTTGCCATTGGAAAAAATCCAGAAGCCACACTTTTCAGCCTATCCTTGTTATACTTTCCAGCCCAACAGAAGTCACCATGAGCCAAGTTCAACTCAAGAAGATTCTACCTTACCCAGAAATAAATAAGGCAAGATTTCAAGATTTCTCCTGGCGTCATGCTTGGATCTAGAAAGGGCAACCTCTGCAAAGGCACAAAATTCACATTGTAAAGTGATAACAAGTTAAGGAAAAAAGAGGAACCCAGCTTAAAGCAGGGATGTCAAACTGAAGACCCACGGCCACTGGCCATGTTTGGCCTGCAGGCTGCTTAGATCTAGCTGGAAATAGGGAAGGTTCCGCCTGCAGTGCCTCTGCCAATGAAAATGGAGCTCAGGAGAGCCGCACAGCCCTCCCGGGCTCCATTTTCGACCACGACAGCCTCCTGCAGTCCTCTGCCAGTGAAAATGAAGCTCAGGGAGGCTGTGTGCAACCTGCCCGGGCTCCATTTTCGGCTGTGACGGCCTCCTGCAACCCTCTGTCAGCGAAAACAGAGCTCAGGCAAGTTCTGTTTTCTCTGGCAGTGGGCTGCAGGAGGCTGCAGTGGCCAAAAACGGAGCCTAGGCAGGCCTCCCTGAGGTCCATTTTCATTGGCAGAGGCCAGAGGAGGTTGTTACAGATGCTCAATGAGTGACATCAAGCTGACCACATTCACCCTGGCCATGCCCATCTTGGCCATACCCATCCCATCCCAGCCACGCCCCTGGCCCCCCAGGTAAAACAAAACCCTGATTTGGCCCTCAATGAAATTGAGTTTGACACCCCTGGCTTAAGGGCAGCATGATGGGTCATGTGATCAGGAAAAGGGAAGGAATGATGATTTAGAACAGCGGAGTCAATAACAATCCATGCAGTCACCTAACAGACTTACAGGGATAGGAGTGCATTGGTATCAGCCCTTCAAGGTGGTCCAGATCAGAAAGTAGATTCCACAACATTACTTTGTTGAGAAAGGCTACAGTAACAGAAATGCACAACTCTTTGTTTTCCTTTCTCTTTCTCTTATAACCCAGGGAGTCGAGGGTAACCAGTCTGAGTCTCTAATAATATCCCACCACCTTGGGCTCAAAGCATACTTATGCACCTGTCATCTTAATGGTTTTTAGATGGTTCCTCCAAGATCTTTCCCTTGGTTCAAACTGGAGAAAGGTGAGTTGATTCTTGTTTTTTCTTCACATCCCCTGCCAATTTTTTTTAACTTAATCTTTCTTTTTTCCCACACCAGATTTGATTAGGCAGGGTTCTATTTCTCTTTAAAATATTATTTTCCAATATTCCATTGTGTTGATAAGAATAACAAGTCCTTTGTTGGTTTCTAGACCTAACTTCTTTGCTAGCAATGGCCATAACTGATGATTGTTTTTTCTTTTGGTGTGCACATAGCCACGCATGCACAATTCCAGCCCCCAGAGACTAATTTTCAATCTCAGTTTTTCTTTTGCCCACTTCTTCTTTCACATGGAATTTGGTCCTGATTACCTTTCTTGCCATTGGACTATAAAGAACAAAAAGACTGAATTATCTGTACTGAGACATTGGGATTTACATACCATTGCAGTCTTTCCCCGAGCACCTTAGAGGAATCTTCAGTGAGTACTTTGTACATATCATCTTCTTCTAGTTTCCGTTTATGACCAATAACGAATAAAGGGTTTAGCCAGCTGTCAAAAGAAAGATTACTCTCCATGTAATTATTGTACAAGACAAAGATAAACTTTCTTTCTTTCTTTCTTTCTTTCTTTCTTTCTTTCTTTCTTTCTTTCTTTCTTTCTTTCTTTCTCTTCTTCTTTCCCTTTCCCTCTCTCCCTCCCTCTCGGTCTCATAACACACACCTACATCTCAGTGGTGGGTTGCCCCCAGTTCAGAACAGTTCACAAGAACCGGTAGTAAAACCATCGGGAGGCCCCACCCACCGCCCCGGATATCATCATCAGTGCAAGTGCACGCACATGATCCTGTTGCAAACCAGTAGTAAAAGTAAGTAGAACCCATCCCTGCTACATCTCTTTCAAGGGATTTAACGTTAGTTCACACAGTCAGAAAAATAAAAACACACATTTGGAGAGGATGCCCACAAAGCTACAATAAAATTCTAGTATTTGGAGTGGGACATGGTGGCTCAGTGGCTAAGATGCTGAGCTTGTCGATCAAAATGTTGGCAGTTCAGTGGTTCAAATCCCTAGTGCCGCGTAATGGGGTGAGCTCCCGTTACTTGTCCCAGCTTCTGCCAACCTAGCAGTTCAAAAGCACGTAAAAAAATGCAAGTAGAAAAATAGGGACCACCTTTGGTGAGAAAGTAACAGCATTCCGTGTGCCTTTAGTGTTTAGTCATGCCAGCCACATGACCACGGAGACGTCTTCGGACAGCGCTGGCTTTTTGGCTTTGAAACGGAGATGAGCACCGCCCCCTAGAGTTAGGAACAACTAGCTTATACTATGTGCAAGGGGAACCTTTACCTTTACCTTACTTGGAGTGGGGGGACTTAAGAAGTTACAAATAAATTGAGAGGAGAACGTTTTATGTGACTCTACACTATAAATATCAGAAATATTCATCAAAACATGAAATTGTTAGCAATATATAAATAACAGTGGATAATAAACATAACAATATGGCTTCCACTATCACGATTCCTAATATTATAACCTTTAGAGGACTAGTATTTTTAGAATAGCCAGAGATCATTAATAATGCTAGTTGTGTTGTAAACATTTTTTTAAATATTTGCCAAGGACACCTAACTATATATAGTTACAACAAGTTAAGAATCTCTGGGACCTGCTTGTTCTTTTTATCCTGTTATGTAATACAAGCCTCACTATTTTTCTTTTCTTTGAACAGAATTTTGAGAGTATTTCATGAAAATGGCTGCATCCGTGAGGGGTTTGCTTATTGCCAAAACCGCTTAATGAAGGTGCTCCACATGGTTTTCAGGATATTCTCAAGTGCCACAGTGGAAATTGCCTGTCAGCCTCCCAAACAGACTTGACAGAAAACACAACCAGCCACAGTAATTCTACTTTATTGTAAAGTTACATCAGTGGAATCTTACAAGTCTAAAAGTATTAATCTCCCGCACTCTCTTTTTACTGTCTGATTAATTCGGATGGATCCTTTCTAAGTTTCTCTGCTGTTACTCAGTTGCTGGCTCCTCCCTGTTTTATCCTTGGCAGCATCTCTTCTCCCTGACTTCCATTACATCTCACATGCATTACATTTTTATTTTCTGGGAAATTGAAGAGCTCATATTAAGTCGCAGATATTCCTGGAAATAAAAGTACCTGTTGTGACCCAGGCCCAAGTAGGTAATAGTCGATGCAAACAGTTCCAAAACAAATAGACTTTATTAGAACAGCTGAGAATTAACTCATTCTCAGCATAGTCCAAACTAAATCAAAACAAATTCTTCATAACACAAATTCTTCAGTCTAATCACCAACCTTGGTATAATTAGACAAACTGTCAAAGGCTTCTCTTGGCAAAGGTTTAGAAGCAGAAGACGCTGACAAGAGATAAGTGCAGCAAGACAAGAACAAGTCTATTAACGTTGTTTTCCGACAAAGAGCCCAAGAGCCGTTGCTTGTCTTTTAAGCCTTATGGGAGGGGACAATCATCTCTTGGCCCTACTCTCAAGTCATCCTCTTTGCTTTAGCTGCTCTTGCCTTCTGGCAGCTCTTCTCATATGTGCACTAGGAACAGGCTCCTCCTGTTCCTCTGTCTCTCTACTGTCAGCCTCCGGAGGCTCCGGAGTCCGCACATCACTCCCCGATGGCCCTGGCCCCATCTCTGCCTCCAACGCAGAGCCCTTATCTGGGCCTTCCCCAGCCTCCAGGACTGGCCCATGTTCTTCCTCAACCTCATCGCTGTCCGATGCCAGCTCCGCAAGCTGCTGGTGGACCACAACAGTACCAAAGGTTAATTCTTTGTTTGAAAAACTTATTGGTTCATGTTAGGATTCTGTCTCCTTATTTTAGAGTTCTAATTACTTTTCCATTTTATCTCTCAATATTCCAGAAGTCATTGAAATCCCTAACTCTTTTTCAGTTTTGGAAAATTACATTTTTAGTGAATCTTAGTGGAATCAATTTTGCATGAAATAGATAGTATTCTCATTCTATTTTTGTTACCATGGATGATAGATAGCCAGTATATAAAGAAGTGCATTTGTGTATGTGTATAGTAGACAACATGTGATCCACTGGGTCACCATTTCAGAGGTATTTCCCTACCAGATTCCTTGATGCCTTCAACAATGGCAGAGCTTCTGATGTACTGGAAAAGTTATTAAAAATTTGGGAAGTTATTCAGAGATGTAACTGCCTTGAAAATAACTCATGTTGAACTCTATAGTGCAGCCAAGCAATAGGTGTTGACTACAGAAAACGTTTGACATTTTCTATTATGTCATAAAATGTTTCATGAGGGGCCCTTGGTGCCCTAAGCTTGCTTGTATTCTTGCAGATGTTTCATCACCCAAAGTAGGTAACATCTTCAGTGCTGGTAAGAGGTGCAATTTGCAATATTTTAGTGACTTGCCCTGTCAATGTTGGTGGGGGTGGTTTTAGTGGTTCTTTGTTGAGCTGTTTACTGTTGGTTTCTTTGGCGGTGTTTTTGATTGGTGTATTGTTTATTTTAATTGTTGGTCTGATGCTAATCCTGGAATTAATCTATACTGATCTGGGTGCTGATTGCTGGTAGAGAGGTGCTTGTGGTTTTTTGTTCCCTTTCTGGGTGCTTGATTGTTTCTTTTTCATGTTGTTAATGTCTATGTGTCTATTGACAGCTAATTTGTCAGAGTGCCAGGCTTCTAGAAATTCTCTGGCATTTTTGGACTTTGCTTGATCTAGGATGGTCAGAACTTTCTCAATTGACACTATGGCTAAGTCTGTCTATATGTTGTGAAATTAGTTTTCATCATGTCGTCTAACTGCTAGTTAATGTTCATGGTTTCCACTCCTACCCTCAAAACGATGCTATAGAGCCCTGCACACCAAAACAACTAGACACAAGAACAGTTTTTTCCCAAACGCCATCACTCTTCTAAACAAATAATTCCCTCAACACTGTCAAACTATTTACTAAGTCTGCATTACTATTAAACTTCTCATCGTTCCTATCACCCATCTCTTCCCACTTATGACTGTATGACTGTAACCTTGTTGCTGGTATCCTTAAGATTTATATTGACTGTTTCCCTATGACTATCATTGTGTTGTACATTATGATTCTTGACGAATGTATCTTTTCTTTTGTGTACTCAGAGAGCGTATGCACCAAGACACATTCTTTGTGTGTCCAATCACACTTGGCCAATAAAGAATTCTATTCTATTCTATTCTAACATGCCAATCTTCTACCTGTCTGTCCTACAGAGTGGTTGTTGCAATCATTCCACTGTATGTTGTAGATGACTTCTATTTTCCTTCTAGGGTTGCTGGGTATTTTTCCTTTGCTTAGGAAGTTTTGAAGGGCTTTAGTTGGCTTGTGTGCTATGCTGATTCCATGTGGTTGTAGTAGTCTGCTGATGGTTTCTGAGAAATTCTTGATGTATGGCAGTGTAATTCTTTTTAGGGTTTGTGTTGGTTGTCCTCTATTGAAGTGGTCCCCAACATTTCCAGCTTAGTGGTCTGGGGAGGAGAAGAGGGGATGGTTTTGTGTGAGCAGTAGACATGTGCATACGCAGCTCCATTTGCACATGCAGCGGGTGTGTGAGCCCACAGCTCACACAAATGGACCTTTGAGCATGAGTGTGAGCACCAGAAGTGGGTTTCAGCAGGTTCTGAACAGTTCTGGAGAACCGGTAGTGGAAATTTTGAGTAGTTCGGAGAACCGGTAGTAAAAATTCTGACTGGCTCCGCCCCCATCTATTCTCTGCCTCCCAAGTCCCAGCTGATTGGGAGGAAATGGGGATTTTGCAGTAACCTTCCCCTGGATTGGGGAGGGAATGGAGATTTTACAGTATCCTACCCCTGCCACGCCCACCAAGCCATGCCATGACACACCCACCAAGCCACACCCACAGAAACGGTAGTAAAAAAAATTTGAAACCCACCACTGGTGAGCACCCATTGCTCACATGACCCACCGCTCGTGTGGCCCAATTCCAAAAAGGCCACAGCCCTGGCGGTGTACTTGCTTCCATTATAATAAAAGTATAATGATAAATTGGATGATATGAACTATTAGCTGATACAAGATTCAGTACATAAACTGGTAAATGGCATTAGGTATTGAATCCTGAACCTGAACTGTTGATATATCCAAACTAAGACATTTTTCAATGTTTGACTGAATTTTCATCTAGCATCTCTCAACAACCCGGAAATCATTAAAAAGAAAAGTAGCATGCACAGCAAAATGAACTTTAGTGTCCTGCTAAATACACATTTTCCTTCATGGATTACTGCCTTGTCATGGCAAAGGGGCTTGCGTAGCCCAATGAAGCTATGAGCCATGCCGTGAAGGGTCACCCAAGACAGACAGGTCATAGCAGAGAGCTCTGACAAAACGTGATCCACTGGAGAAGTAATGGCAACTCACTCCAGTAACTTTGCCATGAAAACCCCATGGACAGTACCAAAAGGCAAAAAGATATGACGCCGGAACAGTGGTGGGTTCCTCCCGGTTCGGCCCGGTTCCACTGAGCCAGTAGCAGTGACGATATGAGGTCACCGAGCTGGTTCTGCCCCCAGCCACCCACCCCCACCCACCCCCCATGTTATTCTTACCTTTTATTTGGCCCCATCCCCAATCTATTGCTGCCTCCTGAGTCCCATCTGATGGCTAGAGGGAAAAAAACTGTTTAAACTCTTGCCACAGGGCTTCAAAGGGCTGCTCTACAGCTGATCAGTGTTAAAAGCAAACAAATGAGTAGACCGGTGCCTGCAAAAATAAATGGGTAGACCAGTGCCTGCAAAAATACATGAGTAGATCAGTGCCTGCAAAAATAAATGGGTAGACCAGTGCCTGCAAAAATAAATGGGTATACCGGTACAGCTCTGCAAGCAGTTAAAAGCCTGGTAGACCAGTACCACTGCTAAATCCTAAATAATTGTCACATGACCATCAAGCCACGCCCACAAAATAAGCCACACCCACAGAACCGGTAGTAAACAAATTTAGAACCCACCCCTGCGCCAGAAGATGAGCCCCTCAGGTCAAAAGGTGTCCAATATGCTACTGGGGAAGAGCAGAGGGCTAGTACTAGTAGCGCCAGAAGAGTGAAGTGACTGGGCCAAAGCCGACGCTCAGCTGTGGATGCATCTGGCGATGAAAGTCCGATGCTGTAAAGATCTATTCTCCATAGGAACCTGGAATGTAAATGAACTCCAGAGGATGGTAGAGGACAGGAAAGCCTGGAGGAATGTTGTCCATGGGGTCACAATGAGTCGGACAAGGCTTCGCAACTGACAACAATAAAGTACACATTGCTTTAACCTGACATTTCTTCTCACTACTCTTTTTTTTTTTTTTTTGTTCTGTTTGCTGACCCAATTTTGTGGATCCAAGGGCAAGAGGAATTGACAATCATTACTCAAGCTGCATAGTTTTTCAGCTCTCTCCCTGAATTCAAAAGCCTTTCTGATGCCATGCCCTTTAGACTTTTCTTCAAACATTACAGGCAATGAACTATTTTTGTTAGCTTATTAATTAGCAGTGTTTTAGTGCCTTCTCCTGAACAACCCTGAAGAAAACAACATTTTAAGCATTTACACACACACAACACACATTCCCTTCTCTTCTGTTAGTCTACTGCCTTGAGCTATGTGGACCTGGCTGGTGCTTTTTCTTGTTTCCAAGAAATAGGAGTAGAGGGAAGATTTGTTATCTTCCCTCTACTCCTATTTCTTGGAAACAAGAAAAAGCACCAGACCCAAAATACCTTTAAGTCTAATTCTTTCGCTTCTTGTCTGTTAGCCCTTTTTTCTCTCTCTGTATGTTCTTTTCTTTCTAAGACAAAAGTTTTTTATTTTTTATATTCAAACAACCAAACACTACATAATCAATTATCATACATCATTTTATCCCCACCCAAACCCCCTCCCCAATTCCCCCCTTGACTTCCCAGAGCAAAAACAGAATATAGCATTTAACAAACATACGCTAAAATATGCTAGCTATTACAGAATTCAAAACTCTCTCACACTTGTTAACTCCCCTTTTAAAAATTACACTTCAACCTTCCTTTTATAAATTCTCTTATCACATTTCACATTTGTAAAAAAAAAACAAAAAAACATAATCTTATTTTAAACATTTTAAAATCTCTTAGTACATTAGCAGAACATTCTCCAACATATAAGTTTCAAAACTTTCAAAAAGTTATCCATTAAATTTTAAGTTATCCACCTTTAAACTTCAATACTTTAAAACTACCATAAAATTCAGAAGTTATCCAACTTTAATTAAATCTTTTAACATCATGAGACAATCTCCAAAATATAACCAGTCTTTCTTTCTTTCTATATTTTTTCCATTCCTTCTTTTCTTAACTATCCTATTGTCTATTCAGTTTTGTATATTTTGGATATTTGAATACCAACTCTCTCATGCTGGTTAATGACGGCAATAAAGTTAAGTACATAAACGCAGCTAGTAAGTTATATCCTGCATTACCAGAATGTGCTCAGGCTCAGATTGAGATAATATTTATCTCTATCATCGCAAATCGAAAGTAGGCTGCCTTTGGCTTGGAACCAAGCTCAGTTTTGGGAAGTCATCCAAAGCAGTTACTGTATTATAAGCAGAGTATCTGAAAGGGGTCAGGTTAACTTTACAGAAGTAGCAATTCACCTAGCTCCACTCCTAAATCCTAAATTAATAAACTGCATTAACTTGTTAAGATCAATATATAACTAATTATACCAAAAGTAAAGTCACAGGAGAGACAGTTTTACTTCTAAGAAAGCAAGATTGGGTTCAATCAGCTATGAGCTTCCAGACTCGGCCTTCATGTCTCTACAGCCCATGAGTCATAAAAAGCAACCAAAGCTTCATTATCTTCCTGCAAGGAAATGAAAATACAGCAGGGCTGCATATATAGATGCCAGGCATCTAGGACGAAAGACATTTGCATTTTGGTGGGTCATAAATTTTATCAGCCTAGGCTTCAGAATAGGGTCGATTTTCCTGGGGTTTGCCCAAACTATTGTCAATGCCAGGATGGGATATTTCCATTCCCACATTGCTCACCCACCCACCCAAAAATCCTAAAGGTTGTAAATCCAATGATATGAGATTATCTGAACATGGAATTTCCTTTTCCCCAACCTTGAAGAAATTTTTATTTTCTCCTAGGGAACAAAATTGGAGCTCTCCATAGAAAAGCAAAGGAGATAATAAACACCCTTCAGGTTTCCTTGATAACAAACAACAATGAGAACAACAAAACAAAGCAACATTGTCATTCCATACGTTGCAGGAATATCGGAAGAGCTCAGGAGGATCTTCAGCCAACACAACATATGTGCACACTTCAAACCCAAGAATTCACTAAGCAGGAGCTTGTCCATCCCAAAGATAAAACACCCAGACACAAACGGAGCAACGTGGTACATGTAGTACAATGCAGTGAGCCATATGCAGACCTGTACATTGGGGAAACAAAACAACCACTTCATAAACGCATGGCACAACACAAGAGAATAAACCCATCAGGACTAGATTCAGCAGTTCATCTGCATTTAAAAGACAAAGATCACTCTTTTGAAGACAGAAAAGTCCACATTTTGGATAGAGAGGACTACTGGTTTGAAAGAGGGGTCAAAGAGGCCACCTATGTCAAAATCAAACAGCCCTCTCTCAACAGAGGGAGAGAGGTACAATATCATCTATCTCCAGTCTACAACACACTCCTTTCAACAGTCCCAAGAAAGCTTCATACCAATTTGCACCACTCAGACACAGATAAATGTCCAAGTGGCCTCAATGACTCTCTAAAAAGAATGCAAATGACCAGCTGTCTGCAAGGAGTCTAAATCCTTCCATTCTCCGCCATCCAGTCAGAGCTGAAGAAGCTTCTTGGATAAGAAGCGAAATGTCTTCAAAGAAAAATAAGGAAGTCCAGTTGCCTTTTGGAATTAAAAAAAAGCACCTTTGGGACAACCATGACCTGGATGATACAGCATCTCAACAGACATACAACTTTATTGTTCTCTATCAAGATAACATGAATCTCCTGAGAAGCTTTCTTTCTTCTGGGAACAAACAGATAAGATTTTGTGGAGGGGGAACTTATGCCTCTTGCAATGGTGCAATAACTCAAGGATAATTCCCCACTTGATCCCACCTTCCAGCCTGGCTGCATTTTCCCAATAGAAATCCAAGGATCCCCCCCCCCCAAAAAAAATCTGGGTGTCCCTGTTCATACTTGGATAAAGCCATTAAACATTTTTTTACATATTTTGCTGTGCTATTTCTTGTACTACGTCACAATTGGTGCTCTCAATTAATATTCCCCCTTGTTACCAGATGATGGCCCAAAATGGAGATTATGGAGATCAATTTATCAAAATTTCTACTACAGTAGCTAAATTTTGCTCAGTTGCAAGTGTTTTTTTTAAAAAAAGAGTGAGGTCTAGACTACATATAGTTGCAATGTGAGCAGCCCATGGGGTTTGTAGTTAATTAATGCTTGGCTAGCTATAACGGGCCTAGAAAGTTGATCATTTCAAATGTTTGACATTTGAAATGTCTCCCTAGGATGTTAGTCCCTCATTTGTTTTCATTTGTTTTCGTCTGTTTCGTTTTCAGTTTTATCATGTTTTCGTTTGGCCAGACTACACATTTAATAAACCACGTTCTCCGTGGCCGCACCGACCCTCTGGAATGGGTTGCCTACCGGGCTCTGGACAGCCCCCGACCTCCACACCTTCCGCACCGACCTAAAGACATGGCTCTTTCAGCAACTTCCCTGATCTGCCATGGATTTTAACTTGGGGATTTGGGGATTTTAAATTGATTTTTAATATTATTTAATCTTTATCTATTGTCGGGTTGTTTTATTGTTGTGAGCCGCCCCGAGTCCTACGGGAGAAGGGCAGCATATAAATCTGACAAATAAATAAATAAATAAATAAATAAATAAATAAATACATACATACATACATACATACATACATACATACATACACTTGATAACTGAAGCCATTCCTGCTGTGCTCAGGAACTAAGGAAGAGCAATCTGGAGGACAGAGAGATTGCAATAGCAATAGCACTTAGACTTATATACTGCTTCACAGTGCTTTACAGCCCTCTCTAAGCGGTTTACAATCAGGATATTGCCCCCAACAATCTGGGTCCTCCTTTTATCCACCTTGGAAGGATGGAAGACTGAGTCAACCTTGAGCTTGGTGAGATTCGATCTGTCAAACTGCTGGCAGCTGGTGATCAAAAGAAGTAGCCTGCAGTACTGCACTCTAACCACTACACCACCATGGCTCTTCTGGGTCCATCAGATGCTATTCTAGTGGACCCAGACAGACTAAAGCCAGTCAAATGCCCACAGCAACCTGTCACTGTTTCCACTATTCTCTAATGATTCATTAAGGAACTACGGACAAGGGAACCCCCTACTTCAGTGACAAGATATCAGCTACATTGCTGACTACTGTACATTATTTCATAATGTTCTATGGTGCCATATGGGTCCTTCCCTATCTCTTACAGGCCCACAAGTCATAATTTGAATTTGCCATGACCAAATAAAGAAAAAACCCTGAATGTCCTTGTCCTTGAAAGTATTTAGGGTATCACTTAGCCAGAGTTAATAAGATGGTTCCATGCCTCAAGATATTGTGCAAGACTTTAAATATTTTAAAGTGTTATATAAACTCTGAATACCCTCCAAATAACAGCTTTTGTCCTGCCATCTCCAGTATTATTCCAATCCAAACTATGTGAGTTATTTACATTTTCAGGCTAATTCTGAGAACAATTCAGCCAGAGATCAGTTCTTGATTTGCTTTTACATAGCAGACAGAATTTTGCCAGATTAAACCCTTACTACTCCCTGCTTGATGGATATACTAGGGAGTGGCTATCCTTACTCTCTGTATGGAATGGGACAATTTGGCATGGCCAATTTGCTCACGACGGCCACCTTGCGATGGCCAACTCAACATGGCCACTTTGATGCAGACGACTCATCATGAGACAGCTCGCCATAGAAAATTCCATGTGGGATAACTCAACACAACAGAGCCTGGTGGCTCAGCAGATTAATAGCCTGTTATTAACATTCAGCTGCCTGCAATTACTGCAAGTTCGAATCTCCCCAGGCTCAAGGTTGACTCAGCCTTCCATCCTTTCTAAGGTAGGTAAATTGAGGACCCAGTTTGTGGGGGCAATAAGCTGACTTTGTATAAATATACAAAAGTATGAAGGCTATTGCTTAACGCATTGTAAGCCGCCCTGAGTCTCCGGAGAAGGGCGGCGTATAAATCAGATTTTTAAAAAACACACAATAAATGTTATCGGCCATTATTTCTTTGACATAATTCCCATCTTTGTGAATGGAAATACTGTCAAAGAAACAGTGGCAGATAACATGTTTTTAGTTATCCCACATGGAATTTTCTGTGGCAAATTGTCCCACAGTGAGTTGGCCATGGTGACATGGCCTTACCCATGTTGCTTGTTGTCCCCTTCCCCTTTCTGGAATGTGCTCCCTTGTTTTTGGGAAGCTCCCATTTTGCTATAGTCCATCACCCCAGCCCGTCCCCCTCCATGCACACCCTCTCTCACACTCGGCAATTACAGCTCTTTTAAAAAAAAATATGTAAATAAAAAGGTATAAAAGTATACATGTGTGGCAGAAGTCGGTATTGTAAATGATATGAAGTAAGTACAAAAAAGCTTTTTTCATTTGGCTCAGGACTATTCTTGAAAATACAGTCTAGGGCAGGGGTGAAATCCAATTTTTTTCTCTACCGGTTCTGTGGGCATGGCTTGGTGGGGATGGCAGAGGAAGGATACTGCAAAATCTCCATTCCTACCAGACTCTGGGGCCCACCAGAGGTGGTATTTGCCAGTTCTCTGAACTACTCAAAATTTCTGCTACCGGTTCTCCAGAACCTGTCAGAACCTGCTGGATTTCACCCCTGGTTTAGGGTGTTTAGTTCTTAGAGGCATTGAGCCAAACAGAGACTGCACTATATTGTTGTGACTTTCATTAAAAAGCTTCAAAAATGAGGGATGGGTGGGGATTCAGCTACTTATTATTTTCAAAAGTGACATAAATTAAGGAAGTATGAAAATTTCAGTTTGCATCATTTCTAAACCGGTGTCAGTTGACAGGTCACAACTACATTGTTCTGCAATCTGCAATCATTTTAGGGGTTTTTTTTTCCCTTTAATCATCTCTGTCATAAATTACGCATGTTAACTTGGTTTATCGCCCAGACAACTTTCCCCAATGAATTACCCAATAATTATTCCAGCAGCCATTTCCAGAAATGTATGCATGACCACACACGCACACACACACAAACACACATAAAAACCATCTCTATCACCCAAGCAGAAGATCTGCGTTCGTAGCATTTTTTTCTAAAATCTGTAGAGAAGAACAACAGAAATGGAGGTCAATTTAGATGATAGCAATCTTGCAAGCTACATCATCAGCCTTTAATTAAAATTTAAGGAGGAAGATGACTTTTGAGATAGAACCCATTTTCCATTGGCTCAAAGGCTATACTTAAAAGTGGGTTGACTTAAGACACCTCCAGCCAAAATCCTAACTTTCCGAAAATGCTTTAAGGCTGGGCCAAATTTTTGAGGACCTGCCCATCCTGGGGACCAAATACGGCTCTAGGCTCATGCCTCGGTGTGCTTAAGAGCTTTGGAAACCGTATGAAAATAGCAATAGCACTGAGACTTATATACTGTTTCATAGTGCTTTACAGCACTCTCTAAGCAGTTTACAGAATCAGCATATTGCCCCCAACAATCTGGGTCCTCATTTTACCCACCTCGGAAAGATGGAAGGCTGAGTCAACCTTGAGCCTGGTGAGATTCGATCTGCCAAACTGCTGGCAGCTGGTGATCATCAGAAGTAGCCTGCAGTACTGCACTCTAACCACTGCACCACCATGGCACATACCTATGGAGCAGTGCACTTCTGGTATGGTGGGCCCAACTGGCAAAGGAAAGCTCAAGACCATATTGGTTGGAAACCTGCAGAAGAGGCCTTCATCCTGTACTGCATAAACAATGACAAGGAGGAGGAGGAGGAGGAGGAGGAGGAGGAGGAGGAGGAGGAGGAGGAGGAGGAGGAGGAGGAGGAGGAGGAGGAGGAGGAGGAGGATTGTTTTCTCTAAGTCATAGAGTCTGACATTCCAGTTCCACTGGAGCTTAAGTACTGGCTACCACGCCATTCTTCCCATTCGCCTCTCCCAGCCAAGGCCTAACTCTGAGAGACTCCACGGAAGAATGGATTTAGCTCTGAGATTCTCTTCAGAGTGCAATATTGGGAATAGGGTTCCTCTTTTTTCCAGCAACATCAACAGGAAAGCAGCCTGAAGGACATGCTAGAATATTTGCCAGCTTCACTGCCTCTTCTTGGGGGATCCCTTCAATAACTCATCAAAGCTACAGCTTTTTGTACATCTGTCCACCACCACATCCTGAGGAGCATTGCATATTGACAGTGAGAGAACACGTGGTTCCATGCTCCACACAAGGACTATGTGCCAATTCTGTATATTCTACCTACCCTCTGTCCCATCCTAGGTCACTCACAACTTAATTAAAAACCCACAGATACAAAAAACAAACAATAAAGAACAACTGCCATCTTTTTGCATCAGCGTCCTAGATCCGTGATGGCGAACCTATGGCACGCATGCAGGAAGTGGCACACAGAGCCATCTCTCTGGGCATGCCAGCCGTCGCCTGTTGCTCTTCTGGGTTCCAGCACACACATGCATGCTGGCCAGCTTGTCTTTGTGCGCACATGCACGCTAGAAACCGGAAGACCAGGTGACCGGCGCGCATGCACATACCTGAAACCGGAAGCTCAGCTTCCCAGCATGTGCATGCACATGTGTGCCAGGGAACTGTTCTTCCAGTTTCCAGTGCTCCCCTGCACGTTTGAGCACACTCCCGTTTCAGCACTCGATGCCAAAAAGGTTCGCCAACACTGTCCTAGATTCTTAACACTTGGACATTTATTACCAGTAGTACTTGTTTGATATGATATGGCAATTTCTGCAGGTTGGACAAACAGAATGTCTGGGGAAAAAATATTTTTTTGCAAAGCATAACCCTAGACCAGGGGTGTCAAACTGGCGGCCTGCAGGTTGGATGTGTCACATGCAGGACCCGCCCAACCCAGCTCTGAGAATGGGAAAAAAGTCGCGAAACATCACAGGATGGCAACATGACGTGGCGAGTTTGACACCCATGCCCTCGACCAGTGATGGCTAACCTTTTTGCCATCGCGTGCCAAAAGCAGGGGGACTGCGAAGGATCGGGCGTGCACGTGCCCACACCCATAATTCTATGTGCCCCGGCTCCCCCGCGCATGTATGCAACCCCCCTCCCATGCTCCCCCCACTTTTGGCACGCGATGGCATGGTGGGCCCAGTAGGCCCGTTTTCACCCTTCCCAGGCTCCAGAGGCTTTCTAGGAGTCTGGGGAGGACGAAAATGGCCTTCCCCACCCTCCAGGTGGCCCTCCGGGAGGCCAGAAATGGCCCGTTTGCTGACTTCCGGTGGGACCTGAAGGCCCGTTCTTTGGTCTTCAGGCTCCAGAGCCTTTCTAGGAGCCTGAGGAGAGCGAAAAATGGGCCTTCCCCACTACCTCCGGAGGCTGGAAACAGTCTATTTCCCTACTTCCAGTGTAACCAGGGAGCTGAGCTTGCATGCCCACCGTTATGGCTCCGTGTGCCACCTGTGGCATGTGTGCCATAGGTTTGCCATCACAGCCCTAGACCAACAGCCCATAATCTCTTGGGTATTAGGGACCAGTTCCATGGAAAGAGGTTTTTCCACAGACCAGAGGAGGCATGGTTTTATGTGCTGCCTGCATCCCATGGATAGGGCTTCACTTGTTTGTATGGCCTAGTTTCTGGCATGCCACGGCCCGGTGCCAGACCACAGACCAGAGGTTGTGAATCCCTGCTCTAGACTAACAAACAAGAAGGACAAAAGGGGCATCAGCAATCCTGACCTTTGATACTTGATGTTACAGTTCCCTCTCCACACCTACCAGTATGAGAAACCAGTGTTGGAAACCTACATTGAGGAATCCTTAATATTTGAGTTAAATAAAATACTTTAAACTAGAGGAAATATATGAATTGCACTTCTTTGAAACAGAACAGGAAGGTGGGATTGTTTTACTCGTTCCTTAGAGATGCACTATAGTGCATCTGTCCATGGGAACAGATGAGTATTAGTCTACTACTCTAAAGACTAAATTGATACATGGAAAATAAGAACATGAGGAAAATATCTGCTTCTTTTAAATATGTAACATTTTACTTCCCTTTTAAAGACTCCAATTCAACTTACAATGTAACACTTACAACTGAATAGCAAAATAAAACTGTCATAACATCATAAATCAGTTCAACCAAGTTTTAGGATAAAGAGTTATTTGTTTAAGAACAAATCCATTAAAATAGGGTAAAACTTTGCAAAAGAAATACTGTCCAGCCAACCCATATGTTCAGTTTGCAGAAATTATCATATGATATCAAACAAGATAATAATTGCCCAAAAATTTAAAAAAACACAAGAGTTCAGTGACACTCATAAGAGAGATAAGCAGATATAAGGGTCAAACGGTTCAAATAACTCAAGATAAAACTTAGCCTATTATATGTTGTACAAGGTTTTCATGCCAGAATGCTCTCAACAAATCCTTCTTAAAATCTTTGTATCCACTAAAACAGCTGTTTGGATACTACTGCTAAACCTCAACCTCAAATAAGGGCTCAATAGCTTAAATACTCATTTCTATTTTTAAAAATCCATAAAATATAAATGAGTGTATGCTATGTAGTTCGCCCTTCTAAGCAGTTCATATATTGGGGGACAAGCAAACTTTTTTACTATCTGTTGGTATTTTCTGGAGCAAATTCAGTGAGACCTGTAGATATATAGAAGGTTTGCTTTCTGACAAAAAATATTTGGTTGACAATAATTTTTTCCTGCACTTCAATTAGTTGTTTAGCGCTACAATTTTCTTTTTGGTGCAATACCATTTTTTAAAATAAAAACCTATTCACTTAAGAGTCAGATAAAAAAGTAATGTTTAAAGCCCTCTAATTAGCTATAAAGAGAGCCAGCTGTATAATTCTTGGATGAGAATTTCACAGCACAGGGGCTTGGTTCTGAGATGATTCTGCATATTACGATAGGCCAGCCTCACAGATCTGAATGGCAGGCCAGAAAGTGTTTATTTATCTGTTGACTTTGTACTTGACCTTTCCTTCAGTGTGAATTTAAAATCCATATGCAGACTATTAAAGGTCAGTTGGTTTTCTTCAAAACTGTAGCAGGGGCTGGAGTTGGAGTCAGTGTTGCAAGAGGCAGGCTGTTGAACAGACCAATAAATATGGATTTCCAAGCTACCCCACCAAATTGTCCCTTACCTTTTTTACATCTCCAACATACATTTGGAGTCCCTTATTTGTGGGGTTCTTTAGCGTTTGATGCTCATACTCTTCCTGTTTAGCGTCTATAAGAAACCTCTGAGTTAGGTCATCCATCAAGGTTCAGCATCATCAATATGCAAATGATATCCAATGATATCATTTGCATATTGATACTTATTGGTATCGATTTACATATTGGTATTTCCAACAAAGCGACGTGGTGGCTCAGTGGCTAAAATGCTGAGCTTGTTGATCAGAAGGTCAGCAGTTCAGCGGTTCAAATCCCTAGCGCTGCGTAACGGAGTGAGCTTCCATTACTTGTCCCAGCTTCTGTCAACCTAGCAGTTTGAAAGCATGTAAAAAATGCAAGTAGAAAAACAGGGACCACCTTTGGTGGGAAGGTAACAGCACTCTGTGTGCTTTTGGCATTTAGTCATGCTGGCCACATGACTACGGAGACATCTTCGGCTTAGAAACTGAGATGAGCACCACCTCTAGACCCGGAAACGACTAGCACGCATTTGCGGGAGAACCTTTTACTTCCAACAATAAGTCAATTTCCAATGAGAGAACAAAGGATTTTAGAAATGAGCCACTGGGTCAAGGGTTAGTGCCACCAAGAGAACTTTGAATTCCTAGACCATGGTCTGTACTACCTACATGAAGGGCTTTTGGCAAGGGATGAGCTGCACATCACAAGAACTGGGAGAAATGTTTTCAGAAAACAACAGGATGGAAGGAGGGCTTTAAACTAAAAATGAGGGGGGAGGGTGACCAATCTTTAGGGTTTCTGGGATAATATTTAGGGTCTTTGGGAGTTAATTCCAAGCACAAATCCAACACAACCAACCAACCAATGAGGTTGAGAGTGATGGCAAGGATGAAAAACCCAGTGAAAAAGTAGTCAATATAGGAAATATACCCAAGATCAGCCATAAAAGTACATAGAACATAGAATAGAGTTGGAAAGGACTTTGGGGGGTCTTCTAATCCAACCCCTTGCTGGGGCAGGAGAGACCCTGTGCCATTTCAGATAAATGGTTGTCCAGTCTCTTTTTGAAAGCCTCCAGTGATGGAGCACCTACACATTCTGAAGGCAAGTGTTCAATTGGTTAATTGCTCTCACCGTTAGGAAACTTCTCCTTAGTTCTAGGTTGCTTCTCTACTTAGTTAGTTTCCATCCATTCTTTTTGGTGCTTCGGAAAATAGGCTGACCTCCACTCTTCTTTGTAGGAGACCCTCAAATATTGGAACACTGCTGTCATGTCTCCCCTAGTCTTTCTTTTCATTAGAGTAGACATATCCAATTCCTGTAACAGTTCTTCAAATGTTTTATCCTCTAGCCCCCTCATCAAGTGGTGAAATCCAAATTTTTTTACTACCGGTTCTGTGGGCATGGCTTGGTGGGCGTGGCTCGGTGGGCATGGCAGGGGACGGATACTGCAAAATCTCCATTCCCACCCCACTCCAGGGGAAGGATACTGCAAAATCCCCATTCCCTCCCTACTCCTGGGGGAAAGATATTGCAAAATCTCCATTCCCGCCCTACTCTGGGGCCAGCCAGATGTGGTATTTGCCGGTTCTCCGAACTACTCAAAATTTCCGCTACCAGTTCTCCAGAACCTGTCAAAACCTGCTGGATTTCACCCCTGCCTCTCATCATTCTTGTTGCCTGGGCAAAGTGGGAGATTGGGATATGCCAGGTACCATTTATTAAACAATATCATCTAGAGGGATCCCGGAAGAATGCATTCTCTGCCTTCTGGAACATCATCCCCCCCAAGAGTTCCACTTGATAAAGGTTCTGCAAATATTTGAAAATTTGGCTTTTCTCCCAGGTATGGGCTAGATTGTTTTTGAGGCCCTGAATTATTTTGTAGCGCAATGGGTGGTTTTGTCTAGGCATATGTGCCCTTTTTCTATTCAATTGTTTGTTTTTTCCTCTTTTTTTTCCTTTTAACTATGGAAGCCGCTTAAGGGTTATTTGGGCATCAGGCAACCTTCCAATTCTAAATACATAAATTAACTTACTTACGTATTTTGTACTTACTTACTTTTGGTCTTTTAGCCTGTCACTAAGTTTTATTTTATTGTTTCCTTTTTTTCCCCAATTAAACAAAATGAAGATGGATAATTCCAAGGTTTATGGAGTGGAAGGCAATAACATCTCCAAAGTAAAAAGTAAAGTTAAGAAAAAATGAAAAAACAAAACAAAAAGAATTTGGAATTTCAGAGATTCGGGAGAAGAACTGAACTTACTAGACTCTACGCAGCCCCACATAAAGTATCTTCTGTAATCAAAAGATGACACAAGTGAAGCTGCTCTAGTCATTTCTACTAGCAATTAATATCCTCTGTTGGACTGGGAATCAATAGAGCTTCTTTCTTTAGAGATCCCTACAAAATATGGAGGTAAAGGAGAGGCCTCTCCCAGTCTAGCCATAGTCTTGTATCCAAGTTACTAAAATTGTCTACAGACAGCTCAAACTCTATGTGTTTTAATTCACAATTAGCTAACTATAGTAAAATAGTTGCACTCATAATTCTGGTCTAAGAACATAACAACATACAGGTGAAACTCGAAAAATTAGAATATCATGCAAAAGTTCATTTATTTCAGTAATGCAACTTAGAAGGTGAAACTAATATATGAGATAGACTCATTACATGCAAAGCGAGATAGTTCAAGCCATGATTTGTCATACTTTTGATGATTATGGTTTACAGCTCATGAAAACCCCAAATTCACAATCCCAGAAAATTAGAATATTGTGCAAAGGTTCAATATTCTAGGCTCAAAGTGTCCCACTCTAATCAGCTAATTAAGCCATAACATCTGCAAAGGGTTCCTGAGCTTTAAATGGTCTCTCAGTCTGGTTCAGTAGGAATCACAATCATGGGAAAGACTGCTGACCTGACAGTTGTGCAGAAAACCATCATTGACACCCTCCATAAGGAGGGAAAGCCTCAAAAGGTAATTGCAAAAGAAGTTGGATGTTCTCAAAGTGCTGTATCAAAGCACATTAAGAGAAAGTTATGTGGAAGGGAAAAGTGTGGAAGAAAAAGTGCACAAGCAGCAGGGATGACCGCAGCCTGGAGAAGATTGTCAGGAAAAGGCCATTCAAAAGTGTTGGGGACTTTCACAAGGAGTGGACTGAGGCTGGAGTCAGTGCATCAAGAGCCACCACACAGACGGATCTTGGACATGGGCTTCAAATGTCGTATTCCTCGTCAAGCTGCTCCTGAACAACAAACAATGTCAGAAGTGTCTTACCTGGGCTAAAGAAAAAAAGAACTGGTCTGTTGCTCAGTGGTCCAAAGTCCTCTTTTCTGATGAGAGCAACTTTTGCATTTCATTTGGAAACCAAGACCCAGAGTCTGGAGGAAGAATGGAGAGGCACACACTGCAAGATGCTTGAAGTCCAGTGTGAAGTTTCCACAGTCTGTGTTGATTTGGGGAGCCATGTCATCTGCTGGTGTTGGTCCACTGTGCTTCATTAAGTCCAGGGTCAACGCAGCCATCTACCAGGAGATTTTGGAGCACTTCATGCTTCCTTCCTCAGACAAGCTTTATGGGGATGCTGATTTCATTTTCCAGCAGGACTTGGCACTTGCCCACACTACCAAAAGTACCAAAACCTGGTTCAATGACCATGGGATTACTGTGCTTGATTGGCCAGCAAACTCACCTGACCTGAACCCCATAGAGAATCTATGGGGCATTGCCAAGAGAAAGATGAGAGACATGAGACCGAACAATGGATAAAAGCTGAAGGCCGCTACTGAAGCATCCTGGTCTTCCATAACAACTCAGCAGTGCCACAGGCTGATAGCATCCATGCCACACTGCATTGAGGCAATAATTGATGCAAAAGGGGCCCAAACCAAGTACTGAATACATAGGCATACTTATACTTTTAAGAGGTCTGATATTGTTCTATGTACAATCCTTGTTTTATTGATTTCATGTAATATTCTAATTTTCTGAGGTTGTGAATTTGGGGTTTTCATGAGCTGTAAGCCATAATCATCAAAATTATGACAAATCAAGGCTTGAACTATCTCGCTTTGCATGTAATGAGTCTATCTCATATATTAGTTTCACTTTTTAAGTTGCATTACTGAAATAAATGAACTTTTGCACGATATTCTAATTTTTCGAGTTTCACCTGTAAGTAGTGCCTTGTTATGTCAGATCGTTGGCCCAACTAGTCCAGCAATAGTTCTCACAGTGGTCAACACAAGGAAGCCTACTGGTGTCCTAGAAGATGGGTCTTCAAAGACAGTCACACTGCCACCAAGGTTAGTAGCTGTTGATTCTCATGACTTCTACTAGTTGTCCGAAACTAAAACATATAGAACAGTTTCTGGAACTGTCTAGTCTATCTAGTCTTATGAAAAGAAGGACTACGGGTGACATGATAGCAGCATTCCAATATCTCAGGAGCTGCCTCAAGAAGAGTGAGTCAAGCTATTCTCCAGAGCACCTGAGGGAAAAAGAAGGAGCAACGGGTGAAAATTAATCAAGGAGAGAAGCAACTTAGAACTAAGGAGAAATTTCCTAACAGTTAGAACAGTAGAACAACTTGCCTCCAGAAGTTGTGAATGCTCCAACACTGGAAGTTTTTAAGAAATTGTTCTTCATTTGTCTGAAGTGGTGTAGGGTATCCTGCCTAAGCAGGGTGTTGGACTAGAAGACCTCCAAGATCCCTTCCAACTCTGCTATTCTATTCTATTCTATTCTATTCTATTCTATTCTATTCTATTCTATTCTATTCTATTCTATTTATTTATTTATTTATTTTTCATATTTGTATACCGCCCTACTCCCGAAGGACTCAGGGCGGTGAACAGCCATAATAAATACAAATACATATAGAAGTTAAAAACTATTAAGAAACAGATTAAGTAATTTAGGCTCAAAGATTAAGAACATCCAAATTTATCTAAAGAGGTTTAAAACCCAATTTAAAAGCCAGTTTAAAAGCCAATTAAAAAGGGAGAGTTAGGCCAGACCAGCTTGTTGGAATAGAAATGTTTTCAGGGCACGGCGGAATATGCGTAAGTCTTGGATGTTTCGTAACTCCGGGGGAAGCCCGTTCCAGATGGTAGGTGCCCCCACAGAAACGGCTCTCCCTCTGGGGGCCGTCAGTCGACATTGTTTGGCCGACGGCACCCTGAGGAGTCCCTCTCTATGGGAGTGAACTGGTCGGTGAGAGGCTATTGGTGGCAGGAGGCGGTCTCGTAAGTACCCTGGTCCTGAGCCATGGAGCACTCTAAAGATAGTAACCAAAACCTTGAAGCGCACCCGGAAGATCACTGGGAGCCAGTGCAGCTCGCGTAGGAGGGGGGTTACATGAGAGCGCCACATTGCTCCCATTACCACCCGCGCGGCCGCATTCTGGACCAGTTGGAGTCTTCGGGTGCTTCTCAAGGGGAGCCCCATGTAGAGAGCATTACAATAATCCAGGCGTGAGGTGACAAGGGTGTGAGTGACCTTGCGTAACGAGTCCCGATCCAGAAAGGGATGCAACTGGCGAATCAGGCGAACCTGATAAAAAGTCCTCCTGGCTACGGCCGTCATATGCTCTTCAAAAGACAGCCGTGAGTCCAGGAGGATGCCCAAGTTGCGAACCCCATCTGTGGGGGCCAACAACTCACCCCCAATAGTCAGAGATGGCGCCAACTGACTATATCGGGACGACGGAAACCACAGCCACTCAGTCTTGGATGGGTTGAGTCTGAGTTTGTTCCTCCCCATCCAGATCCGTACGGCCTCCAGGCACCAGGACATCATCTCGAGGGCATCATTGGGGTGGTCTGGGGTGGAGATGTACAGCTGGGTGTCATCAGCGTACTGATGGTACTTCACCCCAAAACCACGGATGATCTCACCCAGCGGCTTCACATAAATGTTGAATAGAAGGGGCGAGAGGACCGATCCTTGTGGCACCCCACATATAAGGGGCCTTGGGGTCGACCTCTGCCCCCCTGTCAACACAGACTGCGACCGGTCAGAGAGAAAGGAGGAGAACCACTGTAGAACAGTGCCCCCCACCCCCAACCCTTCCAACCGGTGCAGCATGATATCATGATCGATGGTATCAAAAGCCGCTGAAAGGTCTAGTAGGACCAGGACAGAGGAGCAACCCCTGTCCCGAGCCCTCCAGAGATCATCAACCAATGCGACCAATGCTGTCTCTGTGCTGTACCCAGGCCTGAATCCCGACTGGAACGGATCTAGATAATTCGATTCATCCAGGTACTGAGGCAGTTGTCGTGCAACCACACTCTCAACAACGTTTGCAACAAAGCGAAGGTTGGAGACAGGACGATAATTTGCTAATACAGCTGGGTCCAGGGAGGGCTTCTTGAGGAGGGGCCTCACCACCACCTCTTTCAAGACGGTGGGAAAGACACCCCCACTCAAAGAAGCATTTATAATCTCCTGGAGCCAGCCTCGCGTCACCTCCCGGGAGGCCAGTACCAACCAGGATGGACACGGGTCCAATAAACATGTGGTCGCATTTAGTCTGTTCAGTATCCTGTCCACGCTTTCGGGAGTCACAGGATCAAACTCTTCCCAAATAATATTCTCAGGACCTGCCCCTGTCATCTCCTCTGGATCAATCCAGTCAGAGTCTAGCTGTTCACGAATCTGAGCAATTTTGTCATACAGATATTGTACAAAATCCTCAGCTCTACCCTCCAAGGGGTCTCCACTCCCCTCCCCTCCCCTCCCCTCCACTCCACTCCACTCCACTCCACTCCACTCCACTCCACTCCACTCCACTCCACTCCACTCCACTCCACTCCACTCCATTCCATTCCATTCCATTCCATTCCATTCTATTCTATTCTATTCTATTCTATTCTATTCTATTCTATTCTATTCTCCACACCATGCCTAATTCTGTACAGCTCAATTATGCCTCCTTTCATTCATCATCTTTCTGGATCAGGGGTCTCCATACCACCCACCACCACCGATCTGTGGACTGGCATCAGTCCCTGGCATGCCAGAAACCAGCCTGCACAAACAAACAAAGCCCCATCCTTGGGATGCAGGCAGCACACGAAACTACAGCCCCTCCAGCCCGTGGAAAAGCCTCTCTCCACTGAACCAATCCCTGGTACCCAAAAAGTTTGAGGGCCGCTGTTCTAGAGTCAGACAAACGTTTTCCTCATTGGGAAGAAACTTTAATCCTTTAATTTGAAGATTTTAGCTGCCCTCCTCTGAACATTCTGCAGCTCACCATATCCTTTTCGAGGTGAGGCACCTAGAACTCCACACAATATTCCAGATACGGATTCACCTGTGATTTTACATCACAGTGATTTCTACGTCTGATAAATGAATAAAAATAAATAAAATTACCATATTGTATTTCTATCTGCAATACTGTTTCTGATTATGCCTTAAATACTGTTGGTCTTTTTTGTCAGCAGATGCAACTGTGTTGATACATATTCATGTATCTTTACTGTAGGGTCTCCTGTAGCTCTGATCCATCAGTTTGTATTGAGCAGTTAGAAGTTTTGGCCACAACGTACATCACTTTGCACTTGCTCACAATAAATGAGATCTGCCATTTCAACACCGGTTCCCTAATCTGCAGAGATCTCCTTGGAGCTCTTCGCAGTCCTTTATTGTTTAATCATCCTGACCAACTTAGTGTCTTAAGCAAACTTGCCTATTCCACTAGCTATGTCTGATTTCAGATCCTTTATAAATAGTTTTAAATATTCCAGTGCTAGAATAGAACATAAGGGGCCCCACTAAGAATAGAATAGAATAGAATAGAATAGAATAGAATAGAATAGAATAGAATGGAATGGAATGGAATGGAATGGAATGGAATGGAATGGAGTGGAGTGGAGTGGAGTGGAGTGGAGTGGAGTGGAGTGGAGTGGAGTGGAGTGGAGTGGAACGGAACAGAATTCTTTATTGGCCAAGTGTGATTGGACACACAAGGAATTTGTCTTCTGTGCATAAGCTCTCATTGTACATAAAAGCTATAAGTGATAAAGCATGATCATAGTCATCATGAAAATACATTCGTCATGAATCATAAGATACAACACTTAGTGATAGAATCAACATAAATCATACTACATCCTTCCATTGGGCAAAATTTCCACTTATTTATGTTTTTGGTTTTTTTTATTCCTTAGCCTTAGCTTAGCTTATCCACAGGAGGATCCATGGATTTTATTCCATGGATGTTAAACTTACTGAGAAGTTGTTGATGAGGGACTTTATCATAGGCTTTTTGATCTAAGCAGATTATGTCTCCTGTCCTTGCTCACCCTTAACCATACAGTTATTAACATCTTCAAATACTCTAGTAGATTAGCTAGAGAGGACCACCCTTAGTGAAGACATATTAGGTATCCTTGAGCAAAGTCAGTGTTTTATGTATCTGGTAATTTTATCTTTAAAAGAAACTTCCAGTATCTTCCTGGAAAAGATGTTAATCTGACAGGCCTATAATTTCCTAGATCTCCCTGGGAACTCTTCTTAAAAATTGAAGTTATATTGGCCACCTTCCATTCCTCCCTACAGAAACTGAATTCAGAGACAGGTTGCCTATTGAAGTTAGTAGGACTACAAATCTCAGCTTTAAGATCCTTAATAACTCTTGGGTAGATGCCAACAGTTGTGGTATGGAATATACTTTAAAAATAGCTGAAGCAATTAAAAAAAAGTTTTCAAAACCCCTTTTGAAGGAACAAATCACTGATAAACTCACATTCCATACAGCTAGTCCTCGATTTACAACAGTCCATTTAGTGACCGTTCAAAGTTACAACGGCACAGATAAAAATGACCATTTTTCACACTTACAACTGTTGCAGCATCCCCATGGTCATGTGATCAGAATTTAGATACTTGGCAACTGGTTCATATTTATGACCGTTGCTGTGTCCCAAGGTCACATTATCACCTTTTGCAATCCTTCTGACAAGCAAAATCAATGGGGAAGCCGGATTCACTTAACAACCTGTTACTAACTTATCAGCTGCACTGATTCACTTAGCTGTGCCATGAAAAGGCATACAACGGGGCAAAACTCACTTAACAAATGTTTCACTTAGCAACAGAAATGTTGAGCTCAATTGTGGTCGTAAGTTGAGGACTACCTGTATTAGGAAGAGCAAGCTGACAGTTCCCAAGGAAGAACTAACTCTTCCTTTTCGGAGTAGACTCTGTTATGCCTCATAACTTGCAGATGTTCTGCTCTGCTGAAAGGAAAAGCAATGCCCGTATAACTGCAGCCGGACAGAGAGATGTTGCAGACTGCGGGTGCCCAAATAAAAAGAGGGAAGGTGGTACAACAAGCCAGAAGTTCTGCACTCACTCACACAACTTCTGACATTCAGTATATAGAGATAGACCTTGTTTAATGACTGCTCATTCAGCGTTCAGCGTTCAAAGTTAGACCAATTGTTCAGTGACCATTGCAATCATTACAGGGCCCCGAACAGGGGTGAAATCCAGCAGGTTCTAACAGGTTCTGGAGAACTGGTAGCGGAAATTTTGAGTAGTTTGGAGAACTGGTAAATACCGCCTCTGGCTGGCCCCAGAATGAGGTGGGAATGGAGATTTTGCAGTATCCTTCCCCTGGAGTGGGGCGGGGAGATTTTGCAATATCCTTCCCCTGCCACGCCGCCACGCCCACAGAACCAGTAGGGAAAAAATGTGGATTTCACCCCTAGTCCCGAAGTCATGTAATTATGATTTGGGCACACAGCAACTAACTGGCAATTACAACATTGTAATGTCCCACGGTCATGTAATCATGATTTGCAATCTTAGCTGCTGTGTCCAGCAAGAAAAGTCAATGGGAAAGCCAGGAGGAGGTCACAAATGGCAAACAATGACCAGTAGATGCTGCAACTCTGCAGGATTAGTCCAACAACAACTGGGGCTGCCAGAATTGCCATCATTAAGTTAGTGCAGTCATTTTGATATCGTTCTTTACTATCCAATCACTTAGTGATAAAATTCCCAGATCCAATTACTTTTGATAAGCAAGGAGTACTTGTAGTTTAAACAAACTTATTGATGTAACTAAGCTACATGAGGTGGCATGGCTAGAATGGGAATGGAAATGGAAATGAGTATAGGAAGGGAAGGGAAGGGAAGGGAAGGGAAGGGAAGGGAAGGGTAGGGTAGGGTAGAATAGAGTAGAATTGAATAGGATAGGATAGGATAGGATAGGATAGGATAGGATAGGATAGGATAGGACAGGACAGGACAGGACAGGACAGGACAGGACAGGACAGGACAGACAGGACAGAACAGAACAGAACAGAACAGAACAGAACAGAACAGAACAGAACAGAACAGAACAGAACAGAATTCTTTATTGGCCAAGTGTGATCACACACACAAGGAATTTGTTTCCGGTGCAGAAGCTCACAAGTAATAGGTCACAGGTCGTAATCATAGTTACACAGTTACGTGGTTTAAGAGGATTGTATTAACTTTTAGGTATTCCACTTTGATTCTGATGATTTTTAGATTAAAAATCTACCCGATGAGATTTTATTTTGTTCCAGACCTAAACTCAGATTTGAATGGTTTGGCGTTTCAAATTCCTCCAAGATTTCTTGGAGTTGAAAAACATAACCTTGCTTAAGTGTAGGAAACTAAACACGGACGAATAATTATCATTCTGCAAGCATCATTCTGACTTTCAAAAATGACATGCTATTTCTAAAGGGTGCTGAAATATCTCAGCGTTGTGTAAGAAAATCAAGTAATGAATGTGAATGATTCCCAAAGAAATATTATAAACATTGATTTTCTATGTCACAGGACAATACCACCTTCAGTCATTAACTATTAACTTCAGGAAATTTCTGAGTACTTAGTCTATTAACTACATTCCTTAGTAAGACAGTGTATTTTTACTTTTATTTCTTGATTTTACTACATGAAGAGCCAAGCAGAAATACATTAATGTTCTCTTTATACCTATATAATAAAAAAACAAAGTGTCCTTCTTAACTATAATTTGGATTTAATACTGAGAAACTGTAGCTTTATTTTATCACAAATTACCGTATTTCCCCAAAAATAAGACCCTGTCTTATATTTTTTTGAACCCTGAAATAAGTGCTTGGCCTTATTGTAATGCGCTCAAAAGCCCGATTGGGCTTATTATCAGGGGATGTCTTATTTGGGGGAAACAGGGTAATACAGTTAAATAACTACCATAAATTGTTGTCCAAGTAATGTATCAGTTATAATTTGCAAAACATTATGTTTAAGTTCAAATAATAATTGAATAATTATCCAATTAATAATAATAGGACATCCTCTTACTGTGCTGTATTTTAGCACTGAAATTTTATGCTCTTACTAAGTAGAAATTGCTACAAAGTATAATTTTCTTCCAAATAGTAATACACACAACCAGAATGTGAGATGGCACAGTGCTTAATAAGATGAAATGGCTGGTTGTAGACTGACCATAATACAGGTAGTCCTTGGCTTACGAACACAATTGCTAGTTGCTAAGTGAGAAATTTGTTAATTGAGTTTTGCCCCCTTTTATGATTTTCTTGTCACGTTTGTTAAGTGAATCACTGCAGTTCTTAAATTAGTAATGCAGTTTTTAAGTGAATCTGGCATCCCCATTGACTTTGCTTATCAAACGGTCGTAAAAAGATGGTCACAAGACCCCGGGACACTGCAATCATCATAAATATGAACCAGCTGTCAAGCATCCATGTGACCATGGGGATGTCGCAATGGTCATAAGTATGAAAAATGGTCATAAGTCACTTTTTTTCAGGGGTGTCAAACTGGATTTCTTTGAGGCCTGGATCAACACTGTAGTTCTCTTCCATGGGCCAGTTGGGAGGGGGAGACAGGAAGGACACCTCCTGCAGCACTTTGCCGGCTAAAACGGGACACGGGGCACACGGGGCCCCCCTGCGGCCCATTTTTAGCTTGGACAGCCTCCTGCAGCACTTTGCCAGCCAAAATGAGGCACGTGGGGCATGAATGGCCCCAGCACCCTGTTTTGGCTGCCAGAGGCACCACAGACTGGTCCTTAGCTATTTCCCCCTTTTTAGATGTATGACGATGGCATGGGGCTTTAATCACATGGTCACAGCTGCCATCTTCACTTTTTTGACCTCCCCTCCACAGATGCACCTGCACCCACGTGGCTGAACAACATTTGAGAACCACTGTGATCAAACCACTCGAAATACTAAAGCGGTAAAACTAAATAGCATATTTGGCTACCTGAAACCAAAATATTCTATCTATGGGGAGGGAAGGGGGGCTGCCATATATATCACTGTACTACTCCAGGGTTGGAGAAAACCTATGCAGGTAGTCCTTCAACCTACAACCACAATTCAGCCCAAGATTTCTGTTGTTAAGTGAGGCATTGAGTTTTGCCCCATTTTACGACCATTCTTGCCACAATTGTTAACTGAATAACTGCAGCTGATCAGTTAGTAACCCAGTTGCTAAGCGAATCTGGCTTCCCCATTGAGTTTGCTGGTCAGAAAGTGGCAAAAGGGGGTCCCATGACTCTGCGACGGTCATAAATATGAACCAGTTGCCAAGCATCTGGATTTTGGTCACATGGTCATAGAGATGCTGCAAAGCTCACAACTTTGCAAAATTGGTCCTAAGTCCCATTTTTCAACCCTCGTTGTAACTTTGAACGGTCACTGCTGTAAGCCTACCTTAAGAAGTATTAAGAAGTATTAAGAAGCATTAAGAAGTACAGGTAGTCCTCGACTTACAGCAGTTCGTTTAGTGACCATTCAAAGTTACAACGGCACTCAAAAAAGTGACATGACCGTTTTTCACAGTTAGGACCTTTCCAGCATCCCTATGAACATCTGACCAAAATTCAGATGCTTGGCCACTGGTTCATATTGATGACTGTGGCTGGGTCCCATGGTTGTATGATCTCTTTTTGCCGAGCAAAGTCAATGAGGGAAGCCAGATTCACTTAACAACCAGGTTACTAACTTATCCACTGCAGTGATTCACTTAACAAATGTGGCACAAAAGGTCATAAAATGGGGCAAAACTCACTTTACCAATGTTTCACTTAGCAACAGAAATGTTGGGCTCAATTATGGTCATATGTCAAGGGTCTACCTCAGAGGTGGGTTTCAGCAGGTTCTGACCAGTTCTGGAGAACCGGTAGCAGAAATTTTGAGTAGTTCGGAGAACTGGTAGTAAAAAATCTGACTGGCCCCACCCCCATCTATTCTCTGCCTCCCACGTCCCAGCTGATCGGGAGGAAATGGGGATTTTGCAGTAACCTTCCCCTGCAACACACACCAAGCCATGCCATGCCCACAGAACCGGTAGTAAAAAAAATGTACTGCCACTGGTCTACCTGTGTGAGAATATCCAGGGAAATACGACTTATAGACCCACATTTCTGAGAGGTTGGTGCAGAGGTGAAATCCAGCAGGTTCTGACAGGTTCTGGAGAACCAGTAGAGGAAATTTTGAGCAGTTTGGAGAACCGGCAAATACCACCTCTGGCTGGCCCCAGAGTGGGGTGGGAATGGAGATTTTGCAATATCCTTCCCCCAGGATTGGGGAGGGAATGGGGATTTTGCAGTATCCTTTCCCTGGAGTGGGGTGGGAATGGAGATTTCGCAGTACCCTTCCCCTGCCAGGCCCACCAAGCCACACCCACAGAACCGGTAGTTAAAAAGAAAATTGGATTTCATCACTGGGTTGGTGGGATTAAAAGCAAAGTCAATGGGGAAGCCAGATTCACTTAATTCACTCACTTATCCACAACCAGCCACTGACCGCGGAAAGAAAACTCGTAACATGGGGCAAAAAACTCACTTCACCAACGTCTCGCTTAACAACAGAAAGTTTGGGCTCGGTTGTGGTCGTAAATCGAGGACTACCTGTAGCCCCAAAGTGGTAAAAAGTGTTTGGGGGGGGTCGGGTTTTCCCACCCCCTTCTGCGCGCATTCAGACGCGCTTCTGACCGCGAGTCGATCTCAGCGACGCTCTCCGAAGCCGAGCGCCCGAGGCTCGCCTGCACCTGTCTCCGAAGCTTCGCATCTTTGTTTCTTTCTTTTTTTTTACCCCCGGCCGGCGAAAGCCCTTTCCTTGACCCCCTCAAAACAACGGGCGGAATGAGCCTTCCTGAGTCGGGGCTGCCTCATTCATTCGCGGGAAGAGCTCGGCTGATTCGGGAGGAAAGCTGAGGCTGGCGGAAGGTTTGAGGGGGCGCGCGGGGGGGGGGGAAGGACTCACCAGAAGAAAAGCCGCGAGCAGAAGTTGGCATCCCGCGAAGGGTTCGCCTTCTCGTCCCGCGAGGGAAGCGCCTCCATCGACCCCCGCCGGGAGAAAAGAAGAAGAAAAAGAAGGAGAGGAACCTGCGCGGCCTCGCCCGGCCAAGATTTCTTCCCCTCAGGCAGGCAGGCGAGCGAGCGAGCGGCGTGCAGAGCTGGAGGCGCTTCCGGGCAACCCGACACCCGGCTCACCCGCGGCGGCTGCCTCTAGAGGGAGCCGCCCGGCCTCGGCTGGAGTGAGCTGGCAGCCCGCCCGCCGCCAGAGATAAGCGTCCGCGCCTTCCTGCCTCCCCGGGAAGGCTTTTCGGCGGCGGCGGCGACGCGTGCTCCTGGCCCGGCTCTCCTCCGCGGAAGTCGGACCTGAGGCCGCCTGGTTTCTTCTAACGCCAGCCGGGAGGCAGGTCTTAAGACTGGTGGGGAGGAGAACCACCCTCCGCTGCACCGGCGTCCCGCATCAGCGGCGGGATCGATGGCAGGCCCTCGCCTTGCCGCGCAGCTCGGATGGTTCCGAGTAAAATTAGCCGGCCACGGAAAGCTTCTATGCGAAGTTTGGCCGCAGTGGGCAGCTCTGATTTTTCCCTGCCCCTAATGCTGAAATCAAGGAGAAAAATGAAGCAGAAACTGGAATGAAGAAGAAACTTCCGAACAGTGAGGACAAATTAACCCGTGGAACGACTTGCCTCTTGAAGTTGTGGGTGCTACTACCATCACCTGGAGGCTTTAAAGCAGAGACTGGAGCAAAGTTTGTCTGAAATGGGATAGGGTCTTCTGTTTGAGTAGGGCTTGGTCTAGAAGATCTCCAAGGTCCCTTCCAGCTCTATTTTGATTCTGATTGATTGATTGATTGGCACCTGAGCCTCTCCCCCGTTTTGGCTTGTTCGCTCCTGCCTGCAAAGGATTCACCCTCCAGTCCAGGGACGGCTTGGCTTATTTGAAATTGTTTTCCCATCACCTGAACGATCTTCCCTAAAAAGAGAGAGAGAGAGAGAGAGAGAAAGAGAGAGATGGTGAGAGATGGGATTAGAGCCAAGGTGGCACAGTGGTTAGAATGCAGTACTGCAGGCTAATTCTGCCCAATGCCAGGAGTTCGGTCCTCACAGGCTCAAGGTTTGACTCAGCCTTCGATCCTTCCGAGGTGGGTAAAATGAGGACCCAGATTGTTGGGGGCAATAGGCTGACTCTGTAAACTGCTTAGAGAGGGCTGTGAAGCCCTGTGAAGTGGTATATAAGTCTAAGTGCTATTGCTATAAAAGTTGCCTTACAAAGCTGGATTCAGGGAGCGAAGAAGGGGAGCACTACAGTCTCAAGAAACACCCCTCCCTCGATGAGGTGTTGACTGCCTCCCAGATCCAGCTGACTGCCTCACCCCAGCTCAGGAGACACACAAGCAAGCATCTTCTCTCCATCACAGTCCATCCACAGTACAGAAGTAGTCCTAGATAATCTGGCCAGCCTTGGCCTCTGTCTCCATAACCACTGACCTCATGGACCAGAAGTGTCAAAGCTATTGGCAGAATGCAGCACAAAAGGTCACTCCCCCCCACCCACAAAAGCAAGTGGTAACCCTAAGCAAGATAGACAGTGACACTTTGCTGATTCAGCAGCAGCAGCAGCACAGAATGTTCCCCATAAGTTCTAGCTGCCCTTGTTGAGTTTAAGTTACACTGGCATTTGCCACTGGACGGCCTTTTGCTGTTCTCAAGAAAGCAAGTGGTCCAAGAGGGGGAAGGAGAGGCTCACAGGGAATGGAACAACTTCCCACAGCCAACTCGCTGTGGGACAATTTAACAATTCTATTTAATTATTTAAAATAGATAAAAATTAATTTAATATTTGCCATTCACCTTTCATCCTGTCCCTCCTTATGTATCCTTTCTTTAATGGTTCTGTTCCACCGTTTCTTTGATATTAGTGTAACTCTTGTCTCGCATTGAGCTGTCCCTTGGCAATTTCTCCCGTGGCGAATTGTCATAGACCCCACAGGTCTCTTTATATTTGGCAATTCTGGGATTATGTCTTCGAAGACTTATCGGCAGAGCTGCTCAGCTTCCAGGCACAACACAAGACTTGCCAGGATTAAATGGCAAATCAGCGGTAAACGAATAGGTGCACAGACCTAATAAGAGAGCTGTTCTCGTGTATTCTTGGAGTTAAGCCTGTCAATAGGCTTCCCAAATGAGAGCCATCCTGTTCGCTCATACTTACTGATGTAATGAAGGGGCTTGGTTGTGCCATGTGGTGAGCTCTGCTGATAGATAATTCTATTATGTCCTGGAGGGCCATGTCTTAATCCCATTACCCTGGAGCTGAGGTCTTTTGTTTTGTATATAGGCTGGCCCAGTCCTCAATGGGCACCAAATAACTGCTGGGGGCAGGGATTTCTGTTTCTCTTTTAGGGGAAATATAATATTCCCTTATATACCCTTCTGTTGATCAGCAGGCAGAATTTTGTCCTCTTATGTCCTCTTATAAATGGGGTGGTTTCAAGGCTCTCGAGTTTTAGTAGTCCCTCTTGCACTAAATCATGGATACTCAACCTTGGCAGCTTGAAGATGTATGGTTTTCAACTCTCAAAATGGCTGAGGAATTCTGGGAATTGAAATCCATACATCTTCAAGTTGCCTAGGTTGCAAAGCACCGCATCTAAATGAAATACTACTCTGTCTGCACAATTTAGTTCTCAATACTCTCAATATCGATTCAAGGTTTAATCTTTGAAGATTTTAGTGATTTTACTTTCAATCTTTACAGTAAAGCGTGCAAACCAGCATTTGCATTTCCTGTGTCGGATGTGGAGAGCACATCCATCTTCTTCTGTCTTGGCCACTTTTTACAGAGGCACAATTGAGAGCGTTTAAACAAATTGCATCACTGTTTGGTTTGGTGGTAGCAGTGCCTTAGATAGAAAGTCCATACAGAGAGTGGTAAGGACAGCCGAGAAGATTATAGGAAGCTCGCTTCCCGTTATTCAGGATACTGCTTATAAGCGCTATGTGCTTAGAGCTCAAAGCATTGTTAGAGACACCACACATCCACTTTACGGTCAGTTTCTGTTGCTCCCCTCTGGGAGGAGATTTTGAAGTAGCTACAGCAGGACTACTAGATTCTGTAACAGTTTGTTCCTTATGCCATCCGTCTTGTAATCTTGCAGGATTCCTTTTTCTCGCCATGTGTATGTATACATTCGAATTAAACTGATGTTTCTTTGTGTCATATATGTGTGTGTGCGGGGGTATATGTATAATGGTTATCTTTTAAGAACTGAATGCAATGAAATTTATTTTTAATGTATGCTGATTAGTGTACATTTAAAGTAACAATAAAGTTTTACTTTCTACTCTATTCTTATTTTCTACTCTATCCTATTTCTATTTCTATTCCTGACTGCCCAGATCAAACCTTGCTTCAACATTCTTGCAAAACTGGGATCTGTTAAAGTCATTGGAGGCTTGAGAGAATGGGAAGCAAGGTGCCTATTGTTGGAAAAAATATCCATCTGGGTTCCAAGTGGGGAGAAAGACACTGGAAACATGGAGGCTGCTTGGAAAAACGGTTTAATGGTGAAGCAGAACCACCAAGCACATGTGATTCTGGATAGCTGACCACATGGAGTGGAGAGTGAGGGTTATTTATATCCTCTCTTGGGCTTTGAACTTGAGCTTCCTGTTCCTGTGGCAGAGGCATGTATTCTATTGGCTACTAGACTCCCAGGGGGCTATGCAGGGGTCACAGCTGAGGTTGTCTGAATTAAGGTTGGTTGAACCTTGGGCTGATGTAACGAAGGGGCTTGGTTGTGCCATGTAGTGAGCTCTGCTGATAGATAGTTCTATTATGTCCTGGAGTGCCATGTCTTAATCCCATCAGCCTGGAGCTGAGGTCTTTTGTTTTGTAGATAGGTTGGCCCAGTCCTCAATGGGCACCAAATAACTGCTGGGGGCAGGGAATGGCAGGGAGCTGAGTTTCTGTCTCCCTTAAGATTTCTGTTTCTCGTTTAGGGGAAATATAATATTCTGCCTTTTTAATATTTCCTAAAGTATTTCATTCTTCTAAGAGAGGTGGGTGCTAACATTCTTCACTATCTAAGCATCTTATTTTTTGATTACAGTGCTACTTTCTATGCGCCATTCCCTTTCGCTGTAGCCAAACTGCTTCTTCTGCTTCTGCTAATGAACTATTACTATAGTAATGCAATATTACTATCAAGCCACAACTCTAATAGAATCAAATACTTTTAAGGATGAGGGAGACCTTTCCAGAGGGAAAGGTTCGCCAACTATCTGGGCCAAGCCTCCTGGCATCTCAGAAAAAATGAAGTTTTGCTGCTCCAAAGGGACAAGGGTCATTGTTCTAAGTCCCATTTGGGGTGAAATCCAGCAGGTTCTGACAGGTTCTGGAGAACCGTTAGCGGAAATTTTGAGTAGTTTGGAGAACCGGCAAATACCACCTCTGGCTGGCCTCAGAGTGGGGTGGGAATGGAGATTTTGCTATATCCTTTCCCCAGGAATGGCGAGGGAATGGGGATTTTGCAGTATCCTTCCCCTGCCACGCCCACCAAGCCACGTCCACAGAACCAGTAGTAAAAAAAATTGGATTTCACCACTGGTCCCATCCGTTTCTGGGTGTGCCTTGTCCTTATGTTAGCATGCCCTACTCAGTTTAGTATTTTATTGAAGTTAGTGATGAAGCAGTATCACACCTGTCAACCAGCATCCCAGAAAAACAACCTCCCAGCATCCCAAAAAATCCAGGCATTGGAGCAATGAAGCACTTCATCCATGAAGGGAACCTCAGTGGTCACTTTCACGCCAAGCCAAGTATCCCCCAAAAAAGCAGCAAATGTAAACATGTTTTGGAAAGTTTGCATTGTTAACTTGGGAGGACATACTTACTGCATTGGAACAGCTCCTCTAAAGATTTTTTTCGATAGAAAGTTTAGAGGATAATCCTTCCTTACAGTCTCTGCTGAAAGAAAGGAGATATTTCTCCTTTCTTTCAGCAGAGAGGAGTTATTTCAAACATGATGGCAGTAAACCGTGGAGGGCATGTGTCAGAGTGTTTGCAGTGTGACTACTATTAGGAGACAACCCAGGAGCAAAACAGCACACAGATACTTAGACATTTAGCAGTGGTTTATATACAAGACATACAGAAATTATACGTGGTACGCAAATACCTGACAAGCAATCAATCTTCTCCTTAACTCTACATGGAGAACTCAGCACTGAATATCAGACACAAGGAGAGAGAATACTCCCTCTCCTGGCTGAAATTTATAAACACCTCTTAAAGGGGTAAAAGAAACTTGTGTGGACCTCTTCAGAGTCTTAAATTGGCTATAGTGTACCAATGCTGATTCATTCTCATTGCATCAGCCTTACACTTCATTAGCTTTACAGTTGCATTAGCCATACATTGGCTGGTCAGCTTTAAGTCATCATTACCCTGACAGCATGTACTGAAACTTTGTATGGATATTGTCTTCTCATAGGTCTACCTCTTATCAGACTAAAAAATAATAATAAATTTCAGGTATTATGCACCAAGACAAATTCCTTGTGTGTCCAATCAGACACAATTCTAGAATAAAGAATTCTACCAGTATTCTATTCTATTATAGTTCATAAACAAATTTTGAAAAATTAATCTTGAACTAGTTGAAATCCTTAGGTATTCATGGGAAGGTGATGAGGTGAGCAGTGATGAAATACAATACATGTTAAGATGTCACTACCCAAATTCTTTCCCCCTTCATACTTGGACAATAGTCTTCATGCATGTAGGAGAGGATGAAACTTGTGTCATGGTGGCATAATAAATAGTGGTGCAGTAGTTAGAATACAGTATTGCAGGCTCTGCCCACTGCCAGGAGTGGCTGGCTCAAGGTTGATTCATCCTTTCATCCTTTTGAAGTCGGTAAAAAGAGGACCCAGTGTCAGTTTTGGAGACAATTTTCTTTTTGCTTCTAAACTGCTGCATATTTTAGCTGGGGGAGCGGTGGTTGTTGGAGCGGTAGAAAGTTAGTCATAACAACATTCCGTATTCAAGGACTTTTGCCTGCATCTGATGGAGACTGCCTGAAGATTGTATCCGGTGGAGTGTGAAGAGTTGATTGGACAATGTGATGAATTCGTGGGTGTGGGGCAGGGCTGTGAACTCTTAGCTGGGTGAGGAAAACCTGGAACTTTCAGATTCGGGTTTTCCCAGAGGTGCCAACATGACATCTCTAATAAATTGGAACTTTGAGGAAGCTCAGGCCTCAGAGCTTTATTTTGTTGGGGGTGTTCCTTGGAACCCTGACACCCAAATTTGGGGGGGGCAATATGCTGACCCTATAAACTGCTTAGAGTGGGCTGTAAAGTACTGTGAAGCTGTATATAAACCTAAGTGCTATTGCTATTTTACCATGCTGGCATCAGTATAAATAGGAATGTGCACTTCTGTTGAAATCAAACCTGAATCACATCCTGTTCTCTTCAAATATCAAACCCCTTTTAACTATGTCAGTGCTAATATGCATAGGCCTAGTTACTAGAAATATTAGAATTCAAATGTGCAGCATTTTGAACAAAAGAGGAAGTTTTTACTTCCTCTTTTGTTCAAAATGCTGCACATTTGAACAATTTTTTTAAAAATTGTAAAGGTTTGCAGCAGGAAACACTTCTCTATATTAACAATAATGAGACAGAAAAACAAGATTGTTCGTGGAATTGTTGAAGAAAAGCAGACAAAAATATGAAAATGTAGCCTAAAGGAAAACAGCTGAAAAAAAAAATCACTTGGCATAAAAGCTTTATGATTCACTTGCAACAAGCTGGCTCACAACAAGCTGGCTCGAGAATCAAATCAGCAGGTTCTCCATGATAATTATTTTTATATAAATTTTCTTTTGATAATATGTAAAAAGTAATTCTTGTTGCATCAATTTCAGAGGTGGCTGACTGTTAATTGCTGACCTGGCATCACCTGGGCGCTTGTCATGACTCTGATGTTTTCTCCAGATGCAACTCATGAACTGCCAAACAGGGAAACATAAAAGTTAATGAACATCAAGAAACACTGACACCTCTGTGAAAAGTGAGTGTAATATTTCCTGTTAACAGTTAATAGAATCAATAGATAATCCGTGCCCGGTGGAGTGGATACAAGTATGACAAATGTTTCCTAGCTCTCAAATATGAATGATCAAGAAGGGTCCCAGAAGACAAGCTCACCCTCAGTTCCATTTGTTTTCGGAAAGAAAACTGGGTCTATGCTTATTGCAGGTGGGAGATCTGTTTTCAGCCATTGTGTAGAAAAATACCAAAAATAACTTTGGCATTTTCAATGGTCTAATCCTGTTTAATCCTGCAATGATTGAAAGTGCTGGGTTATCTCAACTTTTTACATGGTGTTGTTCCTGCAATAGAGAGCTTGTTTCAGAGCTTCAGAGCAATAGGGACCCCTGGCACTGTATTGTCTAGGTAAAACCTGGCAGACTGCAAAATGTGCATTTGTTGTTGTTAGTTGCAAAGTCGTGTCCGACCCATCATGACCCCATGGCCTTCCTGTCCTCTACCATCCTCTGGAGTCCATTTAAGCTCACCCCAACTGCTTCATCCAGTGACTACATCCAGCCACCTCGTTCTCTGTCGTCCCCCCTTCTTCTTTTGCCCTCAGTTGTTCCCAGCCTTAGGTTCTCCAGTGAGTCTTCCTTCTCATTAGGTGGCCAAAGTATTTGAGTTCATCTTTAGGACCTGGCCTTCTAAAGAGCAGTCAGGGTTGATCTCCTCTAGGACTGACTGGTTTGATCATCTTCCAAGGGACTCGCAGGAGTCTTCTCCAGAACCATAGTTCAAAGGCCTCAATTCTTTGGCCCTCAGCCTTTCTTATGGTCCAACTTTCACAACCATACATCGCAACTGGGAAAACCATAGCCTTGACTATACGCACTTTTGTTGGCAGGGTGATGTCTCTGCTTTTTAGTAAGCTATCTAGATTTGCCATAGTTTTCCTCCCCAGGAGCAAGCGTCTTTTAATTTCTTGGCTGCAGTCCCCATCTGCAGTGTTCTTGGAGCCCAGGAAAATAAAATCTGTCAGTACCTTGGTAACAGAGCTTTGGTGGCGCAGTGGACTAAACTACTGCTGTTAAAGTAGTACTTAGCTGCCAGCTGCCTGCAATTACTGCGAGTTCAATTCCCACGAGGCTCAAGGTTGATTCAGCCTTCCATCCTTTCGAGGTAGGTAAAATGAGGACCCGGATTGTGGGGGCAATAAACTGACTTTGTATAAAATAGAACACCGCTTGGGGGGGCCAAAAAGCCCTACTAAGCAGGTATATACAAAAGTATGAAGCCTATTGCTTAATGCATTGTAAACTGCCCTGAGTCTCCTGAGAAGGGCGGCATATATAAATCGAACTAATAAATAAATAAACAAATACCTCCATTTCTTCCCCATCTACTTGCCAGGAATTGAGAGGGCCGGATGCCATGATCTTATTTTTCTTAATGTTAAGTTTCAAGCCCCATGGACAGTACCAAAAGAGAGGGAAATGTGCATTACTCTATAGTAAACAGGATCAGAATCAAAATAAAATGTTTCAGTCTCCTTAGTAACTTAAAGGATTAGATTCTGCCGGGGATTTATTTATTTATTTATTTATTAATTCAAGAGGTGCTCAGCATCTTGCCAAAAACCAGCTTGGGAAACCAGTCTCCCATGCTCAGATTTAACACTTACAGTCAGTTACAGGCTTAAAGGAAGAATATTGCAAAGTCAGATGTGGGTTATAAAATAGAATACAGAATAACAGAGTTGGAAAGGACCTTGGCGCAATGGTGAAATCTGAACCAGTTTACTACCGGTTCGCACCACACATGCCGAAAGGTGGTATGGGGTAAGTAGAACAGCGCGTGAGGGGGATTGGGGATCAGTTGTGGCGCATGATTATTTTTACTTTTTTTACTTTTAAAAGCATATTTTACAACCTGCCAAATAGGTTGTAAAAAATGCTTTTAAAAGTAAAAAAAAAAAGTCCCTGACAATCAGGCAGCTCAGCTGCGATCTTCAGAGCCTTTTTTAACTTTTAAAAGCATTATTTTTACAACCTATTCAGTCCAATAGCTTGTAAAAAATGCTTTTAAAAGTAAAAAAGCTCTGGCACACAGCTCAGCTGGGATCGTCAAGAGCTTTTTTTTACCTTTTAAAAGCATTTTTTAAAAAGAAGCGGCAAGCAGGCCAATGGACAATTGGGTCAGCATGGACGGGGGAGGCAGGGATTTTTGTTACCGGTACTCCAAACCACCTACCACCATCGCTACTGGATCAGCCGGTTTGATCCGAACTGGGAGCATTTCAGCCCTGCCTTGGCGGTCTTCTAATATAACTCCCTACTCAAGCAGGAGACTTTGTACTATTCTGGACAAATGGCTGTCCAATCTTTTCTTTAAAAAGCTCCAGTGTTGGAGCACCCACAACTTCTAAAGGCAAGTCGTTCTATTCATTAATTGTTCCCACATCAGGAAATTTCTTCTAGATTAGATCTCTCCTTGATAAGTTTACTTCTTGTCCTGCCCTCAGGTGCTTTGGAAAATAGGCTGACCTTTCTATGAAAGTCCTTCAAATATTGGAAGACTGTGATCATGTCACTCCTAGTCCTTCTCTTGGTTAGACTAGACATTCCCAGTTCCTGCAACCATTTATCATATGTTTTAGCCTCTAGCTCCCTAATATCTTTGTTGCTTTTTTTTCCTGCACTCTTTGTAGCCTACACTTCTTGTCTAAGTATAAAACCTTACTTTTCTCACTATTGAATTGCATTTTGTTGGATAGGGCCCAATGTTCAACTCTGTCAAAATCCTTCCGGATCTTGAGCCTATCTTTGCTGAGTCATTGGAACTTCCAGGATTTACTAAAATATATAACACTTTGGTCTGGTTTGGTTACACTTTAATGAAAATTAAACTTTTCACAATAAAATTGATACAATCACAAACATTCCCATGATTTAGCTTTTTGCACTTATTTTGCATTTAGTATCACTTCACAAAAACATTCTTTTTCTCCTCAGTCTTAACTGTTTTGCAGGAATTGATTTATACTTCATACTTTTGGGGGAAAATACTGCTTTATTTCTGTGGTTATCCTTAATTGGTGTCACTTATCATGAAGAGAACCAAAGAGAGCAGGTATATGCTTTTGTTCCTCCACTTTCCACCTATCTTCCACTATTTGTCCTTACCTCCATTTTAAGGAGTTATAGATGGTCATTAGAGGGACACGGTAGCTCAGTGGCTAAGATGCTGAGCTTGTCGATTGAAAGGTCGGCAGTTCAGCAGTTCAAATCCCTAGCGCCACGTAATGGGGTGAGCTCCAGTTACTTGTCCCAGCTTCTGCCAACCTAGCAGTTCGAAAGCATGTCAAAAATGCAAGTAGAAAAATAGGGACCACCTTTGGTGGAAAGGTAACAGTGTTCCATGCACTTTTGGCGTTTAGTCATGACAGCTACATGACCATGGAGATGTCTTTGGACAGCGCTGGCTCTTCAGCTTTGAAACAGAGATGAGCACCGCCCCCTAGAGTCGGTAACAACTAGCACCTATGTGCGAGGGAAACCTTTACCTTTACCTTAGATGGTCATTGTTGTGGAATGGAACCAAAAAGGACAGGAATCATTCCTTTCATAGCTTCCATCACTGAAGGTATATTGAAATAAAAAGTTTGGAAAAGTACTGCAATAATTAAAAATAATTAGGAAAAAACATAAGGCACTGTCTGACTATACAAGCTGTTACTCAGTGGAACAAGCAGCCACCCAAAGTGGTGAGTCATGTCTCACCACTTTGGTGAGACTTTCAGTTTCTATAAGAACTTGATGGGATTCCGTAAGAGACTATAGAGAAGAACACATTCATTGGAACTCATTCAATTTTCTATCCTTAGAATTTTGCCTCTTGAGAAGACTACCGGGATGATGATGATGATGATGACGACGACGAAACCACTCACACAAACGGAGTTGCACTCGCACATGCGTGCTTGCTGGCCGCTTGAATGAACCATCCCTTCCCTTCCCCCCCCCATCTGTAAAGGCGGAAACGTTGGGGAACTCTGATTTAAGTTGCAATAATTCTGAGAAACCCTAAACTTTATCTGAACAGAGCACAAAGCAATCAATAGATGCAGATTGTGTCACTCATAATTAGATGTGGAGTATCAACCTACGTGTTTCTCCGAAAATAAGACCCTGTCTTATATTTTTTTGAACCCCGAAATAAGTGCTTGGCCTTATTTTTGGGGAGGTCTTATTATTTTGGGGCGCATGGAACAAGATGGAACTTCTCTTGCCGTCTTACCTGATTTCCAGCTCTGCTTTTAAATATTTTCGGGGAGGGCTTATTTTCGGGGGCTTATTTTAGTGCATGCACTCAAAAGCCCGATTGGGCTTATTTTTATTTTTTTTTAATTTGATTTATATGCCGCCCTTCTCCGGAGACTCAGGGCGGCTTACAATGCGTTAAGCAATAGCCTTCATGCTTTTGTATATTTTATACAAAGTCAGCTTATTGCCCCCACAAACTGGGTCCTCATTTCACCTACCTTAGAAAGGATGGAAGGCTGAGTCAACCTTGAGCCTTGGAGAGATTCGAACCAGCAGAAATTGCAGGCAGCTGTGTTAATAACAGGGTGCACTAAACCACTGTACTATCAAGGCTCTTTATTATTATTATTATTATTATTATTATTATTATTATTATTATATGTCTTATTTTCGGGGAAACGGGTAATATAAATGTGAATAAATTGCCAAGTGCCTGAAATGTAATCTCGTGAAAAGGAAAGGCATACAACATTTGAGGATGGCTGGAAATGCTTTACTGGTGGTTGTTAAGCAACCAGATCATAAGTTGAGGACTATCTTATGGAACTGGAAAGCCCTAAGACTGTGCATGTGAATGGTTTCTACATCAAAAGGCAAAAAGAAACATACTGTCATTTTACAGTGGGAGCATCAGATAGATTACAGCATTACACAGTTGGAGAAGACTTTGGAGGTTTTCTTGTCCAAGCCCTGCTCAAGAAGGAAGACCCAATATCATTCCAGACAAATGGCTGTCCAACCTCCAATGATGGAGCACTCACAATTCTGGAGACAAACCATTCCACTGATTGATTGTTCTCATTACAAGAAATGTCTCCTTAGTTCTAGGTTGGATCTCTCTTTGATGTGTTTCCATCTGTTACTTCTTGTCCTGCCTTCAGGTGCTTTGGAGAATAGGTTGGCCCACTCCTTTCTGAGATAGTATCTCAAACATTGAAAGACCGTTATCTTTTTACTCCTAGTCCTTCTTTTTGTTACCTTCAAAGAATGTCCCTCAAATGAAAACTCTTTTCTTCATTCTTAGAAGAATTGAATATTCTAAATAGCTGCAGACAGTGAAACTTCCAGCTCCTATTAAGCAGCATTAACATTTGCAGCTGTGGTGTTTTTGTTTAGTGTATCGTGTTCTGACCCAGCCTTAGCAGAAGCAAGAAACAGATGCTTTGTCACAAAAAAACTCTTTATTTACCTCTTGTGAATTAATTGCATTCACCCACCAAAAAGTCCAGGCAACAGTCCTTCAAGGAGTTAACTGCAGTAACAGACCTTATCAGTTCCTTGCAATAATTTCAAGGCCGTGAGCTCCCAGCTGAAAGGCTGCAAATTAAGTTCTGGCAAGCAGTCTTTGTGGCATGAAACACAAAATCATCAGAAATACAAACTCTTGTCTCCTACGACAACCACTCCCCTTTCCTTCTATTTATTCCCCAGCCAGGGAGGGGCCATTCAGCATCCACGTGTGCTTTGCTTCCCGAGTCAATTCCTTTCCTCCGTTGTTCACCTCTCCTAACTGCTCTGTGCATACGTGCATCTGGAACAGGCCCCAGCTGTTCTTCCTCCTCACTCATATCAGCCTCCAAAGGCAGCTGCCTCTCCAGTGGCTGGGAAATGTCAGACAGCCCTGGGTCTATCTCTGCGTCCGATGCAGAGCATCCATCAGAGCCTTCCCCAGACTCCAGAACTGGCCCAAGTTCCTCCCCAACCTCCTCATCGTCTGAGTCTGCCGCCAGCTCTGCTGGCAGCTGGCAGGCCATAAAATCTGACTTCTTTGTTTGATTTTTTATGTCTACAGCTAAAACTCTTTTTAACAAGTGGCTACAGTCTAGTTCAGATTTAAATCCAACTGTGTTCAATTACAAAATCAGTGACTACATTGCTCTTTAATTAATTGGCACAAAAAATCATAACACTACAATGCAAAGCAATAAAAAACATGTTATGACAAATGATTTACTTTCTCTTTAAATGTCATGCCATGTAAACTATGTTAATAAGATAACTGCCCAATTATTTACTAGATCACAGAATAATGTCTTTTGCCATAGCATCGTATTAAACAAACAATGAAATTATTGTTAGGAAATAATACACGTGCACACCCACATATATCAGCAGTAACAACTATTCCAGCTGTTAATTAAGATGACATAGGCCAATCTTTCTTTTTCAATTGCAAGGATAATTAACAATTTTAAAAGCTAGAAAAGAAAGCAACGGCATTGCTTTTCAACTGCAAATCTGATCATTGAGAGAAATCATGAGATCATTTGTCCTGCCAAAGAATTCCTTGACTTCCGGAACCTCATAACACCTGGCCTTTAAGGAGAGAGTGATTATTATGGACTGGATTAAAAGGTGAGAGAGAAAACAAAATTTCCCTCCACTTTCTCCCAGTATGTGTGTCTGCAGGAGTGGGAAGGGGTCAAAAGAGTTCAAAATGGGAGCCACAACTACGTGGTTGCAATGTATGTTAAAAGGAGGAGGATTTGACCATCTGGTTGTGGCCTTCTTAACTTTCTGACCTGCCCCTTCCCACGGACTCCCTGCTCCCAGTCACCACCTGCTGAATCAATTCTGTCTTCTTTGTTGTTCACCCTCCTCCTTTGCAATACAGGTAGTCCTCGACTTATAACCATTCATTTAGTAACTGTTTGAGGTTACAGTAGCATTGAAAAAAGCAAGTTCTTGTACTTAACAACCCTTGCAGCATTCCCCATAGTCATATGTTCAAAATTTGAGCACTTGGCAACCAGCTTGGTTTTATAACAGTTGCAACATCCTGAGGTCATGTGATTGCCACTTGTCACCTCCCAGCTGACTTCCAACAAGTGGAAGGAAGCTGGATTCATTTAACAATCACATCATTCTCTTAACAACCGCATCGATTGCTTAACAACCATAGCCAAAAAGGCTATATGCAATCAGGCGTGACTCATTAATAACTAACTTGTTTAGCAATGGAAATTCTGGTGCCAGTTATAGTCCCAATTTTGTGCCAGTATGGTCAGTAAGGACTACCTATAACCAGGGGTGGGTTCTACTTACCTTTACTACCGGTTCGTAATAATGGGATCGCACACACAGATCATTTGTGAAGACGTCAGGGTCAGTGGGCGGAGCCTCCCACCAGTTTTACTACCGGTTCGATAGAACCGGTCCAAACCAGGGGCAACCCACCACTGCCTGTAACTCAAGTAGAGAACTAAGTTCCCTTTACAGAATTATTACAGAATAACAGAACTGGAAGGGACCTTGGAGGCCTTCTAGTCCAACCCCCTGCTAAAGCAGGAGACTTGATACAATTCTGGATAAATGGCTGTGAAATCTCCTCTTAAACCCAACAGTGATGGCACCTACAACTTCTAGAGGCAACCTTGTTCCACTATGTAATTCATCTCACTGTCAAAAATTCCTCCTTAGTTCTAGGTTGAAACTCTCTTTGTTAAGCTCCCACCCATTACTTCTTGTCCTACTCACCCATCCTTTATTTTTTTTATCCCTGAAGGTTATAAGTATGAGAACCGGTCATAATTGTTTTTCAGTGCTGCTGTAACCAGATACTTGAGGGAGCAAGTTTTCATTATCAGTTTCCAAATAGCCCAAGAAACATACAATGGTGAAACTGTTCCACCTCATTTGACTAAGAAAATCACAAAAAAAGAAATAATAAAGCCAAGTGAGAAAGAGGAAAGAAGGATAATTATTTTCAACAAAGAGTTTCTCCTGTGATTCAAACCAGCAACAGCTGTGATATGAGTTTTACTATTTTGTAACAAGGAGAAGATGAAAGTACTTATAAACCAGTAGAATAATAAGAAAAAAATTATTTGCTATGCTGCAAGTATGTGTTAGAATACATCAGGAGTGTCAAACTCGCATTGTCGTGTTGTCACGTGACATATTGCAACTTTTCTCCCCTTCACTAAGGGTGGGGGTGGGGGTGGCCAGCAGGTAACCCATCTGACCCACGGGCTACGAATTTGACACCCCTGGAATACATATTAGAATTTATTTTGTATTGCAACAATTACAAGAATTAGTATTGCAAGAATTCAGCAGTAGATGGCAGTATTTATTGTGCATCTATGGTTATAATCAGTGGTTTCTTTATGTTCTGAGGAGAGTTTCCTGTTACAGTTATACAGTTGAGCAGTAAAGCACATGGTGACTGTATTCTTTGTTTGCTCTGTGGTGCTTTATATAAAACAGAATTTCTAACAGTATGTGAATATTGATGCTTTCATTTTGCATCTATAAATTGAATTCAATTTTGTGTACATAGTGCAGAAAGAGAGAAAAGGGAGAATATGTGAATACATGTAGACCTTGTTAACAACCAGCAGCTGTTTGAAGTTATAATGGCAATAAACAAATGGTACTTACCACTGGTCCTTGAACTTCTGACCATCCTACATAGTATTCCTGAGGTCGTGTGATTGCAATTTGGACGCCTGGCAACCGGCTTGCTTTTATAAAAATTGTAGCGTCCCACGGTTATATGATCGCCATTTGCGACCTTCCCTGCCAGCTTCTCACAAGCAATACAGAAGCCGGCAGGGCAGTTTGCAAGCTGCTCCAGTAAGTCACTCACTGCTTCCTCCACCCATCAACAACTATCCTAGGCCTTGTCACATTGGTGCCATAGCTTATCTCCCTGCATGCTTGCAAGCCACCTGGGACTTGTTTTAACAACCCATGATTTTCAGTTAAAGATGGCAATGGAGAGTGCCAGGATTGCTGTCACTAAACAATGCAGCCCTGCAATGCTGTGCTTTATGACTGTGTCACTTAGTGTCCAGACCTGTTTTTCCTCTGCTGCTGTTAACTTCAGCTGCCATGAGCAAAAGGCCAAACAGCTTAAATGGTGAACCCAATATGTCTGGGGGGGTGGGGGGCAGGGAGGCTTAGTTTCTAATTCACTCTCCTGCATAGGGACGCTCACTGGTGATGTCCTGTTTATTGATGTAAAGGCTTTTGTATATACTAATCTGGGCTTGATTGCACCTTAAAGTTAGTAATATGGCAGATCATTACCTACTGTATATCTGTGATTCACCAGCCTGCTTACAATCCAAAGGCCTTTTATCTACTAGGATAAACTTGTTTTTGTACACTTCAGAAGTGTGCCTAAAAAGAAGAGGTAAAGATGCAAATAGCTTAACAAATGAGCTTTGAACCCTAAAATAAATGACTGATTAACTCACTCCTCCCACATCAGAACTTCTAAGAGTTTTGGCTGAATAATGTGCAATCATGAACAGCTAAGCGTAGGTGGCCAGAGCTCTGTGTATTGCTCCAAGTGTATGTGCATCAGTCACAGGAAACTACCGCCCAATTCTCATCTCCTTGGAGTTCTGCTTTGTTGTTTTTGTTTCTTCCACATCCCCTTCCCTTCCGAACTCTTTTCTCATAATTATATTTCCACTGCAGGAAGGAGAAAAAAAATAGTTTGGGATATTTTTCTGCAGAAAGAATTACAGAAAAAAACTAGGAAATTCTTTATACAAATTGTGATTGTCAGAATCCACTCACGAGAGCTGCATGCTTTTAACCTCAATATCCAGAGGACTCCTCTATCTTAATGCGATTTGATCCAAAACCTTTTTTTTATTATTTATGTTAACTCCTATCTTGTCTAATGGGTTCTGAATACATCTGCACTTATCTTCCTTTTAAAACATCAAGACTGCATCAGACTTCTTGCAGAAGTCCTTCAGATACCCCATTTCCCATCTAAGAAACCTCCAAGGGGCCTCATCGACCCTCTAAAAGGATGCAAATGACCAGCTGTCTGCAAGGAATATAAATCCTTCCATTCCCCACCATCCAATCAGAGCTGAAGAGTTTCTTGGGTGAGAAACGAAACGTCTTCAAAGAAAAACCAGAAAGTCCAGTTGCCTCTTGAAAAAAGCACCTTTGGGATTTTCTAACCTACTTTGAAAAATCTGAAGGCAAATGAAATGGATAGTTGCAAAGATGAATCTCTCTTAAAATAACAACACTCACAACATGCAGAGAAGAAACAGTCAAAAACAAATGATTTTCTTAATAGACTTGGGATTTTTCATTTTCTTTTCCTCAGAAATCTGTGAAGAATCAAGCAAAAAGTTTACGTGAAAAGAATTGGCCCAAATTACCTGAAGAATAGAACCAATTTAAAGAAACTGGCCAGTTTGATTTATGGTGGATCCTATACAAAGACTACATTTGGCCAAAAGGACAAAGCTGAGGCAATATTTAAAACCAGCATAATAATGTCTGTTACAGACCCACACTTATATTTAATTATACCATATTTAAAATTACATGGAGTGGGGTCATTGATTTTTCAAGACTAATTTAGACAGTTATGATCTCTGGTGTTAATGGCTTTATGCCACAAATATACACAGGTGTTTAAAACTTGAGCAACTTGGAATCTAGCCTAAGAGGCTGCACACCTTAGTTGCTCCAGTGGGTCTATGACATCAGGAACGGTGCTTGAGGGCCAAATAGAGATAGTCACCAGTGGTGGAGAAGAACGGGCAGAGTTTGGGGAAGAAATGGCCTTACGTAGGTCTTTTCTAGGCTCTACCAAGCTAGATAGGATTAGGACTCTGAGCCAGAGGTTCTCCACTCTGCTTTAGAGGTCAAAATATGTCAGAAATGGCTACACTTGCTCTGCTATGCATATATTGTTTCCAAGTTCTGCCCTCAAGATACTGTTGCTTTCTCCACCTCTTTTCAGTTACACAATGAGATCTTTCTTTCCCCAGAACTACAAACTTGAGCCCAAGGAGGTTCTCTAATGACTATCATTTAGGACGATTTCATATTTCCAATGGCAGTCTTCCAGTACTTGAATGGCTGCCATAGGGAAGAAGGGGCTGATTATTCTCCATAGCACCTGAGGGCAGGACAAGAAGCAATGGGTGGAGCTCATCAGAGGGAGAGCCAACCTGGAAATAAGGAGGAATTTCCTGACAGTAACAATGGTTAATCAAATTCAACAGCTTGCTTCCCGGAGTCATGGATGATGCCTTACTGGAGGCTTGGGCAACCCTCTAAGATGGTAGAAGGACTCCTGCCTTGGGCAGGGGATTGGACTAGAAGACCTCCAAAGTCCCTACAGGGGTGGGCTGCTGGGGGTTTGCAGGGGTTTGGGAGAACCTCTAGCTAAGATTCTGTGCAGCTCAGAGAACCCCCAAATCCCACTCCTGCCTCTCCCCTCCCAGGAGTCCCCACTCGGCCCATTTTGGATGCAGGTAAGTGCAGGGCGTGTGGGGAGGCTCGGGGAGGGTGAAAAACGGGCCTACCGGAAGTTCAGGAAGGCCGGAAACAGGCCCATTTCAGGCCTCCAGAGGGCCACCAGAGCCTGGGGACGCTGTTTTTGCCCTCCCAGAAGCGCGAGGAAAGCCTCCGGAGCCCGGGGAGGACAAAAAGCACCCCCACATCATGGTGCGGGAGGCTGACTAGGTCACTCCCACCCAGCAACTGGGCAGAGAACCCCTTATTAAAATTTTTGAAGCCCACCCTGGGTCCCTACCTATCCTATGATTCTATCTATCTTCAGTATAGGATTTCCACATGCAACAGTATCCTGGGTTTGATAGGTCCAATCGGGCAGGGCTTTTCTTCTGTAAACTTTAGCTTACAAAGCCTCCTATTAAAAAATATTTAAACACGTTTGGCCAAACAAATGCCAAATGCTAAAAGTACCATTTGGACTCTGCACCTATTTCTTTTCTTCTTCTTCTTTTTTAGTTGGAAATGTGTTGTGTTTCAGATTAACAAAAAATTAAGCATTAACTGAACGCTAGAATACCCAAAACAGAAAAATATTAAAGAATAACATTCCAGAATTACAAATTAATGATGCTACATTTTAAATTGGGGGCTACAACTGAAGGATCCCAGCATTTTGTATTCATTGTCTCACAGAGATACTTGGCTCACGGTGTCAGATACCAGTCAGATATGAAGAATGACTGCATTTACATCGGCCTTGCCACTCATTGAACACTTGTTCTCATGTAATGTGGTAATGTTATACTAGCCAGGCTCGCGGGTTTGCTACTCCCCATTGCAACAGAATAAGCCACTGGAAGTTGATTGGCATCCGTGGAACATGTCGGGAATACAAATTGTTGCTTTCCTCTTCTGTTTTTGTGGGATAGGGGCAATTATTGCAGCCACGGCCTCAAACGAATGGAAAGTCACCAGCCGAGCATCTTCAGTGATAACGGCAACTTGGGTCTTCCAAGGTCTCTGGATGAACTGCGCAGGAAACGCGATGGGTGCTTTCCACTGTAGGCCTCATCTGACTATCTTCAACATAGAGGGTAAGCTACCGAACAGTGGCGGATAGTCATACAACGGCTGAGGGGCTCGTGAATAAACGGAGCATGGATGTCTAGGAACCAATGTGATTTTATTGGTACCCTGATATTTGTAGGCGTAGAGTAGTAGTCTTCTGCAGGGAGCAGAAGTTGATTTCCAGACTGTTTATCGCTATTATTACTAACAATTTATCTACTATTAAATCTTTTGTTCTCATAATCTTTAACCAGGAAAAACATCATAGGGCAATGATTTTTGAACCAAGGTTTTTCATAATTTACAAGGATGCATTCAAAATCCAGGGCCCATAACTCTGTGGAATTGAAATCTGGCAAATTTTATAAATCTTTTCAGGACATAAAATTATCATTAAACATTTTATGAATACTACAAGGTGTCATCAAACATTTTCTGTAGCCAACTCCTGATGTTTGATTGTCTTATGCAGCTGAAGGAAGGGCTAATTTCAAATAGATACATCTCTGAACAACTCCCTGAATTTTTAGGAACTTTTCAAGTACCAGTATTTAACTAGTAGAATCTGTGCCGTTGTTGAAGGCATAGAGGAATCTGGTAAGGAAATACCTCTGAAATGGTGATCCATAGAATCATCAGTTGTCTAGTAGGTTTTATCATTTCCCCCTTAAAGGAAAAGCATATTCAGTCTCTTGACCTGTTACGTTACAACTGTGCATTTTCTATTTTACTGCTCAGGGATTCAAATGTAAACATATTCTGTTCTGTGAGCCCTATTATATTTGCATAGGTTTACAAATGCATATTAAGATGTTAAGGCAATTAGTGATAGCAGCTAAAAAGTCCAAACAAAAATACAGGTAGCTGTACTAGAAGCACATTGCAGGTTAAAAAGAAAAATTGCGTTCCTTCAAAGTGCTCCTTCGGGGAAAAAGATTCCAGAATACACATGCATAATCTCATATAGTTTCATTCAAGGCTCTAGAATCGCTCCATCCATCATTGCACGGTAATCTTCTTTGAGAAAATGTTAGCACAATAGACTAGATTAGCACCGAGATTACATTAGGACAGGTGCTTTCATGGACTTTCAACAGAATGAAACGCAGGGGGAAAAAAAGAATGGAAACTCATTGCTTGTAGAACTTGGACCCTTTCATTAAAAGTGCATTAAAAGCGTCTTGGAGAACGCAACATGTATGTTCTCTAATCATCACATTGCCATACTACTGGTCAGAGTTGTCATTTTATGAATCAAATAATCCTCTGGCACCTTAAAATTTGACACAATTATAGATATGCTTTTGTAGATAAGAACTGACTTTGTCACCAACCTGCAGTAACTGGGTCAGAAGTTTCTGCTATGAGAAAAAGAGGATAAAACACTTTTGATACAGATGGGGATGAAATAGAAGAGGAGATCAACTTTCCTTTCTCAAATTAATGTGTTTCACAGGGTTGTTGTAGTGGAGAAAATATAGGTAATCCATATTTCTGTTGTTAAGTGGGTCTTGCCTTATTTTATGACCTTCCTTGCCACAGTTGTTAAGTGAATCACTGCAGTTGTTAAGTTAGTAAGATGGTTGTTAAGTGAAACTGGCTTCCCCGTTGACTTTGCTTCTCAGAAGGTGATCACATGATCCCGGGACCCTGCAAATGTTATAAATATAAATCAGTTGCCATGCATCTGAATTTTGACCATGGTGCTATGGTCATTAAGTGTGAAAAATGGTCATAAGTCACTTTTTTCAGTGCCGTTGTAACTTCAAACAGTCACTAAATGAACTGTTTTAAATCAACAACTACCTGTTGGGAAAGGGAGAACTACAGTCTATACATATTCTTCAACTCTTGGAGAAAAGATCGACTATAAATCAAATGATTAATTTGCAAGGTACTTATTATGAGTGTCTGCATATATTAATTCCTAGGTTGGTTGGTTTATTAAATATGGCCACCCATCTCACTTGCATACACAGTTAAAATGCAAGTAAACATGACAATGTTCCACCATTAAAACCAACTTGAGAACAGTTAAAAGCTACAGTTAAAAAGTTAAAGATATATTCTACTACATCCAAACAGGTGTACTGGAAAATCTAGAAAAATAAAACGAGGCTAGATTTGTTTTGTCCCCATTAGGGTGGTCTTTGCTCAGTGTAAGATTAACAATACACACAAGTATGTTGCATAAATATGATAAACTCTGCATGGAATGGGATAGATAGGCCACTTGTTGGAGTTTTCTCCACAAAAATCTTTCCTCCCCATTTCAGCCCATGAGTAAAATAAAAGAGCTGTATTTGGGGACAGCCTTACAATGGCAATGTTTGTTGTCTTTCTCTGACTCAAGGAAGCCAAGCATCTATGAAAGAAACCCATGTCAAATCAATAGGCTTCCATTCATGGCACTTCCTATGTATTGAACCTGATGCTATTTCCAAAGGTTTCTATTGTTTCTCTATCACATTCTGCCTTATCACAATGAACATTTTGCTAGCTAGATAAGAATATCCATGTTGGACATAACCAAACATTTATATATACTCTAAATCCAAGCCTGTGGGAATGAATTATGTATATAAATCCACATTATGAAGAAATATGCAACACCCTTTTCTTTCTTTTAAAGTTATGCTACGTACACTGTAACTTAAATTAATAGTAAATTATAAATTTACTATTAATTTTAAATTGGATGTTTTAAATTTTTGGGGTTTTAAATCTGAGCTGAAATTATGTAATAATTTTAATTATTTTTAACTGATGTTTGTCTTTGTGTTTTTAATAGGCTGTACACCACCCTGAGTCCTTCGGGAGAAGGGCGGTATAGAAATAAAATTATTTATTTATTATTTATTTAAATTTAATAATAATGAATAAGTAAATATTACACTATTCATCTAGCAGACCAAGGCAACACAGATGGAGATTTTATCAACATCATAACAGTTCTTTGAGATTGATTAGCTGTTCAAACTTATCTTATTAGTTCCATGTTAAGATGGTACCTGCCTAATTTCCTTAATTCTGTCACAATGGTCTTTCTTTTGCTTGAGTAAAAACTGGTTTTGACTAATTCAGTAGAGTTATGATTTTATTTATTATTTTGGATAGAAATAATGCTTTCATCTTCTCCACACCCCTCAAGGGCTTACAAAGAGCCTCTTTGTACTCAATCATTTCTGGGACAATGCACTTGTTGATCTTTGTTACAAAATTAAGCCGTATGCCGTTTTCTCTAAAACTAACTATGAGCAAGTTCAAAGATATATCAGAGGCTTTCTGATTCTGAAATGATATGGGAAAACAGCAGCAGAGATGGATTGGCAATACACAAGGCTTCTAATTGCTGCCATTGTTTCTGATTTTCCAATATAGTAACAGTTTCCACAATAAAGGTAAAAAATCTTGCTCAGCAATTTTTGGAGGAAGGAGAGGTTACACGTCTCACGAATAAACAAGAGATTAATTTCTCCTCAGTTGAAGAACCAGTTAGCCCCTTGACCCACTGGAACTTCAGAGAGGGCTCTTATGCAATAATTTATGTCTTGCTTTGAATTGGACTGGGGTGTTTTCCTTCCAGAACTTAGAATAACATAGTTGGAAGGCATCTTGGAGGTCACGTTGTATAAAGATGGTGAATAATATGTGAGGACAGGATGTTTATTGGGAGAAACAAAATTGGTTCTATGTAATAACATGCTTGGATGGGAGATTGGGTATATTAGGAGGAAAATAAGCTGACGTTGTGGGGATAGGTTACTTAGGAAAAGTGTGTAGTAAAAGAAAAAGACAGGATCAAAATTGAATGGATATTAGATTCAATGTAGACTACATTTAGAATTGAGTGGCCAGTGAAGAAATATGCACTGGGGTGGTTTGGTCACACAGAAGTGAATGAGGATAGAATCACAAAATAAATATACGAAGAATGAGTGGATTGAGAGGGAGGAAAAATATTACCTAATACATACTTGACCAAAAATAAATAAATAAATAAAGATAAATTTGTCACATAGTTTAAAAAGATAACCGGGAAATTATCATTTTTGTATGATTCCTAACTGACTTTATTCCTAAGTATTGAGCACTGTTTGGTTGGTGAAAGAACTGGTGAAGAAAGCAGGAAACTGTGAACTCTATTCCTACCTTAGTCATAAAAGGTGGTTGGAGGTCTTTGGGCCAGTGATTCAAGTTAGTTAGTTAGTTAGTTAGTCAGTCAGTCAGTCAGTCAGTCATACAGTGTGTATGTGTATGTGGGGGTGTATAATAATTGCATATGCACAATAAAATATGTAGTATATCTGGATGTTACAAAAGGCTAGAGAGCGTTTTTAACAGTTTAGAAATGGCACAATTCACATGTTCTCTCAAAATATATATTTTGGAGGTTTTATTGATTTTTGAAATACCACGAAGTATTTCCAAACCTCTTTTCCCAAGGCAATACTAAGAGATGTTCCAAGTATTCTAGGTAAATATAGCTGTAATATATGAAGCAGAGAGAAATGTGTTTCATTCATACTGGAGGTAACCTTACCTTATTAACACTCCCTAAAGGGATCAGAATGCAGTTATCTGTTGAGATCCATACATTTCTGATTTTGCAATAGTCAATAAACTGTAAAGAATTACCAGTAGTACCTTAAAAATGCATTGAATTGTATTGGCAATATACACAAACATTTAAATTTGTATGGAAAAATGCATACAAAAATAGGCATATTCATGGAACTGCAGACAAAATGTCACTTTTTTAAAATCTGGGTTGAAAAATTTTCTTGAGTATTGTGGAGAAATGAGACCATCAAGGTTAGAAAAGTGAATCATCGTCATCAAATTTTTAGTCAATCATAGACCAACACAAAAAGGTGAATAATTGAATTTGATGGTTTATCTTCCATTAATATGAATCCATTTTAATGGTTGTTGCTGTACATTCAATAGCTTTATAGAAATTAAAAGGAAATAGGCCGATATCGGAAAGTATATTTTTAAATGGCCTAAGTTTTAGCCAGAGTAGAATAAAATTATTATTATTTTATCCAGATGGATAAGAGATTATCTGGACTGAATTGCATATTCAGGACACAGCTTCATGAGATATATGGTGCATACGAATAGAACTATACGACTTCTGGTGTGATAATTTCTCACTACTAAAAGTGGCGATGTGAAAACATGGAACTCCCACATGATTTTCTGTTGCCCAAACTGGCCAGAACCTTGTAGCATTCTATGGGCAGTTATTTTGTGCTTTTATATTAAGATGTAATATCTGATTAACTATATTAACACATGAGGTGATGTCTTTATAGACTTCAAAAACAGGGACAGTGGACTTTGTCTACTGTTTTTCAAGTGACAATGATAAGCAAATTGTTCCTGGAATTACATGTTATTTTGAAATGGCCCATTGGTTCAGAAGGATGAACCCTGATGTAGGCTTCCAAAGGAAATGAGAACTCAAGACTTTATTTAATACCATATTTTTTGGAGTATAAAACGCACCGGAGTATAAGATGCACTTTAGTTTTTGGGGAGGAAAATAAAAAAAAAAAAGCTGATTGGCAGGTGGATCAGCCTCCCGGAATACCCGCAATCAGTTGTTCCCAGAGGTGAATTTTAGCAACAGGTTCCTTGACTGTGAGCTCTGTGCCTTGCTTTTTTTTCTGCCTCTGAAACTTCTGAAACTCTGTTTCAGAAAAAAACTTTTTTCCTGCCTCTGAAAGCCTTTGAAACAAAGCTTCAGAAAAAAAGCCTCTGAAGCTCTGTTTGGGGGCTTCTTTTCTGAAGCTCTGTTTGGGGACTTCTTTTCTGAAGCTTCGTTTCTGATGCTTTTTTCAGGCTCTGAAACCTCCATTTAAGAAGCTGGACTGGCTATATTTGGAGTATAAGACACACTCAGATTTTCACCCTCTTTTTTGGGTGAAAAAGGTGCATCTTATACTCCAAAAAATACGGTATTTCCTTTTGCAAATGGAGGCAATCCAATATTTATGTATGTATGTATGTATGTATGTATGTATGTATGTATGTATGTATGTATATAATTGAAATGAATCAGGAAGGTTATTCCCAGTGGTGGGATTCAGCCAGTTCTCACCACTTCGGGAGAACCGGTTGTTAACTTTCTGAGCAGTTTGACAAACTGGTTGTTGGAAGAAATCATTAGGGCAGAGAACCGGTTGTTAAATTACTTGAATCCCACCACTGGTTATTCCTAATGTGTATGCCCAAAACCAAATAATTCTGAAAACAGAATTTTTATTTATTTATTTTTTTATTTATATGCCGCCCTTCTCCGGAGACTCATGGCGGCTTACAATGTGTTAAGCAATAGCCTTCATACTTTTGTATATATTTATACAAAGTCAGCTTATTGCCCCCACAAACTGGGTCCTCATTTAACCTACCTTAGAAAGGATGGAAGGCTGAGTCAACCTTGAGCCTGGTAAGATTCGAACCTGCAGAAATTGCAGGCAGCTGTGTTAATTACAGGGTGCATTAAACCACTGTACTACCAAGGCTCTCGGTTCATTTCCCAATGAATCATTTTGTTTTCTGTTACTTTTATTTTTTAAGCAACAGAAAAATAAGTGGAAGAGGAAGGGCTGAAGACAGAAAAAAAAAGATAGATCGAGGGAGGGCAGGCGCTCATGCAGAGTTTTACAAAGAAAAATAGTTTACAAAGGCTTTAGAGACCCATTTTGTTCCTGAAAACCTTTTTATATTTTTTTAAAAAGAAACTAAAATGGGCCAATTTAGGGACATTGGAGGTTTTAAGAGCTATCGTGGGTGTCATAAGCCTTTCCAATTTTGTTCCTCCAAAGCTGAGAAGAAGGGGAAAAAAGCTCAAAACTTTTCACTCCCATCTCTCTATTTGCACTGTTGCTATAATGCTCTGTGTAAGAAAGATCTTTGTCCACGTGGGATCTTACTGCAAGTCTCAGTATTAATGGTACCTTCTCTGGTAAAGGCTTCTAAACAATGCTCAGTATCATCAACCATGCTGGTTCACTGAAGCATTTGATAGTAGCCAAATGCCCTCACCATCACCCCAAGCAACTCTAAACCTTGTCACAGACATGGGCAACGAGTTTAGAGAAAAAGGTTTAAGTTAACCCCCAAATGCTAGGATCTCCATTCTTTGCCACATGTTTAAGGCAAAGCCTTAACTCAGATTTTATTTTGGCCATACAGTTACAGTATCTAAAGCTGCTTGCTTGTGTCTGATTCTCTTCAAATCCACTGCACCTAATGATGGTGAGAATACACTCTTCTCTATTCCTAAACATTGGACCAGGAATGACAATTACCCTTATAGTGTAGGACAATGTTTCTCAACCTTGGCAACTTTAAGATGTATGGACTTCAGTTCATCTGTCTGGAACCCGCACTGCATATCAGACATTAATACAATTGAGTGAGTCTAGAGAGATTTCACGAGAAGAGTCCTCCACTCCTCTGCTCGCAACAGAAAACCTTATGCCACCAGACTTGAAATTTTGGGCTTAGACAACTTAGAACTACGCCGCCTTCGGTCTGACCTAAGCGTAGTACATAAAATTATCTGCTACAATGTCCTACCTGTCAATGACTACTTCAGCTTCAACCACAACAATACACAAGTACACAATAGATACAAACTTAAGATAAACCGCTCCAAACTCGACTGCAGAAAATACGACTTCAGCAACAGAGTGGTCAATGCCTGGAATGCACTACCTGACTCTGTGGTTTCCTTGCCCAGACCCCCAAAACTTTAACCTTAGACTGTCTACTGTTGACCTCACCCCATTCCTAAGAGGTCTGTAAGCACATAAGCACACCACCATGCCGACCGTCCCTGTCCTAATGTCCCCTTTTATATGTATCCATTTCATGTATTCATAATCATATTTATACTTATATCTGTTATCTAATACATGCTTGACAAAATGAATAAATAATAAACAATAAAATAATAACTCCCAAATTTCCCAGCCAGCGTGGCTGGTTTAGGAATTTTGGAAGTAGATGTCCACACATCTTAAAATTGCCAAGTTTGAGAAACATTGGTGTAGGGGAAATTCTCACCACATACTCTGTTTCTAAGCAACCGTCTCTATGGGTTGAAGTTGAACCTGTGCGACATTGCTGAAACTCATATTGTAACATTCTTTTTTTCCCCCTTTCCTTTCCAGCTTCTCACATAATCAAGCTCAGACTTGTTCTGCACAATTTGTCCCAAACTAAGCAGCAGGATTAGATGGCTCATTAAGGAATTAATTCCAGCAAATACATTCCAAACCTGACTTTAAAAAAAACAAAACAAATGGAAACTTCATTTCAGATGGGCTAGGTATTAATTAAGTGGCCATGCTGAAATCAGAGGCATTGGCACAAAATTGGAATTAATCTTATTCTAGTGCTTTAGCCTCTGGGTGCTGAGAACTAGCATCCATAAAATTATTTTAATGACACCGAGATTTTTTTTCTGACAAAACTGCTCCTTACTTCATTACCTACTTTAGAATTGGGATTTGAAAGTGTGATTAGAAATGTTATGAGACATTAGGTGAAACCATCTCAGAGATTTAAATCTTGAGAGCTTCACTAGTTAAATTATGTAACAGGAAGTGACTCTTGCTTTCCCTAATATTTGGTATTAGTCATAGTGATTCCTAATGGATCATTAAATTCCTTACTCATACAATAAAAGCCATTTATTTCTGAATCAGCTATAGCTGTCAGATTCTCTCACTGAAATTACACTTCCTCTACAGTCAGGTTTCCCCTAGCCAGAAGTCTTCCTTATGTTCCCATGTCTACCCATCAAATGCTTCTGCTTAGTTTTTGGTTCACCTCACCAGCTGGTCAGGATTTTTCTAATAGTGAACAATGATTGGGAGTAATTTAGAAACAGAGTTATTAATTAGATCAGTATTAAGAATTGTTTCCTTTGGTGTAGCTAATCAAAAAAGCCATTAAGTATAAAGAGCCTATTTGTAATACCTTTTATTATTTTTACAAATAACTCAAGGTGGCAACAGTGGTGGGATTCAAATAATTTAACAACTGGTTCTCTGCCCTAATGACCGGCTGGGTGAGCGTGGCCATGGTGGGCGTGGTCAGGGGGTGTGACAGGCAGAATTCAGCCTCCTGCACCACCTGGGAGCAAAAATGGGCCATGCCCCATTTTGGGCCTAGTAGGCCTTTCTTCAGCCTCCTGGGAGCGAAAATGGGCCACGGGGGTGGAGGGGACACCCTGCACACACACCCTGCATCCCATTTTGGGTCTAGAAGGCCTCCCTGCAGCCTCCTGGGAGCAAAAACGGGCCACAGGGGAGCACGCTGCATCCCCCTACGCCCCATTTTGGGCCTAGTAGGCCTCCCTGCACTTACCTGGGAGCCAAAAGGGGTGCGTGGGGACTCCTGGAAGGGGCAGGGAGGGGAGGGCCCAGCCAGCAATTTAACTACTGGTTTGCCCGAATCAGCCCAAACCAGCTGAATCCCACCATTGGGTGGTAAATATATCCAACACACCTTCCTTCCTTCTACTTTCTCCACAACAACAATCCTGTGAGTTGTCTAGGGAGATTCTCACTCATCCAGGTCATGGTCATTCCAAAGGTGCTTTTTCAAGAGGCAACTGGATTTTCTGGTTTTTCTTTCTTGAACAGCATTCTCTCACTAGAGGGGGAGGAATACAACATCATCTATCTCCAGTCTATAACACAGTCCTTTCATGGTACCAAGAAGGCTCCACACCCATTTGCACTACTCAGGTGGCCCTGATGACATACAGTAGATAAACCTCCAGGTGGCCTCAATGACTCGCTAAAAGAATGCAAATGACCAACTGTCTGCAAGGAGTATACCTCCTTCCATTTCCCACCATCCATTCATCAAAAAGCTGAAGAAGCTTCTTAGATGAGAGGCGAAACGTCTTCAAAGAAAAACCAGAAAGTCCAGTTGTAAAAGCACCTTGGGGACAATCCTGTGAGATAGGTTGGACTGAGAGTAAGTGACTGGCCCAAAGTCACCCAGCTGGCTTTCATGCCTACAACTCCGGGCTCCTGCTTTCTAGTCTGTTGCTTTAACCACTAGACCAAACTGGCTATTGATTTTATGATTTTGGTGGATTCTGCCAACTCATTCTCAATAAAATCCATGATAATTTCTCTGATATTCCAGAAAACTCCAAGAGCAGATGAGGGCATTCTGGTCTTTAAAAGAAAAGTTCTATACATGACTTTAAGGGGGAAAATACATCTTTAAAAAAAAAAAAAAAGAATCTGCCTTTTAACAATCTTTCCAGGATATATTGGCCTTCTAATCTTGATAATTTATTAAATCACCACCTCATAGACACCTTTATATTTTAAAGTATATTGTGCAGAATTTACAATTCCAGCTTATTTTGAGTACTGCAAACTGGGATGTGAATAAAAACTCCCCACTATTATTTGGAATTTAAAAATCCTTTAAGTCAAACACTAAGAGATTTAATTAATTAATTCATGTATTTAATTGTTTAATTAGTAAGCTTGAAAGTACATGTTGTGATTTCCGGGCATCTGGGTTTCCCAGTTACATTCCAGCTTAAGAGAAACAGAACATTTCTCATCTTAATAAACAAATTGCTAACTAACTAGAAAAAAATGAATACTTGGAAACTACTACCTGTAGATAAACATTATTATCTTTAGAAGGAAGATAATAAAGGGTCAACCCTATTAATAGGTCAAAAGTTCGTAGGCCAATGTCTCACTTATATCTGCCGATGTCCAGTTAGTGAGTTTGAGGTGCTTGCGTGCACACAGCCATGTTTCATTCCTGCTGGAATATTTAGATTAAGGACTAACATTTTCCTGAATGTTATTTCTGTCTTGATGTTCTTTGCTTCTAAAACTGTTTCCACTTTCACCTTCCTTTCCCCTAGTTAAATTATGCACTGCAGTATTTTGACAAGTTAATATAAACTGTACCAGAAAATGCTCTTCATACCAGTTTGTGTGCCAAGCATTGCTTGTCCTTTCTTAGCTATTGTTTAATACAAAATGTGAGTGGATTTCTATGCTTTTTTTCCATTCTTTATCAGGCTTATACCTACATCTGATTCCATGACAGTTTTCACAATGCTTCTTACTACAACTACAGAACTACACTTAGCTTAATTCCATGTCCACCACTACTTGTATTAAATTAAGATTGCTGTTAATCTTTGCATTCATGAATTATTCTCCGGCCCCGTATCTCAAAGCTAACCAGGTGATGTTACATAGGATGGCCATAATAATACAATTAGTTCCTTTTTTCATGTGATACTGTTAAAAAAGCAGCAAAAGTTGGGTGTGTGGTTGTGACTGCCATCTGACTTGACCCAACAAAAGTTATTCCAGTTATATGCTCGATTTCTAAAGAAATCTGGGAATTCTGGGAATTTAGAGTGCTGAATACTTTTTTATTGTTAGTTGTGAAGTCGTGTCCGACCCATCATAACCCCATGGACAATGTTCTTCCAGGCTTTCCTGTCCTCTACCATCCTCTAAGTTCATTCAAGATCACGCCTACTGCTTCAGTGACTCCATCCAGCCACCTCGTTCTTTGTCGTCCCTTTTTTCTTTTGCCCTCAATCATTCCGAGCATTAAGCTCTTCTCCAGTGAGTATCATTCTCCAGTGAGAATGATACTAGACCAGTCCAATACTTGCAGCAGAAGTGACATTAAAAGCAAACTGCTTTTAATTAACTAATATTGAACAATTGATCTAAATCAGGGGTCAGCAACCTGCGGCTCTGGAGCCGCATGTGGCTCTTTCCCCCCTATGCTGCGGCTCCCTGTCACTCAAAACTATATGTCACAACCACCAATGTGTGACACCTGCTGGCACGCAATTTATTGAGCTTTTCAACCCCCGGTAGGCCAACCATAGATAAATCCAAGAAAAGAAAAATTTCAGAAGAAAAGAGAACATTTAATTCAATTACATATGCTAGTTTTGTGGCCACTCAAGAAATAGTCAGGCACAGAAAGGGTTTTGTGGCTCCCGCTGTTTTTTTTTCTATGGGAAAGTAGTCCAAATGGTTCTTTGACTGTTTAAGGTTGCAGACCCCTGATCTAAATAATCAAGCTCAACAGAAAAATATTCTTCATGAAGATATAGGTGAACTGTAGAATTCATATCAACTGATAGCAGTTGTAGAAGTGGCAGCAACTGGGATGGATTTTCAAGAGAGACCTAATAAGTTCACAGAAATTCTCAGGAGTTCCTGACAGCCGTTTTAAAAGCAGGAGGTCTGGAATAACTGGATGCTTTCAGTTGGACATGGGATTCAGAAAACAGGACTACATGAACCAGCAGGATAGTTCTGCAGTCCTATGCCTAGATATATATGAAAGGGAAGCTAATTTTCTTCCCCTCAGTTATCAACTTCTTTTAAAATGGGAGGACTGCCTTAGAATAGCTTAGAATACCACGGCGCCATGAATACTGTGAAGCAACTGGCCAATTTCATCTTCAGTTCAGAGCTACCATTCCTGTCAGATGAACAACACATTCTGTCAGTCTTCACTGGGCCATGTTTTGACCAGATTACAAACACTATCTTAAAAGATACAAACCATGGCTTACAAATCACAATGGCTGTATGGTGACTAATGATGCACCCCAGTGGTGAAATTCAATTTTTTTACTACCGGTTTTGTGGGCGTGGCTTGGTGGGAGTGGCAGGGGAAAGATACTGCAAAATCTCCATTCCCATCCCACTCTAGAGGAAGGATATTGCAAAATCTCTACTCCCACCCCACTCTGGTGCCAGCCAGAGGTGGTATATGCCGGTTCTCTGAACTACTCAAAATTTCCGCTACCACTTCTCCAGCACCTGTCAGAACCTGCTGGATTTCACCCCTGATACACCCCCAAATAGATTATTTTTTAGTGTAATGAGCTCAGTGTCTTAGTGCATTTTCAACATAAGGAAGAATAGGTTTTTCCCTCTTCTGGACAAAAAAAGGATCACGCCCTGAGATGGGTTAAACTTCAACTCCTGTAATTTTCCAGTAAGGAGAACATTGACTGGAAATTCTGGGCTTGTATTTCCACAGAATTGAAGGGGATTCAGTGAGCAAGGCTAGTAACATAATATAGAATAGAATAGCAAAAAACCCATGCCTGCCTGCCTGCCTATCCATCCATCCATCCATCCATCCATCCATCTATCATCTATCATCTATCATCTATCTCTGTCTGTCTGTCTGTCTATCTATCTATCTATCTATCTATCTATCTATCTATCTATCTATCTATCTAATCTATTTACACATACAGTATCTGCTCTAAATGTGAGATGCTACTATAAAGCTATCCTTATGGTGCTCTTGCTTGCACAAGTGTATTATTCTCAAAGAAAAACAGCCTAGTTTCTTCCTTTCTTCCTTATTTAATTTAGAGGTTGCCTGACACCAAACGACTTCGGGTAACTTCCATTAGAACAGAACTATAGAACTGGGGAACAAACAGCCAGGTGTGTTTGGGAACCCATCTGACATAACAACGGGCTCAGCACCCACCATAGCCCCATGTCTGGGAGCACAGCCAGTCTTCAGGACTTTTGGAATATCATCAGAGTAGGAGCTATGTCGATCTCTGGGAACATGCTGTTCCAGGGGTCAGGTGCCATGACAGTGAAGGGGTGGTCCCAGTAGATGACACTGCATAATTGAAGGGACTGATAGCCAAACCTATTCCATGAAGGAATAGGTGGTAATCAGCACCTTTAACTGCACCCAGAAAGAAACTGGCAACCAATACAGAGGCATCAGGATGCAGTGTCTTTGGCCCATTACTGCCCATGATGCAACATTCTAAGTCACCTGTATCTTCCAGATGGGTCCAAAATGGCCTTCAATGATAGCCCCACGTATTTCATATGTATTTAGGCCAGGGATGGGCAACTGTGACCCTTTTACAACCTGTGGACTTCAACTCCCAGAATTCCTGATACAGCCAAGCTGGTTCAGGAATTCTGGGAGTTGAAGTCCACAGGTTGTAAAAGGGTCACAGTTGCCCACCCCTGATTTAAGCCAAACCATAATACCTTCTTCAAAAAAGCCTTTCCTCATTACTATCCTTTAGATTCCAGGCAAAGCCCATCCTATTTCTTTAAATTTAATTTAATTTTAATTAAATTATTTTTGTGATTTCATACAATTTAGTAAAGTATTTCATTATGTGTTTTGATCATTTTAATATGTGGGTCTATAAACAAATAATTTGTAGAGTTAATGTTTTATTGGTACTATGTGCTTTTATTATTTATATTTTAATTAATGTTTGTTAAGCCATTTTACAAAAATCATGCAGAACTTTTCAACAAATTAGTAGACAAGAGTAAATAAATGAGCAGAAAACGATTTCTTATGTGGTTATTGACTACTGAATACTACAAGTATGAGTGTTAAAAGCATCCCTTCAGTTAAACAAGGTTACCAGGATAAAATAATGAATAGGTGGAGAATCTTTTATTAATATGCAAGAATCCAGACACAAACATATTCTTTGGATTTGTTGCCCTCTAGTGGTTTTATTGGAAATATATCCCTAAACTTTATAATTTAAGATTTCACGCAGGGACCACATAAAACAAAGTGGACATATGTTAAAACCTACAATAAGAGAAGTGAGATAATTTTATTTATTCAAATACAGGTAGTCCTTGACTTATGACCACAACTGAGTCCAAAAATTTCTGTTGCTAATATATATATGCAAGCTTTGGTGTATTTGGGTCTTTTCCCGTGTAAGATTTATTTTATTTATTTTATTTTATTAAATTTCTATACCGCCCTTCTCCCGAAGGACTCAGGGCAGTGAACAGCCACAAGATAAAACACATAAATACAAAAAATTTAAAATGAATTAAAAACAAATTAAATAATTTGGCTGAATTTAAAATACCCCATAATTTAAAACAAATTAAAATTTACATTTAAAAAATTACATTTAAAAAGGGGAGAAGATTTAGGTCAGGCCAGCATGATGGAATAGGAAAGTCTTAAGCGCATGATGGAAGGTGTGCAGATCCGGGATCCTCTGTATCTCCGGGGGGAGCTCATTCCAGATCGTAGGTGCCCCCACAGAGAAGGCTCTCCCCCAGGGGCCGCCAGTCGACATTGTTTGGCCGACAGCACCCGGAGGAGCCCCTCTCTATGGGAGCGTACTGGCCGGTGGGAGGCTATTGGTGGTAGCAGGCAGTCCCATAGATAACCAGGTCCTAAGCCATGGAGCGCTTTAAAGGTGATAACCAGAACCTTGAAGCGCACTCGGAAGACCACCGGGAGCCAGTGCAGCTCGCGCAGGAGAGGTGTTACATGGGAACTCCACGTTGCTCCCATAACCACCCGCGCGGCCGCACTCGGAGCCAGTTGGAGCCTCCGAGTGCACCTCAAGGGGAGCCCCATGTAGAGAGCGTTACAATAGTCCAGACAAGAGGTGACGAGGGTGTGAGTGACTGTGTGTAGAGAGTCCCGATCTAGAAAGAGACGCAACTGGCAGATCAGGCAAACCTGATGTAAAATCCTCCCGGTCACGGCCATCAAGTGCTCTTCTAAGGACAGCCGTGAATCCAGGAGGACACCCAAGTTGCGAGCCCTTTCCGTGGGGGCCAATGATTCGCCCCCAATAGTCAGCGATGGCACCAGCTGACTATATCGGGACGTCGGAAACCACAGCCACTCAGTCTTGGATGGGTTGAGCCTGAGCCTGTTTCTCCCCATCCAGATCCGTATGGCCTCCAGGCACCGGGACATCACTTCAAGGGCATCATTGGGGTGGCCGGGGTGGAGATGTACAGCTGGGTGTCATCAGCGTACTGATGGTACTCCACCCTGAAACCACGGATGATCTCGCCCAGCGGCTTTACATAAATGTTGAACAAAAGGGGCGAGAGGACCGACCCCTGCGGCACCCCTCATATGAGGGGCCTCGGGGTCGACCTCTGCCCCCCCGTCAACACAGACTGCGACCGGTCAGAGAGAAAGGAGGAGAACCACCGTAGTATGGTGCCTCCCACCCCCAACTCTTCCAACCGGTGCAGCATGATACCATGGTCGATGGTATCAAAAGCCGCTGAGAAATCTAACAGGACCAGGACAGAGGAGCAACCCCTGTCCCGAGCCCTCCAGAGATCATCGACCAACGCGACCAATGCTGTTTCCATGCTGTACCCAGGCCTGAAGCCCGACTGGAACAGATCTAGATACGACGTTTCATCCAGGTACTGGGGAAGCTGTCACGCAACCACACTCTCAACAACCTTCGCAACAAAGCAAAGGTTGGAGACTGGATGATAATTAGCCAATACTTCCGGGTCCAGGGAGGGCTTCTTGAGGAGAGGCCTCACCACTCAAGATTGAGAGTATCTTGGCGACATTTCGACGAGGTCTCACTCGTTATCTTCAGGCTGGTGTCTTCGGCTTCGTGCTTGTGCGAGGAAAGCTTTTAATATATATAATATATTAATATAATATAATTCCATCTTCAATTAAACAGTATGTCGTCCAGGTACAAATATCTTTGTAAAATAATAATCAAGATTTACAACAATATTCATTACATTAGAATTAATTCTATAATATTAAAATGATAATATTAAACATAATAATCATATTTACTTCTCTCTCTTAACATATCTTCTTTATTTCACTAATCTTTTTCTTTTGTTTACCTGTTTCTAACTTCCATTTTTGTTATCTAACCATTGATAAAATAAGTCCCATGTCATATAATATTCAGTTTGTTCTTTCTCCTTAATTGCAAACGTTAATCTATTCATTTCTGCACATTCTAATATTTTCCTGATCACATTCTCATCTATAGGGATCTCTTCACTTTTCCAATTTTGTGCAAATACAATTCTAGCTGTGGTTAATATACAGTATGAATAATTAAATATGCATTCCCCTTACTGTATTTTTCGGATCAAATCCCCAACAAGAATATTTCTGGCTTTAAATCAATATGCTTTAAATCAATATTTCTTCTGCATTCTTGATGTGCCCCTTGATAACCTCTTTCCACGCTAACATGCTATTTTTGTTGCACCCTACCAGGAATCTTTCATTTTTCCTTTACACCAGTATTTTCTCCATTCTCTCCAAATAAAATATAATGAAAGAGCTCTGGGCACTCCCAACTTCTAATATCCCATCGCCTCTCCTTCCGCCATTTCATAGAAACATCCCTTGTTAAAATCCCCAGCAATCTCTTTCATGACAAATCTTGTCTCTTTGCTTGATTCTTCTTATTTTGACATCTTCAGTCATCTTCGTGTCTCAATGGTTGTCTTTAGCAGGTTTTTGTCCTGCACAAGATTTGAATAATCTGTAATTTCACTGGAAATTCTTCTCTGTTTTCACTTGCATTCCCCCTACGTGGTTACCCGCTGTCTTCTGACTTCAGAATGTCTATCATCCCATACTCCACCCATCTCATGATAACAACTTAAGATTGTATTTCATTAACTTCTAAACCTAGCTGTCCACATCCTCAAAAGAAATTCCATTTCAGAAAAAACAATAAAACTGTAAAAAAAATATATCAATGGTATCCCAATAGAGCTTGCAAAGTTCAGTTCAGCAATCACCAATAAAACATTCAAGCAATCTCTAAAATTCTTACTGATATTAGAAAGTATAAAAGCATTTTTTTCTGAACTTTTCTGCAGGAACTCAGCTCTTTTCCCTCCATCCTTCTCTGCCCAGGGAACCCTTTATGCTTCTTCACCTTAGGAAAAAAAAAAACCCTTTGCTTGAGTAGAAAAACTGAACTTTTGGCTTTTAATCAGATCCAAGACAGGAGCTTCTTTGATTTTTTTTTAACCTTCTAGTGTTTGCGGATTTATTGAATCAGAGTTTTGTTTATTTTATTTATTTATTAGTTTGTCAAACATGTACAAGATAGCAGGTATGAATATGAATATGAACATGGACATGAATGAAGGAAATGGGTATAAATAAATGGGGACAGTAGGACAGGGACGGTAGGCACACTGGTGCGCTTATGCACACCCCCTTTATGGACCTCTTAGGAATGGGGTGAGGTCCACAGACAGTTTAAGGTTGAGGATGTAACAACAGAGTTGGGTAGAGCATTCCAGGCGTTGACCACTCTGTGGCTGAAGTCGTATTTTCTGCAATTGAGTTTGAAGCGGTTTATCTTGAGTTTGTATCGATTGTTTGCCCGTGTATTATTGAGGTTGAGGCTGAAGAAGTCGTTGACAGGTAAGACATTGTAGCAGACAATTATGTGTACTATGCTTAGATCAGACTGCAGGTGGCGCAGTTCCAAATTATCCAAGCCCAAAATTTCAAACCTGGTGGCATGAGGGATTCTATTGTGAGTAGAGGAGTGGAGTACTCTTCTCGTGAAATACCTCTGGACCCGCTCAATTGTATTAATGTCTGATATACAGTGTGGATTCCAGGCAGACGAGCTGTATTGGAGAATTGGTCTGGCAAAGATTTTGTATGCCCTAGTTAGCAATACAATGTTACTGGAGAAGAACCTTCGTAAAATTAGGTTAACAATTCTTAATGCCTTTTTGGCAATGCTGTTACAGTGAGCTCTGGGGCTTAGATAGTTTGAGATGAGTACTCCTAGGTCCTTGACAGAATGAGGGTCATCTATGAGTTTGCTGAATAAAAGGCTAGGTTCAGGCAGAAGACAAATCATAATGGGGGGTCAAATCAGTATGGGGGTCTGCAAGACCTCAAAATCAAATATATGCACTGTTAAAATTTTGTAAGATCTTGGTAATGATGTGTAGCACGTATTCAGGGTGTTTGTTACCAGATCAACACATGATAATACTCAACAGCTGTAAAGATGCCTACCCTCCTCTAATCCGTGGTTTATCAACCAGAATTTATAGAAACACTAAGACAAAATCAAAGCAATCACACAGATTTAACCTAATGCAGGTGATCTTGTGGGCTAGGAGATAGCTCTTAATTTCTTTGTTCTGAATTTGTTTGAATGTTCTCTTCCTTTTTGCACAATTTTGTAACAACCACTACTACTACTGGATACTAGTATTTGCCCAACATGACAGAGGAGTTTCTAGAGGTTATGCTGATAAATGACTTAGGAAGCATAGTGTAAGTTGGGGAGGGTGACATACATTACAGCAGAGATGGACACAAGAGTTTAGGGTTAACCTCTAGCCCCTTTCTCAGTTCTTCCTCAAACACAGAAAAAAATGGCCTGCTGAAATGGAAGTTGGAGACCATTAAAAGTAAAATGGATGCCTCTGTAATTTTGCACTTTAAATTCTCTCAAAACAAACCAGTTCTGAAAATGTTGTGCTGCTCAGGGTCCAGGGATATTTAGAGATACAAAGGGATATTGCTCTCAACTGGAAATAATGTGAAACATTTTATAGTTTAATAAATGTGAATATTGTGTATTTCTTGTTACAATATATTTCAATTTATTCTACCACTTATTTCATGTTACCTTTGCCTTCAAAATAACATTAAGTTGTATGTGAAATCTGGGAACTCACTGCTTCCTAAATGGATTGTTTTTCTTCCATTCAATCCTGTCTGATTCTCAGAGACCACCTGGATAAATCCCTGCAGTTTTCTTGGCAAAGTATTTCAGAAGTTTGCCATTGCCTCCTTCCTAGGGCTGAAACTAAGTGGCTGGCTTGACATCACTGGCTTCCTACCCAAGGCAGAACTGGAACTCATAGTAGCTTGGTTTCCACTACACCAAATTGGGTCTCAAATGATAGATCTCTTAACCAGGGGTGGGATGCTGGGGGTTCGCAGGGGTTCAGGAGAACGTCTAGCTAAGATTCTGTGCAGTTCGGAGAACCCCCAAATCCCACTCCTGGCTGGCCCTGCCCACCCCACCCCTCCCAGGAGTCCCCATGCAGCTCATTTTGGATGCAGGTAAGTGCAGGGTGCACATGGAGGCTCAGGGAGGGTGCAAAACGGGCCTACCCGAAGTTTGGAAAGGCCAGAAATGCCTCCAGAGGACCTCCGAAGCTTGGGGAGGCCCTTTTCACCCTCCCGGAGGCTTGAGAAAAGCTTCCAGAGCCCAGGAAGGGCAAAAATGCTCCCCCCCATGGCACAGGAGACCAGCTAGGCCACGCCTACTATGGCCACGCCCACCCAGCAACTGGGCAGAGAACAGTGGTGGGTTTCAAAAATTTTTACTACTGGTTCTGTGGGTGTGGCTTGGTGGGCATGGCGTGGCAGGCGTGAGAGGGGAAGGATACTTCAAAATCCCCATTCCCTCCCCACCCACTAACCTGCTCTGGGAAGGAATCAAACTCCCCCCTCTTCATTTCCCCAAATAAAATATTACTCATAAGAAAAGGCTCCCAGAAAAGTAAGGAAAAATCAAGCTGCTAACAAGGAACCTGCCTGATACTCATTCCACATTCCTGCTAGCTGCATAAAGGAAACTTTGTAAGAAGAAAACAGCTACCGGTGCTTAGAGATAATAGAAAGTGGAAGCCGGAAGTTCAGCTCCCAGGCAGAAAACTCATTCAAGACAGAATATTTCACAATGGAAATTGCCCAAACCCTTTTAGAAACGCAAAGTCCATGTTGCACAAACCCCAAAACTTCAAAAACATAGAACCATATAAGAATTCCTCCTCTTATCCAGTATGTTGTTCAGCTGACCCAGAAACAAACTGCTGAATGTCACTTCGCTTCTGCAAGTAAAAACCTCCTTCCAGCAGCTGCTTCTTGGCTTGTTAAGTTAAAGCGACAGTGTCTTTTTTTTTTCCTTCTTCTTTTTTGCCAAGTGATCTCCTGGCTGAAAAGTGAGCCGTGATTTTTTTTCTTCTAGCCAATCAGTTGGGAGGCTTCTTGGCTTTTCAATTTAAAGTGACGGTATCTTGTTTTTTTCTCTCTATCTCTTCTTTGTCAAGTGGGCCCTAATTTTTTCCTTCTAGCCGATCAGCTGGGAGACTGGGAGGCAGCGAATAGATTGAGGGCGGGGCCAGGCAGAGGTGGTATTTACCGGTTCTCCGAACTACTCAAAATTTCCACTACCGGTCGCAAGAACCGGGGAGAACCGGTAGCAACTCATCACTGGCAGAGATCCCCTTGCTAAAATTTTTGAAGCTCACCCCTGCTCTTAACTGAACTAAATCTACATGCAAAAGTTGTCATTTTCTGGAACGCTAATAGAATTAATCCATAAACCACCTTCAGAGGAGGCCACTGTAGGAAAAATTCCAAAAGTGAAGCTTTACCTTGGAAGAAATAAAATCTACCAACGCCTGGTAAACCTTACAACATTGAGACAAGATATCACTTTCTACCTTTTAACTCTCAGGTTCTGAAGTACCTTAGTTAGAACTGTCTGTAGAAGAGTAGTTTATGGTGTTAATGGTGACTGATTGTGTCTGGCAGATGCTTCCTTGACTGGTGGTTCCCCTCAGGGTGTGGCTTGGCGTCTTAATTGCTGTTACATTTGTACCAAATTCTGCTTTTGCAATATACAAACATAGGATTGCTCGTTATTTTCCCCTTCTCCAGCTTCCGTGTATCTCATTGTAGTTTGACCTGATAACATTAAATCAAACTCACTAAATAAAAATGTCCTACAAACCTACAAGCTAAAAGTTCAAGAAGCAGAATGAACCCAGATAGCAGCCATTACACATGGCTTGTGCCAAACTTGAGAAATCATGAAATAATAGATTACAGATTAATAGAGTTGGAAGGGACCTTGTAGGTCAGGGGTCCTCAAACATTTTAAATGGGGGCCAATTCACAGTCCCTCAGACTGTTGGGGGGGCTGGGCCGGCTGGGGGTGGCGTGACTAGGTGGACATGTGACTGGGTGGGTGTGGCCAATTTAGCAGTCCATTACATAATACACACAAATTACACTTTAATTTGTTATGCTCCTGGGGATGGAAAGCAGGTTAGTTAAGGGATGTGGCTGCCATGGGGAGTGGGGTGAGGGACTTCTGTTTGCGTGTGTGTGTGAATCTCTCTCTCTCTCTCTCTCTCCCTCTCTCTCTCTCTCTGGAGGCCAGGGAGGCCAAAAATGAGCCCGTTTTTGGCCTCTTAGGCCTCCAGAAGGCAAGTGGGGGCTGGTGGGTAGGTGGGACAATGTGGGCAGGGCAGCCTCATGGTCCCAAGCAGGCCGGATTAATGGCTTCGGCAGGCCGTATCTAGCCCATGGGCCATAGTTTGAAGACTCCTGTTGTAGGTCATCTACTCCAACCCCCTGCCTAAACAGGAGACTAGTAGAACCTCAGCAGAGTCCAATTCAATGCAAGCAAGTCAGAAAGTTTAAATATATCTCAGCAGAATCTAATAGTGATCTGGCAGTGATTTACCTGGGTTAGATTAGATAGATAAAGAGAGAAGGAGGGAGGGAGGGATGGAGGGATACGGATATAGATATAGATATAGATACAGATTGACAGAGTTGGAAGGGACCGTGTAGGTCATCTAGTCCAACTTCCCGTCCAAGCAGACCCTATACCATTTCTGACAAATGGCAGTCCAGTCTCTTTTTTGAAAGCCTCCAGTGATGAAATTCCCACAAATTCCCACAAATTCCCACAGAAGGCAACTTCTGTTCCATTGGTTGATTGTTCTCACTGTCAGAAAATTTCTCCTTCTTTCTAGGTTGAATCTCTCCTTGTTCAGTTTCCATCCATTATTCCTTGCCTGGTCTTCAGGTGCCTTGGAAAATAGCTTGACCCCCTCCTCTCTGTGGCAGCCCCTCAAATATTGGAACACTGCTATCATGTCTCCCCTAGTCCTAAAGAAGATGCTGGAAACAGAAGGCACCACATTCAATATATGCATTCTGGGAAGTTGTAAATTAGGTCAAACTTTGCTACAGCAAGCTTTTTCAATACTTAAAAACAGAAAGAAATTCTTTAGGTTAGTTGGATTTGTCTTTGCATTTATAGCACAATCAATAAATAGTTGAGGTTTCTTCCATGAATGGCTGCTTGGTTGCAGCACGTGTTTAGATATTTCAGTTGCCAAGACACCTTAAGCTGGTTTCAAATGTTACCATCCCTGATGCAGAAGTTTCTGGCCCTTTTCCTCCAGCTTTTAACTGACCACCTATCCAAAGATAACTGATGTTTGTACTGACCTATTCAGGAGACAACCTCGCAAACATTCCATTATTCGTTTGCTGGTCCTAGTCCAGGTATCAAAAGTGAGCACGTTCTGTTCTCTCTGGTAAGTCTACAGATCTGTGCCTACATTCAGTAGAAGGAAATGGCAAGAATATGTTTTCTTACCCTGCTCTTGTATCTGGCAAAGGCATATGAAGGAGGTGGAGGTTTCCATGACACCACAAAGGGGGGGAAAACATAATTGCTGGGGTTTTTTGGTTTTGTTATGTGTAAGATCGTTGCTAACAGCCCAGACACAGATCCAATTTAAAACCAAACAAAATAAAATAGCATGGCAATATTATGTCCCAAAACTCATGGCTTGTGCGTTTTTTATCTCTCGCACCGCTTGTTATGCTTCACAAATGTAGCATATAATCGATTAAGGAAAGGTATATGAAATTACCTTTTGCTATAGTAAAAGTATCACTCAGAACTTTCAGTTACACAAATATCAGAGGAAGGGAAATAAAGTTGAATATTTAGAATTTAGTATGAATCACCATCCCAAATAAGTAGGGCTTCAAGAACCCTTCAAAATGATCCAACCCAGTTGCCTGATCCAAGCACGCTTGAAGTTTACAAATTCATCTTCATCAATACAGGTAGTCCTCGATTTACAACAGTTATGACCGTTCAAAGTTACAACGGCACCAGAGGTAGGATTCAATTACCTTCCCTATCAGTTCGCAAATGTGAGTGCACGCGCCACCTCTATGCATGCACATGACCTTCTGCACATGCACAATAGTCGCACATTATGTCCGGGTGGGTGGGCGGAGCCTCCCACAGTTGCCGCTACCAGTTCGCACAATCCGAACAGAACCAGCTGAATCCCACTACTGAACGGCACTGAAAAAAAGTTACTTACGACTGTTTTTCACAGTTATGACCTTTGCAGCATCCCCATGGTCATATGATCAAAATTCAGATGCTTGGCAACTGCTTCGTATTTATAACCATTACTGTATCCCAAGATCATGCGATCCCTTTTTGTGACCTTCTGACAAGCAAAGTCAATGGGGAAGCCAATTCACTTAACAACCAGGTTAAGCGGTTAATTTATCAACTGCATTAAATAATCAACTGCAGTGATTCACTGAAGGAGGTAAGAACGGTCTTAAAATGGGGCAAAACTCACTTAACAAATGTTTCACTTAACAACAGAAGGGCTGAGTTGTGGTCATAAGTGGAGGACTAGCTGTACACTAGGCCTAGGCAATTGAACGGATGAATTTTTAAGAACCAGTGGAAATTTAAAAAAAAATAACTATCAGGGTCCTTTAAAACAGAGTGGGGGGTTAGCAAGGAAATGGATAAAGGAGACATAATCTTTTCCCACCCACTTCTCTCTCTTCCTCCCTTGCCATTTTTCTCATTCGTGACGAATCTTACAAAGGGATACCTTGCACTGCTGCAAAAAATAAATACCCAAAATTCAGTCTTAAGCATAGTGTTGCTCATCGGGAGATTGGGTTCAATTTCTAATGTTCAGGGTGTTTCCCTGCGGAGTCTTTGCAACAGTTTGGAGTTAATTCTGGACCAGCCTGTTGGAAGAGACCGAGAACTCCAGTTGGTTTATTAACAGAGCTGATGCAGTGCATACAAAATTGCATCAGAGCTAATCTTTTTCTTTCTTTCTTTCTTGAAGCCCTGCAAAGCTTCAGGGCAGCTTATTCTCCCTTGCTGGGAATTTGCCTCACCCCTTCTCTGATCGCCCATGCGTGGGGACTCTCCTTTCTCTTCCTTTAGCATTTGACTTCAGCTTGAGGTCAGCAACCTTGAAGATGATTGTGAATTGGCTGTATGCAGCTTTTTGAAGATGGGGGAATGGATTCTACCTGAGTGTTACCAGCTCCACACAATTTAGGTTGCTTGGTGGCCCTCCTTTCTTTACAATAGGAATTAACTAACATTGATATGTCTTTCTTGCCAGGAATGCTAGTCCCTTGCAGTATTACTTTTATTTTTTACTTTACAACCTAGCACAGAATTGTGGGATTTCCTGATGGCCTCTCATCCAAGTGCAACCAGATCAAACCTGATTAGCTTTTTTTGAGATCAGCTAGATTCTACTATCTGAGCTGGGTTCACATAAACTAAAAAAAAGAAGAAGAAAAGACAGATAGGGATGTTTTCAACTTCTAATAGTTAAGGGTGACCTCAAATGAGAATAATACAAATTGGTATAAAAGTAATATTTCCCTTGCCATGGCAAGACCAAGTCCTTCATAAAGTTTAGCTGCTTCTGAAATGATCAAGAGACCAAACATGGTGTTTCCTAAACCAGGACAAAGAGAAGGTAGGGTTTGTTTTGAAATCAATACAGGTAACTGCTCTCTTTGAAGTCACTTCTCAAACACTTCTTTGATTTAGCTAAAACAATTGAAGTTTTTCAGCTGAGTGGAAAATTCTTGAGAGAAGAGACTGTCAGATATCTTCTAGGTTCTGTATATCAAATGCCAATATTTATGTAATTTCAATAGATATCTGATTCACTATACCTAGATTTATTCCTCTTCGTTTTTTGATCACATTGACTGGGAATTCTAGAGGCTATAGTGTCATGCTGGAAGCACTATGTGCTTAGAGCTCAAAGCATTGTTAGAGACCCAACACACCCACTTTACGGTCTGTTTCTGTTGCTCCCTTCTGGGAGGAGGTTTCTAAGTATTTCTAGCAGGACTACCCAATTCTGTAACAGCTTTGTTCCCTATGCCATCCATCTGGTAAACTCGCAGGATTCATTTTTCTCACTATGCACATGTATACTTCTGAGACTATGTTGTTTCTCTGTGTCATATAATATATGTCGGTGTGTGCATATTTATTTATTTATTTATTCATTCGGGAAGTTAGATTCACTTAACGACCGTGATACTAACTTAACAACTGGCAAGGAAGGTTGAATTAATTAATTAATTAATTAATTAATTAATTAATTAATTCATTTTGTCATGTTTTTGTCCTGTATATTGGAGGGGGTGACCCTTTGAGAACTGTATGCAACGAAATTTCCTTTTAATGTATGCCTATTAGTGTACATTCAAAGTGACAATAAAGTTATTCTATCTATCTATCTATCTATCTATCTATCTATCTATCTATCTATCTATCATGCTGAGAACTAAAATTTGAATGTACAGCTTATAGCTGCCACATTTAAGCCTTGGCATGACATATTAACAAGATCTTTGCAAAATCTCTAACAAGAGATGTGATGTGCATTTTTCGTTCAATTGGGCACAGTTCTTATACACTTGTACTGAAATCAAAATCCATCTATTTTTGAACAATTAGTAACATTCAAAAGAATACAGGAGGAGAGCTTGAAATAGAGGCCCATTTGGCCAACAGTTATTGAATTGAACTGCTGATAAACTGCCTCTTATTCTTGTACCGACACGATAGATCGCTAAATCTTTTTGAAGGACGTTTTTGCAGATCTTATCTGCCCTCTTCTTATTTTATCATCAGATTACAACCAACAAGATTTTATTTACACTAACATCTAATGTAAATCTTAGCAGTATTGCTTAGCCATCAGAAAATTAAGAAGGAAACGTTAAATAATTGCTGCAGCCTTAAATGACCCTGAACCATAAATATCTTAACAATAGATTATTTTTTATTTCTTTCACCTGGAGCAATTTTACACTGTTTAGAAACCAGTGAAGAGTTCTGTGACAGGGAAGTGATCACATGACAAATCCACCATTGTTAAAAGTCACCTCAAATGGCTTACTGTATATACTAGAATAACATCTAGTTTCTGTGCAGAATTAGGTACAGATAGTCCTTGATTTATGACCACAATTGAGCCCAAAGTTTCTGTTGCTAAGCAAAACAATTCTTAAGTGAGTTTTGCCCCATTTTACAACCTTCCTTGCCAGTTGTTAAGGGAATCACTGCTAAGCAAAACAATTCTTAAGTGAGTTTTGCCCCATTTTACAACCTTCCTTGCCAGTTGTTAAGTTAGTATCACGGTCGTTAAGTGAATCTAACTTCCTGATTGACTTTGCTTGTCAGAAGATTGCAAAAGAGGGATCACATGATTCCAAGACACTGCAATCGTCATAAATATGAACAGTTGCCAAGCATCCAAATTTTGATCATGTGACCATGAGGATGCTGCAACAGTCATAAATGTGGAAAAACTATCATGTCACTTTTTTAGTGCAGTTGTAACTTCAAACAGTCGCTAAATGAATGGTTGTAAGTCAAGGACTACCTGTATTTGTAATCAGAGATTCTTCAGTTTTGCATAAGATTACTTTCTGAAACTAACTACTGTAAAAGCAATAATAATTCCCAGGATAAGAAGATGAGATTAATCATGGGTTGATAGTTGTAGAAGTGTTGGTATTAATATATTTAAAATTCAAGCTTGTGCAAAAGTATTAGCCAACAGGTTGATGCCAGTTATCCAAGAGGTGATTCATGGTGACCAAGCGGGATTTATAGAAGGCAGATATATGAAGGACAATGTAAGGCAAGTTATAGATTTATTGGAATATCTTGAGAAGAATAAACAGATCCCTGCAGTGCTGGTTTTCCTGGATGCGGAGAAGGCCTTTGATAGAGTGGATTGGAATTTTCTATTAAAGACTTTAAAAAAGATGGACTTTGGGGATCAATTTATACAGGCGGTTTCAGCAATTTATCAAGAACAAAAGGCACAGATTATTATTAATGGAAGTTTGACAACAGATTTTAATATTGAGAAAGGAACAAGACAAGGTTGTCCGTTATCCCCACTGTTATTTATTTTATCACTAGAAGTCTTGTTGAATACAATACGGGACTCGAGTACTTTGAAAGGAATAGTGATAAGGCAAGAGGACTACAGAATAAGGGCATTTGCAGATGATCTGGTTGTTACCCTAACACAGTCGATGGAATCAATAATCCAGATGAAAGACATTATAAAAGACTATGGTACAGTATCAGGATTTAGACTGAACAAGAAAAAACTAAGATGATAGTTAAAAATATGACACAAGATCGAAAACATGAACTTGAAAGGAGGGCAGGTTTTGAGATTGTACCAAAGGTTAAATATCTAGGAGTTCAGGTTGCAGAATCAAATATGAAATTGTTTCAAAATTATTATGAGGTGTTGTGGCGAGATGTACAGAAAGATATGGAGACTTCAAAAAAAATGCAGCTGTCTTTAGTTGGAAGAATAGCAGCAGTTAAGATGAACATTTTGCCAAGATTTCTTTTTTTGTTTCAAATGATTCCGGTGCTTAAAAATGATAAACAATTGAAAGAATGGCAAAGTGGACTGAATAAGTTTGTTTGGAATGAGAAAAAACCGAGAGTGAAATTGAAAATTATGCAAGATGTTCCAGAAAGGGGAGATCTTAAACTCCCAAACCTACAATTATATTATGAAGCAGCAGCCTTGACTCAAGCAAGTGATTGGTTTGGAAGGAAAAAGACTGGAATATTGAATATAGAAAGCTTTGATCTTGAATTTGGCTGGCATGCTTACTTATTCTTTGAAAACAAAGTGGATAAAGTATTTAAAAGCCATATACTTAGAGACTCCTTGATGAGAGTTTGGAAGAAGCACCGATTCAAATGGGATTACAAAATACCACTATGGCTGGAACTTGGTCATATTATGTGGAATACAAATATAATGTCACTCGGGGGTTTTTTATATAAACAAGTTCTTTTTACATATGCTGGCAGATGGCAACTGAAGTCATTAGAGACACTGTTGGATGAAGGGATTACTCTAACTTGGTTACAGTATAATCAACTTCAATTGAGATGGAAAGAGGACCAAAAAATTGGTATTATGTTGCATGAGGAAGAATTGGTTAGACATATAAAAGAAAAAGGTCTAATGCATATTAAAAGGCTTTATAATGTTTTGTTAGAAAGGGATTCAGAAACTGAATTGGTTAAAGATTGTATGATTAAGTGGGCACAAAATTTTGCAGAACCAGTAATGTTGGAAACATGGGAGAAAATCTGGGTCCAGAATGTTAAATTTACACAGTCGCAGAATTTGAGGGAGAATTTTTATAAAATATTTTATAGATGGCATCTAGACCCCAAGAAATTGTCGTGTATGTACCCTAATGTTCAACCAAAATGTTGGAGATGTGATTGCTTAGATGCTACATATTATCATGTTTGGTGGACCTGTAAGAAAGTGAAGGCTTTTTGGATAAAAATTTGGTGGGTCATGCAGAATGTTTTGAAGAAAAAAATTCAGTTTTCTCCACAATTGTTTTTATTGGGTATAGTTAAGGGTTTTACATTGGGTGAAACAAAGTTGATATTGTACATGATAACAGCTGCGAGATTACTGATAGGTCAATATTGGAAAAATGAAGCTACGCCCACTATCGAGGAATGGACTTTGAAGATGGCCAGCTTCGCAGAGATGGCGAAGATTTCAGCATATCTAAAAGATCGCTCACAAGAGACTTATGAATGGGAATGGAAAAGCTGGATAGATTATGTGCAGAACAAATATCAAACTAGGAAGTATCAGATAGCTTTTAACTGAAAGTATTATATAGAGATAGAGATATTTGAATTTTGTGAAGATGAAAAAATATATTGGGGGTGGAGGGGTTCAAGTTTTATAAAAAGGGGATTTTGATTTGGATTATGTGGAAGTCCGGGGGGGAGGGGTGGGTTAGGGGGGGTTAGGGAGGGTTAGGGAGGTTAGGAAGGGTTGGGGGGGGAAATGGGAGAAAATGTAATTGTAAAACTTTTTCAATAATAAAAAAAATAAAATAAAATTCAAGCTTGTGGGTGTTCCATCATAGCTGGAAAAATCCAAATTAAGCTCACAATTTTAATTCCTAATTCTTATAGTAGAACAGCTTGAGAGTTGAGCACAACAATTTATTTATCACTTTAATTTTTAAGGGGCTTATACCTTGGTTAGTTTCCCTGTTAATCCTTATAACAATAGAAGCAGATAAAGTAATAACCAAAAGCCAATATGGGTTTATCAAAAACAAACCATTCCAAACTAATCTTATTGCATTATTTGACAAAGTGACAAAATTAGTGGACCAGAGGAATGCTGTCGATATAATTTACTTGGACTTCAGTAAGGCATTTGATAAAGTAGACCATAACCTACTACTTGATAAAATAAGAAATGTAGTTTAGAAAGCATCACCAGCAGATAGATGTGTAACTGGCTGACCGACCACACTCAACGTGTAGTCCTCAATAAAACTGCATCTGCATGGAGGGAAGTATACAGTGGGGTAACCCAAGGCTCTGTTTTAGGCACAGTACTCTTCAACATCTTCATCAATGATTTGGACGATGGGATAGATGGGAATTCATCAAATTTGCAGACGACACCAAGTGGTAAGGCCACATTTGGAATACTGCATCCAGTTTTGGTCTCTACGATGTAAAAAAGATGTTGAGACTCTAGAAAAAGTGCAGAGAAGAGCAACAAAGATGGTTAGGGGACTGGAGGCTAAAACATATAGAAAACGGTTGCTAGAACTGGGTATGTCTAGTTTGATGAAAAGAAGGACAAGGGCTGACATGATAGCAGTGTTCCAGTATCTCAGGAGCTGCCACAAAGAAGAGGGAGTCAAGCTGTTCTCCAAAGCACCTGAGGGTAGGACAAAAAGCAATGGGTGGAAATTAATCAAGGAGAAAAGCAACTTAGAACTAAGGAGAAATTCCTGACAGTTAGAATAATTAATCAGTGGAACAACTTGCCTCCAGAAGTTGCGAATGCTCCAACACAGGAAGTTTTGAAGAAGATGTTTCTGAAATGGTATAGGCTTTCCTGTCTAAGCAGGGTGTTGGACTAAAAGACCTCCAAAGTCTCTTCCAACTCAGTTATTCTAAGTAGAAACAGGATCATCTAATAAATATAGTGCAGACTGGTTCAGCTTTTCTTCTTGCATAATTTTTAAAGGGTGTATAACTAACTCTGACAATATACTTAGCTGTGGTTTCATGGTTCTAGGTCAGAAGAAGCAAAAGAATCTTTTTATTCAGTTTTTATACAATGGTATACTTTGTCACAAGCGATTTTTTTGCCATAGTGCCCATTATTTCTTCTTTGAGAAAGCATTAACTACGTCCCTATCTCTGAAATAATTTTCACGCTAGTCTATGTTGCCTTTTATTTATTGGTTGCAAAAGCAAATGGAGAATAAACTTTTCTTTATCACTATAAACTTGTTTGATCTTTGCCATCTCAGTTTCACTTCAAATTGGTCTTGAGAAATTGATCTGCTCTATGTTTTCCTTTAATAAGCTTGGCTTCCCATGATATGTGGCTGTGTTGGCATAAGCCAAAAAACACACAATAAGGCTTCAGGCAGTGATCATTAAAAGAAATGTAATTCCTAGAGTCTGAAGAGTGTAGTGAAGTGGCTAAAGCTAATGACAACATTGGTTTAAATAGATAACACTTAAAGTGGTGGACTCCCAAATTGAAAAGATATTCAAATATTGCATATAATTTATTGTAAATAAGCATAAAATATTCTAAACTGGCTATAGCTGACCAGGGGGAAAATACTGGAATTGTGGTGGATACTTGGAAAAGTTCCAGTCACTAAGCTTCAAGAGGGAAGAGATTGTTGTATTGATGTAGAGATAGAAAAGATGCAAAAATAGTCCATCAATTTTCTCCCAGTGAGAAAAATTTACTATACTGTATACTTGGGTTTTTTTTTAAGAAACAAAGGAAGTAAAAGTGAAATATCAGACTCAACATTCCTCTGTTATAATATTAAACTCCAGAATTATTCAGGGATGCTAAAAGCATAAAAAATAGAATATAATGGTTCACACAGCTCAGTTAACAATTATTTATATTCTATAAATTGTAGCAAAAAACGAAAAAGTTTTAAAGGATGTTAGATAAATTCATGGAAAAATCTACTGATGTCCGAAGATCCTGAGACAGCAGCTAGAAAACATGAATGGAAAATGTTATCATGCATTCAAATCTGCTCTCTGGTTTCCCAGAAAACATCTGGTTGGATGTTCTGAGAACTAATATTGAACCAGATATGCCTTCAGTCTATTGTATCAATTTCATTTTTTATTTTATTTTGGATCAAGAAACTGTGCTTCAGAAAAACATTTCTCTTACAGAGCTATGGAACAAAAATTGAAGAGAGAGTCATGGAGGGAGGGAGCTGCTACCATACAGTTTATACAACCAGTATTTAAAATAAGCATTTCCTCAATATACTGTAGTTCAATAGCATATCTGCTCTACATTAGAAATCTACATGAGGCCACTGGAACAGGTCATCATGCAACACAAGATGCTTACCAAAAGAATGTGGATAATAGTTCTAAATCTCCACTTCTGGTCAACCACACACTATCCTGCCACAGGCGCAGTTTCTGCAGGCTATAAAGGTTTAGCTGGGAGAAATCAACTTCAATTCAACTTTAGCAAGACGGAATGGCTCTGGGTCTTTGGTCCCCGATTCAGGTTAGATACCATCTTTGACTTTTGCTGGTGCTGCAGTCCCCTGGACAGAGTTGAACACAATTTGGGAGTCCTTCTAGATTCACTGCTCCTGCTCAAAGAGCAGAGGGCAGCCATGGGCAGGGGGCCTTTGCACATATTCATCTAGTGTGCCAGTTAGAATCATGAAGTTGGAAGGGACCTATGAGGTCTTCTAATAAAACCCTCTGCCCAAGGCAAGAAGACCTTACACCTTTCTAGACAAAGGAAGGAAAGAAGGAAGGAAGGAAGGAAGGAAGGAAGGAAGGAAGGAAGGAAGGAAGGAAGAAAGAAAGAAAGAAAGAAAGAAAGAAAGAAAGAAAGAAAGATGATCCTATTTCCTGTTATTATCAAATTAAAGACCCTACATGTAGTATAAAAGTAAAGGTAAAGGTTCCCCTCGCACATATGTGCTAGTCGTTCCTGACTCTAGGGGGTGGTGCTCATCTCCGTTTCAAAGCCGAAGAGCTAGCACTATCTGAAGACATCTCCATGGTCATGTGGCCAGCATGACTAAACACCAACAGTGCACAGAATGCTGTTACCTTTCCACCAAAGGTGGTCCCTATTTTTCTACTTGCATTTTTATGTGCTTTCGAACTGCTAGGTTGGCAGAAGCTGGGACAAGTAAGGGGAGCTCACCCCGTTACACAGTACTAGGGATTCAAACCGCTGAACTGCCAACCTTTTGATCGACAAGCTCAGAGTCTTAGCCACTGAGCCACCACATCCCTATACATATAGTATAGGGATCCCCAATCCTGGGGCCATGTCCCACTACCAGACCATGAGTTGTTCTGAACTGGGCTGTCCGAAGCAGCCTGTGTGCAGGCATGGGCACACATCCTCATTTGCACGAGCAATGGGCAAGCATGCACACGCAGTTCCATTTGCTTGAGTGGCAGGTACACTTGCCCATCACTCGTGCAAATGGAGCTGCATGTGCACGCACAATTGCCTGCCACTTGCACTGAACCATCTCCTCCCCCACCAATCCATAAAGCCAGAAAAGTACTATTCTGCTGTAGTACATGCAGTTAGCTGGAATTGGTGTGCAGGTTGTATCCCACTGCAAGTGATCTGAAAAATAAATTAGCAAAAAATTTTCAACAGTGGCAAAGCTGTGCCACTGATCATAAATCCGAAATTAGAATTTAGGATTGCTTTATTAAAATTTACCCGGTGAGTTCAGAATATGCATCATAATGATCACAATGACATCATGCAGTATGCCCATGATGTAAATATAGTATTTTTGTTGTTGCAACAGTGAACATAGGATTTTTGTTGTTGCAACAAAAAACATTTCTGTGGTAAATGACTGAACAATATTTGTGGCACAATCCTGGGCAGGCTTGAAAGATTAATTGGCACTGTGCATTACTATTTTCTAGTTCAGATTTTCAGAAGTGTAATTGGAAAACTTGACTCAGATGCTTTGAATGCAAAAAGGATGCTTCAAAATGATTCCTTCCACTGTGTAACTATTTGTCTGAAAGTTGAAGTCCTCAGCTGAATAGGCCAGAGGGGTTTTTTTTCCTTCTTTGATCTGGGTTACTTACAATTGTCATATACTATAGGAAAACACCCACGTTTTTTCCTCATTCCAATTGCTCCTTTGCCAGCTGACTCTGGCAATTTCTCACCCCATATTGCCAATTAATTCATCATCAAGTCATATTACAATTACTGCTTTCATGACTTCGTTCAGCTTGGCCAGCATTTCACCTTTTTACTCCTAATCTTTATAGTAAAACATTACAAAACTCTGCTCACCCACGATCACGATTCATCGACTTTAATCCTATGAAGAATAAGGCTGTACTTCTGTTATGTTGAAGTAATATATTCTCAGCTATGATACCAAATAATTTAGCTCTCTTACAGAAACTGCTGCTGGCCTTATCTTAGCCATATTCCCTCATTTGCAAATAACTGTATTTATCAAAGAAGCAACTCTTTCAGTAAAACATAAAAATGTTTGTTTGTTTTTTGAGTATGTGGAGAATGCATTACACTCACAACTGAGAAACAACAGTAAATTCCTGTATGCTTAAAATGTAATGATTTTTGTAATGTAAAACATTGCTAGATAGCCCACAATTTAAATATTTCCACATGAATTTAAAATAGATCCAAGAAGCACAATAAAGCAGCAGTGATCAATAGTTCCAAAACTGTTTTTCAAAGCTATGGCTAATATTAAATTTAAAATATTCAGAAATGTCAGAAAAATATAAAAAATAATCTATTGGCGGTTAGAAAGGCATGTGTTGTTCTACTTTTACTACCCTTAACCACATTCTCAATTCCAGGTCAATTTTCCTTTTAAAAGTTATGCATTAAATATATAGTTTTCTGGTCAAAAGCTCAGGAAAGCTAACCAAATCCCACATTTATGGACTTTTATCTTCATAGATACCGATAAACTCCACCGAATCCTGAATCTTTAGTTTGTAGGATCATGTTTCTGATCTAAAAAAAATATAGTCATCTTTAACATTGAACATCAAGTGAATTTAGTAACTGTTGACCCATTGTGATGCCCATCTAGCCTTGTCTCTATGGTCTCTGGTCTTTTTAACAGCCATTCCACATAACTGATGCCCACTACCTGTTATATATTAGGATATGAGAGAAAGGAAGTTGCCCTTTGGTTAATTCCTTAAGGAACCAAAGCATTGTTCATAGGTTTACTATTCTCACTTCTCAAATGCTAGGAATGTTATTTTTTGTATCTTTGTAGTAACATCTACACAGCACATTATTCCTGTACTCAGATATGGTGGTATCATAAGCCTAGATCAGGAGTGTCAAAATTTCATTGAGGACCGCATTAGGGTTGTGTTTCATCTCAGTGGGGAGAATGGAGTGGTCATGGCCAGCTTGACGTCACTTGTGTTGAGGGAGCCTGTGGTAGTCAGAGCACTCTGCCAGTGAAAATGGGCTCCAGAGCTCCATTTTCAGCTGGGATGGCCTCCTGCAACCCTCTGCCAGCAAAAACGGAGCTCAGGAGGGCTGCACGCAGCCCTTGCAAGCTCTGTTTTTGCTGACAGAGGCACCATGGGCCAGTCCTTCATTGTTTCCAAGGTGGCTCCACGAGCCAGATTTAAGCACCCCATGGGCCGGATCTGGCCCCCAGGCTCGGGTTTGACACCCCTGACCTAGATGGCTTTAAAAGGGAACTGGATAAATTCATGGAGGATGGGACTATCAACATCTATTCGCTACTTTGAATATCAAATCCTGGGGTGTGATATTGGTAAAATACTATGATCCTCATGCTCATTTTTTAAAGAATCCCAAATGCACCTAGTTGGCCATTGTAGGCCGTAGTACATTAGACTAGAGGGACAATTGGTCTGATATAGCAACGCATACATATGTCTCCTTTTCCTGCCATGAGTTTGATCTTTTCCTAATCTTATTTTGAAATGATGAATTCTGATTTCAAGAACAAATTCTCCCTCAGAATAGCAAGATATTTGGACAGAGATGGGAGTTCTTACAGTGCATGACTGAAGAAATTATGGCCTTCTAGATACAGCTGGATTTTACCTCCCTACCAAATTATATTTCAAAATATTTTAAACAGAAATAAACCTGAATTAAACTTGGGTCAGGGTGGATAAGTGGAACAAAAGTGGTTTCTCTTAGCCATTAAAATTACCTGCCTTGATTTAGTTGATATTATATTATTATTATTATTATTATTATTATTATCATCATATTATTAATAATAATAATAATAATAATAATAATAATAATAATAATTCTAAATAAATTAATGATACAGGTGGTACTAATGTAAGATGTGATTTTTCATGAATGGAAATGTATATGTGTCAGCATTCCAGGAAAACCCCAACTCCAAGTAAAGACACGGAAGCAGGCATTTTCCAAAGTTCTCTTTACTAGAATAGGTAACCTGGCACATCTGGGAAATCCCGAATCTGAAAAGCCCGGGTTTTCCTTCAGTAAGTCAAAGCTCCCAAAACCATCCCCTTTCTCCCCAATAGATGACATGTTCCAATCAACGTCCGTTCCATCTGGACCCAGCCCCGACCACTCCTTCTCCAGATGCTGGATCGCCCTGACCTTGACCCACAGGAAGAATGCTATTATGTTTACTAACAACCCCTCTCCTAAATCCCCCCTCCTACTTTCCCACACATGAGGAGGTGGCAGCATTGAAGCTTCTGGCCTAATATGGCTTCCAAAGCTGACAATATGCTTCTTTGAAATCGTAAATTGGATCAATGTTATTCTCTTGTGCATTTTAGTGCAATTCTCTTCTTTTTGGGTGATATTGCTTTGCAAAATTAGGAAAAAAATGAAGGAAAAAGTCATCCCAGTTGAAATTGCATGGTACATAAAAAAAGTTTTACTTTATGAGGACAAGTTATAAGATTTACTTTTCTGCATTCCCTTATCCTCCTCTCTTGACTAGTGTAACTGTAAGATTTGAATCTTAATCACAATTTGTAGAAACAAAACAGTTTTTTAATGTTGCACACAACTCTGGAATTTGAGTTTAAATAAATAAAAAGAATGGCACTAAGCAGAGGCAGAGTATCTTTTCTTTTTAATGAGTAATCGCAATGGCAATGAAAACTATTATAAACAGCTGTTAAACTAGGAAACCTAATTTTCAATCACAGGACTTGCCTCAGAAATTAAACATTGTTTTGTATCCATATTCATGCAGGCATTATGTTTGTATGTGTTGGTGGGGTAGGGTGGCTAGGAGAACGAGAGAAAATGGAAATCTAGTTTATAATTCAATTTAGCTATATTTAGCTCCCAGATCACTTACTAAATGTGTTTCTTCTTTCATTCAGAAAGGAGGAGCTTTTGTCTAATACCCTGTTCTGTTACATTCTCCTTTACAGAATTAAACAAACCCAGTAAAATATACAGAGGTTAACTTTTCAACTCAACTAATAACCACCCATCTATTCGTAGCCAAGGGCTCTAAATATACCTTTAAAAAGGTCCACAGTAGCCCAGCATAGAGGATAAATGAAAAAGAAAAACCAATCTGGAGAACAACAGGCATGACGACCCTAATCTGTTTACTCTGGCAAAAGAACAAGTAACGTTGTCATCTGTAATATAATTGATGAAACTAGAAATGGCTGCTGTTGATTTTATTCTTTTAAAAAACCCTCTATTGGGATGGAGGGATAGATTGATTTACATCTTTTTCAAACCAAGTTGTTCAGCTGGACCCTCAGTTCAGCTACGCCGGAGAGCTTACCTGGTTCTGGGTGGAATGAACATCTTGTCGTGATGAAAACACTCTTTACAGCTAAATTTATAAAGTGTCACATATTCTGTGAGAATGTAATAGCCCATTTTCTGGCTGAATGTTTTCACAAGATTTATACCTCCTCTCTGATGATTTGCCGCTGTGAATTTGACACAGAACTGCAGGTCTCAAATGATTTCACCTAGAGATGCCTCCAAAGATAAATCCAGACTGGAAAGAGGTAGAAAACTGCCTCGGTTTGATTACTTAGCAATTTGAGTTACTAAAGCTGAGTTTCTTCATAGATCTTGGTGGCCAAGAAGAGGCTCTGCTCAATAGAAGAGGAGCTAATCCAGTCTGGTTTTTGTCATTGTGTGAACCTGCAGAAGGCTGGCTGGTTACAGCCTTGGGAAAGTGAATCCCCAAAAACCGGGTGATGGTGGTTTGACGGGGTAGCATCCCCAAAAACCAGGGGTGGGGAGCAGGGGAGGAATGGCAGGCCTGCCCCAGAGAGTATACAGTATGAGAATATCCAGGGAAATATAATTTATAGTCCCACATTTCTGAGAGGTTCGTGGATTGAAGCTAGAAGCAATACGCCAGCATTTTGGAACTGATTCTTGTTAAAGATCAGGCTGTCTCCTTACTGGTTTTTAGAAAAATGTTAAAAACCGAATTTTTGTAGAGATTTTTTTTTCTTTAAGTCTATATTTGACACCTTCTTGATGGTTTTTTTCCCCTTGCTTTTTGTTTTTTTTATCTTCGTTTGTATGGTTATCTTTTAATAAGTGGTCCCATGCACAACTGACTCATATTTATGACCGTGATCCCCTTTTGTGACCTTCTGACAAGCAACGTCAACGGGGAAGCCACATTCACTTAACCAACCACCCTGTCCCTAACTTAACGACCGCAGTGATGCGCTTAACAACGGTGGCAAGGAAGGTCATCCAATGGGGCTGGGTGGGATTGAATCCCACCAGTGGTGGGATTCAGCCAGTTCGCACCACTTCGGGAGAACCAGTTGTTAACTTTTGGAGCAGTTTGGCAAACTGGTTGTTAGAAGAAATCATTAGGGCAGAGAACCAGTTGTTAAATTACTTGAATCCCACCACTGGGCAAGGCATCCTTAACAAATGTCTCACTTAACCACCAAAATTTTGATCTGGAGAGTGGTTGTAAATCGAGGACTACCTGTATTTGGGTGGGGGTGGAGGAGGGGGAAATGCATCGATTTAGGTCCCAGACACCCTGTTTTCTTTCTTTATTTTTTTTTTTTTAATATGCCGCCCTTCTCCGGAGACTCAGGGCGGCTTACAACGCGTTAAGCAATAGCCTTCATACTTTTGTATATTTTTATACAAAGTCAGCTTATTGCCCCCACAAACCAGGTCCTCATTTTACCCACCTTACAAAGGATGGAAGGCTGAGTCGACCTTGAGCCTGGTGAGAATTGAACTCGCAGTAATTGCAGGCAGCTGGATGTTAAATGCTGCCTTAGTAGGAGGCATTAGCCTCCTACGCCACTCAGGCTCCCAGTTTGTACCCAGTTTCTCTACACGCCCCATGACTGAATGTTGCCCTGTGGGAATTTCACCCTAATATCCTGCCAATATTTGGAATGAATCAGGCATGAACCCCGTCCTTTTCCCGTTAGGGTGCAATTGAGAAAGAGGATGTCGAAAGATTTATATGATCTGAAGAGAAACCAGAGTATAAGCATATCAATTGGTATATGTAATAGACTTTTGTACGTTACCCTATATATGTAATGGGACAAGTTTATTTCCTTCACGCGTTGTGATGTAGACCGCTACAGATTTAAGGTTTGTTGGATGTATAAAATAAAATAAAAAAATAAATTTAAAAAAAAAAGAGAAAGAGGACGTCGCCGCCACCCCAGCCTCCACACCCCCCCCCCCCGGTCTCTCCTCGCTTGTGCTGCCAAGGCGGGCCCGCCCTCTGCTCAGAGGCGCCACAGGGCCACCGCTGGGCGCGGGCGGGCGGGCAAGCGCAGCAACAGGCCGTGAGCGCCGCGGCCTGGCAGCCCATCCGGAGACGCGGCTCCCTCTTCCAGCCGTCGAAGCCGAGGGCAGCGCAGCGCCCCCTCACGGTCCGGCTTGGCCGGGAGGCGTGCCTCTTTCCTCCTCCCTCTCGGCTCGGAGGATGCTGCCGCGCGGGTGGGAGCTTCCCGGGGCCGCGGCAGGTGGCTGCGCTCAGTCGGCCGTCAAGCGGAGCGCAGGCAGGCAGGCAGGAGGAGAAGAAAGCTCGCGCGCGCTCGCCGCCCGGCTCCGTCCCGTCCCGTCCCGTCGGCCATGGCCAGCTCGGTGGTCGAAATCCTGGCTTTCCTGCTGGTCGTCTCGGGCTGGGTGCTGGTGTCCTCCACGCTGCCCACCGACTACTGGAAGGTGTCGTCCATCGACGGCAGCGTCATCACCACGGCTACTTTCTGGTCCAACCTTTGGAAGACCTGCGTGACCGACTCGACCGGCGTGTCCAACTGCAAGGACTTCCCCTCCATGCTGGCGCTTGACGGTCTGCAAGGCTCTCTCTCCCTTCTCTCCCCTTCCCTTCCCTTCCCCTCGGTTAAGCTAGCGGTGTCCGCCCTGCTTAGTGTCCCTAGTGGAAGGGGAGCCCGGCGGGGTTCCCTATCGTGGGACCTGCTCTCCTAGAAAGAGCGATTGGGTTCAGGATGGGTGGGTGGGATCCATTCAGCCACTGAGCCATTGGCTCCAGCCCCTCGATCTCTAAACCCGCTTTAATTTAGATGATAACGAGAATGACAATGAGTCTAAGATTATTTGCTCCCCTCTTGCATGGTTACTTTGCCTCCTTATTTCTTTGAAGTTGATGGTAGACAACATTGGCAAAATTATTTGCCTATTTAGAGATGTGAAATCTAGAAAGAAAAGTCTAACTTTTATTGGGTTCGTTTTCTTTTCATTCCAGTTAAGAATATATTTTTTTTTTGAAGGGAACTGTTCTAATTTTTCAAATTATTGTCTGATTTCCTGATCATTCTCTTTCCTGAACTGTAATATTATGTTTGCCTGGTTTTTGGACTTGAGTTGCTAATGAAAGTTAGTCTTGGCTCTAAAACGGCACTTGCCCACTAAAGCATCTCAGGAATTTGCCTGTCACAAGTTCCTATCTCAATGCCATGGATAAACCAACACAAAACCAAATATCTGAACTGTGGGTCTTTGAATTACAGCTCTTATACTGGTAGTCCTCAACTTACAACAGTTCATTTAGTGACCATTTGAAGTTTCAATGACATTGAAAACAATGTCACCATTTTTTCTTATGACCATTTTTTACACTTCAAACCATTACAGCATCCCCATGGGCACACAGTCAAAACACAGATGCTTGGCAACTAGCCCATATTTATGATGGTTGCAGTGTCCCAGGAGTAATGTGATCACCTTTTGCGACCTTCTGACAAGCAAAATCAATGGGGAAGCCTGTTTCACTTAACAACCAGGTTACTAATTTATCAACCGCAGTGATTCACTTAACAACCTGTAATTGATTTTAAAAGTTCCTCCAGGTGTCGAAATCTTGAACAAAAGGATAAGATAATTTCTGACATTTCAAACTTGCAAGGGATATTTTGATTCCCCTTTTCCTGTGGGAAGAATCAGGAAGATGGCATAGCTCAACAGCTCAGATGAATGAAAGGTGTCCTACTCAATTAACTTTTCTACCAGAGCTGTCCCATGAATCTTGGAACATTTTAACCAGTTTGTCAAAAATGACTTACCCATGTAGAGTAACTCAAGAGCTCCTCATTGATCATTTTACATTATAGGTATGTTCAGATCCCTTCTGCAATCTCTTTTGTGAGAGGAACACAGGAAGTGGGCTGAAAAAGGTCACTCATCTGTTCTCTTCACTACATAACACCAGGGGTATCCATAATTTCAAGAATGACCATAGCTGCCCAAAATATACAGGTTGCCATCATGTAACATTTGAAGTTATATTCTTGTGGTTTCATACTTTTGCCATGAGATAAACTGGGGACTGTAGTCTGTGAAGGATTGCTGATAAGTAAGTGCCCATTATAGTAGTGTTTCTTAACTCCAGCAATTCTAAGATGTGTGAACCTCAGTTCCCAGAGTTGAAGAATTCTTGGCTATGGATCAAACCATTACCTTGATGAGTTAATTGCTTCCAAGAAAGTAGAAATCTTGTGGCATATGGAAGGAGCTACTATTTCTGTTTTCTCCCCACATTGTTTTGACATGAACCATGTGAAAATATGCCCGTGTTGGTATCTTGTGCTTCTGTATAATGATAATAAAATCAGTCACTCAGAAGCTAGTGGTTTGTTTGACATAAAAGATTTAGAAGATTGCCAATACCTCTTTATAGGATGGTGAGGCTGTGTTGAGCCTCCTTATGGAGATGCCTTCTCTGAATACAGCTATCATCATGTTTCCAGCTTCTCTTTTGTTACTACTAGAAGACTAGCTTCATAGCATCCTAGGAGAAGAGGATTATTTCGACTCTAAATATGAATGTGATAGCCTCAGTGACACTCTTGGGTGCCAGGATCTGGACTAGGAGAATGTCCCCCTCTTGGACCTCTCAACCACCTTTTGATATTATTAATCATGGTTCACCTGCAGGGCTTGGACATATGAAGCATTATTTTGCAAAGATTCTATTCCTTCCTCGGTGGGTGGTTTCAATGTGAAGTAATGCTCGAGGAGAACCAACCTGATATGTACAGTAGTGGCCAAAATTGTAGAAATCTTTGGGGAAAAGTATATTTTTGAGGTTTGATGGCTAATAACACCACTTTTGGGGGGGAGTTTCAAGATAATCATATTCCAGGCCTTAACCCAATTGAAAATCTATGGAGCCGACTAAAAAAAAACTTGTTAATCAGAAGTGACCCAGCAATAAAACCCAGTTAATACAAGCAATCATTCAATCTTGGTTTCACATTATAACAGCTGCAGAACTAAAAGACTTGGTTCACTCCATGGGAAGACGTTGTAAGGCTGTAATTCATGCTAAAGGTTGCCCAATTTAGTATTAAGTGACGTGATAATTTTTGTATATCTCAATTTTTCTACGTGTTTCTTCTTTATACTGTAATTGCTATTCTAATAGCAAATCCTACATAAAAGTTATTGCATTACATTCTTGATTAAATTATCTTTCCATTGATATATAATTTTATGGTACTACTCCAAAAAAAAAAAAAGTGGTGTTATTAGCTAGTTTTAGAAAATACACTTTTCCCAAAAGGTTTCCACAATTTTGGCCACTACTGTAAGACGTTGCACAGATCAACCCTCTGTCCCCTGTTCTTTAACTTCTATGCAAACCTACCAGATAGGGTTATCTGACAAGTTGGAGTACAATTTCACCAGTATGCCCATGATATAAGTGCTATCCTAGCTGAGGAGAGATGCTGTTAGTGTGCTTTTTTTGGGCCTGGAAGCTTTAAGGATGGGAGAGAACAATGTAAAAGCTGAGCTTAAGAGTTGTTGCTTGTACCTCAGGATTTCCTGTTGCAATGATGTCTCTTGACAAGCGGATACTACCCATAGAGGACCAGGTCTGGAAGAGCAGGTAGAGCCATGGCCAGAGGGGCCTATACCCAGCTTCCAGAGTGTACCAATTACAACTACAGGTGGTCCTCAAAGTATGACCACAATTAAATCCAAAATCTATATTGCTAAGTGAGAAATTTGTTAAGTGAGTTTTGCCCCATTTTACAACTTTTCTTGCCACATTGGTTAAGTGAATCATGGCAGTTGTTAAGTAAGTAACACGAGTGTTAAGTGAATCTGGCTTCCCCATTGACTTTGCTTGTCAGAAAGTCACAAAAGGTGATCACATGATCCTGGGACACTGAAACCGTCATAAATGTGAGTCAATTGTCAAGCATCCAAATGTAAATCACATGACTATGGGGATGCTGTGACGGTCATAAGTGTGAAAAATGATCATAAGTCACTTTTTTTCCGTGCCATTGAAACTTTGGATACTACACAAACGTTGAGAGTCAAGGACTACCATTAATATCTAAGGCAAAAGGACCTGACTTAAAGAATTTATGCCCCCATTACTGCCCAGGTAGATAATTGCAGTTTATTTCTCGTAAAGCTGCTTTTAAAAACACCTCATAAATGATTATTGGACTAGAATGCAGCAGTCCATATGCTTTCCGATTCCTGTCATTTTCTGTACATAAGCCCAAATTTACAGGCCTTTTATGGCTTGGCACCTGGTCTGCCTATTGCAATCAGCAGCAGCCCAACATACAGGTAGTTCTCAACTTACAACAGTTCATTTTGCAACCGTTCGAAGTTATAATGGCAATTCTAAAAAGTGATTTATGACCATTTTTCCATTATGAATTCTAAAAAGTGATTTATGACCATTACGACCGTTGCAGCATCCCCGGGGTCATATGATCAAAATTCAACTGACTCATCTTTATGACGGTTGCAGTGCCTTGGGGGTCATACGATCCGCTTCAGCAACCTTCTGACAAGCAAAGACAATGGGGAAGCCAGATTCACTTAACAACCATGTTGCTAACTTAACAACTGCAGTGATTCACTTAACAACTATGGCAAGAAAGATTGCAAAACGGGGCAAAATTCACTTAACAAATGTTTCCCTTTCCAACAGAAATGTTGGGCTCAATTATGGTCGTAACTTGAGGACTACCTGCATGACAATATCTAAGGAAATACAACTTGGTCCCACATTTCTGAGAGGTTCAGGGATTAAAGCTAGAAGCAGTATGGCAGCATTTTGGAACTGATTCTTATTAAAGACCAGGCTCTCCCTTCCTTGCTAGCTTTTAGGAAAGTGTTAAAAACTGAATTTTTGTAGAGGGTTTTTTTCTTTAAGTCTATATTTAATGTCTTCTTAATGATTTTTTTCGCTTGCTTGTTTTTTTTTTAATTTCTATTTTTATTGTTATCTTTTAATAATTTTGTGTTATAGCTTTATCCATCCGTGTTATTGTGATTGCTTTTTAATCTGACCATGGATGTTTTAATTTTTGTTTTATGTACTCTATGTGAGAGTATTCTTTATGCCAAGAGTTGTTTGATTGAACAGTGCAAAAGTTTGATTCCTAAATAATAAAAGGCAGAGGCTTTTTGTTTTAAGATTTCTGTGTAGTTTAATTGTCCATCAAGAAAATATCTTCAGGCTATAAAAAGACAGCTATTGAGCAAATTTTGGAGGCTGAGATTTTTTATGATCCCAACATCGCCATCCTCATTTTTAAGGTTACATAATATTGTACAGGAGAGATAAACCCTTGACATTTCCATTTAACAGGGCCTGGTGGCTCAGCAGACTGATAGCATTGTGATTAACACCAGCTGTCTGCAATTACTGTAAGTTCGAATCTCACCAGGCTCGGGGTTGACTCAGCCTTCCATCCTTTCTAAGGTAGGTAAATTGAGGACCCAGTTTGTGGGGGCAATAAGCTGACTTTGTATAAATATACAAAAGTATGAAGGCTATTGCTTAACGCATTGTAAGCCGCCCTGAGTCTCCAGAGAAGGGCGGCATATAAATCAAATTTAAAAAAAAAAAAAGCATCTGTGAAAAGCTTCTGAACTATTATTGATTTTTTTCTAATAAAATGGAATTTAGATTGCTCTCATTATTGTGGCTAAAAATTAAGAGTATGATATGTGTTCATGGATAACAAAAACGTGCTGAACAATATATTTTTCATTATGCTTTTCAATCTCATTTCCTGCTGATTCTATCTCTTGGTTTCTTACCATGTGTAGATAGATAGATAGATAGATAGATAGATAGATAGATAGATAGATAGATAGATAGATAGATAGATTCGATTTATATGCCGCCCTTCTCCGGAGACTCAGGGCGGCTTACAATGCATTAAGCAATAGCCTTCATACTTTTGTATATACCTGCTTAGTAGGGCTTTTGGCCCCCCTTAAGCGGTGTTCTTTTTTATACAAAGTCAGTTTATTGCCCCCACAATCCGGGTCCTCATTTTACCTACCTCGAAAGGATGGAAGGCTGAGTCAACCTTGAGCCTGGTGAGATTTGAACTTGCAGTAATTGCAGGCAGCTGGTGCTGGTTAACAGCACTTTAGTCTGCTGTGCCACCAAGGCTCTTCCAAGAGATGCCACACTTCTCTTGATATATTAATAATGCTGGTATCATCTTTAACCCAGTCACCACCAAATTTTAATAAAGCATTTTAGAAGATGATGCAACTGCTTACTGTATTAGCATCTTGAAAGATGTGTCAAAATTAATGGCAATTAAACTGTAAATAGGAAATCAGAATGAATGCATCAAACTTTTACTCATTGCTTACTTTGGCTAATTGCTCATATTGGCTAATAAGGATTTAGCTCTGATACTCCTTGTCTTTCCTGGAAGGTTCTTAATTAAATCTTTGGGATGAGGTATAAATCATTCGTTTGCATGCAGATGTTTTCATGATACTGTGAAATTGTATCAAAATATGTCCCAAATTTATAGCACCAAATGTAGGAGCAGAATAAGAAAAAATGCAGTTAATTTATAAGACACTAACCAATATTGTTTTGTGGAATGTTTGATCATAGTAATGTTTTAAACAGATGGTTTATTTTTACTTGCACAGCTGGCTAATACACAAAGTGCCCATCTTTTCTTGAACTTAGGCGAATTGCTTCCCACTTTTAATGACTGTTGTGTTCATTTTTTTCCTTACTTTTAAGAAAAAAAATATAATTCTCAGAAATTTCGTTGTATACATGATGTACAATGACAATAAAGGCTTTCACTTTGAAATAGAACTCCTCATAATTTAACAATATAGTTTTTGATTCTGGTCTCTGGGCAAACAGGGAACAGATTTCACTTTCTTTTGATATGATTTCCTTAAAAAATGCTGTAACTTCCCGCGGTTGTCTTTTTTTAAGGCTACATATACTTTTTCCTCAATCTGCCCTTGTAAGATAAAATTTTAGTCCCCTGACTGTTTTTACTTTGCCCTCTTTTGCATCTCTTCACTTTTTTTCTAAATATTTCTTAAAATGTGGTAGCCAGAATTACTCAATTACTACATGTTGCCTTACCTTACCAGCAGACAATAGAGTAGAATATGTGGTAATCTGGAAAGCATGTATCCTTGATGCAACTTGTCTCTGCCCTTTTTATACACCATGCTGACCTAGTTATAATTATAGTTATAATTTCCGCAATTGTCTTTACTGGTACTATTGTAAACCAGGCATTATTAAGCATTTTCTCTAAAACTGTTCTTTTTTTTTTAAAAAAAAAAACTTTCTTTCCTAGCCCTTTTTTATAGGCAAACTTACATTATGAGCTTTGTTTTCTATTGCATTTTAGTCCAGCCTCTTAGATGTATATTCACTCATATATCTTTTTCTAATGATATGTCACTTAAATAATTGTTTTGTTTTTTTATGTACTGGGATTGTCAGAGTCAAAAAACATAATGTTGGAAATCATTGCATTGAGCGGTATTGTCTTCTTACAGATACAGTCACATTTGTTTTTTTATTTATTTATTTATGGCTTCTGCCACTGTCTGGAGATGCTTTCCAGGCAAAAGGGAATGTATTATTGTGTTGGTTTTAGGCATGTTGACCCAGAGGTCCCTTGCCATCTTGTGATACTATGAACATTGTCCTCTGTTTGAGAGGTAAAATATAGAGGTCTTCACCTCATCCTTAGGGTAAATTTGTGAATTCCCAGAGAAACTATGTTTGTGAATCAGAGACTTACTTAAACCCTGAGCCTTGAGGGGAAGACAGAACACCTGGGAAGAATCTCAGTTTCTTTCATCTGAGGAACTGAATAAAGAAAGATAGGCAATCTCAGTCTTCTAAGAGTTTTACAGAACAGAATTTCTGCAGGTGCAGTTTTATTCTCTCCTATCTGAAAACCTGGACTTTATAAATACAAGTGTGGGAGTACAAGAGCAGTACAGCATTCTTCTCAGAGGGATTTATAATCTGAGGCTTTCCAGATATATGGGTTGTAAAATGCTTATTAGATTCCTACCAGCCTGTTCATGAATGTTTGACTGAAGTTGTGGTCCTGCACACCTGAAAGTTACTGTACAATTATGAGTTTCCAAGATACATCTTACCTCTGACAATTCCAAACTACACACTGCAACCATGTTTTATAGTGGATTAATTTGAAGTTCGTAAAGCATTCTAGAGGTTGTATCATCCTGCTTTCGGATGACATGTTTAACTCTGTTCTGACCTCGGCTTCCCCAGCAGCACGAAGCCGAGTCCTTGTCCCAATAAACTCCTTTTATTTAATTTACAGTGAATTCCTCTCCAGCAAAGTCTTTCCCCTCCCACAGTCTTTCAACATAGTCCACAATTACCGACCTTTATCAGGTTAGGAGAGTGGCCAGGCTGATATCTTTCAGACACCACAATACTTGGCAAGAATGCAGAAATGAACTAATTGTCTCCTGCAAATACCATTCCTCTTTCGCTCCTCTTTTATTCTCTATGGGAGGGGCCCTTCATCGTCCGCCTGTGGCCTTACTCCCAAGTCGACCCTTGTTCCTTAGCTGTTCCCTTCATCTGGCAACTCTGCGCATGCACACACTGAGAACAGGCTCCAGTTGTTCATCTGCCTCACTGATGTCTGATTCCGAAGGCAGCTGATACCTGTCATACGGCCCTGGCCACCTCTCTGCCTCTGATGCAGAGCACTCGTCAGAGCCTTCCCCAGACAGACTCCAGGACTGGCCCATGTTCCTCTCTAATCTCCTCACTGTCCGAATCTACTGCCAGCTCCTCTGGCTGTTGGCGGACCACAACAAACTCTTAACAAAGCTATAATGTTTAAGAAATTGACACAATGCAGCCAGTTGTGAGGGGAGCCAGTGAGTGAATGGAACACAGTAGTGCAATTCATTGACCACTTAATTAAGTTTTGATTAAATGTGAGGTAAGAACCAACCCAAATTGTAGGAGTAAGAGCCAGCATGTGAAATTCATTTCTAACTTTATGAAGTCCCAATTTATATCTGATAAAGGATATGTATAAGGTCATGTTTCCTTTAGGCATCCCAAAAATCTACGATAAAGCGAATGATGGGTAGAGAGGGCTCCTTATTAGTATCACCCCATTTATTTGTAAGGGTTTTAATTAATTCAAGTATTTAACTTTCCAGTTGCTCTAAATAATGTTTTATGAATCTAGTATTGTTTTTATATTTTCATTTTGTATACCGGTATTTTATTCTGTTTCACTTCCTTATAAAAAAAATTCTGTTGACTGAAGGGCAATAGAAAATACCTAAAGAAACCTGAAGAAACAGCAAGCATCCTCAAAGTCCTGGGTAAATGAATAGTTTTTATCAATTTAGCATAATTAATCCATTAAGGAATTTGCTCTGGACTAATATCCTCCACTCATATTAACAGCAGTCATGCTGTCCTTTAGTTGAGAATAAGCTCTTTTTGTTAGCAGGTTATTCCTCAGAAATCTGTCACAAAATTCTTCAGTCATAACAGCTTGCTTAAAATAGGTATGATAAAATCACTTTAATGCTACAAGACTATTACCGTAGTTACATTGGTTAAATTTTAGAGTTTTATTTTTGTTTTGTTTTGCTCACTATTATATGAAACTTAGTCAATCATCATAGATGGATTTTGTTTATTCATAATAATATCAAAATAAACAAAATAGACAAAGCATTAGTAATAAACTACTTATTATTTTGATTCTTCTGTTTGTAAAAACCTGTAACTTTATCTTTCTGGGTGTGTTTTACAAAATTGGTGAGTATAGCATGTAATAACTGCATAGCTCATATTGAGTTTCTTAATAAATAGAAAGATAAAAGAAGATTCCAAGTTCTCTTATGGATCTGTTTACCTGTATAAACTGCAGGAATGTCTTGTTTGAGGGGGTTGGGTGTCCATCTTTTTGGCTACTCCACCAAAGGGTGCCAGCTTCCTTCTCTTCTTTTTATTGTCGTTTATTGTTAAAGAAAGCTATATTACTTCTACTTCCAAGATGGCAAAATTAACTTCAGTTTTGCTTTAGAATCTTTCCGGAGAGCCAGTGATCATTTTATTTCGGGAAGGAGAAATAAAACTTTCTCTCATCACCATATTTCTTTTTTGTCTGTATCAAATCTGATGCCAAGCCCCAAAAATCAGGAGATTCAGGCAGTTCAAATGAATATAAAGATTTTACTGCAAGCTTAAAGCTCACTACAAAATCTGAGCTACCAACTGTCAAGGGAAACGAGGCATTCAAGGTGGGCTGGACTTAGGTCTCTGGCGGGCACACACGGATTCATGACTTATTGATTGCATTCGAATTTTTGCAGCCCGGATTGGGTAGCCTGAAATACATATGTATCATACATGATACATATAAATGCATGTAACCTACATAGGTACACACTTGGTTCTTCTACTGGTATGGCAGTGAGATAGCAATTAGAAGCACCGTGGTTGGTTGTTATATCCTCAGTAGGTACTGGTTCTGTAGGTGTGGCTTGGTGGCCATGGCTTGGTGGCCGTGGCAGGGGAAAGATACTGTAAAAATCTCCATTCCCTCCCCGCTCCAGGGGAAGATTACTGCAAAGTCCCCATTTCCTCCCGATCAGCTGGGACTCGGGAGGCAGAGAATAGATGGTGGCGGGGCCAGTCAGATGTGATATTTAACGGTTCTCCAACCAGTCAAAATTTCCGCTACCAGTTCTCCAGAACTGGTCAGAACCTGCTGAAATCCACCTCTGGTTCATATGGGCATCTTCCTTCCTTCTTTCCTGTCTTTTTGGTCCATTTGAAATGAACTGGCTTCGGATCAATCCTGCCTTGACATAGGGGCTGCGGTTATTGTATACTGAACCACACTGAACCACAAAATACTCAATCACCTTTTAGCGTAATATAATGTGAATCCAGTCCATATTGTTAGTTAATTGTTCAGTGTGCCCTATGAGTTGGATTAGATGACCATTCTATACATTCTTTTCACCATGTGAATCTGGTATGTTTTGCTTGTGAGAACTAATTATGTCCTTCCTTCTTTACTCCTTACGCTGTTTTTTGTGAAAAATCACATGCTGGCATGTAAATGATGGATGGCAGCCATTTTGTTGTGGTTGGGGTAAATCTTTACCATTTTGCCCAGGAGATATAGCTATAAATTACCTTGAAAGCACCTGTGGGAAAATAACTTCATGCTCCAGCACATATAATGTCTTAATTAGCTACTAACAATGCCAATAAATTGAATGTGTTGGAAAATAATGACTTCCGTGGCTAATTTTGATCTATATAAGTAGCACAAAAAAAAGTTACAAAGAAAGAAAGACCCCCCCACCCAAGAAAACTGGGGCTGAGGAAAAAATTTACACTAAATATCCATTTTTATTAATAAAAACTAGATGTAGGTAACTTTTCACTTCTTGCAGAATTTAGCTTAACAGCCATGTCCGGTGTTCCATCAGGTGTAATGTTATTTCCTGTGTTATTCCTTACTTAGAAAAGCATAAGAAAAGTAAGAATGCGCTCCAGGCCTACATTAATGCTTGAAATTAGGCATGTGCATTTACAGTTAACTAACGGCCTGTTTAAAAGACCGTGCCTCAGTATATAATCCTTAATAAAATATAAACCTATAAAAATTTAAATAATGGGAAATTTGTTCTGAAATGTGTTTTTTGTCTGCAATGGCACTGTCTCAAGGAAAAAAATCCAATCTTTAAAAAAATTAGTTTTGTTCCTTCTATAAGAATTTAATATAAATATGATAAATGAGAGAAGATTAGTGCTAGAAAAAAGTGTCACTAGCAAATTTTCTAATATTGGTTTGTCATTACTTGAACAATTTTGACTTGTTGATTTGGATGTCAAAATGCAGATCTTTATACAAAATAACACTTATATTTATTGATGGGAAAATGGGAATGGGAATGCATTTCTCTAGGCAGCCTTTTCAGGCAAGGATGTGGAGGTGACTGTAAGGGATGTGTCAGAACTGCATGATATAAAGTATTGGATGGAAGTTGGATAAAAACTAAAGTTGATTGAATTTCATTTATGTATTAAAATTAAGTACAGTTAAGGTCTACTCTTTGGTTATAGATTTAACAATTTCCTGTATCCATCATATTTTGATCCTCAAGGCTATACTCAAGACCATTCGAGCAACCTGCAGTGGTAGTCTCAGACTGTGCAACTCTAACCTAGGTTGCCCCCATTGATATTCCATTTGAAGCTTGCTGTATGAAGTGTTTCTGATTGCAGTATATACATACATAGATTTTTCTCTCAAGGATGGGTCTGTCCTCGTTAACCTTCTTCTTTTGCACCAATTACCACAATCACAGGGTACCGTTGACATGACCCTGTAGCCTCCTTTTTATACCTTGAATGTGTGCAGGAGTTTCTGAACATCACTTATTTTAATTATTATTTTTTTGGAAGAAAATATCTGAGAGACCTTACCATCCCAGGTTTTTAACAGCTGCACCACAAGTCAAAACAATGAAGTGAAGCTTTCACTTTTATCAGGCAAATGCTTTCAGCGTTATAAGGGAGAAGGTCATAACAATAACAACAACAAAAATTTAGTACAGTCATAGATCAGACTCAAATTATAGAGAGAAATGTTTTATCCTCTTGATGTACAATATATCCAAAGTGTAATATATCCAAATTAGTTGTCCTGTTGCATAATAGTGATTTGATGGTGTAACTTGGCAGTTAGATAGCAGCTGGAAGATAATTTTGAGATTTCTGTTCACCGTAACAGTAACTTATATTTGGGTTTGCCCAGGTAACTTTTACAAAGTATCTATAGTAGTCTTTATATCATGTCGGAATGTGGTAAAAATATAGAAGGCATGTCCTATTTGCATTACATAACCAGACAGATCTGCCATCTTCAGCTTCGTGCTGTTCTGGCATCCTGTCATAAATTGTTGGGGGTGGGGGAGAAAGGAGGCAATTGGCATGTGGAGAGTAGAGATGAGCAACGGTGTGTGTGTGTGATAAGCTTGATGGAAACCAGAGTTGTGAGAACAGGCCTATTCCAGACTTCAAGGACACCGAGCCTGGGAAAAGAATATGCACCAAACATCAGAGCTGGTCCCTAAGCACCATTGGACAAAAACAAGGAGGGGAATCGCGGGGAGGGCTGGTGAGAAGGAGAAAATCTGTAATGCTTTGCATGGGAATCCAAGATCTAGCCTTGCTTTTGCTCCAACCCACTAATCCTTAGTAAAAGAACCTATCAATTGGAGTCGAGGGTCTTTCTTTCCTAGGGACCTAGCTGAGGCAGGTCTGACATAACCCTGGGACCTGGAGGTTTGTTCCATCTGCCCTTATGCCTAAGCAGGAGATGCCTGTTGAACCCTGAATGAAATTTAATCTAAATCGCATGTTATCATCAGTATGCGTGCAGCCCAAAACTGATCATAGATAAATTTGCGTAGTTACTGACAAGAGCTACTGATAATCTACATGATGAAGTAAATGAATGAACTGGTGAAAGTTCATTTAAAATTATGGGGCAAATGAAGTTATCAGGGAAAATTGGGCATTTTGGTCACAGCTAACATTCACAAATCGCTCTCCTACTTCCCAGATTAGCAATAAGAATAGTACAGAGTATTGGTTGGAAAATTATCCCATCATCTAAAAAAATGCCATCTTTCTTGTGGCCAAATCTGCTTTGCGCAGATCCATTTTTAAAGTGAGGAACAGGAAGAAAAATGCCTTTTTCTTTTGGTTTGATCTGTGCTGTCAGTGTGATATAGAACAGGGGTCTCCAACCTTGGCGACTTTAAGACTTGTGGACTTCAACTCCCAGAATTCCTCAGCCAACAAAGCAAAGCTGGCTGAGGAATTCTGGGAGTTGAAGCCCACAAGTCTTCAAGTTGCCAAAGTTGAAGACCCCTGATATAGAATATCAAAAGATAAATTGAACTTTTGAGTAGGAAACAGCAGAAAAGCAGTAGGAACACGTCAACAGAAGAGAATATGGGAACACTGTGATTCTTTCAGTTGTTTGTATTTTGATTACTGTAATTTATATTGGTTGCATTTGTACAAAACACCCAGCATTAAATCAATAATACTGCCTGATCTTGCAATATCACATCAAGCTGTGAATTAACCACCTATATTTTAGAACATAGAATAACAGAGTTGGAAGGGACCTTGGATGTCTTCTAGTCCAACCCCCTGCAGCAGGAGACCCTTATACCATTTCAGACAAATGGCTGTTCAGTCTCTTCTTAAAAGCCTTAAGAAGCCCACAACTTCTGAAGGCAAGCCAATCCACCAATTCACCATTAGGAAATTTCTCCTTAATTCTAGATTGCTTCTTGATGAGTTTCCATCCATTGTTTCTTGTCTGGCCTTCTAGAGCTTTGGAAAATAGGTTGACCCCCCTCTTCTTTGTGGTAGTCCTGCCAGACTGGATGTTACTAAGATCCCTGAACCAATAAGTTATCTTTATAGGGTGCTATCAATAAAGTTGGGAGCATTTTTATTTCTAGTACAACCTGGTGTGTCCATGTTTACATTACCCTGTGTCCTCTCCCACCTTTCCCACTATTAGGTACTGCCATGTGAATTTTTTATTAAATTTATTATTTATTAATTATTGCAAAAAACAGTGAAGAAAGAGTGGAGATTTGCATAAGAGGATCTAATTAGAAGAGAAAAGAAAAGTGTCTTATTATCCAGGTGACCTATACTGTACTTAAAACCCTTTGAATATGGGCATCACTCAATTTCTTCTTGCATTTTCAGGTTACATCCAAGCATGCAGAGGACTCATGATTGCTGCTGTCTGCCTTGGGTTTTTTGGCTCTGTGTTTGCCCTGATCGGGATGAAGTGTACAAAGGTTGGAGGCTCAGACCAAGCTAAAGCTAAAATTGCTTGTTTTGCTGGAGTGACCTTTATTATTTCAGGTAAATATGAAATGATCAAAGCTGAGTTTTTCTAGGCAGGTCAAATTAAGTGGGAAAATTGCTGTCGATTGTAGATTCTGGTGGATGTGTATCGAAGCATTTCCAGATATTAATTTGTTCTGCACTTGATGCATTTTTTTAGGACTGAGTGCATTGACTGGTTGCTCCCTCTATGCTCACCGAATCACATCTGAGTTCTTTGACCCCACATTTATTGCACAAAAGTAAGTCCAGTTGAAAAAAAACCACTGAGATAGGAGGTGTTTTACTTGCTGTTTTGGTCTATCTGCCTGGTTCAGAGGAATTAACCTGCCCAAAATAAAGTTTAAACTGGCTATAATGAAATAAAACAACGGCTGCCTTTTGAATTCCATTAGTATTTCACTGATGTTAGAGTGGAAGATTACAAGGTCCATAGGCTTGAGCTGTTTTAGACAGCTTTGAAAAATATATTTCAGTACAATATAGCTAAAAGAAACTAACAAAAATTCAACTCTTTTGCTCTGTTTCTGAAGTTAAATCAATCAATAGCTGATTACCTATATTCTAGGATCTTTTTTCATCTTTCTAGTTATTGCAACCAAAACTGAAATTTATAGCAAATGATCTAATTCTATACTAATTCTTGCCCACAATATATTTAGTAGAAGTGCTCTCTTTGTGACCCAGCAAGGATTATTCTGTTATAATTACTCAAATGATTGTTATTGCTGAATTACAGTATATGCAACAAAGCACTCGTATTTTTTTTATTGCAGACAATTTATGACTTCTTTCCTTGTAAATACTTAAGATATACACTGAAAAGCAAGACAGTAACTTCTCCAATTATTGGAGAATTGGAGAAGTGAAGAGGGAATTAAACCTTCAATGCCCTTCAATGCCCTAAAACAAGCCATAATTCAAATGACTTGTTTTAGACAGGAGCAATGTTTGCCAAGTTTTCTGATTTTGGGAGGGCGAGGATTGCAGTGGAAAGAGCAAAAATTATTTAAATTTTTGTTAATACGATGAATGCCTTAATTTAGCCTTATAAACCCTTTGCATCAAGTAAATAAAACTGATTTGTCGATGAAACTATTTATTAAACATGAATTATCACCTATCTGCAGGTATGAACTGGGCGCCGCTTTATTCATTGGTTGGGCTGGAGCATCGCTTTGCATAATTGGTGGCAGCATATTCTGCTTCTCCATTGTTGAAAACAAACAAACTCCACGGTACAGATGACTGCTTTTGTTAAAATTAATATTAGTAGATTTTTAGTTAATAAATTGTAAAAAGATAAGAAGCACTAATCCAATCATCAAATATTTCAGAAATAACCCTAGTCAATAGTTAAGAATGATTAATTGAAAAAAAAAAGAAGTTAAAAACCCTCTGCTTTTAGGGAAAAAAACGTTAGTTACTGCTCATCTCTTTAAAATTTAAGCATAGAATTAGAAGTCATGTAGCACAAGCTGATAGTTAATTTAGGCCACATAAGATGCCTTAGTGCTTCCTCTTTAAAAGAATGCATGTTGCATTTTCAGTGCTTTTAAGATGCATGATTGATTCATGGCTTATGTTTAAATTTCCTGGGTGTTTTATTTTCACAGAAATAGATCTTTGTGAAACTACCTCCCAACTATTTCCCTTTATCTAGAATAGTACTGAGTCAGCAGTATTCATTAATAGCCCTTTCTTATCCTTCCAACCTTTCTTTCCTTTTCATCTATCTAATAAGGTATATTAATTTAGTTTCCCAGTACACAAAATATGAAAGAATTGAGTCAAAATTGGGATCTTGAAGAAGACATAAATGTTGAGAATGTTGACTAAAAGTAGGGTTGTAATAAGAATTCATGAAAGATTCTACACTTTCCAGCATGAGCTACGTGTAACGCCAGTCTTAATTTGGGAATGGATCCTCTGAATCACATAGGATTGATTTCTGAGTAAGCAAGCTCAGGTTGTGCTGTTTTGGACAAACAAGTACATCTCAAAAATTTAAACTCCATGCCTGAATTGAAGCTGTTTTAAGGACAGCTTGCTACAATAAATGGCATGAAGAGAAAAAAACAAACATTGATTTCGTGGTTCTGTACTTGGTCAAATAAAAAGAAAATCAGAGGCTGCTAGCATGACTGAAATGGTAAGAAATAGTTGCTAAACAAATCCTTTTATTCCCTTCTGAAAATGAAGTGGTAATTTCTAAACATCAGGTAACAGAGCCGTGGTGGCACAGTGGTTAGAATGCAGTATTGCAGGCTAACTCACTGCTTACTGTCAGCAGTTCGATTCTGACCGGCTCCAGGTTGACTCAGCCTTCCATCCTCCCGAGATCAGGAAAATGAGGACCCAGATTGTTGGGAGCAATATGCTGACTGTGTAAACTGCTTAGAGAGGGCTGTAAAGCAATATGAAGCAGTATATAAGTACTGTTGCTAACAGGGTCCCTTTCCCAGTTTTTAGTGCGAAGCAATTAGAGGTATCTGCCTGGGGAAGCTCTGTGACATTTGGGAATGTTCCACAGGCCATCCTTCAGTGTGTCATCAATAATAAGGTAGCAGCTGCCTTTCCCAGCTTGGCCATTAAGTCATGCTGTTAGCATTTGACCCTGTAGGGCTTTGACCAATTGACCTCCATGGTATGGTCATAAAGGCAATTTTAGCTTCCCACTGATACTCACACGAGCATATTCTTCAGAACACACCTATATTTTTCTAGATATTTAATTATAAGCTCAAGACTGCTGTGCAAAGAACCTTTAGTTCAGGCTGACAAAAACTGTTTCTACCTTGCTAGTAAGTATTCCTACATTGGAGAAGTTTTGAAAATTGTTCAACGTTCCACCCTGTACTTTTGGTTACAGAAAGCTTTTCTCAAGGATTAGCAAAGTATTAACGCTATTGTTAGACTGTCACTTAAAAGTATTACCATTATTCTTGTTAAAACGGGCACTTAAAAGAATATTGAGACTTGACCACAAGTAGCCTCCTGAACTGCAATAATGCCTGAAAAGTTTTTTCCCAACTTGAACAAAATGGATGGGTATGATATCGCTGTTGTGATTAAGGTATGAGTCAGTAGTGAGTTCCTCTTACCTTTGCTACTGGCTTGGAACCGGAAGTGCATGCACGCACAGCCCTTCTGTGCATGCGCAAGAGCGTCCATGATGTATGGGCAGGTGGGTGGAGCCTCCCCTGCCGCCACTACCGGTTCACCCAAACCGGAGCAAACCAGTAGAAACCTCCCACTGGTATGAGTACATGCAGCCCCTGCAATTCATCCGAACAGCCGTATCTTTTTCCAGGACTGTAAGGCAGCTGTGGGATCCTGGAAATTGATTCTGCTGCTTTAAATGAGCTGCAAAGTGGCTGTGCTCATCCTTCCTTATATCCCAAAATGTCTGTCTATAGTAGAACCTAAAGCACACAGTAGCCCCATAAGATCTTCCTTTCAATATTTCTTGATATTTAAATGAGCTCTAAAACTTTCTCATGTTTCAGGATGGTATATGCATACAACAAACCAGGTTCTATGATGTCTTCTCGAACCAAGGCCTACTCGGCAGATTTTAAAGCATCCAAGATCCCTCCAAAGCACTTCGACAAAAATGCCTATGTGTAAATGGATGCTTGGAGGAATTTTTTTGTTATTAAGAATCATAACGTATGTACTGTCCATCTGCAGAATGATTTTTAAAAGTGGCTTGGTATCTTGAGCATCAGCAGTTTTATAACTATTTTAACTGTTTTATAAATGAACTTTTGTCTACTTGATGTAAATTTTTGTCATAACTTGTTTTAAGATTTATACTTATACTAGGCATAATTTATAACTGAAAAATAACTTGCTATGTTTTGCTTTCTGTAAAAAGAAATTTAAATTAAGTCATTTTGATTACAGCCAATATTGTCAGGGATCTTCAGAATCAAACATAACAATTGTAGCTTTTAAATGGATCCATCAGTTTTGAAGATCTGCTTTTAAGAACTTGGGACTAGTTATAAAAGCATGTTAAAACAGATAGAGTTAAGCTTAAGCAAAATCTTAATAATGCATTATGAAACACAAACAGTTTTAATCCCAATATCACAATTATATGGATTAACAATCCCACACACACACATACCCAAATACCCTGTAACACAAAACAAATATTTTCTTCCTTAAACTTTCCAAAGGTTGAAATTGGAATCTTAGATATACATAATGCAGCTTGTGTTCCACTAGGTATCATGAGCAGATAAATGTCTCTATTTCTGAGGAGTTTCACTTAATCCCTCACCTGCAAATTAGTTGATTTAAATCAAGGCAGTCTCGGGTATTGATTGAAACAATCAACTGTATCCATGAAGATTTGTCACATTGCTCTAAAAATTTAAAGTCTCATCAGACCACCAAAATGTACAATGTAATGTACCACTTGATTGTATCATTTTATTTTGTGTAATATTTTTAGATAATGTGATTTAGTATTGGATTTATTTTTTATTTTATTTTTTTTGGTGCCTGCTGGTCAGAGTTAATGCCTGGAAACTGCCTGGACTAATCCTGCAATTTTTTTTGCCAAGTGTTGTTTCCCCTTTCCTTTCTCTTCTAAGGACAGAGTGTGAGTGACTGGCCCAAATTCACCCAGCTGGCTTTGTGCCTACAGCAAGACTAAAACCCATGGTCTCCTGGTTTCTAGCCTGGTGCCTAACCACTACACCACACTGTTTGTCATAGAATTATAGTATATAATTATAATTGTAGTGCAGTAGGAATGTCTTCCTTGTTTTTCTCCTGGTGACAAAGCTTCATTGCCTTGATACACATTATACTGTTAAAGACCAATTCTATCCCATATCTTTTTGTAAAATATGAAACTCATTGAAATTTAGGATCCTCCATAGACAGAATTTTTTTTTACTAGAGAACCACATTGTACATTTAGATGTCAGTAATGAGAAGATGGAGATGGAGCACACACATACTGGTTTCCAGATATGCTTACTTGTGCCTAGAATTAAAAATGCCAAATGTTTAGGGAAAGAATGAAGAATAAGAAAGGAACAGAGCCTTTTAATCATTTTTATGAGACCAGAAATGTAGCTTTAATAATTGTTTTGGATTAGAAGAATGTTTAGATGAACCTTATTGTTTAGTTGGGTTTAAAATAAACAATTTCATTTTTTTTAAAAAAAATCTTATTATTTTTATGCCCTTTGTCCCCAAATTCAGTTCAATTTTTGCTTATTGAAGGGTCGTTTAGGGTTACTAGGGTACAATCTATGAAGTACACTGAAGTTATTAAATACCCTGAAACGCTAAGTAAGATAGCATCTGGTATGATCATTGATCCACCTGTCCCCTTGAGCAATTATTTCTGCATGCTCAAGGCAAAAGGCAATTTTGCTTTTCATAAGTAGAGGCAGAAGTCAAAAGCAGAGGCATATCATCACCTTCTTTTGCAGGCTTGATAGCAATGACAGATGAGCACAAAGGGTAGGCCAGAGGTCAGGTTTGACTGGTTAAAAAACGCATGCTGAATGTGTTCAACTTAAGGTGCTGCAAAAGCATTTTAATGCATCCTTCCTATGTTGCTTCAACCGATCCCCAAGCAGTGTTCATATGACCTGATATTATCCTTAATATTCCTGCACTCACCATTTGTGCAAAAATACAAAGCTTGGGATTCTCATAGTCAACTTCTTTACCATTAAGGAAATCTGCTAATCTTTTCTCAAACTGGGTGGCTCCTTTCACAGAACAGCTGTATCAACAGATGTGGTTGGGTTTTTGGGTAGGGACTTTCAGCAGATGTGCAGCTCTAACTTTCAGCTCAGATGTTACACCAGAGGAAACTGAATAGGTTTTGCAGTGTTTCTTATTAGTACCACTTTATAAATCCTTAGAAAAGACCACACCTGAAATACAGCATCCAGTTTTAGTCGCCACATTACAAAAAAGATGTTGAGATTTTGTGCAAAGAAAAGCAACTAAGATGATTAAGGGCCTGGAGACAAAAACATATGAAGAAGGGTTGCAAAAATTGGTTACGGCCAGTCTAGAAAAAAGAAGGACTAGGGGGGGACATGATAGCTGTATTTCATTATTTGAGGGGCTGCCACAAAGAAGAGGGGGTCAACTCATTTTCCAAACCACTACAAGGCAAGACAAGAAACAATGGATGAAAACTCATCAAGGAGAGAAGCAACCTGGAACTAAGGAGAAACTTCCTAACAGTGAGGACAATTAACCAGTGGAATAGCTTGCCTTCAGAAGTTGTGGGTGCTTCGTCACTGGAAGTTTTTAAGGAAAAACTGGGCAGCCACGTGTCTGGAATGGTATAGAGTCTCCTGCTTGAACAGGGGGTTGGACTAGAAGACCGCCAAGGTCCCTTCCAGCTCTATTCTGATTGATAATGGTTCTCATTGGTGAAATGCCTGTTTTATCCTGCCTCCTGGGAATTCCCTTCCTGAGTGACTCTTGTTCCTCCTCATCTCCCAATCCAGAAAGCAACAAAAATGAAAGTTGGCAGTGATGCAGAGAGCAAGAAAGTCCAGGATAGGAGCTGCATGGAAGTGCCAGGAATCAAAACAAAGCCAACTTCTTCCAACATTTTGGTTGTCCTGGATGTTGGAAAAGCAAGAAAGTAGCATTATAATAAAAATAAGTTTATATAAGGTCTTTGTATGATTTAAATAAGTGTTTTTTTAAAAAAGTATTAAAGCAGTATTAATTGATAAAACACTTTTTAGCCACTTCTTCCAGGAGAACTAGCTGAAAGTAATTAAAAGCTCGCGTTTGATAAAAGGTAAAACTTTGGACACAGTTTTGTAAAGAAAAGTTCCTTGTTAGTGCACCATAAGAAAAAAGGACAGAAATCAGATTAAACCTTGCACAATCAAATATCTGAAGAGTCACTCCAATCTGTAACAGTGACCAAGCTGCTTTTCGGTGAGCTTGACATATCTGCATCTGGACATCCTGTTTAAAAAGAAAACAATTTTGAAAGATTATTCAGTGAGAAAGATGCTACCATTCCCTGCCACCTATTGTTTCATATTCTTACACTTAGATAGGTTCTCGTTATTATCCAGTCTAAATCTTTTTGGAAAAATGCCATCTCCCATAACCATAGTTGGCCAATGTGGGAACTTTCCAGTTTTGGAATTAGTGCCATTGGACAAAGCTAGGAAATGCATGAAACTCTCACCACCCTCTCAATGATTGCAATGGGACAGTTGTACATCTTGTTGTCATAGGAACGCTTTCTTCTTCAGCACTAAGCTATTATGCAACTGGTAGGTCTATGTCAGGGGTGTCAAGGCCCGGGGGCCAGATCTGGCCCGCAGGGTACTTAGATGGAAACAGCAAAGATCTGGCCTGCGATGGCTCTGTCAATGAAAACAGTTTGGGGAGGCGGAGAAAGGAAGGGGATGATGATGATGATGATGATGATGATGATGATGATGATGATGATTTATTAAATTTGTATACCGCCCTTCTCCCGAAGGACTCAGGGCGGTGCACAGCCAAATTAAAATACATACAATACAAAATTTAAAATAATTTAAAACAGAATTAAATCCAATTGGCTTCCCGAAATATTAAAACCCATTACCCTTAAAAACCCTTTAAAAATTTTAAGCCAGCCCAGCTTGCTGGAATAGGAAGGCCTTCAAAGCTCAACGGAAGGTCTGGAGGTCCGGGATTAGTCGTATTCCTGGGGTGAGCTCGTTCCAGAGGGCGGGTGCCCCCACAGAGAAGGCCCTCCCCCTGGGGGTCATCAGTCGGCATTGCTTGACCGACGGCACCCTAAGGAGGCCCTCTCTGTGGGACCGAATTGGCCGGTGGGAGGTTATTGGTGGCAGAAGGTGGTCTCGCAAATAGCAGGGCCCTAAGCCATGGAGCGCTTTAAAGGTGAGAACCAATACCTTGAAGCGCACCCGGAAGACCACCGGGAGCCAGTGCAGCTCGCGCAGGCAAGGTTTCACATGGGAGCGCCAAGTCGCTCCCATAATTACCCGCGCGGCCGCATTCTGGACCAGCTGGAGCTTCCAAGTGCTCCTCAAGGGGAGCCCCATGTAGAGAGCATTGCAGTAGTCCAGGCGAGAGGTGACGAGGGCATGAGTGACCGTGCATAGGGAGTCCCGATCCAGAAAGGGACGCAACTGGCATATCAGGCGAATCTGATAAAAAGCCCCCCTGGCCACGGCCGTCATATGTTCTTCTAAAGACAGCCGTGCATCCAGGAGGACGCCCAAGTTGCGAGCCCTTCCCGTGGGGGCCACTGACTCGCCCCCAATACCCAGAGTTGGCACCAGCTGGCTATATCGGGACACCGGCATCCACAGCCACTCGGTCTTGGAAGGTTGAGTCGAAGCCTGTTCCTCCCCATCCAGACCCGCACGGCCTCCAGGCACCGGGACATCACTTCAAGGGCATCGTTGGGGTGGTCTGGGGTGGAGATGTACAGCTGAGTATCATCAGCGTATAGATGGCATTGCACCCCAAATCCACGGATGATCTCGCCCAGCGGCTTCACATAAATGTTGAACAGGAGAGGCGAGAGGACCGACCCTTGCGGCACCACACAAACAAGGTGCCTCGGGGTTGACCTCTGCCCCCCTGCCAACACGGACTGCGACCGGTCAGAGAGATAAGAGGAGAACCACCGTAAAACGGTGCCTCCCACTCCCAACCTCTCCAGCCGGCACAGCATGATACCATGGTCGATGGTATCAAAAGCCGCTGAGAGATCTAATAGGACCAGGACAGAGGAACAACCCCTGTCCCGAGCCCTCCAGAGATCATCAACCAACGCGACCAATGCCGTTTCCGTGCTGTACCCAGGCCTAAAGCCGGACTGGAACGGATCCAGATAGACAGCTTCATCCAGGTACTGTGGGAGCTGTCGCGCAACCACACTCTCAACAACCTTCGCCACAAAGCGAAGGTTGGAGACAGGACGGTAGTTTGCCAAAACAGCCGGATCCAGAGAAGGCTTCTTGAGGAGGGGCCTCACCACCGCCTCTTTCAAGGCAGGAGGCAAGACACCCTCGCTCAGAGAAGCATTAATAATCCTCTGGAGCCAGCCTCGTGTAACCTCCCGGGTAGCCAGCACCAGCCAGGAGGGACACGGGTCCAATGAGAGGGAGGGAGGTTCTGAACAAAGTCCTGCCTTAGCACTTGCCCACCACAGGTGTCCCCAACACAAATGACATCGATCTGACCATGCCCATCCTGACCACACACTCCATACCCACCCTGGCCCCTCTGAGGTCAAACATAACTGATGCAGCCCTTAATGAAATAAGAGTTTGACACCGCTCATCTAAGTAAACAGTATCCACAGCCACAGCAGACTGGATTAACACACACATACACATACCGCTCTTTCAAATTGTTCAGAAAAAATATAGCACAGCAATTCTAGCAGAAAAATACCTTCATCCTTTACTCGTTTTCCCCATTCATGGGTCATTGACACAGCACATGGATCATTCTTTTCAACAGCACGTACATTCTTATTTTTCTCATCTTTCAAAGGTTTTTCATCTTCCAGAGATGATAAATCCCAGTCATCCTCCTCTCCAATACCTGTAAACTATATATATAAAAAAAAGCAATTTCAACTTACGAAATGTTTAGCAATATTTCACTGAGTGATGATTCTCAATCAATCTGAACACAGTAATACAGTAAGATGAAAGAGATACACAAGACTATTGAAAGAAATTTGGAATTCTCAAGAGTAATACAGAAAAACAATGGTTTTATTTTCCTGCTCTATAAAAACAAATCGATACAGTATAGAAATGTGTATTTTTTTGATTCATTACTAAACATTGTTATCAACATTGGTAGAAAAAAATTGTGTTATTCTAAAAAACAGTGACCTCTACTGAAAGAGGGCAGAATGAGTAAGATGAAAGCAAAAAACAGAATATTGTTTATAAGATTTTACAGTTGTAATTTTTTTAAAAAAATGCAGCAATGTTAAAATGTTTCTACTTGTACCTAATTCATTTACACTGGAAAGAGTTAAACATGTGTTTTATTCTTCATTGAAAATGTTTCATTAAAGCTGCATTAAGAATTCCATTGGATACAAAGGAATACAAGCTGTATGTAGGATTCTACTGCTCTGAACTTAATTCTGGCAGTTATTTGCTAGGAAAAATATTGGTAATAATAAGACCAAGTGACAGTGGAACCAATAACCATAGATTATGGTTAAGATTCCTGGCACTAGGTGTGTATGAGGAAACGTTAGGAATTTCTACTTGAAGGATTCTGGATCTGATGGATTGAGTTGCTCTTTGCAATCGCACAGTTCTATGATTACCCCAAGTGACATCGGAATCAAAATGACAATATGTACAATAGGATCAGAAATTATTTTAACGGGACAGCCTAGAATCTTATGTGGGAAATACCTTTACTCCTTGGGCACATGTATGAATAGATGATGAACCACCATTCATTCCTCCAATTTCTTTGCTTTCTTTTCTTTGGCTCAAAAGAAACTTTTCCATTTCATCCATCTCATTTTGAAGTAAAGAGCCTAAAACACATCAAGATAGAAGACAGTTAAGTTTATAAAACAAATATTTGAAGACACAGTGCCAGTGCCTGCTATGCTGTCAACATTTCTTTAACAAGACTTAGTCCAGAGACTACACTGTACAGTTCTTACACCCACACACATCTTTCCTCCAGGATTTCAAGGGGGACATACATGGAATAACCTCCATTTTTTCTCTACCACAATAACACTATAACATACATTGGTCTAAAAAATTGACCCCAAGTCACCCAGTAAGTTTCCAAGGCTGAAATCTGGGCTCCCTTTCGAAACAAGCAGACTTTTGATTATCCTGGCTTCGGTTGTGAAATTGTACACCATCTTGCTGATAAGGTGGTTTTCTACTTTTGCCCCTAAACCCAAGTTCTGCCCCCTTTCATTCTACACCTTAAACACAGTTGGCTGCCATCCCAGCAAACTTGTCACCCTGCTGTACCATCTCAGGTTTTAAATTAAGGAAATGTTCAGAAGCGAATACATTGTTCAGTTATTGTATATTTTTATTTCATAAAAATACACAATAAGTATATGTTTTATGAAATAGACATGGTGAAGATTTATTTCTTTTGGGCATATGAGATGCAACCCAAGTAAAATTAACCTTGCATTAGCTAGTTGGCAAAAGGTTAACGGAAAGAAAACAATTAGATCCAAGGCAGAAGGTTCATTTCTGAGCCTATCAGCTGTTCGGGAGTGGAACTACATTCTAGACATCAAGTCACACAGCAGAACCAGGACGGTATCACTATCAATAATTCTGTACTCTCCTGACATTGACGGGAAATTACAGCAAAGTAGAAGAAAAGAACACATGCAGATATGAGCCAATTTTGTAGGCATCGCTACATTATCACCCAAACTTTGACCTGGAAAATGAAAGTAAATTCAAATTCTGAGATTAGACTTTATAAAATGTTGATGAGCTCCCACCCAAGATCGCCTTCAATAATGATGAAATCTTAAAATAGCTGTCAAGCTCTCAAGACTTCAGTCATAATCAAAGAAAGAAGCAACCTGGAATTAAAGAGAAACTTCCCAATGGTGAGGACAATTAACCAGTGGAACAGCTTGCCTAATGGGCGCTCCATCACTGGGTGTTTTCAATAAGAGACTAGACAGTCACTTATCTGAAATAGTACAGGTTCTCCTGCTTGAGCTGGGAGCTGGACTAGAAGACCCCCAAGGTCTCTTCCAGCTCATTCATTCTATTATGTTCTATTTTCTAAAAGTCATAATTTGGTGGTTTACAAGGCTCTTTTAGGTTAGGCATCGTTTTCCAATTCTCTGACATGATCCATCTGCTTCAGCTTGCCAACCTTTTTAAGGCAGTTTCTCCTCCCCTACACGTGCCAAGGATTTTTAGCTTCCCCCCCCCCCCCCCCCAAGTAGTGCCCACATAATTAGCTTTTGTACTTCTGCTTCTGGATGGCTTAAGATCTACTTCGTCTTCAGGGATGTTTACATCACTCCGATATGCAAATCTTGTCAAATTGTCTTTGTTGTGGCCCTTGGATGCCTTATGCAGAGATAATTCGGGTGAGATGTAGGAGTGCCTGATGTCATTATCCTCCACTTCCTCTTCTGAGCTAAATGGAGGAGTTCTGAGAAAACAAAAGTTCATCTATGAATTTAAGATGTTCCAGTTACAGCAATTTTAAAAATATAAACTAACTTTCTATAATAAAACTAGAATCGATAATCTAGCAAACATTATACTTAAGACAGTTCCTTAGCAACTCTCTTACCAAAGCAAGGATAATTGGGAGATGTACCCATTTTTGTTGGAAGATTATTTTGGCATCAATAGGCAGATATATAATTATTATATCATAAGAGCAATGAAGCACTGACTTTTAATCTAGAACAGGGATATCAAACTTGCGTCGCCATGGCAGTGTCACATGACATGTCGGGACTTTTCCCCCCTTTGCTAACCGGGGGGGGGGAGCCAGCACGTGACTCATCCAGCCCGTTGGCCGCGAGTTTGACACCCCTGATCTAGAATAACACCACTTTATAAAAATATGAATTAGCTAAACTATTTTTTTTACTATTTAGGCAGAATTCTATTTCAGCCTTTTCCAAAGTATTGCCCTCCAAAGGTGCTGGATTAACTCCTTTCATGATTTTTAGTGAAAGAACCTATATTCCAGCTTTTTTCAAAGGCACAAGGTTGGGAAACACTGAGCTACATATAGATTTCAGCCAATCAATTCACTTGATTCCACTCAAGTTAAAAGGTGGATGATCTAAAGTAGTTGAATCATAACCATTGGTTGTCCCTGTTACGTATAATATTCAATGTAATTTATGAATCCAGAAGAATGTAAATAGCATTTGAGGAGGCTAAGAAATCAGAAGAGGATTAACAGATTTCGGATCAGAGGCAGAATGTCCTGGCCAACCTTCTGCTCCCCTCTCTCCTTTTGCTCTGTCCTTGTTTTCAGCCAGCCTACACTACACTTCTTTAGGAAAAGTGGTACAGGTAGACCTCGACTTACGACGATAATTGAGCCCAAAATTTCTGTTGCTAAGCAAGACATTTGTTAAGTGAGCTTTGCCCAATTTTATGACCTTCCTTGCCACTTTTGTTAAGCGAATCACTGCAGTTGATAAGTTAGTAACATGACTGTTAAGTGAATCTGGCTTCCCCATTGACTTTGCTTGTCAGAAGGTTGCAAAAGGGGATTACATGACCTTAGGACACAGCAACGGTCATAAATATGAACCAGTTGGCAAGCATCTGAATTTTGATCACGTGATCATGGGGATGCTGCAAAGGTCATAACTATGAAAAACGGTCCTGAGTTCCTTTTGTCAGTGCTGTTGTAACTTTGAATGGTCACTAAATGAACTGTTGTAAGTCGAGGATTTCCTGTATATCCAATTTGTTCCAAAATTAATTTCTGGTTTTGTAACAGAATTCTTATTTCAAAGCATACAAAACAAAATGAAGGCAGCTTACACAGTACTAGGTGGCTTTCTAGAAATCTCATCCTTCAATATATTTTTCTTGGTTCTGGAAGGAAGAGAAAAACAAATATTTGCAGTTTCTTTTGGCTAGTAAGATGGATATTTCATACACTGCAGTTTGTTCTCCTGCACTTCCTCACTGGAGCCATTGGCTTATAGATTTGGTTTATATGAAGGTGAAGCTGATTATTCCCCTTGCTCTTCTTACAAATATAAATGTCTGTTTCGATGAGGTTAGAGGAAATAATATAATAATTTAGTAATCCCCACCATTACTTCCTGATCATCAATGGGCCACTCAAGAGTCACCTGAACCATGAGATGAGAACCAAATATATTTGATAAATAAATAAATCACCAAGAAGACAACACTATCAGCTACTCATAAAACGTGCAACAGTTATAACTTACCTGCAATTTTTAACTTACTTTGGGGTTGAAGTGTTTTCAGCAGGCAATGTTCTTTGCACAAGTGAACGTTTGGTAATGGAAGAACGTTTTACTGGCTTGGGAAAAACGGTGGGTAATGAAGTTCCTAAGCGAGTTGTCCTGTATTTAGCTGTAAGGAAATGATAACGAGGATCCGGTGTCATTTAAACCAGATGCCCCTGTCTGTGAAGGAGTACTTAGTGAAATCATGCCGCATAAAGGAACAAAAAAACAGTATTTCCTATTTGAGTTTAACATTTTGCTTACAAATATTTCACTACCTTAATCCAACAAGTCACTAGATCACCAAATCACAGGCTCTCTTTAGAATCCCACATTCCCACTTTGTGGGACCATTTCCTGTCACCATCTCCTTCCTTATGTTTCTCAATCTGAGCAACTTTAAGATACGTGGACTTTAACTCTCAGAATTCTGAGAGTTGGAAGTCCACACATCTTCAAGTTGCCAAGGTTGAGAAATACTGATCCAGATGGTAAGATAGGAATAATATTTAGAATATTCTTGTTTTTATTTTGCTTTCTATACCTACTGTGACTTTGCTAAAAATAAAGTTGTAAGTGTATACTTTTACTCTTTACTGCTATATTTAATTAACGAAGCATATAAAAATTCATACTGATAATTTTTCATTGTCTATTTATGTCAAGCTAGAACCAATTAGCCTATTTTCCACATAACTTGAAAATGTTTAAATCTGAATGAATTATTTCATGGGATTTATGGTTAATTGAGACCTGCTTGTAGTCAGTAAATCTAAGTATTACAGTCATGTTATACATACAAACTGGCAAACCTTTATTTTAAGGAGGGGTGAGATTCTACCGGTTCAGACCAGTTCAGGCGAACCAGTAGCTCCAACAATCAGCTGGGAGCGAATCGGTTCACTCATGATCAGGTGGGCCTGCCCGCCCACCCCTGTGCTTTACTGACCTATATCTTCTCAGCTGATTCGCACGGCAGAGCAGATTGCCGCGCCTCAGCTGTTACTCCCCAGCAGTAACACAGAAGGTAAGCTTTCGTAAACCTACACATTCACGTGATCACCGAACCAGTTGTTAAATCAGCAGGATCCCACCACTAATTTTAAGGAATCATTTACAGACAGCAATGCTAAACTTTTAAATCTGACCCCAGAGCATAAACAAAGATCATACCTTCTGAAGAAAGAAGAGGGTTGGAAAGAAATCTGCTGCAAGATGATCTTTCAGCAACTCTGAAACTGACTTGTCGTTCAAGTTGCTCCCGAATGTGTTGAATGTCAGGCAGTTGTTTTTTTCTTTCTTCTCTAGCAGTCTCAACAGATATTAAGACTCTGTTCAGATGATCACTTGGGATGCCACGCACTCCCTTGAATAGGATGAATTAACAAAAATTAAAAATAATTTTATTTTTTTGAGAAGAATTATTCTTGGGAAATGATGGAACAATGCAAAGACAACAAGAAGGAGGGAGAAGCTTCCAATTTTTTCTGCATTAAATGTGAGTACATTTATATTAAGTCTTATTTCATGATTACAAAAAAGAGTTCACTTTTTTCTATTTTCCATTTTTCTAACAATCAAAGTCACAAATCATGAGTGCATATTTTTCTGTTTCATGCAAAAAAATCTATTAGAGAAAAAACAATATATTTAAGGTTGACTGGAAATAATAAATTTTTTCCTCTTTTCATTAGAGTCAATTTAATCTGATAGTTCCATCATCTTCACCAGACATTCCTGCATTGTGGGTAGTATTGAGCCTTTCCTCTTTTGAACATATAATAGTTTTGTTACAGATGTACATCACTATTTTACAGACATTGACTTCTGTGCTGAGATTTTGTCTTTCACCTTTTTTCAATTCAGAGGCAATATTTTGTGTGACTCAGAATGTCAGGCAGGCACACCTGAAGAGTGCTGGTTTGAAGAAGACATTAACATTACTTCACTCATTTGAACTATTTAAAGTGATGATCTTACTGATTTAATTCCCAAGGATTCCAACTTCTCTGCTAGGGTCTGCTCCAAAACAGTTCTCAGCTCTTTTGTTAAAGAAGGATCGCTCTTCAAGATATTTATGTGAGATTTATTCTTTCCTGTTTGGGGTACTTGCTTTTCTATTTCTGAAACAAGCCAGATATTTTTCTTTAAAAATCACATCATAAAATCAATGCACGCTTCATCAAAATATTTGAAGTGTGTTATGCACTCACCTGAATTTTTTGTCTAAGAAATTCTTATGTTTCTATATCAAAAAGCAAAACAATACCTTAATTTTAAATATAACTGGGACAGCTGTAGAAGACTGAAATTCAACTCTTTCTTTGGTCACAACTGCATCATGTTATGCATTAGGTATCAGTTTAATTATAAATACAGTAAATCCATTAAAAAGTATGTATTATTTATTTTAGTGGACCTACTCTTAAAAATTTTCAATCCAAACCAATGTAGGTAAACATATAATGTGAGCATAGAATCCTAATAATACTACAGTGTTTCCCCGAAAATAAGCCCCAACTGGAAAATAAGCCCTAACGTGATGTTTTTTCAGGATGCTCATAATATAAGCCCTACCAGAAAATAAGCCCTAATTCGTCTTTTGGAGCAAAAATTAATATAACATCCGGTCTTATTTTCGGGGAAACACAGGTAGTTCACTGAATGTAGTTTATCATCCACATTGTTACTTGTTGTGTTTGTTAGCAATTTCATCTATGATTTTTTTATGGAGGATAAATCTGTAGCTACTCTCAAAACTACTCTTGATATAGAAACTTTAATAAACTTTAATAAATAAATAAATAACCTTAACCACTGACTTTTGTCCAAAATGGTATAAGGTCTCTTGCTCAAATAGGGTTGGACTAGAAGACTTCTAGAAGACTAGAAGACTTCCAAGGTCCCTTCCAATCCTATGATTCTATGACTTCTTGAAGGCAACTGTAAATCTAGATCTGTATGAATAAGACAGGAGGTACAGTGATGGGTTGCCCCTATTTTGGACTGGTTCGCAAGAACCAGTAGTAAAACTGGCGGGAAGCTTTGCCCACTGACCCAGACGTCATCAGAAGTGATCTGCGCATGTGCAGAAGTTTCTGCGCATGCGCAGAGGAGCGCATACTGGCACAATGCGAACCAGTAGCAAAGGTAAGTTGAACCCACCCCTGAGGTGGTATGTTCAAACAGTGGGCTGAAAGCCACACAAACCAAGAATTGTATTAAATGAGCTACAAGGAATTCCAACAATACCCCAAAATAAAAACAAATTCAAAAGCAAGGAAACTGGTTGGCCTTCTTTCCCTGACTCAACTGTTTGTAGGTGTAAGAAAGTTCATGTGGAGGCTGGACATAAGAGATGAATAAAACAGAATCCTAGAGAGAATAGTGGTGGACACTGAATTGTCAAAAAGGGAAGCCAAGAAAGAGGAGAAGCTACTTTTCAAAGGGAACACAAAAACACTGAGGCTATCTGAAAATGTTGAGGTGAGACTTTTTGTGTCTTCTGGTAGAAGAAATGTGACACTGCTGTCTTGTCTCTCGCTCTCTCATACGGACACATAATGCAAGAAGAATTTAGGCCACAAAAACTTCAACTGGTCCTGTTGTTTACCTTTTTCATTCTCTGGAAGCTCCTCTATGGGCTCCAGCATGGGTACCAAAGGGGCCTGTTCTAATAACGAGGAAACACATGAATAGGAACAGAGACAGAAAGACAGACAGTAGAAAAACAGGTAAGGATAAAGCCCAGAGAATGAAAACAGTTCAAAAAGGTACGGAAATGTACCAGATGCATATTTATTTGGTGATTAAAGCCCAATCAAATGCAATTATTCATTATCAACTTAATACAATTTGTTACTTCCTCCAGCTACATGCACCTGGCAAAATATTTATTATCATGCACAACTTGTTTTCAACCTTTAATCACATACTGTAGGTTAAATGGATGATTTTGGGGTTTAAACTAAAAAAAAAAAGCCACAAAGAAATTTGCTCTAATTTTTTCCTCCTGAAATCATATAATCCAAGAGACGTTAAGACTTTGTCCCTACACCATGTATAGATATTGGGGGCAGTGGAGAGACACATTATTTCAGTTAGGCTGCAAGAGCAGTCGATTCAATCTCTACTCTTGTATTAAGGATGCATTAATCAATTCCGGAATTAAATCTCCCAATAGATGGCAAGCTGTAACAGCAATGTTATTCTGTAATGCAATTCTCACAGTACAGTCCATTGAAGCTTTTTGAAATTGGATGGTTACTTTATCTTGGTCCTTAGGATTTTCTCATGTGTAAATGAGAAAACTGAGTAAAAACTCTTTGGCTATCTGTGCTCATATCACAACACTGACCTATCAAAGGAAGTATCGTTTTACCAGTAACAGTTCAAAGCAAAATGAGACATTTTATGCTCAAAAATACATACCGAGAAAAACTCTAAGGCCCAAGCTAATGTAACCACCCAATTTAGAAAAGCTTCAATGGACTGTTGTGAGAATTACATCACAGAATAACATTGTTATCATGGGCATTTGGCATTGATCTTCACAACTGGCTCATGTTTACATTTAGCTAAATTTAAGATAACCACTGAATACTTAAGATTCTCCTCTTCAGTTTTCCAGTTTAAATATAAATCAAGAATCCAAGTGGACACTTCCTTGCAGGTAAGAATAGTTAAGCCAAATTGCGCAATTTACCTAAGCTGTTTCCCTGCTCTACGGTACAACCAAAGTTCCAGTGATTATGGCACCTATGCTCACCAAAAAAAACATTCAAATCTCTACTTGGAATAGCTCAGCTTTTGCATCTACCCATCTTAATATTCCAGCTTTTCTGAGGAAGAGATACAGTCATTATAAATCTAATCTTTGCCAAAAGTGAACTGATTGTAATAAAATGTCAACAAGAAATTCTACGCTCTCAAGTTTGCCATTCTCCTTCAAGGTTGCATACAGGAAGTATTCAGTATGGCTACAGGTATATGAAGATCACTTATATGCTGGGCCAGCTCCATGTCCAAGAACGTATTTTTTACAGTTCAGGCAATCATGTTAAATTGTCTTTCCCCAAAACAATCATTCCTCTAACAATATCATTCTATTGGAGAGTAAAAATGCAAACATACTAGACTTACATATAGAGTGCGGGGGAATTGGGAATAATAACGCATTGGCACAACACAAACCTGGTAACCTATTAATTGTACCTGGTGTCAAAGTCACAAGCAGGGGAGGATAGTTGCCACTAACAAATTAAGTTTCTTCATTTGTCACTTAGTTTGTCATGGATACCTATGTTCATACAGATCTGGCTTTAAAGCAATAACTATAAAAGGCAGGAGGAATGTGAAGGTGCAGGAAGAGAGGCATAAAGAAGTAAAAAGGCTTTCTGCTACTTAAATAGGCAATCACCAATAAAATAATCCAGATCAAAACCCAAATATGTCCAACTGAATAAGGAATGCTAAATGCTGAGAGTTTCAAATACTGATATCATTTAGACATTTTTGTATGTTTAGAAATAGCACAGGTTAAATTGTTACTCAAAGGTAGCATCAATAAACAGAATCTGCTACTACAAGTAATATCTATATTTATTTGGGGGGAAAAACCACTGATACCTTTACAAATTGAACAGCTACTCACAATGACAAATAAAGATTCCCCACATCTTAAAATTTCCAATCCAAACAATCCAATTATTTGAATTGGCGGCTATCATATGATAGAATGCCTGAAGAAGATTATACTTCTATGATCATGAACTTTCGTATGAGATGCTTGAGAGATCCCATCTTACAATGCTGTGATTTATATTGACACATTGGGCATTTTGTCTCTGGATCGACATAAATTGTCTAAAATTGGAATTGTCCATATGGCAATTCCATAAATTGGAATTGTCTCTGGTTCCACATAAAAATGGCTCTGACAAATTATCATAGAAAGACAAAAATACAAGCAACTCATCCACAAGGTACCAAGTAGAAATGCACTTTGTACCCTGAATATACAGTAAAGCCAGTTCATTGAACCAATGTATTTTCTACTCTAGCAAAAACCCTTTTTATAGCAAATAAACAATTGAGGCAAAAAGATACATAGCTTGCTTTGTTCTTGAATATACCTCAGAAGTGGAGCTGGGCCTTAAAAATACAAAGAGGTCTGTTTATTCCCAGACCTCTTCTGAATATAGTCTCCCTTTCTCTTACCAGTAAACCCACTCATTTCACTCCCTCCCCACCCTCTTCATTTTCTCTTTGAGAATCATCCCTTTCCAAACACACTTGTTTCTCCTTGAAGTGCTCCTGGCCAACCAGAAAAGCAATTAAATGTTACAAATTAAATAAATCTCCAGATCCACCCAGAGCCTTTCGCAAAATGTGGGTAATGGTTCTGCAGGCATAGTAGCCCCTGGGAGCACTACATTGCTCTCGCTCTCGCTAGTCTAGCCTATCCATTTTCTCTCGTCTCTTGCATATTTAGAAACCACTTAGATAAAACACATTTCAATTAGATGGGTTTTTTAAAAGGTCCTATTATTGCAAACTTTATTCAAGGTGCTTACCCCAGATTAATATAAACTAACCTTGGACAGCAGATTCTGGACGTTCTTTTGATAATAGTCTTACAGCTGGGAGAACAGATTGATTTTCTGCTTCAATTCCAAAATCTATTGAGCCAACCATAAATTAATTTGATTACAACAAGTTTTATGCTCTTAGTTAAAAATCCTTCAATTTTGATTTTAAATAGAAACAATTATTGTACAGAAAGAAAATGTCAGCAAGTTACATTTACGTCAATGAATATAATGATTGAACTTTCCAATATATTTCAGGAGAGCTTAATAAAAAAAGATTGTTCCATTAATTAAATTTAGTTGTTACTTATTATTATCCCACAGGACAATACCTAAGGATTTGCATGTCTATTACAGAAACCTACCATGCATGGATGACGGGCTTGATTTGGGTTGAACATTTTGTGCTGAAGTTTTCACTAGAACAAAAATATGAGAGGATGCAAGTGTCAACTTTCCCCTTAAAATAAACTGCACGTATTTCTAAACAAGGGTGTGTGTTTTTTCCTGCAAAAGCAGTTTTGTAATAAAGTAAAAAAAGTATTTGTGGCACATTTTAAACTCTTTCTTCCTTAAAATCCTCACTTACCTTCAGATAACTTCGAGTTTTCTACTGGTTTTTTTGAAGCCAGTTTTTCTATCTGAAATTACAGGGATAGAAAACAATGGATATCGATGCAGAAATGAGAATTTGCTTATACAGTGCTAGTTGGGCATCCGCCATTTTGACAAAGTAAGGCTTCCAGGTAGGTGATAGGGCTTCATGAACAGATGGGAAGCCAAATGATGCTTTTGCAATACCTCCCCCCTGCACAAAGTCTCTCCTCCACATGAACTGCTCTTAATTGGTCCCAGACCTAAAGACAAGCACATACAGTAGGTGGAAAGAAAGAGGAGACTATTCCTTGCTATAATGAGTTCAATGTTGGCTCAATAGAATACCTTATGCCACCAGGCTTGAAATTTTGGGATTGGACAACCTGGAACTATACCGCCTACAGTCTGACCCAAGTATAGTACACAAAATTGTCTGCTACAACGTACTACCTGTCAATGACTACTTCAGCTTCAGCCACAATAATACACGGGCAAACAATAGATACAAACTCAAGGTCTAAACTCAATTGCAGAAAATACGACTTCAGCAACAGAGTGGTCAATGCCTGGAATGCTCTACATCCTCAAACCCCATAGCTTCAACCTTAAACTGTCTATTGTGGATCTCATGCCATTCCTAAGAGGTCCATAAGGGGGCGTGCATAAGCGCACCAGCGTGCCTACCGTCCCTATTCTAGTGTCACCATTTATTTGTACTCATTACCTGTGCTCATGTCCATGTTTATACTTATACCTGTTATCTCATACATGTTTGACAAACTAAATAAATATATATATAGTACTTCAAGTCTGGCCCTGTGGCAAAAAGGATATTTTGTCATGGTCAACTGCAATTATAAGCAAGTCTCCTTCATAAACTAGTTCTGGTGACTTTATGGCCATGAGAGTGGCTGATAATGGTCCATCAAAATTCTGGCTTCTGAGTCCAGCTCCCTAAGCTCTAAATTTGTATTGCTCTTTTATGCACATTTCCTTCCATTTTTCTAATTCTTTGAAATGCAATGCCCAGATGCAGCCTAAACCTGTAATTCACCTTTCAGCAGCCATGCTAACTATTCCTAACTTGCAGCCTACTAAAGGAACAAGAAACAAAGATTGTAAGAACACAAAATGAGAAGTGCTTATAAGGATAGAAAATATTTACTTGTGTAATTACTGGAATTCCATCCATATTTTTTTTCATATAAAAAAGGGCCCTTTGCTCATGCTCTGGCATTTTAGAAGGGCACCATTACATCGAACAGACCTGATGTTTCTGGATAATAATAAGATCATTTTGTTCTTGCAGCTTCTGTCCTACTTCTTCTAGCCTCTTCTCATAGAAAATGTTGCTCATATTCAGTTCCTCAGCCACTGATGCTTTAAGCTTCTCAATTTGAGCTGTGAGCTGAACAGATCAAATATGGAAAAAGTCTATTTAACTAGAAACATTCTGTTTATCTTATGCTATATTGTGTATCTTATTATATATTTATATATTTATATATTTATAATATAAAATTACTGGTCTAATTTTCCTCCTCCCAATGTTTTTTGGTCATAAAGATTAAAGGGCAGACTCTCTTCCCCTTCATAGAAATGTATGCACTATGGAAAGTTAATTAAGACATTTCCCTTATTTTCTTAAGGCGTTAGAAAATCCATTAACTTATTATACTTTTGTGCTCTTTGGTATGGTTAGGCAACTTAGGGCCCTCTAGATAGTAACTAGAGTGTATCAGGGTGCCTATCCTACTCAACAGGTTTGTGATGACGCACAGATTTGTGTAGCTGTCACAATCAAACAAAACTAGACAACTGCATTATGGGCATAACAGACTATAGTTTGCAGTGGTACTCTTTCAGAGAAAAAGATAGGTATCCTGATACAAAGTGACTCTTTTAACCACATCATTCCACATTTCTCCATTTTGTAAAACTCCTTTCCTGAGTCTTCCTATTCCACTGGAAGCTAGAAAAAATATGTAATGTAAGTATAAATTGTCAAAATTCCTAAGTTTACCTTGTTTGTGATTATCTTATAAACCATGAATATATCTTAACTATCTTATAAACTATGAAAACACACATGCACACACACACTTTTACCCATACTTTCTGTACTTCTTTTAACTCTTGTCATATATAAAGCACTTCTGTCAGGGAAGATGTTTCTCCATTGGAATTCTTGGCTTTACCAGTTCAAATGTTCAGAGAGAAATCTGAATGTAACTGAAGAAGTTCAAAGTAATTCTTGTCATAGCATACTTCTTGCATGCTGTAGCTTATTTTTTAACAAAAGAATTGAATGTGAACACTTCATGCAGTTATTCAGCATGGGAATCAGTGAAATTTTACATAAACTAAAGTGGATTTTAAACAGTCATTCTGAATGGTTTACCAGGTTTTCTTTTCTTTTTTTTTTTTGTATTATTTTTTTCTATGTAGGAAACTTTCATTCAGATTTACCTGGTACTTTTCATTTTCATGTTCTTCTTGAAGAGCTTGTACCTTAGAAGACCACTTAACTTCCTACATAAAACAAAAATGATACTTTGAACAATAGCTTAACTTTACATTGCTTAATTTTGTTTTATTGAAATCCAAGTTATCAACTTGTGTCTAACACACAATCTAAATAAAATCCCAATATGAACTGCTGCACCAGAAAAGCAGACATGGAGATTAAAAGCTGGTGGTACTGGCATAATATCATTATTTGTTACACTACATTACCATTAGAAGGAGAACATGTTGTGGCAGTTATTAAGTAAGTCCACATTGTTTATACTAAGAAAGTAAATTTAAACGGGTTATCTGAGACTAGAATCACACTGTGAAATTACTTTTGCTTTCTGTGCCCAAGTTGGTTGCCTAGATCACTTCATGTTCATATTGGAGCTACTGAACCAGCTTAGTTTGAGACTACAATAGACATTATGAACTAATTTAGTTTGTAATTTTAATGTCTGGGATCTTACTAATCATGCACCTGGCTCTGAGGTTCTAGAATACTTATCAAAAATCAGATTCCAAGCATTTGTGGAAAACCCTTTTTTTGGGGGATGGGGGTGGGAAGAGAAGGGTATCCCAGAGGTTATGACATTAAGGAGAGGGATTCTCCATTCAGATGAAAGAAGACAAATATTAAGTCCAACTCATGTATATATTAGGCACACTCTAGAACAGTGATGGCTAACCTTTTTGCCATCGCATGCCAGGAGGGGGGGGGGGCGGGGAGGGTCACACACACACGTGCCCACACTGATAATTCTATGCACCCTGCCCTGCGCGTGCAACCCCCCTCTCCCCCCCCACCCTGCTCCTGGCACACGATGGCCTGGTAGGCCCTTTTTTCTTTCTTACCTGGTTCCAGATCCTCTCTATTTATCTGGGAAGGGCGAAAACAGCCTTTCTCAATCCCTCGGAGGCCCTCCAAAGGTCTGAAACGGCCCATTTCCCACTCCCGGTGGGACAGGAAGTGACTTTTTTGCTGTCCCCAGCCTCTCTAGGAGTCTCTGGAGCAAAAAACGTCACTGCCTGTCCCATCGGGAGTTGAGAAATAGGCCTTTTCAGGCCTTTGGAGGGTCTCCGAGGCAGTGGGAAAGGCTGTTTTCGCCCTCCGCGGATGCCTAGAGGGGATCTGGAGCCAGGTAAGAAAGAAAAACGGGCCTTCCCCACCCACCACCCCTTCAAGAGGCAGGAAACAACCTGTTTCCCTATTTCTGGTGGGCCCAGAAGGCCCGAAAATCAGCTGGCCGGCACGCACATCCGCGCCAGAGCTCAACTGGCGTGCCCACTGATATGGCTACGTGTGCCATAGGTTCGCCATCACGGCTCTAGAACAAGACAGAAAGCTGAAACTACTTTTTACCAATTAAAAGCACAACTGAGTCTGAATCTGGAAGAAAATACATTAAGATAATCTGAACATTCCTGAGAGATACAATTCTGCCTTCACTCGCCCAAGTCCCCAAATGAATTGTAATCTCAATCATCCCCAACCAACGTGCTCATTCTTGGCTTTATTGGGAATTGATTGAAAATGTGTTCAACTTACAGGGACATGAGGGAAGACCAAATGCACATAAATTCTGTCTCCCTGTTTAAACCAGAAACCTGGGGCCTGGAGTCTGAAGTCACAGTGCCTGACATTTATATTAAATTACCTGTTTTTCAAGAAGCTGCATTACGTTCTGATGATCTGTAGCAATCCGATGTTTCTCATCTGTTAATTCAACGGTATCTTTTAAAGTGCCTAAATTGGATTTCAGATGTTGGTTGGACTTTTGTACCTCTAGCAAATGCTAATAGGGATACAACAGCAGCAATCAAAGTAAATTCAAAATTCTCTTTGGAAAAATAAATAAACTGGCATATTCTGCTAGAAAATACTTCTAAAAGGCAAGGTATTTTTTTGCAATCTCCACCAATCCCCAAAATCTAGCCATTTTCTTGAACTCTAATTACTTACATATTAAACCACCCCACAAATATAAAGTACAATTATTTGTTTTTAAATTCAAAGGAATAGGTGCTCAATCCACACTTTCAGAACCTTTTCAGTAAAAAATAATGAATATGTGGCAGAGGTGGTATTCAGCAGGTTCTAACCAGTTCTGGAGAACCGGTAGTGGAAATTTTGAGTACTTTGGATAACTGGTAAATACCACCTTTGACTGACCCCACCCCTATCTATTCTCTGCCTCCCGAGTCCCAGCTGACTGGAAGGAAATGGGGATTTTGCAGTAACCTTCCCCTGCCACACCCACCAAGCCATGCCCACTAAGCACGCCTACCAAGCCACACCCACAGAACCAGTAGTAAAAATTTTTGAATCCCACCACTGATATGTGGGGCAAAAGGGGAGAGAAGCGATAGCCTTCCCAATTGAAGGGGTTCTGATGGACAGTCTTAGCAGCTGCAGATGAAAATAATCCTTGGCTTGCACACATCAGGAATAGGGGTACAGTGGGAAAGGAAGGAATTTGTGGCTGAAAGACAACCTGTAAGCTCAGATTTTTATAAAGTTCTATGCCTTTTCCAAAATTTAAAATATAAATCATAATAAACTGCAACATTACTCTATAGAGTAATTTCTCAGCTACTTACATTTTCTAATTCTGAATTTTTTGCAGTTAATTCTTTAAATTCCTTCATAAACATCTCTTTCACCTTCTCAAGTTCACGGGCCAATTTTTCCTTTTCTTCCTCTTTCCATTTGTGAAATAAGTGCCGAATCTCCTCCTCTTTGGATCGGCGATCTTCATATTCCTGAAATTGAATGAAAAAGCTATTTTAAGAATTCCAGAAAGTCCTTTTCTACAATTCCTGCCTTTTGATCAGGATGCTTATTCCAAACCAACGAAACCTTATCATAAATTAATGTGATATGTGGATTGTAAAATATTCTGATCTAACTAGAGGATTGCTGATCAGTGAAAAAGTGAAAAAGGTTTGTAGGGAGAGATAATGGAATGTGTGATGCGTGAAAATGTATATTATATATCCTTTTAACCTGGCTCATTGCTAGAACAGGTTTTTGATAAAATCTATGGGCAGGATAGACAATTCTGTGAAGTTTCCCAAAGAACATAAAAAAGAGGTGCAGATTTTATATGCAACCACCAAGTCTAAAATAGTCAATCATCTTTTTCCATCTACATTTCATTCTGTAAAGTGCAAAAATACCAAACAAGGCTAGTCATTTTCTTCTTTGAATGTTGATATTAGTTTAGACTTATAATCTTAATTAGTAATGTATAATTGGATGGCATCTTAAAACTGAGCCTTACAGAATGTGCCCTACCTTAGACAGTTTGACTATATGGGCATGTTGTTCAGCTTCTAATTGAGACCTGGTAAGTTGCAACTGCTCCTTCAGTTGGTTGATCTCCTCCTCAAGTTTATAAGTCTGTGATTTTTTCTTCTGATCTGTTTCAAAGAATGTATAATGGTGATAGTGCCCGTTAATATACTTCAGAGAAATGCAGTTCTACTTACAGACATTTGAAGCATTATTTCTTCCTGTGGATTATAATACCAAGTACTTCCTCAAGATATCACCATCTAAAGGATGTAACAGGGACTCCTCCAAGTTACTTTAACAGTAAACATTCTATAAAAGCTACGGAATACTTTTATAATCATTCATTCAATGTACTTTGCAAATACTAGCCTGCAAGAAAATTCCTCATTATCGGAGTTTTCATTTCATTATCACTTTTTCTTCCAAATATAACACACTCCAGCCATGTCCTAGATCAGAGTGGACACTTCTATATGTCCCTGTACTAGAGCTCACACCTTTCTTTCACATAGAACATGCTGTCTGGGATTGCCAATAGTAGTTGTTCGGGAACATCTAGGGCCACAGCTTTCCTATTCTTCTTTTTGGAATGAGCAACGGAAAGGAACAGGAGTAACTCCTTCCTCAGCACAGTTGAATTCCATCACAAATAACAATAAATAGAAGTATTATCCAATCTTAAAGCATAATCACCATAAGTTAACAAATAAAATAAATAACATTTGGCATATTCCTCTTCAACCATTTCGACCAAATTCTGTTCAACCACAATGCTGAATAATTTTTATGACAGACACCCTGTCAAACTGAACCCAGGACCAACACAGCCTTACTCTTCTGTTTTACTTCATGAAATCTTTTCCTTTTTCTTATCATATACATCAGGGGTGAAATGTAAAATTTGTTACTACCGGTTCTGTGGGCGTGGCCAACTTTTTTTTTTTGTTTAACTTTTCAAAGCATTTTTTCTAATGCTTTGAAAAGCCTCTGCCAATCAGGCAACTCAGCTGGGATCGTCAGAGACTTTTCAAAGCATTTTTTTAAATCACCTCTTCGGCCAAGAGGTTGCAGAAAAAAATGCTTTGAAAAGCCTGACGATCCCAGCTGAGCCGCGTGATCATCAAAGGCTTTTTTTTTTACTTTTAAAAGCATTTTTTCATCGGAAGAGGTTCTAGAAAAAAATGCTTTTAAAAGTAAAAAAAAAAAAAAGCCTCTGATGATCGTGCGGCTCAGCTGGACCGGGGGGCGGGGGGGGGGGATTTTTGTTACCAGTTCTCCGAACCACCCGCCGCCATCGCTACCAGATTGGACAATCCGGTCCGAACTGGGAGCATTTCACCCCTGATATACATGCATAAAATAAATGAATAACTAAGCTCCGAGTGCCCTGATGACATCATAGTCTGTAAATAATCTGTGATATCCTCAATCAGTCTTCAATGCAAACACTTTGAACCATTCAGATCCCTCCTTCTGCCAAAAATTCAACCCTACAGAAAAAAGCAAATATGTGTAATGAATATTGTGAGGCAATGCTCTTCACATCAACTTTCACTCTTCTAGAAATGTTAAATTGCAGGTGTAGGCTGCAGAAATCCATAGGACCATTAGATAGCAGCAAAGACTTTTTTGCAAGCTAAAACTATTAACCTAAGTTTCTCTTTATCCATATTATTGTGATATTAAATTTAAATTTGTGTAAGAGAAGCAACTATATCTGAGAAGGCAATTTAGCTCCTAAATATCATATACAATCATCTATTTTTGAGCTAGCTCCTTAATACAAATCCACTGCAATTTAACCAGTCATAAACTGCAGTAATTGGAAGAAAACAATTTGTTCAAAAAGTAGAATTCAGATAGAATGTCTTTGATTTTCTTTTGCTTTATGCAAATACTTTTAAACTATGTCCAATCATGTCCCAGAAAATTATATCGTTATATCACAGAAAAAAAGTTACTACCTGTTACATTGCAGGAAAGGAAATTATGTCCAATTATCCAGAAAACAAAAGCCTATCGAAAACAATAGATTTGCTTAATGACTATAGTGTTTGCTTAATGAAATTGGGTCAGTCATGTGATGACCTGCTTTACAACCATAATGACTTATGCCCTTAAGTGCCAGACTCTGTTCCGGTTGTAAGTCGAGGATTAGCTGTAGATCCTTTCCTCTGATCATAAACAAAAAATTAAAACTCACTAAAAAATAAAATCTAAATTTAAAAAACACTAAAGTTAGATAATGTTTTATATATGCAAACTGTTCAAACTGCATTTGTACAATTCACATTAGGTTAATAAGGGCCCTAGTAGGTGCTCACATATTGGCAAGAAGTAACAAATGTGCTGGATTTCCTAATAATTAAACGGCTCTCTAAACGACGTCTCCTCCAAGTTCTCTAAATAGCATCTACTGCATTAGTTTGCTTTTTTTCAAACAAGAAAAATTATGGATTGGATGTCAGTTTTGAAATCTATTTATTAAACACTCACCAGTGACTGGTTCTTCTGAATGGCGACGCTGCAAATGACTATGCAGGAAGGAGGAGTTCATAAAGGCTTTGTCACAAAACTGACACTGTAAAATAAAAGTTTGGTTAAACAACATCTGTGAAACTAAGGATATTTATCTATGTATGTTTATTTTTATCTCCGTATGATTTGATGTTTGTCATTATTTTGAATGACAGTTTTGTTCTAAAAACAAGTGCCATTTAAGTAATTTAATGGTAGTTTTATGGTGCAGAAAATTCAATCCCGAAACAAAAGGACTGAAAAAGACTTCTGATTAAAATGCATAAATATTACAAATGTTACAAGCATATGCTTTTAATATGCTTTTAAAAGTACAATGCATAAAAAGAAACTTAATTCTTCTAAATCACTACTGGTGACAGCTGCTGGAAATACCCAGTTGATGTGGGTTAGTCTTGAAAGAATCCTTGGATGGAAGGAAATTGAATAGTGACTAGACAATTCATGCTCCACTGATATCATCACATGAGCATGAGGATGCTGCAATAATCGTAAGTATGAAAAACAATCATAAATCACTTCTTTCAATGGCATTCTGAGATCAAACTAATGTTGTAAGTTGAGGAGTACCTGTATATTATCATTATCATGTAGATTCAAACTAGCATAATTCACACTGTATTACACTTAATTAGGTTATGGCAGATGAAACTGAGTACCGGATTCTTGGTTTCAATTCTGCTGCAATGTACAAAGACTATACAGTAGGGGCATTATAGCACAATTCAGAAATGTCTGAAATTCTGCCAGTGGACAAGGTAAGCAAAAGTCAACAATTCTGTGCAACTCTTTTAAAATTTTGAGCAGAAAGAAGTGACAGAAAGGATTATCCCATCAACGTAATTTAATGACTTTAAGAGAATCGCATTATTGAATGTATACAGGGCAGTGATTCACTTAACCAGTGACAAGGTCATCAAATGAGGCAAAACTCAACAACTATTTCTCTACCTTCAAAAATAGTCCCCAATACTTTGCTTTGCTTTATTTACAGTATTTGTGATTCCTAGGTATCAAAGCAAAAGATTAACTTGTAGTGGGGCTTCCTCACAGGCCAATATTCAGAACAGTATCTGATTTGAGACCATTCATACTGAGTTCAAATCATCAAGTTCATAACCAAACCTACTCCACCACCACCCCCCCAAAAGGGGGGGAAAGATGCTGCAATCCTGCATTTATACGGACACAACAAAATCAAACGGCCTTTGAGTCACATCAACTTTTATGTTGCCTTGGCAAGATGGCTGCCATGGGACATTTTTTTCAACCTCCCAGGGCTGCCCCCAAGAAGTAACCGAAGCCGGGGTCTGCTTAGCTTTCCAGCTCTGCCAGATTTTGCTGTATCTCACCTCAGGCTCCTTGGTACTCTCTGAGCTTGGTTGTTTTCTTGCAGACCTTTCATTACCCAAATTAGGTAACATCACTGCACTGATGATGTTAAACTTGTTTGGGTAATGAAAGGCCTGCAAGAAAACAACCAAGCTCAAAGAGCATCAAGGACCCTTCAGGCAGTGGTGAAATCCAATTTTTTTTACTACCAGTTCTGTGGGTGTGGCTTGGAGGGCGGGGAAGGAGAAGGATACTGCAAAATCCCCATTCCTCCCCACTCCTGGGGAAAGGATATTGCAAAACCTCCATTCCCAACCTGCTCCTGGGGGAAGGATACTGCAAAAGCTCCATTCTCACCCCACTCCAGGGGAAGGATACTGCAAAACCCCCATTCCTCTACACTCATGGGGGAAGGATACTGCAAAATCTCCATTCCCATCCCACTCTGGGGCCAGCCAGATGTGGTGTTTGCCACTGCTCAAAATTTCCGCTACCGGTTCTTCAGAACCTGTCAGAACCTGCTGGATTTCACCCCTGCCTTCAGGTCAACCCTGGGCTACCAATTTTCTCCTTTACAGGTAGTCCTCCAGTTACGACCATAATGGAGCCCAAAAATTTATGTTGCTGTGTTAATTTAAATATTACTTTATGTTAACATTAGTTAAGTGAGCTTTGCCGCATTTTACGAATTTCCTTGCCACTGTTGTTAAGTGAATCATTGCATTTAAGTTAGCATCATGTTTGTTAAAGTGAATCCAGATTGCCCATTGACTTTACTTGTCAGAAGGTCGTAAAAGCTGATCCCATGACCCGGCAACCGTCATAAATATGAAGCAGCTGCCAAGCATCTGAGTTTTCTGATCATGTGACCATGGGGATGCTGCTGCAATGAATCTTCAGAGAGGCGCGGCATATAAATTGAATTAATTAAATTAAATTAAATATAAGGCATAAGCAATGATTGTTAAATATAAGTCAAATATAGGTCATAAGTCACTTTTTTTCAGCTCCACTGTAACTTCGAAAGGGTCACTAAATGAACTGTTGTAAGTCGAGGACTACCTGTATTAATATCCCACCTCCCCAAATCCATCAGTAGCTCCACGATTAGGAGCCCAGACAGCCAGCCGACCTGATGATAGGTGGCTCCAGCCTGGAGCATCATCTGCTGGGTGGCGATCATCTTCTTGCGGCGCTTGCACTCCTCCTTGAGCAGCCGGATCTGCTGGGCCCCGCGGGCCACATCCTTGGCCAGCAGATCGCGGTGAGCATCGGCGGCCCGAAGCAATTCTTGCCCGGCGCGGAGTTGGGCGCTGAGGTAATCCTGGGAGTGGAGCAGGTACTCGAGGCAGAGCTGGGCCAGGCGCAGGAGTTTGAGCAGCAGAGGGTCGGCGGGGCCCTGGCAGTGAGGGCAACGCTCGCGGCCGGCGTTGCAGAAGGTGACGTGCTCCAGGTGCTCCTGCAGCACCGCCACGTTCACTTCGGCCGCCACGCGGTCCACTTCCACTGCGCTCAGGCGACGCCAATTCGGGCCTTCGTGCCGCGGGCGGAATTGGAAAGGAGGCAGGGCCGTCCCGGGCGGCGGAGAGGTCATCGCCGCCGCCGCCATTCGAACCGGCGGGTCCGCCTGTTGGGACAGAAAGAAACGGGGGTCCCGCACCGCCACCTGCCGGGGGTGTCTTCGCCGGCCTGGCGGGCGCCGCATGTCTTCCCCGTTGCCGCGGCAACTGAGGCGGCGTTGCCGGAGTGTCACACGAGGAGGGGGTCCCGGCTAACCGCCCACGGACAGGCCTCTCCGACCTCGCGGCTAATGCATTTTTCCCGCTTTGGCATCCTTCCTTTCCTTTTTTTTCCCCCCCAACGGGCGGGTCCCGCGCTGCCTCCCACAGTTATCCCTCTTCTCGATTTCAGGTGCTTGAAGGCGTTTGTGAAGGCCACGCGCCTTCAAGTGCCCCGTGGGTATGAGAAAAACGCTGCTTCAGAAACCGAGCTTCGCCTTCAACCTCCCCGCTGCCAAACCGGGCTGAGGAAATCTGGAGGGCCGCTGGATGGCAACAGAACGAAGCAGGAAAACTCCCTGCTGCCTTTTTAGGCTGTTAGGGGCACCAGGTGGGCTTTGGCTGGCCTACCTGGCAGAGGGGGGTAACCTCCCCACACACACACACACCCAGATTTAATTGTTTTACAAACTCCCTGTCATAAAAAATAAATTTCCATTGCATTAGAGCAGGGTAAAGTTTATTCCCTGTCCCTGCAAAGTTTCCCAAACTAGGAGGAATCACTAGTCTCTAGGTTTGAATCATATGCAAGCAAAATCGCCAGTTTCAGCTTTGGCACATCCAAAAGTAAAGGTAAAAAAATGCATTAAAAACAATTAATTTTTGGTTGCCCACTGAGACTTCAGATCAAGAAAAAGAAGGCGAAGTTGAATGCAAACATCACAAACTCTTAATCCTAATTTCAGGGAGATTATCACTGGATTTGTTTTTGGAAGCATCACTTTTATTGTAAGCACCCATTTTGCACTTGCAACACTATAATCACTCCTAATTTCTGAAGCATATAATATATCATCTGACATATAATAATCTAATAATACTTCAATGCAATGGCACTCAACAATGTTTAAGATGCAGTCATATATACTGCTCAAAAAAATAAAGGGAACACAAGCAGAAGACATCCGAGATCTGAATGAATGAAATAGCCTTATTAAATACTTTGTTCTTTACATACAGTAGTTATACACTGCTCAAGCAACTAAAGGGAACACAAAACTACTGTATGTAATGAACAAAGTATTTAATAAGGCTATTTCATTCATTCAGATCTCGGATGTCTTCTGCTTGTGTTCCCTTTATTTTTTTGAGCAGTGTATTTATGACACGAGGAAAATCATTATCATTGATGTAAAAACAAGCTTCCTATGACTTACTTCCCTTGCTTTGCATTTCCAACATTTTTTGTCCAAATTAACACAAGGAAAATGGTTGGTTAATTTGGATTTAACTTGTGGTTTGCTGATAAACCAGTTGCCTATTATTGTGAGGATTTCTATATTATACAATATAAATTAAATCATCGTTCGGCAGCTCCCTCTGACTTCAATATGATTCTCTGTGATTACAGTCAGATACATTCAAATATGTAAATTACATATTTACAGATACTCGCACAATTCTATCTCTGATGAATAGAGATAGAGATTGCCACCTGCAATTACATAACAGTGCATGCCCCTAAAATGGAAAAGGGGGAACTACAATATTATTTTTTATCCAATAAAAGCTCACGTTAAAAAAGCCAAATGAATATTGATCCAATATGCAGCTCAGCCGCATGGTTTATTGCTGTAATCGGGGTGTAAAAAAAAAAAAAGGCACCGCAATTCGAAGCACTCCTTTCCCTAGAAGTTGGGAAAGCTAAGCAAGACAGCGAGGACATGCTCGAAATCAAGCTTTATCCCAAAAGCCAAGTCCAATTGCAAAGTAAGAGGGAAGCGAGAGCTCCCTGGCTTTTAGAGAAGAAGCAAACGGGTTTCCCGCCAGCCCCGCTGCCCTCCTGGGTTCACACTCCCAAAGCCGGGGCTGCAGAGCCAGAACAGGCTCCCTCTGCTGGGTGAGATGCGGGAAGATGCCGTCGCGAAGAAAGGAGCTGTGCAGGGGATCGGCCGGCGGCAGAGCCGGGATAAATCAACAGCCCACGCGATTTGCTCAACCGCATTGAAAGGCTCTCCCTTCCCCGAATGCGGCGATCCACCCGATCGCTGCTCCCCTTTCGCTGGGATCTCGATTCGCTCGCCTCACCTGGATCAGCCGACGTTCCAGAGAAGCGGCTTCCTCGGCTCCCCAACCCCGCCTCCTGCTCTTGCGCATCCCGCAAGCGATCGCACGGCCCCCAGCCTTAAGATGCTTGGGCGCTCCGCGGTTTTCCGCCCGTCTTTCCCCCCTTCCTCCCGCTCCTCCAATCCGATTATCCCCAGGCGGGGTGGAGCGAACGGAGGCAAGGACAGGCCTTGGTTTCGTGGCCGGGAGAAAGACCGGGATGCAGAAGAAGAAAGTAGCTCCTTCTATTCCTCCGGGAGTAAAATTCCAGAAGTGTGGCTGGGATTAATTTGGGATCCGCCGATCATTGCCGAGGAAGCCGAGCGCGGCCGGGTGCATGCTACGGATTTGCAGAGTTGGCTTGATGCAGAAGCTGCTTCTGTGCAAACCGGTCTCAAATGCATCGATGCCTAAATGTGGTGTCGAGCCAAGCTGTTCGTAAAGACTCACCTTTCAGGGCAATCGTGCAGAAAAGGGCTGACTTTACCTTTTTCTACTTGATCGGTTGACCCACAGGCTGTAGGGGCCTCAGCCAAATATTGTCCAAAGTCAGACATTGGTCAGCTTCTGAGTTGGGACAGGCTGTCCATGGGATCCATGGGCAGGATCTTTTGGCACATCCAGTTGCTGGTTTTACCAAAAATGAAAAGAAAATCCGAAGCTGCAAGTTCAATGGGAACAAGGAACCTAGGAAGCATGAACATGGGAAAACTCAACAAGTGAATGTTGAAATGAATCAACCACACCTTGATTTCTTAGACATCAGTGAACTGGGATAGACCGGAAGTGGATACTTTCAGAAAGAAGTTACCTGGACACAAAACACAAAGCCTTTCATAGCCAGAAAATGTATTGCAAGAACAGATGTTGAGTACAGTGTAGCTGAATACAAGTTGGACTTGAAAATACATAATCAGTTGTCATAACCTTTTAGCTCAGCACCTCGGATTATGCCAAATTTTCTGATCTAGAGGAGGATAGTGATGGCTTCTCCCCTTATCACCATTTTCTTGGGTTGCCACATATTCCCCTCCAACACCTCTTCACAAGCCTGCTGCCTTCATGTGCTGCCTTGGAGGATGATAACCCATTGCCTTTATTAAATATAATTAGACAAATATAATTAAACAATTTCAGAAATATTTCCTTACCTAACACTCATAAACCCCTGTACAATTTCCACAACACTTGCTGCATGTCCCTGTACCGTTGTGCCCCTCTACACAATCTCCCCAGCCCCATATGGCAGGGGTGGGCAAATGTGGCCCTTTTACAACCTGTGGACTTCAACTCCCAGAATTCCTGAGACAGCTTTCTGGGTGTTGAAGTCCACAGGTTGTAAAAGGGCCACATTTGCCCACCCCTGCCATATGGCACTGTTCTGACCCAGCCTTAGCAGAAACAAGAAACAGACTCTTTGTCACCAAAAATTCTTTATTTACCTCTTGTGATTGCATTCACCCACCAAAAAATCCAGGCAATAGTCCTTCAAGGAGTTAATTGCAGTAACAGACCTTATCAGTTCCTTGCTATAATTTCAAGCCCCAAGGCCATGAGCTCCCAAGGCCTTGAGCTCCCAGCCAAAAGGCTGCAAATTAAGTTCTGGCAAGCAGTCTTTGATGCATGAAACACAATGAGCAAAATCTTCAGAAATACAAATTCTTGTTTCCTACGACAACCACTCCCCTTTCCTTCTATTTATTCCCCAGTCAGGGAGGGACTATTCAGCAGCCACGTGTGCTTTGCTTCCCAAGAAGACTCCTTGTCCTCCGTTGTTCACCTCCTAACTGCTCTGTGCATATATGCATCTGGAACAGGCCCCAGCTGTTCTTCCTTCTCACTTATATCAGTCTCCAAAGGCAGCTGCTTCTCTGGTGGCTGGGAAATGTCATACGGCCCTGGCTCTATGTGTCCGAGGCAGAGCATCCATCAGAGCCTTTCCCAGACTCCAGCACTGGGCCAAATTCCTCCCCAACCTCCTCATCCTCTGAGTCTGCCACCAGCTCCACTGGTAGCTGGTAGGCCACAACATGCACCTCTTCAGCACACCTTAAAGGGAGATCCAATCTAGGAGAAATTTCCTCACAGTGAGAACAGTTACTCAGTGGAACGGCTCACCTTCAGAAGTTGTGGGTGTTTCATCACCGAAAATTTTTTAAAACAGATTGGACAGCCATTTGTCTGAAATGATATTGGATCTCCTGCTTGAGTAAGGGGTTAGACTACACCAGGGGTGTCAAACTCAGATTTCATTGAGGGCCACATCAGGATTGTGTTTGACTTCAGAGGGCTGACGTGGGCATAGCCAGGCTGGGCATGGCCAGCTCGACATCACTCATGTCGGGGGCACCTGTGGTGGCCCAAGCACTTTGCCAGCAAAAACGGGTTCCTGAGCTCCATTTTTGTCTGCGATGGACTCCTGTAACCCTCTGCCAGTGAAAACAGAACACGGGAGGGCCACCCGCAACCCTCGTGAGTTCTGTTTTTGGCTGCAACGGCCTCCTGCAACCTTCTGCCAACGAAAACAGAGCTTGGGAGGGCCACATGCGGTCCTCCAGAGTTCCATTTACCCTAGCAGAAGCACCTCGGGTCAGTCCTAAAGCTGTTTCCAGGGCGGCCCTGTGGGCCAGATCTAAGCACCCCGTGGGCCGAATCCACCCTGTAGACCTTGAGTTTGATACCCCTGGACTAGATGATCTCCAAGGTCCCTTCCAACTCTTTTTTTTATTATGTGACCCCCAAGTGGAGCACTATTGGCTTACGACCTCCATTTGTATTTAGTTGTTAACTGAATCACCTATGGTCGTTAAGTGCATATGACTGCATCTTGAGATTTTCCTACTGTGTTCTCCACTAACTCTGCTTGTGGGAAGCCAGTTGTGAAACAAAAAAATGATGATCATGTGACTTGGAATGCTTCACTGGTCATAAATGTGAGGATTGGTCACAAGCTGTTTTTTATACCATTGTAAATTGCTAAATAGGATATTTGGTAAGCGAGGACTATTTTTGTATCTTAGTGCAAATACTACCTTAGTATTGAGATGGCAACTACTGTATTGGGTTGCAGACTGGGAAGTTGTAAAATGTTGTGTGAGAAACCAGCAGCAAATGGCTGTAATATTTTATGACTGTTCACATCAGCAGCAGTGGTAGTGGATTGCCCCCAGTTTGGTCTGGTTCTTGCGAACCGGTAGTAAAACCAGAGGGAGTCTCTGCCCACTCACCCGGATGTCATCATAGACGATCTGCGCATGCGCAGAAGCTTGGCATGTGCGCAATCCCATTGCGAACTGGTAGTAAAGGTAAGTAGAACCCACCCCTGATCAGTAGGATTTGAATTAGACTTGAAGGTGTCTTTAGCCTTTATGAAAATAACTCATTTGCATAAATTTCCCAAATTTAAAAAGGGATGCAGATATGTACTGAATCAGTGAAACAATTGATTTCTTACATTTTATAAAATACCCACATGGGGTCAGATACATAAGAGACATGATAGAAACCATGCCTTCATTCAGGCAAATATTGTAATAGCCTAATCATCTTTGTTGCTCTTCTCTGCACTCTTCCTAGAATCTCAATGTCTTTTTTATATCAGAACTGGAATCTTTATTTATTACTGGTATTTATTAGATTAGTTTGCCACCCATCTCACTTCGAGATGACAGAATAGATAGAATAAGAATAGAATAGAATACAGTAGAGTAGAATAGAATAGAATAGAAAAATGATGGGATGGGATGGGATGGGATGGGACAGAACAGAACAGAACAGAATAGAATAGAACCTGGAAGGGACCTTGGAAGTCTTCTAATCCAGCCCCCTGTTCAAGCAGGAAAAACTATATCATTTCAGATGATTCTGGGCTTTTATTCTAAGTGTAGTTTTACCAAGGCAGTATATATTTAAAGTGATCCCAATACTAATATTTAACGAGATCTCTGTTGATTGCAGTCCAGGACTGAGACTGAAATGTGACTAACTGGTTACTTGATCTTATACTTTCCATCTGATTTGAGTAATTAACAGTTGTTTCCCAGGATAACAACCTGCCGTGGAGCTTTAATATAGTCTTCAGCGTTTTCCTGCGTACGGTCACAAGAAAAATCCCGTGAAAGTCAAAGATTTTGTCTTTCTGGAGAAGTTTTAAAAAAAAAAAACTAATAAGGTTTTCTCAGCCGCAAACGTCGTTCTTCCGCTCGCCTTTTACTGAGCCGCAAACGGGGACGAAGTGAGGGCGCTTGTTTCGTCAGCTCAGCTTCACCTGCCCTTAACGCGCATACTCGAGCGAAAGTGGGCGGAAACTTTTGACAGTAGCCTCTCCTGCTTTCCACGTTCACCTAGCGAGAGGCGGGACGGCGGACGGACCAGCCAATCAGAGCCTCCCACGACCCACCCCGGGGATCCTGGTTTAGAATGTTAAAAGAGTTTCCAGAGTTCTCCGAGGTAAACTTTCCCAAGCGAGTTCGGCGGGTGGCTGCGGGCCGTCATGGTTTCTCCTCGGACTTGCGTTCACAAGCTGGGCTCGACGCTTCCGTTACTGTTGGTGCTCTGGGATCTCCACTACGAGGGTGAGAGAAAGTTTTGCTGCTGGTTTGGCAATTGTTAACGTGGGAAATTTAGGGACTTAGGCTAGAGAAGGGAATTGCGGCGGGGCGGAGGCAGAAAGGCGTATGTTGGGGTGAAGGGAGTTGATAGAAACGGGTTAAAGTGCTTGCATTATAAATCATCTTCCTATAGAGCAGGGGTCCCCAAACTTGGCAGCTTTAAGACTTGTGGACTTCAACTCCCAGAATTCTCCAGCCAGCTATGCTGGCTGGAGAATTCTGGGAATTGAAGTTCACAAATCTTAAAGCTGCCAAGTTTGAAGACCTCTGCTATAGGGCTAAAAACATGGTCTCGCTTTGGATCGTCGCAAAGGTGGAAGTTACAACCTTCCTTGTAGAGAGGGTTACAGTGAAACTCCTTTGGAAAGAAAACGAGTGTTTCTCAACCTTGAAGGTGTGTGGACTTCATTCCCCAGCCCCATATTACTAGATAAATATCTAAACTGGAGATTAAATGTTTAATTTAAAAAAAATATTTGCTAGACCAATTCTCGGATACAGCTCATCTGTCCGGAACCCGCACTGCATATCGGACATAAATACAATCGAGAGAGTCCAGAAATATTTCACGAGAAGAGTCCTCTATTCCTCTACCCGCAATAAAATACCTTATGCCACCAGGGTTCAAATTTTGGGCTTAGACAATTTAGAACTATGCTGACTTCAGTCTGACCTAAGCGTAGTATATAAAATTATCTGCCACAAAGTCCTACCTGTCAATGACTACTTCAGCTTCAACCACAACAATACACGAGCAGATAATAGATACAAACTCAAGGTAAACCACCCCAAACTCAATTGCAGAAAATACGACTTCAGCAACAGAGTGGTCAATGCCTGGAATGCACTACCTGACTCTGTATTTTTTCCCCAAACCACCAAAACTTTAACATTAAACTGTCTACTGTTGACCTCACCCCATTCCTAAGAGGTCTGTAAGGGGCGTGCATAAGAGCACCAGCGTGCCTACCGTCCCTGTCCTAATGTTTCCTCTTTTTTATCTATTTTATGTATCCAATCTATGTTTATACTTATTACCTAATACGTTCTTGACAAATACAATTTAAAAAAATATTAGATATTAGCTGGCTGGGGAATTCCGGGAGTTGAAGCCCACATCTCTTCAAGTTGCCAAGGTTGAAAAAGCATTGATATAAATGGTACAGTTCTGCTTTTGACAAGTGGGATCAAATTAATGACGTTGAAAAGGTTCATGAAGAAGGGGGAAATATCTATCCCCGAGGGAAGTATTGTCCTTACAGGAAAAGCTCAAAATATTCTAACGGTAGCTTCTGTTCTCATGGAACTGTAGGTGGTTATTAGATAGTTGGCATTTGCAGGTATAGTCCTGGGACCATAACTCTAAAATTAAAATGTTGTAGCTTCTATGCAAGCTGTGCTCATTTAATCAATGCCTTTTACTTCATATGAATTGTGTTTAGGAATTTAGCCCATGAACTGGTAAATGCCCATTTTCTGTTTTGCTGAAATTTGCCCAAATTTCCGAAATAATTAAATCAACCATTTAGTGGACCAGCAAAACACTGTGGACACAGTACACATGGATTTCAATAAGTCATTTGACAAAGTAGAAAACAACCTATTTCTTGGTAAGCTAGAAAAATGTGGGATAGACAGCATCACTGCCGGATGGAGTCATTTATTTATTTGTAAAATTTATTAGCCATCCATTTTACCCCACACTAACTCTGAGAGTGTTACAATATCAAAAGATAGAACAATAAAGTCTAATAATTCAAATACAAGTCTGTTAAAAAAATAAGTCTACTTAAAAAGATGGGGAGGGAGGGAGTATGATGAAAAGGGAGGAGGTAGTATCTGTTATTAATCTATGAACTACCGCCACTGGAGCCCCAAATCAACTTGTAGAGCCAGGTCTTTTGTTCTTATAGAAGGTAAGGAGGATAGGAGCTGACCTCATTCTATGAGGAGGGTAAGATGTTCCCAAGGCCAGCTTTCTCTGCAACGGCAGAGAAAGCTCTTTTCCTTGACCCCGCCAGCCAAAATACCCTGCTCGATGGAGCCCGCAAACATGGTAGCACAGGTGGGGCAGGCCAATCCCACTGGGATGAGACCAGTAGTGAAATCCAAATGTTATTACTACCGGTTCTGTGGGCGTGGCTTGGTGGGCATGGCAGGGGTGCAAAATCTCCATTCTCACTCAACTCCAGGGGAAGCCTACTGCAAAATCTCCATTCCCACCCCACTCTGGGGCCAGCCAGAGGTGATACTTGTCGGTTCTTCGAACTGCTCAAAATTTCCGCTACCGGTTCTCCAGAACCTGCTAGGTTTCACCCCTGGATGAGACAATCCTTTAAGTAGCCTGGACGCACATCATTAAAGTCTTTAAAACTAATTAATAGCTGGAATTGCACCAGGAAGCAAACCAGCAGCCAGTGCAGCTCACAGAGCAGTAGGAATATAAGGGCCACCCTTGAGGCTGCCTGCACCACTGCACTCTGCGCCAGCTGTAGCTTCTGAATGCTCTTCAAGGATAGCCCTATATGGAGTACATTGCAATAGTCCAACTTTGAGATGACTAGGTCTTGAATGACTGAACGCAGGAACTCCTGATCCAGAAGAGGCCGCAACTGGTGCACAACTCGTAATTGTGCAGAGGCTCTCCTAACTATAACTACCACCTGCTCTTTGAGCAGGGGTCACCAGTCCAGGAGGACCCAAGTTGCAGACCTGATCCATCTGGACTAGTCCCATCCCATCTAGAACTATCTATCTATCTATCTATCTATCTATCTATCTATCTATCTATTTATTTATTTATTTATTTATTTATTGGTTCGGCTTATATGCTACCCTTTTCCAGAGACTCAGGGCGGCTTACAATGCATTATGCAATAGCCTTCATACTTTTGTATATACCTGCTTAGTAGGGCTTTCAGCCCCCCCCCCAAAGCGGTGTTCTTTTTTATACAAAGTCAACTTATTGCCCCCACAAACCGGGTCCTCATTTTACCTACCTCGAAAGGATGGAAGGCTGAGTCAACCTTGAGCCTGGTGAGATTTGAACTTGCAGTAATTGCAGGCAGCTGGTGTTACTTAACAGTGCTTTAGTCTGCTGCGCTACCAAGGTTCTTGGTAAAGGTTGACATCCTGGATCTTGGGGCTCCATGCACCCAAAGCCATTTGGTCTTGCCTGCGTTCAGTCGAAGGCTGTTGTCCCCCATCCAACCACAGCCTCCAGGTACCAAGGAGGGCAGCAATAGTTTGGGAGTTTGGGTCACTAGGGGTAGAAATATAGGTATCATCAGCATACTGCAGATACCTCAACCTGTGGTGATGGATGATCTCACCCATTGGCTTCATGTAGATGTTAAAAAGGAATGAAGAGAGGACTGAGCTCTGTGGAAATTCTATTGTTAAGCATTGTGTAGAGACTAAAGTTGAAGCTTTGGTTGTTGTATTAGTTCTAGGAAGAGTAATTCAGTTATGTCATTGGTCAGTTGAACAAGTGTGTGATGCCCATATATGGAATCCAGAGGGGTTGTGTATATGTGCATGCATATTAGAGTCCAGACATGTACAGTATAGGTTGAAGCATAAATTGATTTATTGACCAATATAGTAGTCCCAATGGGTATTGCTATACCAAAGAGAAGGAAGTTCACAAGTCTTCTTTATTGATATATGCAAACCATCCCTTCCATTTGATAGATTGATTATAAGTAACTTAAGCAGCAACAATACAATAGATCATTATTGTTACAGTAATGCAACCTTTATTGATAGGCTTTATTTTTATGCATATTAAAGTATTAGTTGATGAAGTGAATAGGTTGGAGAGGCTGGTATTCCTCAGCCCATGGAAGCATTAGAGATGCCTAGGAACTCTGTGTGATCTTGAACACCACATAGTGTGTTCCACATAGGCAACATAGGCTGCTGGGAATATGGAGGCTCTGTAGACACATGTAGAGGCTACTTGGCAGTCTATTGGGAATGCTGGAGATGTGGAGGCTGGGTGGGAGGTGAAGATGCTGCTGAAGCTGTTGTGGCTCAGAGTCCTGGGAAGTGGCTACAAGAGGCTTTTTAATTTCTGCACCACCCTTGGGCTTTGGGTTGCTGAGATGCGGGCTGGTTTGGTCTTCGTGAACTATGTCTGGGCTTATGGAGGGTCCTGAGGGCTACTCTGGAGTGAGGATGGAGATTGTGGGACATGCTCAGGTACTGCTGGGCTTGGGGATGATGGTGTGCTTTTTAGGGTTTTCTGACAGCTTTGAGGCCACTGGTAGCTTGACCCAACCAGGGATCTTCCCTGGGCCTAAGAAGGGGGTGTTTTTCTGACCCTTAGGGGTTTGTGATCTTTGACCCTGATGATGGGTGGTGTAACACAAGTGTGCTCTCAGATTCAGCTTATGGTCACTCACTCATACACTCACAGGCCTGGAAAATTGCCACACTTAATCCCAAATCACTGAACAGTAAGGCACAAACGGTTCTTTAAAGTACACAGAGACCCAGTGAATTTAAAATAACAGCAATCTTTTCCTGATATATTTTTGCTCTTACAGGCACACACACTCATCCACAGTTACCCAGCGTCTACTACTAGGCAGCCAGGCACTAGCCGCCAAGTATGGGATCCCAAAACAATTCAAAACGACAGGACTGGCTCTTTTTATCTCCCAGTATTGGCGGGGAGGGGCTTTCCATGTGCTCAGGCCCAACTTTTGTCATTTTCCATTAACGACTTGGTTCTTTTCCCTGAAAGAGCTTTTCCTGGTTTTTGTCCACCCTGCCACTTTTAGGTATGGTGGCTTTGGCCTAGTCTCCGGGTGGCAAGTGGCCCTGGTTGTTCTTTCCCTAGAAGGGCTTGGACCCCTGAGGTAACCAAGTACCAGTATGGTTGAGTCAGTGTGGGACAAGATGGGTTATTGTAGCTTCCTTGTATGTTGATTCTATCTATTGATTGTATGACTCGTAAGCCTGGGAGGAGGGACCAAGATGTGGGGAGAGCTGAGAGAAACCTCGGGATGGTCACAAGCAGAGGTAGATATAGCATGAGCTATATATTGCTCATATTGCTGAGCACATTGTAAGCTGCCCTGAGTCTTCGGAGAAGGGCGGCATATAAATCAAATTAAAAAAAAAAAAAAATGAACCCAGGTGAAGGGCACATTTGGGGACATTGGACTTGCCACCTTTTCTAGCCATGCAGGCCTGATTTCATCTATTGGTGGTATTAGAGATATTGGTTATTTTTGATTTCCATTTTTTGAAAAATGCAGAAAAGAAAAGAAAAACTGATCTGTGTTTTTTTCCCACTCTTCCTTCAGGAGTACAATGTGGCATAAATGCAGAAGTAGAAAAGCAGCTTGAATTGGGAAAAAAGCTGCTGGCAGCTGGGCAGCTGGCAGATGCTTTGTCGCATTTCCATGCTGCCATAGGTAGGTACTTGAAGACTGCTGAACTTCCCTTCTAAATATATGGTTTTCGCTCCCTCTGGCCTAGATAATATGTATGAGATTAAAATTAGGGGTTGAGAAACTTATTCTTGGTGAGAATTCTAATTGCTGAATGAATGTTTTTATACTTGGTTCACAGGTCCAAAATATTCTAACTTCTCAAACAGGAATTAAGTGAAAAGGCTGGTATATTTCTGCCAGGTACATGTTGAAGTCTTATTAGCAGGGATGGCGAAAAGGATGTTCCATTTCTGATCAATTATTTGGTCTTCCACAAGAGAAAGATGTAGAATCTAAACAACCAAATTGTAAAATAATTTTCCACACATGTGAGTCTGTAGTTAGAGATTAGAAGCTGTAGCACATTGGGGCTCAACTTCCTTAAATACCCACTTCTGTAAAGCCTTTAAGCAGACTGGGATTTGATAGATGTTCTATGCATACTTCTGTTAAAATTTCATTACAGTGCCTATATTGCTGGAAATATTCCTTCCTTGAGTTATATGTGATGTCACACACAGACACACACACACTAATTGTATTCCTCCTTGTTACTTGCTCCCTTCTCCAAAGCCTTGGCTGACTTAAGGCTATGTTCTGATTGCTACTTTTTTTTTTCTTGCAGAAGGAGATGCCGATAACTACCTTGCTTATTACCGAAGAGCCACAGTATATCTAGCCATGGGCAAATCAAAAGCTGCCATTCGTGATTTAAGCAGGGTAGTCGAATTAAAGCAGGATTTTACATCGGTAAGCAGTACTTTCTATAGATTCCTTCGGGGTTGCTGGAAATGGCTTTTGGTCTTCATTTTTCTGTTGCCTTTTAAAGGGGAGTCTGTCTCTCTTCTTTTTTAGTAAGTGGTGTAATCTAACAGGAAACCTCAATTATCATACAACTTGGGGAGATTAAATATAGGCTGAAATTCTAGCTGGGGAGACAGGATTTCCATAGTACTAATTCGGCATTGAATTTGCTCTGATTACTTTGAGGAGTATTAATACCCTTGAAGATTGGGGGATGAAGTTTTTGGCATAGCTGCAAATTGCTGAAAGTATGTGCAGAGGGATTCTTAAATCCTTTTTAGATTCTTACATAGCCTTTCCTCATTATAATGCGATATACAACAGCACTATATATCCTGATGCCATTATATCAATAATATTTATAATATTTCTAGTGCTTGCAAGATGTATATTTTTAGAAACATAATGCTGATCTATATTTTGAATAACGAAGTACCATTTTTAAAAATTGGAAAGTTCTGGAGATATTGCAATTTATTTCAATATTTAGTAATTTTGTTGCCAAGAATTATATTTTTAAATTTGAATCTTATCTAAGATTCAAATTGTGATCTAGATTTTTTTAGAGTAGCATACAATAATTTAACTTTGCCTTGTGTTGAAACCAAATTAAATTCAGCACAAGTATTTTTGTGTGCATATATTTAAAAAAATCAGGACAGTAGCTATAATGCAAGAAAAAAATGAAGCAAGAATTTGATCATGCAGCTGCAACTGCCATATTGACTTTTTTGACTCCTTAGGTGTCTAACCAAAAATATTTTTTTTTCTCTCAGCAGTAATGATTTTGACATTTATTTTGCTCTTTCAATGAGACTATAATTTGAGGGAATTTCAAAGTAACCATGTACATGAAGGATTCACTTGAAAATCCTTTGAGTTTAAAAGAAAATGATTAAATTGTGCCTGCATTTGCAATGATACACTTTTGATTTTGATATAATGATATATGTAAGATGGGCTGCAAACGAGTTTAATAAATACTTTTAAATATTATTGCTAAAACATATAACTAGAAAGTGTAGAAACCATGGACGTTATGAGCCAGGGGAAGGTAAGATAATGTCTAAAATCTCCAGGATTTTACTTAATGTAATTTACGTAGAATGTACTTTTCTGTTACTTTTTTTAAAGGCGCGACTACAAAGAGGCCATCTGCTGCTTAAGCAGGGAAAGTTGGATGAAGCTGTAGAAGATTTTGAAGGCGTGGTAAGTGAAGTGCTTTCTCAAGGCAAAATTGAAGTAGCAGCTGTGATAAAAGAATTGAGCATTGTAGTCCCTGTATGTATACTCTAGGGTGATGGTTTGGTTTGGAATTTGAGTAGCTCTAGAGTCAGCGAGAAATCAGGACCATGTAAACAGTGCTACTGTCCTCCATCTTTAATTTCTTTTTAACATTGAAATGCCTAAACCCGACTCCTTTTCTGCACCAGAATATACTTAGAAAGCATGAAGGCCAGAGATTGCCAGTGGGTGTGCCATTGGGACATTTCATATCTGACTGGAAGCAGGAAAAGCTAAAAGAAGAAGAAGAAAAACACCTTATATCTCTCCCCCCCAACAAAATTAGAAGTGGAAGGGGAGTGACTTTTTGGAGTTCCAAATACACAACCAGTTTCACAGAGACAAGAAAATGGATTCAAATAACAGAATAACAGAGTTGGAAGGGACTTTGGAAGTCTTATAGTCCAATCCATTGCTTGAGCAGCAGAGCCTTATACAATTTCAGACAAATGGCTGTTCAGTCTTTTCTTACAATCCTCCAGTGATGAAACACCCAAAACTTCTGAAGGCAAACCATTCCACAGATTAATTGTTCTCACCATTAGGAAATTTCTCCTTAGTTCTAGGTTGCTTCTCTTCTTGATTAGTTTCTATCCATTGTTTCTTGCCTTGCCTTTTAGTGCTTTGGAAAATAGGTTGACCTTCCTCTTCTTTGTGGCAGCCCCCCAAATACTGAAACATTGCTATGATGTTTCCCCTATTGCTTCTTTTCACTAAACTAGACATACCCAATTCCTGTAAACGTTCTTCATATGTTTTAAGTTTAACCTCCAGCCCCTAATCATCTTTGTTGCTCTTCTGTGCACTCTTTCCAGAGTCTCAACATCTTTTTTATATTGTGACCAAAATTGGATGCAGTATTCTAAGTGTGGTTTTACCAAGGCCTTATAAAGCGGTAGTATCACTTCACATGATCTTGAGTCTATCCCTCTGTTAATGCAGCCTAGGTTGGGCTATTTCCATACAACACACCTTTATAGTTTTGCATTTAGAAAAGAAGTAATCATTATCCATACAGTTGACAAAGAGATGTTTGCTTCGTCGTGAATTTTCTTCAGATCAGTTTTTTTGTTTGTTTGTTTTTTACTTTTCCTTTATATCTTTTGCATTCCCAATATTTTCATGCCTAATTTTCAGGGGTGGGTTCTAAATTTTTTTACTACTGGTTCTGTGGGTGTGGCTTATTTTGTGGGCATGGCTTGATGGTCATGTGACAATTCTTTAGGATTTAGCAGAGGCATTTAACTGCTTGCAGAGCTGTACGGGTCTACTCATTTATTTTTGGAGGCACCGGTCTACCCATTTGTTTTTGGAGGCACCGGTCTACTCATTTGTTTTTGGAGGCACTGGTCTACCACCACACTGCCTTTTAACACTGATCAGCTGTAGGGCGGCCCTTTGAAGCCCCGCAGCAAGAGTTTAAACAGTTTTTTTCCTTCGAGCCAATCAGCTGGGACTCGGGAGGCAGCAATAGATTGGGGGTAGGGCCAAATAAAAGGTAAGAATAACGCGGGGCGGGGGGGCGGGGGGGGCGGGAGGGCCCAGCTCCCGAACAAAGAGAACCGGTTCGGTGATGTCATATTGTCACCGCTACTGGCTCGGCCGAATCAGGCCGAACTGGGAGGAACCCACCACTGCTAATTTTGATATGATTATTTTGTATGCATTCAACATTCCTCAATATAAAACAGTCAAAATGGTTCTTCAACCGATCTTGCCCTTATTGGAGCTCAGAATTCAAAATAAATATTAGGAAGCTAAAGACTGCTTGTTCTGCCTTGAAATAAAAAAAGAACACTTTATTTTGATTGCCTATTTAATGTTTGTTAAATATTATGCAACTTATTTGGTTTTTCTATATTGAGAGAAGATACATAAAATCTTTAATGCAAAAACTAGAATGATCATTTGCTAAATTGCAGCTTAGTATATTTCAGGTACAATTAGACTATTTAGAAAAATAAAATTACCTGCTCTAATTCTTACTCTAAGTAAGAAATGATGAGATTTGAAAATGGGCACCCAGCCATTTACTTAAGCTTCCCAGGTGGCAATATGTTAAAAAAATAAATCATTAGGAGAGAGTTATTTTGAATATATTTCTGAGGGAATTTTTCTATTTGTTTTCTGAATTGTCTGTAGCAGCTCCCTTCCTTATAGAAAAATAAAGAGCAGGCCTGCATTGTGGTCTTTTGTACATTGAAGTCATAATTCAAATGGATGTAGGCATTGCCAACTGATCTGCTATGGACTGGGCAGTCCCTGCCTGACTGGAAAACAGTACGGGCCTGATGGCTCAGCAGACTTAAAACATTGTGATTAACACCAGCTGTCTGCAATTACTGTAAGTTCAAATCTCACCAGGCTCAAGGTTGACTCAGCCTTCCATCCTTTCTAAGGTAGGTAAATTGAGGACCCAGTTTGTGGGGGCAATAAGCTGACTTTGTATAAATATACAAAAGTATGAAGGCTATTGCTTAACGCATTGTAAGTCGCCCTGAGTCTCTGAAGAAGGGCGGTATATAAATCAAATTAAAAAAAAAAAAGTGCAGGGTTGGTTTTAAAAAAGGGGTGGGGGTGGAAGGGTCAGCTTCACAGTAATTGTTAGCTGACTAGTAGAAGAGTTTCTAGTTGCTTTTCCCCCTTGTATCCCATCACCTGGAGAACAGGTGCTCCCATTAAGAATTAAAGCTCACAATTGGGAAAACAACTTCAATCTATTTTGTGTTCTTCCACTAGAGGCCAGCAAAGTCTGTCCTTGAGGGCTAGCTTTATTAAAACTGCATCCCCCACCAGTGTAAAAATGAACAATAATAATTATTTTTATATTTTATCACGTAAACATTTATTACATAAAATGTATAATTTATATATTTATATTATACCTAAAATAATCATAATTGAAAAAAATACCGCTTGAACACTAGAAGCGCTGACAAAAACATCACCAGTCAATTGCAAAAGGCAGCTTTACTTAGGACAGTTTACAACTTGTGACGATACCTCTAACACCATCAAACATCTGCTTATCTGAGATGCTTGGGAAGAACTTGGTAGGTGGGCACTTTGATCGCTTGCCCCCTTGTCCCATGGATTCCTCTCCCAACAGGAGAGGAAGGCAATGGGCTTAATTGAATGGCATGGTTTATTCTTTCTTTGCCACCCTAAATGTTTTAAGTGACCAGTGTTAGCATGAATAGCTTAGTTAAAATATTTTCAGTCCAGAGATGTTTAGGTTTTTCTGCTTATGGAGGACTTGATGTGACAACTTTCTCTTGTGTTTGGTTAACTTCAAAGATGTTTAATAAAATGTTTTCTTTTCCTCTGCCAATAAGATTATTTTGTGTTTTCATTTCTTTCCATTGTTCTGGAACATGATTCCATTTGCTTCTAGCAATAATCCAAAAGTATTTTGAATCCAGGGGTGGTTTTTTTAGAGGTGGGTGGGTGCAAGAGGAAGAGGTCATATTCAACATTCATATTGATGTTGCTTCTCAAGTGCTCCTGTTGACAGTCCCTGATAAAGTGAGAAGCTCAAGAAACCCAGGTTCATTGCTTAGTGTACATATGAGTTGCAGTCGTTGACTTGTCCTTTTCCTAACAAATCCATCATAAACCAAGATTTGGCTATAAACTGGATTTGAAGTTCTGACGCCACTCCCTCAACTCTAGCCCTCTGCAGTCACATGATCGCATTTTGGATGCTCAGCAATTGGTCCGCATGTATGGCCTTTAACAAGGGTACATGTTAAACCAGGGTATTGAGGGCTTGTTGGTAAAGTTCCTTTATACATGAAGAGAGCTATTTTTATGTTGTTCTTGTGAAAGCTTTCATAATTGGTAGTAAGCATTTAGAACTTCATGGACATCTTTTGCTAGCACAATGGACTGTTTTAAGAGTTCTCCAATGTTTCTGGCTTTGCAATGTTTCCCCACTTTGGTGGGGGAAGGGGAGGGTTCACGCAAGCTGTTGGCAAGCACACGCACAGTTCCATTCCCACAAAAGGTATTGGAGAGCAGTTGTCACCAACCTTGGCAACTTTAAACCTGGAGGACTTCAACTCCCAGAATTCCCCAGCCAGCTTTGCTTTGCTGGCTGGGGAATTCTGGGATTTGAAGTCCTCCAGGCTTAAAGTTGCCAAGGTTGGAGACCCCTATTGTACAGGGCCAGGACAAAGAAGTGATTGAGTGAGGACTAAGGAAATTTTCTTTGGTTTAATTTTAATTTATTCTTAATTAAGCTCAGTTTGGTTCATGAAATAGGATTTATATGTAACGGATAATGTAGCCTTTTTCACCTTTATTGAAAAAAAATTAAAATGGGGGGTTTACTTTTGGTGGGCTTGAGAGGCTGCCTTATGCTTCTAAGGGAGGTCCACCTGCAGCTGCTTTAGAATAGCCATAGCAATAGCACTTAGACTTATATACCGCTTCATAGTGCTTTTACAGCCCTCTCTAAGCCATTTACAGAGTCAGCATATTGCCCCCAACAATCTGGGTCCTCATTTTACCCACCTCAGAAAGATGGAAGGCTGAGTCAACCTTGAGCGGGTGAGATTTGAACTGCCGAACTGCAGCTAGTAGTCCACTGAAGTAGCCTGCAGTACTGCACTCTAACCACTGCACCACCTCGGAATCCAGCCCTCTCCTCGCCTTTGGTCCTTCTGTAGCCCTGTAATGGAAGTTTCACCCTCTAATGCTTATCTTCTCTTCCCTTTTCCTTACATCCTCCTTTGACAGCCAGCTCAGTCCTTGACTTAGGTGAGAATGGATTGAGAGTGGGACATAAATTGTACAGACAGAACTTGAAAAGGAGAAAGAAGCCTTGGGAAAGGCTCCCAGGTTGTAGTCTTCAGCACATTGATTTTGTAGAACACACATGTTCCCTTGAAATTACTTGCTGTTATGTGTCTCAGGAAGAGAATATACAGTATAGATGGGAGGTGGGGAGGAAGGGAGAAAAAGAGAGGCTAAATATACACAGACATGAGTATTGAACCCTTGGACTATTTGCCTGTTTGGGGGACATGTGTCAACATCTGCCTTTGTTGTGAGTTGTCTGAAGTTTGGGGAAGAAGGAACAGAAAAGAACAGTCTGGTAGTAACAAGATGCAACATTTTCAGAGGGAGAACTCATTTTAGAGCCATGGTCTTTCTCTTCTGTTCTGTTTGGACATATGCAGCCATTTTCTTTTGAAGTGACTGGGGAACTGCCTGCATTCCTGTTCTGGATTTCCAAGTCAATAATCTAAAATAATTTTTTCTAGGCTCTGATTTTTCTGTGCTAAAGAATTCAAAGGCCTGGCTCTGTTTTACTGTGGGTTTGTCGATGGGTGTCAAACACAGGGTGATGTGTTCGAATTTGTATTTCAACATGTAATTGGTGTGTGTGTGTGTGTGTGTGCTCATTACTTGTAGCTCCTGTCTCACCCCAGTGAGAAAGAAGGAGGAGAAGCCCGCGCTCAATTGTTGAAGTCAGATGAGGCTCGGCGCCTGCGTTCCCAAGCACAGTCTGCCTTTCTCGAAAAAGATTACCACACTGCTATCACTCTCTTGGATAAAATTCTAGAAGTAAGTCCCAGACTGGAAACTGTTGCCAAGATGTAAGCATGGTTATTACTTTTTAATTTTAAATTTTGAATTAAAAGTTACTTTGGAGTCACAGCAACTTTCAGGTAGGTATATTTTTTTCACCAGATGCTTTAAATTAGAAGAGTTTCCTTCATTGGGCAAAGTTTCAGTTGAGTGGCAGTACCTTGCCTGATTTTCAATGCTAAAAAAGGTAAAGGTTCCCCTCGCACATATGTCCTAGTCGTTCCCGACTCTAGGGGGTGGTGCTCATCTCCGTTTCAAAGCCAAAGAGCCAGCGCTGTCTGAAGACGTCTCCGTGGTCACGTGGCCGGCATGACTAAATGCCGAAGGCGCATGGAATGCTGTTACCTTCCCACCAAAGATGGTCCCTATTTTTCTACTTGAATTTTTTACATGCTTCCGAACTGCTAGGTTGGCAGAAGCTGAGGCAAGTAACGGGAGCTCACCCCATTACGCTGCACTAGGGATTCGAACCTCTGAACTGCTGACCTTTTGATCAACAAGCTCAGCGTCTTAATCACTTAGCCACTGTGTCCCCTTTTCAATGTTAAATACTGTACAATTGGACCTTTTTCAATGCTAAATACTGTACAAATGGAACTGATGCGTACCTGATTAGATTAGAGATTCCTAGGGTATCTTGGAGCTATAGCCCGGATTGCGAAGTTGAAAAAAACCTCCAGGAAGAAGGCAGTGGCAAGCAATTTCTTTACCGTTGCCACAACAATTTACAAATGTATTCATGAAATCCTCCAGAGTGAGTCTCCTTTTAACCGAGATTTTCCAATTATTTTCCAATTTAACCACAATTTCCAAAAATTGTGTTGTTAGATTAACCTGATAAGATAAAATCTCAGTTAAAAGTAGATTCGCTCCGGAGGAATTCCAAAAATTGTGTTGAACGTTTTGCTCCAGTTGTGTAGAGATGGTTATCCAATTCTTAAAGCGTATATGGCATTGTGTGGCTTATTGCTTTGTTTTAGGTAGTAAGATCCTTTTGAACAAATACAAATAGGATTAAAATCTCCTTTCGTTGGTTTCTCAAGGTTTGTGTTTGGGATGCGGATATGCGAGAACTTCGAGCTGAAAGCTACATTAAGGAAGGGGAGCCTGGGAAGGCTATCAGTGACTTGAAGGCTGCTGCCAAATTGAAGAGTGATAATACTGAAGCTTTCTATAAAATCAGCACAATATACTATGAATTAGGGGATCACGAAATGTCTCTAAGGTAAAATGCTGCGGGGAGAAGCAAAAAATCTTTAGAATTTTAGAAAACATGCACTGAATGGAAAGATGCCCTTGCCAAGATGAAGGAAAGGTTATTTGAAGGAGGAGGGAGAAACATGGATATGGAGTTCTCCCAGGCATCCAAATTCCTCTCTTTTTTCCCCATGGGAGAGAAAATTTCCAGAATGACCTGGGGGAGAAAGAAGCGTTCAGTGTACCTCCATACGACTCCCTTATGCCAGGTTTTAAGATGGAATATACTATATTACTGTAGCATACTTAAGATGCACTATAAAAAAAAGTTGATGTGTTCGTTCAGAATCTGAATTTATGCTGTTTTTTCCCCTCTGCATTTCAGTATCCCTTTCTCAGGGAAACCTAGATATTTCTTCCCTTTTTTACTAAACGGTAGTTTACAAGAGGGAAAGAACTAAGCAAAGGGTACAATGTTACGAATTAATTGATGAATTAATCCATTGCGATTAATATAATGAATGTCATCTGCCCAAACTCTCTGATTCTTGACTCAAGGAAAACTAGAAACATACAACATATGTTCCTTTTTTCAATAGCCCACCCACAAAGGTTAATGACTGTGCTTCAAATAATAATGAATCATAAAGTCATATATACTTAGATATAAAATCATACATTTAATTAAATTCTATTGATTTTATTACTGCAATAAGTCTCTGAACGGCTGAATAATTTGAGATTATTGCTAACTATTTTTAAGAATATCAGTTGATTTTGTGTTTCTTTTCTGCTAATACTAGAGAAAAGCTCTGTGTGCGTGCATGCATGTATATAAACTAGGTGCAAGATATGACGGCAGTAATACTGGACATGTAACAATTGAGCTGTATGAAAAGGGCCCATAATTTTAAATCTGTTATTGATTCCAAGCAATGTACTATGTATACAATTGGCATTTTTTAAATTTATATTAAAGAATTGGAAAAATTACTAATTCTTCTGTATAAATGCCCTCGTTTTGCAGCTTGTCCATGCTGTATATTCTGAAATTCCTTTAATAGACATTCTAGAGTGGATGAATATATTTCTTGAATGGGTGACGTTTTTCTTGGATGTCTTCAAGCAGGAGAATGCAATTCCCAGTCCCCATGACTAACAATCCTCTATATAAATAAAAATGTAAATGTCAGTTTGTTCAAAATCGTAAATCTCCAAAAGTTCTTCACCGATTGCTTTGAAATTTTGACACAACGTTGCATTTGAATACGTGCGTGTTTTTATATATCTATATTATATAGATGTCACACCTGTGACAGGTAAAAACATGCTTTTTTGAAAACAGCGCCATCTGTTGGACGTAAAAGCAACATATGCTATACTATCTTTTTGGACTTTAACGTCGCAGCACCACAATGGCAGGCGCGAACTGGGTCTTTTCCCCTCAGCGCCGCCGCCGCCAAACCCACAAGCAAAATGGTGGGAAATGTCAACGGCCACCAAGCATCCCCCCGACTAACGGAGTATGCCGTACCTTTGGCAGGGACCCCGATGCCGTCTGTGGTGTGGAGAGTTGCGAAGATGAAGGCGGCTATACCGGCAAGCTGGGAAACCAGCTCTTACACCTGCGGCAAACTGGGACGGAGGCAAAGTAGGCGTGACCTGAGCTACAGAGGGACATTATTGGCACTCCGTCAAAAAATATTGTATACCCACAAGACTGGGCCACAGCATGCGTGGCCGGGTACAGCTAGTTTAATATAAAAAATGTAATCAGCCACAACGTGTGAAGGCCTTTACATTTTGTTGCATTTCTCCATACCTCTGATGGAGGGGCGATTAATATCCCTATTTCTCAGCAGAGGAAGTGAACCGAGAGGAAGGGGTCTTTTGCAAACGGACTAGGAGCAGGGACTGAACTCTGTTTGTTTTAACACCAGCATCTTGATCCCACAACCTAATTCTCTCTCCCCCTTTGTTGTTTCCTGTGTGCAAAGTGAAGTGCGGGAATGTCTGAAACTGGACCAAGACCATAAGGAGTGCTTTTCTCACTACAAGCGAGTAAAGAAGCTCAACAAGCAGATTGTTTCAGCAGAAGAGCTCATCAAAGAAAGAAGGTGAGTCCTCCATTTTGTGGTTTTGTTTTCGTGGTTGAGTTTCCTCTCTGTGACTTCTTACAAAGATCACCTTGCCAGTTCAGGAATGGTCTGCACTGCATTACCATATCCCCAAGAGATGGCCATCCAGCCTCTGATTAAAAAGACTGGGATGAAGGAGAGTCCATCACCCTCCAAGGCATTTGGTGTCCCTGTTGAATAGTTCTTGCTGTTAAGACCTTTTTCTGTTGCCTAGCCATAACTTCGTTTTCATCATCTTCATCACTATTTTAGCCATTGTCTATCCACTGCAGGATGAAGGCCCCTTCCACATATTTCCAACCAATATGGTCCTGAGCTTTCTTTTGCCAATTGGGCCCACAATACTTGCGATCCATCTTGTTTTAGATCTCTTTCATGGGTGCTTTTTATCAAGTGGGATCCATTCTGTGACTGCCTGTAAAGCACTGTGAAGCAGTATATAAGTATAAGTGCTATTGCTATTCACATGGGTTTTTTTTTCAGCAGCCTTAGTAAAAATTGCTTCACATTTGTCATTTTTCCATTAACATCTTTTGGACATAGTCTATTCATGGAAAGCCAACATCATTGCTAAAATTGTAACTAATTTCTGGGCCCATTCCTTGAAAATCTCTTGAAGTATTTAAAATATATAACAATTTGTATTATTTTGTAGATCTCTATACTAACCTAAAACCAAAAACAAATTTATACTTTTTTCTTTTCTGCCTGGAATCTTTAGTTCCTTCCAGTGTCCAATTGTATAAGAGAAAATTTTAAATCTCTCTTGTGACTTAAGATAGACAAAACAATTTGGTTCTTGCAAAAAGCTTTTTATTTTATTTAATTATTTTCAAAATCTTAGAGTAAATGTCTCACTGCTCCAAATTTGTCTGGATCCTTAATTTATTTATAACTTTCTAGATTAAATTTGTATTTAGCTTTTTGCTGTTTATTTCCAATTCTTTAATTGGAACCCAATATCCATTAAAAGGGCATGGTTATGAGCATAATGGATGATCCCAATTACTTCTCAGAGAAGCGGCTTTTGCTCCAGGAATTTTTAATGTCGTGGTTTGTGGCAACGGTATAGTTTTCATCTGATCTGTAAGAGTTTCTGCAACTCCTGCAGCTTTCTGTAATCAGCAATATTGAAAACTAATCAAACAATTTCCTGCCATTTTCCCAACTCACTGAAAACCAATTGGTAAAATATGAGGTCTGTATCGTTATTTCAGTCTAAAATGGAGCACTGGTGTATTTACCTTGCCCTCTGTAAAATATACAGAACAATATAATTTGTTTTCCTAAATTTAATAAATATACACTGTTTGATGATTTTCTTTCTTAATGTAAATAGGTATCAGGAAGCCACTGAGAAGTATGAAGCTGTTATGAAGATGGTGACAAATGTTCCTATCTACACTACTAGAGCCAAGGAGAGAATCTGTCATTGCTTTTCAAAGGTAAACATTCAGTTCACTGGGCAAAACTTCTTATCGAGCCATGGTGGCACAATGGTTATAATGCAGTACTGCAGGCTACTTCTGCTGACTGCCAGCTGCCTGCAATTTGGCAGTTCGAATCTCGCCAGGCTCAAGGTTGACTCAGCCTTCCATCTTTCCGAGGTGGGTAAAATGAGGACCCAGATTGCTGGGGGCAATATGGTGACTCTGTAAACCGCTTAGAGAGGGCTGTAAAAGCACTATGAATATACCGATATAAGTCTAAGTGCTATTGCTATTATTGTCCTCATTGGTTCATCTCACTTTTTTCAGAATCAACAGACGACAGAAGCCATTAAAGTTTGCACAGAAATTCTGCAGCTGGAGCCAGAAAATGTAAATGCCCTCAAAGATCGGGCTGAAGCATACTTGCTAGAAGAAATGTATGAAGAAGGTACACTTCAACTGCATAAAGATTCTTTGTTTACCTTTACCCAATTTTAAGTAAATATACCATTTGTAATCTCGCCAGGCTGGAAATGAATTACTGTACTGCAAAACTCTAAATGAACTCTGTTTGTTGTCTTTGTGATAGCTATCCAGGACTATGAAACTGCTAAAAAATACAGCGATAATGACCAACAGATTCTGGAAAGCCTTGAGAAAGCCCAGCGGATGCTCAAGCAGTCTCAAAAGAGGGACTACTATAAAATTTTAGGAGTTAAAAGGTAAGCATTTAGCAATTGCCAAGCCCCTATAGTTTCCTTAAATGTTGCTTTTTCTTCAAGAGGCTATAGAAGTAGTCCTCTATTTAAAGTGGCAATTGGGACAGGAACTGCCATCACTAAGCGATGGGATTATAAAATGTGCCATCACATCACCATGCTGTTTTGTGACAACAGTTGAGGCGGCCCCACTCGCAGCCAGTAAATGAGGACCTCACATGACTACAAGTTCCAACTTCCTTCTAGCTTCCCCATTGTCTTTGCTTTGTGGCAAGCCAGCAGGGAATGTTGGAACTCAAGATCATATGACTGTGGAGATACTGGAAGTTCAAAGATTGGTCATAATTCCCAATCATTTAGCACCTTTATAGGTTTAAATGTTTGCTGAATGAGTGGTCACTAAATGCTGTATTATCTTTTTATAAAGCCTGTAACTCAAAACTACCTTAAGGAAGTTCTGTACTAAAGAAGGAAACTTATAAAGGCAACATAGAATGCTGAATGTAGAGAAATTTAGTGCTTGAAAGGAATTGAGCATCCTGGGTGCAGGGAGTCATCATTCTGCATATTTCCCTGTTACACAGAAGTTAAGCCATATAATACAAGATGGTACCTGCTAAGAGGACAGCCAAAGACTCTGAATTCCCATCTTCTGACAGGGGTCTCGGCTTCTTTTTAAAAAAGTTTTATCATAGCATGAAAAGATAATTTCCAAGTTATTTCTTATACTTCTGACAGGAATGCCAGGAAACAGGAAATCATAAAAGCCTACAGGAAGCTGGCAATGCAGTGGCACCCAGATAATTTTCAGGATGAAGAAGAGAAGAAGAAAGCAGAGAAAAAGTTTATTGATATTGCAGCTGCCAAAGAAGTCCTCACAGATCCAGGTAGATAAATGTGTAGCTTGTCTGATTTCTTACTTTCAGAATAAGAAGCAAACCAGTTGGGTTGTTTTTCACTTCATCTTTATGACGACCAATCAACATTCATTTTCCTTTGATGTCCAGTGCTGTTTATATTGAGGTTATTTCATTTTTGAAGGGATTCAACTGATAAATGGGCCAGAGAGCTTGATAAATGGCTTATACAGGTGAAACTCGAAAAATTAGAATATCGTGCAAAAGCTCATTTATTTCAATAATGCAACTTAAAAGGTGAAACTAATATATGAGATAGACTCATGACATGCAAAGCAAGATATTTCATGCCTTGATTTGTCATAATTTTGATGATTATGGCTTACAGCTCATGAAAACCCCAAATTCACAATCTCAGAAAATTAGAATATTACATGAAATCAATAATACAAGGATTGTACATAGAACAATATCGGACCTCTGAAAAGTATAAACATGCATATGTACTCAGTACTTGGTTTGGGCCCCTTTTGCATCAATTACTGCCTCAATGCGGCGTGGCATGGATGCTATCAGCTTGTGGCACTGCTGAGGTGTTATGGAAGACCAGGATACTTCAATAGCGGCCTTCAGCTTTTCTGCATTGTTCGGTCTCATGTCTCTCATCTTTCTCTTGGCAATGCCCCATAGATTCTCTATGGGGTTCAGGTCAGGCAAGTTTGCTGGCCAATCAAGCACAGTAATCCCATGGTCATTGAACCAGGTTTTGGTACTTTTGGCAGTGTGGGCCAAATTTCCAGTGTGGGCTGGAAAATGAAAGCAGCATCCCCATAAAGCTCGTCTGCGGAAGGAAGCATGAAGTGCTTCCTGGTAGATGGCTGCTTTGACCCTGGACTTAATGAAGCACAGTAGACCAACACCAGCAGATGACATGGCTCCCCAAATCAACACAGACTATGGAAACGTCACACTGGACTTCAAGCATCTTGCAGTGTGTGCCTCTCCATTCTTCCTCCAGACTCTGGGTCTTGGTTTCCAATTGAAATGCAAAAGTTGCTCTCATCAGAAAAGAGGACTTTGGACCACTGAGCAACAAACCAGTTCTTTTTTTTCTTTAGCCCAGGTAAGACACTTCTGACGTTTTTTGTTCAGGAGTGGCTTAACAAGAGGAATATGACATTTGAAGCCCATGTCCAGGATCCGTCTGTGTATGGTGGCACTTGATGCACTGACTCCAGCCTCAGTCCACTCCTTGTGAAAGTCCTCAACACTTTTGAATGGCCTTTTCCTGACAATCCTCTCCAGGCTGTGGTCATCCCTGCTGCTTGTGCATCTTTTTCTTCCACACTTTTCCCTTCCACATAACTTTCTATTAATGTACTTTGATACAGCACTTTGGTACAACGTCTTTTGCAATTACCTTTTGAGGCTTTCCCTCCTTATGGAGGGTGTCAATGATGGTTTTCTGCACAACTGTCAGGTCCGCAGTCTTTCCCATGATTGTGATTCTTACTGAACCAGACTGAGAGACCATTTAAAGGCTCAGGAACCCTTTGCAGGTGTTATGGCTTAATTAGCTGATTAGAGTGGGACACTTTGAGCCTAGAATATGGAACCTTTTCACAATAGTCTAATTTTCTGAGATTGTGAATTTGGGGTTTTCATGAGCTGTAAGCCATAATCATAAAATTATGACGAATCAAGGCTTGAACTATCTCGCTTTGCATTTAATGAGTCTATCTCATATATTAGTTTCACCTTTTAAGTTGCATTACCGAAATAAATGAACTTTTGCGCGATATTCTAATTTTTCAAGTTTCACCTGTATAGTGAAGTAAAATAGTAGCATTTTTGGTGCTAGCTGCACATCCAACCTTCTGTGCTTTAGAGCTATCCTTGAGATTTTTCTCAACAGGCAATAGGTATGTTTATTAACTTTCTGGTTAAAACTCATCCACGGTGATTCTCCCTCTGACATTCTGTTTAAAACTATTACATTTAAGTTTGAGGCCATGTTCACACAATACACTTAACCTAATAACTGAAGATTGATGAATGTTAACAAGCTTCACACTCATAAGTGTTTTATGTGTTGTGTAAATCCAACAATATAGTTAACCTCAGTAACAGATTAAGCAGCCATTTAATATCAGCCACAATGATTTGTGAGGAGGGAATTTGGGGGCTGTGTGGTTCCAGGAGTACAGGTGTGGACTTCCAATGTATCAAAGCCTTGACACATGCTAGTTTCCTGCTTTTTTGTCTCTTCCTTTACTAAGCTCTGCACCAGAAGGCAGGACAAAAAACAATGGATGAAAACTTACAAAGGAGAAATCCGACCATTGAGAACAATTAATCAGTGGCGTGGCTGTTGTGGGTTCAAAAGATGTGGGTGCTTCATCACAGAAAGTTTTTAAGAAGAGATTGGACAGCAATTTGTCTGAAATGGTACAGGGTCTCCTGATTGAGCAGGGGGTTGGACTAGAAGACCTCCAAGGGGCCTTCCAACTCTCCTCTTTTATTATGTGACCCCAGGTTTCAGTTGGTGACTGGCTTATCTGGATTTGGAAATTAAGCAGGAGGAAGGCTATAGCTCAGTGGGCCCCAACCTTTTTGGCACCAGGGGACCGATTCCGTGAAGAAACATTTTTCCACGGACTGGAAGGGTTGCTTCAATGAATAAATGAATGAATGAATTATTATTCTGAATAAATAGAAAATTGTCTGTGAAGGGCAAGCAAGTTTCAAAATATTTTGCCATCTCTCTCTCTCTTTTTAGAGTGCAGCTATGCCTATGCTTACATCACTGCTTTTTACGTATTTGTTCATTTTTTGTGCTTGATGCTCTAGTGGCTTTAGAATCAAAACATTTGGATGAAAGCTTATGGAGTTCCTTTGTCTCTACGTCTGATTCAGCTGATCGCCATCTTTGTATCTTTTATAGAAATGCGGAAGAAGTTTGATGCAGGAGAAGACCCATTGGATGCTGAGAGCCAGCAAGGAGGAGGTCACCCTTTTCACCGATCTTGGAATTCCTGGCAAGGGTTTGACCCCTTCAGTTCTGGGGGACCTTTCCAGTTTAAATTCCATTTCAATTAGAACTGCTATACTCTTTTTATTTTATTTTTTCTTTTGCATCTGGCAATCTGCATTTTTTTCTAGATAACTTAAAATTACCGTCTAGTCTTTGAACAGTCGTGAAAGCCAGGGTTTTGTTTTGTTTTGTTTTTGGTGATAGTTCAAAAGGGATAGCAAAATCCAGCCATATCAATAATATCAGTTAGTTCCGGGCCTCAAAGCTCCACCTCAAGACAAATCCATGTTTGAGAAGAAACTGACTCAAAAAAGCACTTTAAAGTTTACTAAACCATTGGGGCCCTTTTTGTGGGAATTAATCACTTGAAATAACAAAATATACTCCAGCTTTAGTTACCACAAGAGGAAATGCTAAAGTCTCAAGCGACTGTTGGAAGTATTACATGTCTGCAGGATATGACTGTTTACATCAAACAGACATTGGTCACTGCAGCCAGTTTATAGACAGTTTAAGTTGTTCTGATTAATGTTACAAGGACAATTTTCTCTGATTAAAACCTCTCCTCCTGGTTGCTTTTAAAGAATTCAAGAGAATTAAATTTTTAGCCAGGTGGCAGGGAACCATTTTCCATTGAAAATTTGCTTGACATTTGAGCAGGACTGAGATATTGGCCATAATAAGTAGAACTTTGTTCTGCTCTTGAAGATATTTTTTTAAAGGGTAGTAGATGATCATCCTCTTCACAACTATTATATGCATGTCTGTTGCTGCACAGACTAATAACTCACGGAGCCGACTGAAAGTGTTTTCACGCAACCGAAATCTGATATAATGAACTGTATTCAGAACGGAGCCTGGAGTCATCTTGGGATGTAATATTGAACTTGCCTTTCTTTCATATCTGGTCTTTTTCAAGAACGCAGTTTTGAACACTTGTCAAAATGATCTTCATCTTTCACTTTGCTTGTTCTCATTAATAACACATGTACGCCCCAGTCTATTTCCATGCAAGTGTCCAAACTTCTGAAAAATTAGTGGTAGAATCTCACTAGCTTTTGGGTGTAACGTTCTGTTCTTTAGGAATGCTTTTGAAATGATTTGGATTCATCTCAAAATATGCCACGATGGACGTTTGTTGAGTGAGCATTCAGACAAAAAACCAGGACCCACAAAGTGCTTTCATCTTTCTCTCCTCGAGAATGACTCCAGAAATGCTGGGAGATGATAACCTATTAACAAATTATCCTTATGTTTTGGACAGGATTGCATAAAGTGCCATTGTTAGGATGGGGGTTTCTTTGACCAAATCCTATCAGTCCATGTTTATACAGGACGTGGTTTGGGCTGCATTGATGTTGCTGGAGCTGCTTGTCCTAGAAAGGCCATCAGGCCTGCGCATGGATTGATCTAAAGGTTTGGCAGTGCTTCTGGGTCAATTGAAATCAAAGATTGCCTTGGAAGTGTTGCCAAAATAAATCAGGGGTTGAATGGGGGAAGATATGTTCTATGAAAACTATGTTGTTCTATGTTGAAGGTAACGAAATACTAAATGGTATTCAACAGTAGCACATAGTTGTTTTAATTGCTTTAAATCCTGAAGGGTTTTTTTGAGGGGCCAGGGTTGGCTGTGTTGGGTGGGAGGGATAGGACAAGTTGAATTCTGAAGTTAATAATTGTGCCAAACCTTAATTTGTTTCTATGCCAAGTAATGAATAGAAATTGCGTTATTACGCTGTTGTTCCTAGTAGACTTTGGTGGAATTTTTTTTAAAAAAAACTTATTTCATTCCTTTGGAAATTAAAGAAGCAATTTAAAAGGCAGTTCAGTTATCAGTTGCTACCATAAAGTATCCATGGAATTAAATGCATCAAATGTAGGGGGAAAATGGGAACTTTGCCTTTTGCAAAATAGCAGTATATTTTAAGACCACAAAGATTAAAATTTCTTTTTCAACTTTACTACTTTGAAATCTGAAAGCTATTTTGTGACGGTGTAGTTTTATATTAAATTGGTGGCATTGGTGTACATGTGTTATGTCTGAAATCTGAAATTTAAAATTCTGCTTTATCAAAGCCTGTTACATGTACTTATCAAAATAATTATTGCCTCTCTTATTGGGACAATGTTTGGAACCCAATCTTCTTTATATTGAACAGAGATGAGACCAAAATAATGCTAAATATTTACTAGGAGGTGTACTATAACATCTAAGTCCTTTGCCCGTTAATATATGATGTGATAATACACGGGAACTACTGCCAGGTTTCCCCCTTTACAGCAGGGGTCTCCAACCTTGGCAACTTGAAGACTTGTGGACTTCAACTCCCAGAATTCTGTGAGTTGAAGTCCACAAGTCTTAAAGTTGCCAAGGTTGGAGACCCTTGCTCTACAGGAAGCTATGGTCTACAGAAGAGTGGTCAAAGTAATACACTTTCTTCTTTTTATATAATTTTGTGACAGGCTAACGGAAACTGTTTTATCTGTTTTGCTATATTTTGCAATGGGAGGTTGCAATACTTGATTCTAAGTGGATACTTTGTCTAATTGGAAAAAGAAATGGCTGCTTTAAAAGAAACAAATACAAATTTTAGGTGTGTGCACACCAAAGTCTCTTTTCTGAATGGTTCCTGAAGTTCTCTGTCGCCCTACTTTATACTAAAGAATTGGGCAGCAAGCTTAAGCTGGAAGCTCAAGAGCAGGGTTTTTCAAATGTGTTCTAAAAAATTTAAGGAGAGATTAAAGGCAAATAAGAGTTAATCCCAACACAGTGTTTTCAGTCATTACAGCCTCTTGCTCAGGAGTTCTAGATTATTTTTTTTTAAAATTAACCTGTTCTGGGGCCTGAAAAGGTTTGCCAGCCTCTTTATTCCCGAGATCATCAGTGAGCCCAGCAAGGCTGAGATAATTAAATATATTGAGGAGGATCCTTTAAGATCACAGAAAACACAAGGCACTAAGACAGGCTTCCTCATTCATTGACATTTTTCATCATGGAGCAAATAATGAGCATTCCAGAAGAATCAGTGATTTTTAAAATCATATTTATAAATATGCTTGAGACAGAATAAGTTGTCACGATCAATGTGAAATCTTTGCAGATTGTAGAATGCCTTAACCTAGTAATGGGTGCTTGGTGTTTCTGGCCCACCTGTAAAGCCCTGATAACCTAGTTAACAAGTTTTGCACAACCAACCACAGCTTCTGAACAATCTGAATATTTTAAAAGCAAAGAGTTCAGAACTGATTTTTAGGGTTCAAACTCCTCAATGATATGACAAAGTTACATCCCTCCGAGTTCAAGGAGCAGAGTATTTGCTCAATAAAGCCTCAGAGTTTTTATTATGAATGAGTTAAGATACTTTTAAAATGCTATTTGCAAGTTGATTGCTATTTTAGAATGACTATGCAGAGCTAATGGTTACTTCTGATGTCACCACCATTATCCATACCTGTCCCCAATCATCCTTTCTAACTTAAATAATGGGAGGTAATATAGAAGCTATGGCACAAGTTTGTTCAGTTTGCTTTCCTCTTTTCTGTTACTTTTTGTAGATGGAAAAATTTGACCATAGTGAATATATGTGAATATTTTTTCCATAATGGGAAATCTGGAACAGGATACAGGAGTCTCCTGGGAGAGGGAGGGGGCTCACTGAAACAGAATTTTCAGAAAGTGATGAGGAAGGCTGAATAAAAAGATTAATAAATAATTTCAAGTTTTGTGTTAAGTGTGAAATATTGTTACAGATGCCCTTACAGGAAGCATTTTGAAATTTAAATATAATACTGCATTAAGGATTCCATTTATTTTCTATATAGAAAGGCACCCAGATACCATCATTTCCAAATACGTTTTATTTACTGGGCATCTTTTACAGTCTGTTAGTTCCATGCCATGTGCAAGTCATTTTTTTAAAAAAAATTGCACAAATACACAATGTATCTCAATTACATTAATTAAAAGCAGTCTTTGTTTTCTGTCTGTGGTTGGCATTGACAAATATTCCTAAAGTTCATCATGCTTGGACTCTGTAAAAGAATTTAATATTATTAATTCTGAATGCACATCACTACAAAGCAAGACAATATTAAAACTGACTGGTATTCTCTTTGTTAAAGTCATTCTCTCACCATTCCTTTTTTCTATCATCCCACCACTACAATGTAATGAGATAGGAAACTACCGTGTTTCCCCAAAAATAAAACCCTGTCTTACGTTTTTTTGAACCTCGAAATAAACGCTTGGCCTTATTGTCGGGGAGGTCTTATTTTGGGGCGTGTGGAGCAAGATGGGGCTCCTCTTGCCATCTTATCTGATTTCCAACTCTGCGTTTAAATATTTTCGGGAAGCACTTATTTTCGGGAGAGGCTTATTTCAGTGCATGCACTCAAAAGCCCGATTGGGCTTGTTATCAGGGGATGTCTTATTTTCGGGGAAACGGGATTTTTACGGAAGGTGAAAAAATATAAATTAAGATTGCTGAACTGCATTTAGGATGTACCCACCCTCTGAATCCAACCAACTGCATAGGATTAGGGAGACAACATTAGAGAAGATACCCATGTAATGTTATCTCTTCAAGGAAGATAAACAAAACCAAACAACCCTCTTCTCTTCCCAGGGCAATTTCATGAGCTACAGAAGTTTCTCCTTTGTCTCACCTTTTGGATGTAATTGGGTCCCGTCTTTCTTCTCGTTTCTGATGCGATTTATTAACTTCTGTATTTCAGAGTCATAATCTGTCCATTCAGGAACAATCCTGATAGCAGCTTCTAGTTTAGGTTCCTTCGTTTTGGGATTGTTGCACTGAAATATATATATTTTAGGAAAAAGGCTTACCATGATTTAAAGTCCGAAACAAAACCCTATTGCTACAAAAGAAAAATCGCCATGAAAAGAACTTTCATTTTAATACATGTATTAAAATGAAAATGGGGGGAGTTGTAAATGAGTTACATTATCAAAAATGTCAAATGCTATGGACTATGTGAGATAATTAGTCCAGAATGTAAAAAATCCTAAGGTAAATCAAGAATGTTTCCATTTCTAGTGGCTCCAAATGACAGCTGAGAAAGGGAAACAAACCAAATTGGTTTTCCAAGTCTCTGTTATCTCCCTGTTCTCCAACACAGGACTTAGACCCTGAGGGCTCCCCAGCTTCTCAATGTAAACTTCTAAAGCAGGGATCCCCAACTCCTGGTTCGTGGACCAGCAATTGGGCCGTGACACCAGAAACTGGGCTGCACAAACAAGCGAAACTCCATCCACGGGATGCAGGCTGCATGCGAAATCACACCCCTTCTGGTCCCCAGAAAAACCTCTCCACAGAACCTGTCCCTGGTGCCCAAAAGGCAGGGGGCCGCTGTTCTAAAGTATGCATCATTTTTGTTGCCCACAGTACTATTGCATAATGGAATTATGTTGACATACTGGCAATCATTATGCAAATGATTCTGGGGGAAAATCAGATATTAATATTTTATAGAGAATAACTTGTCGTGCTTTCCAATTGCTACTCTATTAAGCTGCAGAAACATCTAGAAAGCATTCCTTTTATAAACAGAACTTTCTGTCACCTGCTCTCTGGAACCCACAGCTATCTATCTATCCATCCATCCATCCATCTATTTGGATTGGCTCCTCTGAACTGTGCGCTCGTCTGAACTGCAACCCGGAAGAGGAGCTGCCCAGGGTGCATGCGCGTGCCCGAAGATTAAATTCTGGTTTCTGGCGCGTGCATGCGACCAGCCAGCTAGTCTTCTGGGTTTCTGGCACACATGCGTGCACACCGATCAGCTGGCTGGCATTCATACTCTTCCAGTTTCCAGCACTGCTGCACACGCAAGAAGGCCAGCTGATTATCCTGTGTGCACGCACGCCAGAAACCTGGAAAAGGAACAGGTGACGCCACACGTGCCAGGCAACATGACTCCGTGTGCCACTCCAGGCACGTGTGCCATAGGTTCGCCATCATGGGGCTAATCCATGCGTGATCAGGTTTTTCTTCTCTCTTCCTCCAAGCTATGGGATATAAAGTACAACAGAAATATGGAACAGTAGTTCAAGATGCTCTGAGAGATAAATCCTGTTAATTCTGCAAATTCAGGCAGGACCCACAATGTACCACGATTTCATGGTTTCCATGATTCAGTTGTTAACTTTTACATCTAAGAAAAATGGAGACAGAATTTTGACTCCCAAATATCTACGTTATGGCTAGTTAGGATTCCAAGGGACTGGGAAAAAATGCTGCTATGAAACTGCTTATAGCAGCTCTTCCTAACTTCACTCCATTTTACATCCACTCACCAGATCAATGGTTTTAGCCTTTTGTTTTGATTCATTGCTGCACCAAGTTTCACACCATAGCCATTCTTGAGGGAGAGATTTAATAGGCACCTGATGAATCATGTTATTTGGAAGATCCTAAAAAGGTAAGATTTAGAATTGTTATTCAGAAAACAATATGCTGTCCATTTTACCTAATGTATTTTCTATGCTGGTTGAATTACAATTGCCATCAAGCTCAGACAATGCAGGTATATTGGAGAACAAAATTTGTAATCCAACCTTCTAAGAGCACCTTGGCTGTTGCTTGGGAAGAGGGGATAAAGTATCACACATAACCTTACCTTAGTTTTCTTTGTTACTTTTTACTTTACTTTTGAATGTATACCGTACTCAAAACTACAATACAAAATTCACTCAGCAATACCAAAATAAAATTTAAATTTAAAAAATCCAACAATAATAAAAATTAATGCAATAATAAAAGCTAGGCAAGATATATCAAGTACTGGAAGATTGGTCTAAGGATAACAAGAGTGATCACGGTAATCAAGTAATGGAGTTGAAGAAAACTCCTTCATTGGCAGCAGCTAAACCAAATCTAGTATGATGCAAGTATGGGGCTAAAGATTTATTTATTTATTTATTTATTATATTTCTATACCGCCTTTCTCCCGTAGGACTCAAGGCGGTGTATAATCAAGAAAAAGATAGATACACAAACATCATACAATTGCTAATTAAAATTATTATTATTATAACATAGTTTGGCCCAATTAAATAGAAGAATTAAATAAATTAAATAAAGATGAATTCTAACAGGCTTGAGGTTATCATGGTAGACATGAATTCTGAGCCACTCTTCACTGGTAACCTTAGCATGGACAGTAATCTCCCAAAAAAGAGGCTAGAGTAGTTAAGGGCCAGGCTAAAGATCACCTCAACTGGGGCAGACAGTACATTAACAGTATCCCTACATTTTCTTAAGACACTCAAACACAGCAACATGAGACTTCACCCATTTCTCAAGCAGTGTCATACCCCTATCGGAGTCTGAATCTGGGGGGGAAGAGGAACAGCTGACAGAGAGCGAGAGTGTGGCTCCATTGGCTGTGGACGAAACTGGGGAAAGGCAAAGTCAGACTGGGCAGAGCAGGGGAGAGGTAGAACAAGGGAGAGGGGGTTCAGATGAAGACCAAGGCCCCCCTCCTCATCCTAGGCAGTGCAGGGAGGAACAGAGAAGAGAGCAATGTGGGTTGTGTGGTTTACGAGGGAGGAAAGGGCCCCGATTCCCTTTACAAGGCACACCTGCTGATGGAGTTTAAAGGACAGGCAATGAGAGGGGCGGTTGTCGGGAACAAATGCCGAGTTCATCTTGTGTTTATCTGAGTTCCTGGCATCCTTCCAACTGGTTTGATTTACTGCCGTGCTACTTCACTTCTGGAACTCCTTATCTTGCTGCCCTGCCGGATTAACTGCCTTATCTTGTTGGATTTATAGACATTTGGGACTGAAATATTGTGAGCCAAAGACTATTACAGGTTGGTGGAAGAGCTCTCTCCAGGCCAGAGAGTTGAAAGGGACATTGGGGGCACAGTTGGTGATAATAAAGGGACTCATATCAGTTCTCTGGCTGTCTTGCCTTTGTGTCATGCCCCGGGTCATCGCAAGCAGGGCTCTATAAATATGCCAGTTCAGCACTTTTTAGCCACAATGAAATCCTGGGTTAAGAGAGGTTTTTCTTGGTAGCATATATTATGGACTACAGCATACCTGATCTAGGTTGGATAAACTGTTTGGATCCTGACTAAGTGCTTGATATTGACCTCGGAGTCTGTCCCCTGCAGCAATCTTCCGGAATACCTTCAGGTCCACAACATATAACGCACTAACCAAAAAAAAAAAAAATTACAACAGTGCATTAGGACTTGTTTCTTGCCCTTGAAAAAATGGATTATCATCAAAATGTTGCTATTATCATTGGTTGAAATACATAAAAAGGACATGATGTTTCTATGGTTTGCCATGTCCTTTAGAGAATCCCATTCAGTGAAATTTTCAATGCATAACTTTTGACAGAAAGGCTATTAATGTTGTGGCCCCGCCCTCTGAGCCTGTCCCATTGGAGGAAGAAAGCTCCGAGCATGAGGAAGAGGAGTCAGCCAGGCCTCCCTCTCTAGGCCCCTCCCCTCTGGCATTGTCTCAGGTGCTGGCCGAGGGAGAGGAGATCAGCAGGGAGACAGCTGGTTCGGATCAGAGTGACGATGAAACATCATTCCTGGACGCACGCCTCCGAAGGTATGATAAACGATTGCAGCAGCTTAGGAGGCGTGCTAGGGATTAGAACTGAGTCACTGGACCACACCCCAGAGACTATATAATAGAGGGTAGTGGTCAGGGATCCTTGTGATGAACAAAAGCAAACCTTGGATAGTCACTAAAGCCTCGTCCGGAACTGCTGAGACAAAGATTTATAGTGTCGGACATTTGGACTCTTGAGTATTTATCTTTCTGTTTTACTGAGAAAATAAAGTCACTTGGCAGACGGTGTGTCTATCGCTGCCAAGTGGGAGATAAGACCTGGGTGCGTTCCAAAGTGTTTCCTTAACCCTCGGCTGGCTGTGTTTGTGTGTGTGTGGGGACGGGGACAGATCAATTAATTGGTACATGGAGAGAGAAGAAGAACAGATTTGCATGATTTTCCTACCTGATGTGATACTTCTTCTTCCCAAGGTGTGAAGCCCAATATCCTGACTTCCAGAAACGGTAACCATCCATTTCTCTACGACTGTCACAGAAAGGAGTGTAACCATAAGGTGCACCTCTTAAATTTAGATCCCGGAGTTCTTTCAGATCGCTTCTTACAATCTAAATATTGGAAGAAAATAAAGAGGGGGCTATAAACTCCTGGTTATACAGTTATTGATTACAACTGTATTTATTTATTTTCCACATTTCTAAACCAGACATCTTATTCATTAAGATAAATTTTTCCATGCTCTACCATATATCTGAAAATAGGTTCAGTTGGGTCACTGGTTTATGTTACTTACTACATATTAATTAATGAATTAGCATCGAAGTGTGTGTCAGTATGGTGCATATCCTTTCGAGTGGCTGAGAAGAGAGAAACAGTACAGAATAGTGTGAGCATGCTTCTGCTAATGCAGATTTCGTTAAGCTTGGGATCTACTGGCCAAAATGCACCAAACATGGATTGGTATTGCCCTTACCATTAACAGGAAATGCTAGATGTGGTACAAAATATCTTTGCTGTAGGACAAGGCAGTCCACATATTGTCTGTTTACTAAAAAGTATGTGAGAACATTTTGATCAAAATGCTACCGTAGAGTAGAAGACTAAACTGCTAAGCCATTTGGTGGCAGTCATGCCAGCATGGGAGATTGCAATTTAGGCAAAAGAAAAACATGGAAAAAGAGCATGAATTAATCACTGAAGTGAAAGGGGAAAAAATGGAGATACGGTGCCTCCATGAAACCAAGAGAAAGAAGAAAGGGACCTGAGTGAAGGTGGACTGATTTGGACTGGGTGAAGTTCAGCCAATTTTGCTCCTTCATTTTTTACTTCCCAGTCTAACTTGGAGACTGGAGAGAGAAAGCATTCAAACTTCCCCAACAGATGGAATCAAATGACACAAGATATGAAATGGCACAGAGTATGGTGGTACCTAGTACTCGACTGCTTCAAAACTCAACAAATCTGGTACTTGATACATTTTGACTTGATAATTTGTTCCAGTACTTGTCGTTTGTTTGGTACTTGATGCACTACGATAAGAAGGGGACGGCTTCAGAAAACAGACAGAAAGTCAGCCATGCCGGGAAGGACGCTGCAAAAGGAAGGGGGGGACAGCCTCAGAGGGTGGACAGGAAGTCAGCCTTGCTGGGAAGATTTCTGACATAGGAAAAGGGGCAGACAGGAAGTCCTTCCCAGCTAAAACAAAGGGTCATGTGATAACTCTCATGGTTTATTTGTTTGGCACTCATTGCTTTTAGTACTCATTGTGCCTTCTGGAACCAATTAAGGACAAGGACCGAGGTACCACTGTATCTAGAGTTAAGCATGGACAAAGGAAATCAAGGTCAATTAAAGCTGTCATAAATACTATATTTTAACATGTTTTGTTACCTGATCAGCATCAACGAATATTATTTTCTCCACAGCCAATGGGAAGAGAACATCCAAGAAGAGGATTTTATAACCCCAGATGATTCTTTGTTTTTCTATCTCTTGATGAAGCCAGTGAGGCCATTTATATTGCACAAGCTCATAATCAAAGCCATATTCTTTAGCCATATGAGGTATAAGCGCCTACAAAACAGACATTGAGAGAAGGCAAACTCTATTTTCATTGTTCCTGGCACAACGAATTGGTCGAAGTCACATGAAAAATGCATATACAGATTCTCACTTATATTATTTTCCATGCCTGGATATTAATTTAATGTGGTCAGTAATGAGTGAACTCTCTGCAAAAAAGACAGTACTGCATGATCAAGATTTTTTTCAGAGGAAATGTTTTCTTTATCTGCTGGGATTGTTTTATTTTTCCTGGGAACAGAGCTCCAATCTTCGCAGGTTTTAATCTTAATGTTTGCAACTTCTCTGTCCCTCAGATCATCCATATGATTACAATCTATAATTAAACTGGCAATCATTAATGAGAACATTTCCTCTGGGGCCAGGGCCATCTGGGACTGATGCGTGGACTCCAGAGCCTCCAGAGGCGGACAGCAGAGAGGCAGAGGAACAGGAGGAGCCTGTTTCTAGTGCACGCATGCGAAGAGCTGCCAGAAGGCAAGAGCAGCTGAAGCAAAAAGGACAACTCGGGAGTAAGGCCAGAAGATGATTGGCCACTCCCATAAGGTTAAAAGAGCAGTAACGAGCTGTTGGGTTCTTTGTAAAAGCAACGTTGATTCCAGTGCTTCTTGTCAATGTCTCTTGTACTTTGTGGGGGTTTTGCCAAGAAAAGCCTTTGGCAGGTTGCCAAAGACATCAAAGATTGGTGATAAGGCCAACGGATTGATTATGAAGAATTTGTTTTGGACTAAGCTGAGAATGAATTAATTTTCAGCTGTTTTAATAAAATAAGTTTGTTCAGGACTGAATTGTGTTTGGTAATCATTACTTGGGCCTCGGTCACAACAACAATAAGGCAATTAGGCCATAAACTCAAATATGTTTAAACGTACACAACGTCTTTAACAACAATTCAGTATACATTTAACTAGTAAGCATTTTTTTAAAAAAATGAAAGCTTGATTAAAATTTGACAGGGATAAGTAAAGGCATATTGGGAATAAGAATTATGTGAGGCACTTAAGACAGGACCAACCTCCTGAGGTAACAGCAGTCATCAAACATGACAGAGACTGGGGAGAAGAACATCAGTGAAGACAGAATGATGTCCAACATCTGAAAAGCTACTGAACAGACTATAGATATGATGGGTCAGTATCATTCCAGTCAAACTTTGTACATGAAATAGGAAAGCCAATTATCTTTTGCCTAAAGGAGCAAAAAATACTACACCTCTGCTTTAGACATGGCTAGTACAGATGTAACAGAGCTTAAAAGATTCAAACTACCGAAATAAGCACGCACTACTTTTGTGATCAAAACTAGAACTACCTCAAAACTTCAAACTATTTCAAAAATTCAAAATTAGAACTACTATTATTGCAAGTTACTTAAGTTAAATCTATTGTAAAATAAAAACCAGAACTGGATTTCCCAAAACATGCTTAAATAAGCTAAAACTGACATTAATGCTTTGCAATTAGAACAGCCAAGTCCTGTCGTGATTAAAATTGCAATGGATTTTAAAAGTGAAATACTGTGCTTACTTTAAATGTAGGTGAAAGGTAATTTTTCAGAAACCAAAATTTTACTGGTGTCTTTGTGTGGCGTAGAACGGAAAGCATCATAACTCTGGAAAACAAGAATAATAATAATAAAACAAAAATGATCAATCACAAGTGCCTTGAGAGATTCATAGCATTCATGAGTAATATGTGCACTATTTCACAGAGATACCAAAAAGTAACTTTATAATAACTTTTTTTCCCTGAGGATAAGTTTTAGCACAAATCGAAAAGTTTGGAAGATTAAACTTCTGGTCCCGATGACAAACCCAGATTGGATCCTGCATAACATTTTTTTCAAAATGAATAAAATCAACATAAAGCAAGGTTTAAATACTCAAACCTTGCTTTAAAAAACCAACTAAACAAGTTCCTTACATTCAAATCTTCCACATTAAGTATTCTTCATCAGTTTCAAGGTTAAAGTACATTGGAATATACACAGTCAGCCACCCTGTCATCACTCAACTACCCCTTCACCCAAATATTTCAGATACCTTAAAAAGCGCTCATATAAATGGCCAGAAGCAACAGAAAATATATTCAATACATCAATTTTCCTCTCCAGATCTGCTTTCCAAGTTCGTCCTGTAAAACTTCAAAAATATTTTATTCAGTTTGTATTTAAGACATATAAAATGGATCATCTTGCATTACTGAAACAAGAAAAAAGAAAAAAAATCATATCAGAAGAAAAAAAGAACGAAGACTATAAGGTGCACAATTTATATATTTTCCAAAGTCGGTATGTATGCATTTATTGTTTCTAAGCTTTTATGCTACTCTAATAAAACAAGAATCTTTATATACAATTATTAGGATTGAAGCAATATAAATACCAAAATCAAATCCTAATTCAAAGCAATACCTGAAACCAACCCTTACCAAAGTGTGGGATATTCTTCCCAGGAGAAGCTGTGAATCAGAACCTCAATGGTTGACAGTAATGCCAACTGGACTCGACTCATAGGGCTGGAATGAACCTTGGAAGTCTTCTAGTCCAACCCTCTGCCCAAGTAGGAGATCTTATTCCATCGTGGAGAAATGAATGTACAATCTTTTCTTGAAAACCTCCTGTGATGGAGTACCCACATCTCCGGGAGGCAAGCTGTCCCAATTGATTAAATGTTTTCACTATCAGGAAAATTTTCCTTAGTTCCAGGTTGAATCTTTCTTTGAAGAGCCTCCACTGATTGCTTCTTTTCCTGCTCTCAGGTTCTTTGTAAAATAAGTCAACTCCCATTTTCTGTAACGGCCCCTTAAGTACTGGAAGACAGCTAACATTTCACCCCAGTCCTTCTCTTTGTTAGGCTAGCCCAGGGGTCTGCAACCTTAAACTCTCAAAGAGCCATTTGGACCTGTTTCCCACAGAAAAGAAAACATTGGGAGCCACAAAACCCTTCCCGTGCCTGACTATTTCTTGAGCGGCCACAAAACTAGCATTTGTAATTGAATTAAACTTTCTGTTTTCTTCTGAAACTTTTCTTTTCTTGGATTTATCCATGGGGTTGAAAAGCTACCAGGGTTTGAAAAGCTCGATAAATCACGTGCCGGCGTGTATCGCACATTGGCGGTTGTGATGCATATTTTGAGTGACAGGGAGCCGTAGCAGAGGGGTGAAAGAGGCATATGCGGCTCCAGACCCGCAGATTGCTGACCCCTGGGGTAGACATACCTCGTTCCTTTAACTGTTCATCATAGCCTCAAGACTCATCATCTTTGTTTCTCTTCTCTGCACTCCTGCTAGGGTCTCAGCATTGTTTTTGCATTGTGGTGACCAGAACTGGATGCAATATTCCAAGTGTGGTCTCACTAATACATTATAAAACGGTACTATTGCTTCTTGTGATCTTGATGCTAGCCTTCTGTTGTTGCAGCTTAGGATTTGCATTGGCTTTTTTGGCAGCTGCAGCACGTTGGTAGCTCATACTTAAGTGACAGTCCACTAGGACACCTAGTTCCCTCTCACAATTACTGTTGTTGAGGCAGGTATCTCCTATTCTAGGGATCACCAACCTTTCAGACCTCAAGGACCACTAAATTCATAATTTTAAATCCCGTGGACCACTAATATGAATCCAGTGCATCGCTTGCTGAAGCACCTGGACTCCCAGTGACAGGATGGGGTCCTTCAGGCACTTAGCTTGGCCGCCTGTTTCTGCAACTTTAAACACTCAAAAGAGCCATTTGACCTGTTTCCCACAGAAAACAAAACACCAGGAGCCACAAAACCTGGGTGGACATGGCCAACTCGACTCCCACCCAGTTACAGTACATGACATCCCACCCCCCAGCCATTCCTATCCAGGTTTTGTGGCTCCCGATGTTTTCTTTTCTACAGGAAACAGGTATCTCTCTCTCTTATCTCTCTCTCTGTCTCTCTCTTTCTCTGCCTCAGTCTATATTTCTCTTTCTCTCTCTGTCTCTCTCTCTCTTTGTATCATTCTTTCTCTCTCTCTCTGTCTCTCTCTCTCATCTCTCATCTCAAGACCCAAGTAAAGTCCAACCATTTTACCTGCCCATGGAATCCTCCTCCTCTTCTGTTGTTACTTCATTCAGGAGATCTTCATTTTCACTGTCAGGTTTTTTCTGTACCTACACATCCAACCAAACAATATTTACAGCATAGACAAAACAGTCAGCAATTTCTATTATTAATCACATTCAATGTTGACTTAATTTATCAATCATCTAAGCATTTCAATCTTAATTTGCCAGCGTACGTACCTGGATTCTGATGATTTTGCTTCTAAAACTATTTAAAACTACAATAACTTCTTCTTGACTTCCAGAAGAATCTGTTCCTTCGTGCCTAGAGAGAAAAGAAAGTAAGTTATCTTCAAATAAAAATTAGATATAATAATTACTGTTGTAATTATTACAACACTCACAGCCTCCTCCCCCACCAGTCAAAAAACCTAAGTGGTAGAAAAACACACTGTGAAGAAAATAATCATCAAGAGGCTTAGATTTAAGAAAGTCATGAAGAAGAATTGAGAATGAGGCTCTTGAGATTATTAAGCGAATGAGGCTTTTGGGCATTGCAAAATATGTATGATTTCACTGCCATTTTGGAATCTTTTCCTCATAAGAGAGTCATGTATCAGTATATATGTGGCAAATAAGATCTTATGGAAGTACATGAAATTTGGGATGATGACAAGGATGATAATCAGAAAAGACCTGCAGACAGATACTGCTAATTCCTGATTTATAACCGCTCATTTAGTGACTGTTCAAAGTTACAATGGCATTGAAAAAAGTGACTTATAACCGTTTTGTACACTTACAACCATTGCCGCCTCCCAATGGTTAGATGATCAGAACTTGGATGCTCGGCAACTGAATCATATTTATGACAACTGCAGTGTCCCAGGGTCATGTGATCACCTTTTGCAACCTTCGGACAAGCAAAGTCAATGGGGAAGCCAGATTCACTTAACAACCGTGTTACTAATTTAACAACTTCAATGATTCACTCATCAACTTTGACAAGAAAGGTTGTAAAATGGGGCAAAATTCATTTAGCAATAGAAATTTTGGGCTCAGCTGTGGTCATAAATCAAGGATCATCTGTAATCTTCTGTAGAACGGGTGTCAAACTCGCAGCATCACGTCGTTGTCACGTGACGTATTGTGACTTTTTCCCCTTTCGCTAAACTGGGGGTGGGCATGACCAGTACATGATGCATCTGGCCTGTGGGCGCAAGTTTGACATCCCTGAAATAGAGGGAAGGTACATTAATTACTATAGGTCTATTCATTTTAGCACAGGCAAGTATTTAAGAAATTGTGGTTTGGGAAAAGTAAAATTGGTTCACTATAAAACATGACAGATTATTTCCCCCCTGCCCCCAAAGTTTGCTTGTTTTTAACCCATTTTAAACTATTTCCAGTTCACTTATTTTTTAAACAGCACTGAAAAAGGCAGGTGAGGAAGTGAGAGATAAAAGAGGCAGCTACCCATATATTCCGATTAGTGGAATATCATCAGTTATTTCAGAAAGTCTTGATTCTTAATGAATTAAGAGGTAAACATCTCGAGTCAAGCAAAACAAAGACATTCCAGCTTGTCACTTTCTGTTCCTTTTGAATGAAATCTTACAAACCAGCTTTGGAAATGGTGGTCTGTTCTTCAACCAAGGGGATGAAATAGAGGCTAAAAGGCCATTGGGGAAGGTTCGTGCACTGACCAGGGGTTGGACTTGAATCCCCAAACTCTCTTCGAATCTTTATATTCTAGGATTCTAGGAAACTCTTTTGTGGAAATGACTCCACTTTGTTTTTGACTGCTGGTTTCCATTTTAGAACCCAAATGTTAAAAGCTGAATCTTACTGCATCAGTAAGACCATGGAAATAAGTGTCACCAAAATGAGAAATTTAATAGTTGGTATTAAGGAGGCCTCTACTATTTCATCTCAATTATGGAACTTCTTCCCTGGAAAGTTGGTCTGTAATAAGCAAAGGACATCAACTGAGAGAATGCAGTAACTCACAGAGCAATATAGAAGGAAGTTAATTTGGGGAAATTAGCTGGTTCCCAAGACAATACAAGGAGGAAGCAACCTATGTCCAATTTGCAGAATTCCTAGTTCAAACTCTGAGGGTGCCTAATAAAATTATAAATAAACAGACAAGCTCTAGATTTAGTTGCAAGGGAATCACAATGATCAAACTGAAATCCTGTCATTTGAGATTCCAAATTTAAATCTGCCATCAATCGTGGCAACACGGTATAAAGATTCTAGTTAACAGGTGCAGCCTCTTCTAACTTATGATCTTGTCATGAATAACATCACCATAAGTGTCTAAAGGACAGAGTATTTATTACAAAGAAAACTTTCAAAATAGAAGGCAAAAAGCAAATGAATTTCTAGTGACAGACTGACCCATGTAAAGCACCAATCAAATGCTTACATGTTTGAGTCTCAAGAAGTGCTTGGTTGTAAGCTGTACTTTGTTAAATTTATGTGTGTGTATCTTTGTTAAGTTTATTTGTGTGAGGAGAGAGAAAGAAGGGAAGAGGTAATATGAGGGTGTGCATACACATAAAGCTTACACACACTCATACACATCTTCATTTCGGTCCTAGACCCCAGCACATACAGTATACTGTACCAGATAACTATAAAACTATCTGCAAAATAAGCCAAATAACACTGTAGCATTAAAAAGAGAGAACCTAAATTCTGACTTAAGAATAGTCAAATTCTACAAACCTAAGCCATGACCAATGAGCAATTTTACACCACTCCCATTTCATCTTATCTTACTCTCTACTTTAAAAAAGGTTCTGATTTTATTTATTGAGCTTATAAGCCATCTCCCATAGTGATCATAGATGACTCACAGCAATCAATAAAAAATAAAAATAGAACAACTCTTCCTGCCACTTGTCAGACCAACCAGATTACTGACTCAAACCCCACCCTAGCCCAATGCTTGAGGGCAGAGCAAGATTTTTATGGCCTTTTTTTACAGAAGGCTAAAAGGTTTTATGTAATTTTTAGGTATCAGTTATATCTTTGTGGTGAAGAGGAAGAGGCTGATTACCAAACTTGTGGGTGCTCCTTTGCTGGAGGTTTTCAAGGAAAGATTGGACAATGATTTGGGCAAGGGGTTGGACTAAAGACCTCCAAGGTGCCTTCCACTCCACTCCAATGCAATTCATTTATATTTACATTTTGATTCTCAATTTTGCTATGAACCTTTGCCAGAAGCTGCTGAAGTACAACTTGCTGTATTCCTGATTATCAGCCTTGTAGGCTGGACCATTGGGAGTTGTCTCAGCCATGGCAGCTCCTGGCCAACCTGGCTTTCATTCTAGACTTGTCTTCAAACTAAATGGAAAAGCTGTAGACTTCTGATGTTGCTTAACTCTTGTGTCCCAGCATTCCCTGCCATTGGCCAAGTTGGCTATTATTAAGAGCTGTAGTACAGCTGCACTAAATAATGAAATTCCTGCATGAAATGAAATGGGGAAACAGAACATGGAGCAAAAGGGTCATGTCTAAGTTAGAAATGTTTAGGAAACCTCAGTAAAAGGAGAAAATGCAGAGCATATCAAATTTGTTGAAAATGCCAACTTTGATGTATCTCTGGAATCTGAAAAATGAACAGTATCTTCTGCTGCTGTCTTCAAACTATTTCTCTTCACCCCTCTTCTTTATCTTCAAGTCAACATAAAATATGTTTTATATTAACAACTGTTAGACTATAATTATGTCTTACTGAAATATTTCATAAATTTCTTCAGATCTTCCTTCACGTAATCTCAAAATCCAAGATCCTGGGTTGGCTTTTAATTGAAAATATCCCTGCAAAACAAGCAAACAAACAAATAAACAAAACAAAGTGGATTTAGGAACTTCATACCAGGAACTAACTCCTCAAACACAGATGCCAAACCATTGGTGAAATTTACCCTTTCTGTTTGGCTTTTGCTTCTTAATTAAGGCAAATATATGCACAAGCATTGTCTTAGTATTCTTTTATATTTTTGTTATTACATTTATACATTTTCTCTAAGAGTTTAACATGGCCTCTCCTCATTTTATTCACACAACAGTCCTGAGATGGAGATTTCGCTGACAAAAAAATGACTAGTCCATGATTGAGTGGGAACTTGAACTTGGTCTCCTTGATCTACATGGAACACTAATCTCTAAGAAGAAATTATCTAAATTAGATTCTGATGCTGGATCTTGAATCAAAGGATCAAATCTCTTTCACTTCAGGTGAGAAAGTAGATTTTTCAGGTACTAGAATTAACAGGCTGCTTTTTGTTTCATTGGAAGCCAATGACTTTGAGGGAGTCTGTTCCCCTATTTCAATCACAAGAAATCTGGAATTTTCCATTTCTTAAACAGTTTTCCATTTCTTAAACAGTTGAGACCCACTTCAGCCTGTGTAGAGGCCAACAGTATCATTCTCGACATGGACCAAAACATGTGAACTATGAATGCTTCATTGTAGACATGCACCACTTAAAATCAGCCATTCAGTGCACAGGGTGCATTAACAGTCCTGAATCTCACCATTTGAGCCATGGTGGCACAGTGGTTAGAGTGCAGTACTGCAGGCTACTTCTGCTGACTGCTGGCTGCCTGCAATTTGGCAGTTCAAATCTCACCAGGCTCAAGGTTGACTTAGCGTTCCATCCTTCCGAGGTGGTTAAAATGAGGACCCAGACTATTGGGGACAATATGCTGACTCTGTAAACTGCTTAGAGAGGGCTGTAAAGCACTGTGTAGTGGTATATAAGTCTAAATGCGATCAAGTTTGACACCTGTGGATTATATGGTTACACCATTCTTAGATAGCCTGCTCAGGATATATTTAATGACATGGTTAAGGTGACATCATACTTTTTATTATAATATTATATTCTGATGTCATGTCATTTATTAATTCGGATGGCCAACTTCCCTAATTTAAAAGTGGCATCCACAAGCATAGATTTTAAGCATTTAAACGCCTCGGTTTCAGTTTTCAGTGTCTCTGATGTTATTCCATAAACAATCCCTTCTTGGCAAGACAAGCTATAAGATTCAAACAGTAATAGACCACACTAGCAGGCATATTAGATAAGAACAATGAGCATTTACATAAATTACCATGCATATTCTCCTGGCTTAGCCAGCACTTACCAAGTTGGCCATCACAATGGTATCGACTTTGAAAGGATTATTCCTTCTTCCAAGAGTGAACTGCAATCCCCGAGGTGGCTTTCTGGTGCTCACATCATAGCAATGTCCTTCCAGCAACAAATATTCCAATTCATACTCAGCTGAAACCACTCCTTCTACCTGTGAAAATGCATATTCTTTTGAAAAGACATGCATGAAGAGTCGGAAGTATTGGACATGGCCATACACAGAGCGTTTACACTTGCTAAGGCCACAGATGTATTATTGTTGCTCAGTGCTTATAGGTAAAGGTAAAGGTTCCTCTTGCACATATGTGCTAGTCGTTCCCGACTCTTGGGGGCGGTGCTCATCTCCTTTTCAAAGCCGAAGAGCCAGCGTTGTCTGAAGACGTCTCTGTGGTCATGTGGCCAGCATGACTAAACGCCAAAGGCACATGGAACACTGTTACCTTCCCACTAAAGGTGGGGTCCCTATTTTTCTACTTGCATTTTTTACTTGCTTTCAAATTGCTAGGTTGGCAGAAGCTGGGGCAAGTAAAGGGAGCTCACCCTGTTACGCAGCACTAGGGATTTGAACCGCTGAACTGCCAACCTTCTGATCGACAAGCTCAGCGTCTTAGGCACTGAGCCACCGCATCTCTCTTATGCTGTACCTTAGCTTTCCGTAATAAAAAAACTGAGTGAGTAACATCGTCTGAAATCTGGATGTTACAAGACCACTTGTATCAAATTGTTTCAGCAAAGTGGGTGCACTGCAGGTCCCCTCCATTCAACATTGTCATCTTGTTGAATCTAGGAAGTGTGCCTCAGGGGGGTGTTCTCCTTACCTTTACTATCAGTTCGCAACGGGATCGTGCATGCACAGATCGTCTATGACAACATCCGGGTGAGCGGGCGGAGCCTGCCCCCAACTTTACTACCGGTTTGCAAGAACTGATCTGAACCAGAGGCAACTCACCACTGGTGTGCCTCCTCTATTGCATCTCCCCCCCCCCCCCCCCGAGATAAGGGAGTTCTGGAAAGCTTTGAAAATCTACTTTTGGTCTCGGGCCTGGGTTGATATTCATGGCTTCTTGAATGCTTCTGTTTTGTATTGTTGCTTTTATTGCTTATCAGATCATTTTAGTCTGGGCTGTCTGTCTGATTTTATCTTTTTTTTCTGGTTTTGTATGCTGTCAAGAGTCCGCTGGAGTTGGGCAGCCAATAAATTTATACAAACAAATAACCTTCAAATTCTATTCATATCTTCTGGTTATTTTGCCAATGAAGCTGTTATCAGGGGGGTGAGCATCACTTTAAATAAATGTAGCTAAGGTAACAGGATAAGTATTTTTCAAACATTATGCATTCTCCATATCTGGAATAAAAGTTTTTAAAAAAAAATACAAGCCCTAAAATTTCTGAAAAGTGAAGCAAAAATATTTTTTTTGGGGGGGGGGCTATTACAACTTTTTGTACAATATGTTTAAGAACTAGTACTTACATCTTTTAAATGAATGTTGTCAAGGTCATAAGAACTGCTCACAGCTTCAACCAACCAACTTTCTGGAGTTGCCATGTTTAGTGTCAGAAGAAGAGATTCTGGAACTTCAAGGAAGGTTGCTCCAGATGGAAGAGGGAAGAAATTATTGGACCCCACAGAAAGTTCTGGTTCCATAACTAAACGGTAAAAGCTATAACCAAGGCAAAAATATAACTATTAAGAAGGCAAAGCAAAGAGCATTTTAGAGCAGGGGTCTCCAACCTTGGCAACTTTAAGACTTGTGGACTTCAACTCCCAGAGTTCTGAGGAACCAAACCTGGCTGAGGAACTCTGGGAGTTGAAGTCCACAAGTCTTAAAGTTGCCAAGGTTGGAGACCCGTTTTAGAGGGTTGCACAACAATTTGTAAAAGCCTCCAAATGTTTTGCTTCTAATTTCATACATTTAGTATTGCTTGGCAAGTAATTGTGTAATATTAGAAATATTCTAAGTTACAAGGAACTTGAGTGGGCTTTTTTTCTGTGCTCTCGTTTTCAATTTCTAATGCTCTATCTTTCTAATCTGGGTCCAATTACTGTGTTAACCCTTGACAAAGACAGTTTCTTCATTGTCAATCCAGGTCATAAAGCTTTTAGGGAAGTAATAGATCCAACTCAGGATACAACATTTGCCAAGGTGTCCTCCTATATGGAATGCAATATAAACAGCACTGGTGTGAAGCTTATTTTTTTCAAGAGTACAGCTACTCTGCATAGAAGGTTCAGGTAAAAGGCACATTAATATTGTTGGCTTAGCCATAGAACAAAATGGGAAGACCAAATATTTAAGGGGAGAAAAAGGAACTGGGGATTTTGAGAGAAGAAACAGCAAAGATGTTTCAGAAAATTGCAACAAGAAGAGAATAAGAAAGAGGCTAGGGAAATTGATTCTCTATGCACTTGGAGTAGACCTTCTTCTGTCAAAAGCCCATTCCTTTGTGGGGAAGGATTGTCAGAGAAATATGATAGTAGTGTTTGCACCAGCTGTTTTTTACTCTCTCTCCCTCTCTTTCTGTTTCTCTTCTCTTTGTTTTGTTGCACTCTTTTTTTTTCCAACTTCCCTCCTGGCTGAGCTAGATACAAAGGCTGAGAATTCTACGAATCAATTTCCAGGACCAAGAGAAATGTTCAAAAGAAGAAGACCAGTCAAATTAGTTGAAGAAATTATACTGGCCTGCCCAAGTCTGTACCTGCTTCTAAATATAAATCATATTAGTGAAATAACCTCCAGATACAGATGTTGGAGACAAGGAAAATGTGTTTATGTTTCATGAACCATATTATCACACATGAAACCATTTCACCAATAAAGACTATCTGTGAAACTACTTATCAGGTCCACCATCTCCAGATTCTTCACTTCACTGGCATCCTGCCATAAATTGCAAGGAAAGGGGAAGGAATTTGGGGTTGTAACATGTGGGTCTGGGAATGAGAAGACAAACAGTGGGAGAGGGGAGACAAGAACCAGAGGTGCCAAACTGGCATAAACCAGCCTTCAAGGACACCTGGCGTGGGAACCAAATGTGAAACTGCATTGAGGGTCGCCAAGCTCTGAGCCATTCTCAAAACATCTTCAAGGCATCCTACTAGACACTGATGAACTGGTCAAGTGGGGAGGGCCAATGGCGGGGCGGAAGTGTAACCTTTGCGTGAAAATACTCAGATCTAGCTTTACTTTTGCTACAACCACTTAACTTTAGTAAAAGAACCTATCACTTCAATCAAATGGAGTCAGGGGTCTTTCTTTCCTAAACGTCTAAGTTGAGATAGGTCTGACACTACTTCCACTTTGTTGTGCCTATTTTGGTAATAAACTTGAAGTTACTTGCCTTTTCAAGGGTACTTCTGACAGGTTTGATCTACAGTTCATGAACAGTCTTAGCTTCATGTTGACAACCTGACCAAGCACCTAATGAAAACAATTCCCATATTAAAGTCTTCTGCAACTTTTCCCATTTTTCGAATTCTATCCTTTTAATTTAGGTAAGTTTTTCAAAGTATAAACAAATACATAATTTGCAAATTTACATGTCCCCACTTTCTCTTCTATCCTATACATACTTACAATTTAATAATCAACTTTATTTAGGAATCAAGTCTTAGTAGAAAGAATCCTTAGTACCCCTTCAATGAAGTTAAGTGTGAGAAATGATAGTTTTACTGTGAAGCACCTATCTGATCATAGGAAAATGAACCAAAAAGGAAAGGCTAATACGTCTTCTAGGTAGAAAGCAGGGATTAAGATTTCTTCTTGCCTTGTGAAGTCACAAGTATTGATTTCAGCTTAGAGTAGTAGAACTCTGCTTTTATATTTTGTATTCTACTACAATAATGAAACCTGCACTGTTCGTGTTAGAAATGAAAAAAAAAAATCTATGTCCTTTAGGCAATAGGGCAGGAAACAGTGCAAACCTGCTTTTTTTTTTTTTTTTTTTTTTTTTGCTTATTAAAGTTTATTATCAATAAAGGAGAATATTTGTAGCTCAGGGTTGAAATGCGGGGTCCTTGGTGCTCTCTGAGCTTGATTGTTTTCTTGCAGACGTTTCATTACCCTAACTAGGTAACATCATCAGTGCTAGTACAGAGTGCAGTTTGCTGCCAGTTTATATTCTTATGTCTTGCTTCAAGGACTGGAAAAAGCAGAAATGAATTCAGCTGCCACCACGGCATTGGCCAGCTCTTATTCTGTTGTCTTAAAATCAAAAGCAGCACCTTGTTTATTTGCTCACTGTAACAGATGGATTGCATGAAGGATCTATTCTCCTAGTATCAGATACTGTCAAACACAGCTAGGCTGCTATGAAACTTAGTTATTCATTATGGTTTGCTAATATGGATCTGCAGGCCATTAAACATGGAGTTCCTCTGAAGGCCTTGTGATCAAGATCCACTCAAGTGATTCTGGTAACTTTCCAGAAGATGAATAAAGGGGAACTTTTCTGGAAGGTCATCAACTTGCAATTTTCTGTCATGATGATGCCAAAATTATCAACTGATTGATTGATGTGCCATCAAACCCTTAGTGATCCCATAGATAGACTTTCTCCAGGAATGAACTGTCTCCAATATGGCCCTTCATGCAAAAGCATGGAGCACTGCCTCTGTAGTTAAATCCATCAACTGGTTGTTGGTAATTCTTTCTTTCTTTTATTCCATCATCATTGAAGAATTAGATCTTTCCATATGTTCAAATATGAGCCTGGTCATGTTGGTAATTCTTTTATTCCAATGTTGCCAAAGAATCAGATTTTTCCATAATGTGGAAAATATGAACCTGGTCATTTCTGTCATAAATGAGAATTATGGATTGAAAATGTATGGTGCACTTGCTTGTTTTCCTAGTTATCCATGGTATTGTCAGAAGTCTTCTTCAACACTAGCATTCAAACTTCCACTGTTCTTTCTATCCTGCTTCTTCTTGCTTAAAGCTGGTTGATGGACCTGTTGTCATTAGTTTATTCTTTACATTTAATTTTACTCTCATTTTTTAAAAAATGATTACTGAGGATTCCAAAGTGACCCCCTGTAATTTTAAACCTGGATTGCTCATCATATCATGTATACAGTTCACAGTAAATAATTACCATTTCAAGAAAGATCTTAAATAAAACAGTTTCATTGTATGGAAAACGATGTTAAATTGGCTTAAGGTCACCACAATGCATAAGACAGCAGTATGCTCTTACAATCAATAAATGTGATAACTTCTGGGCTTCTCTTGTTAGTGGATCAACAATGCCAATGACATCAAAGTAGGGTTCACTTTGCTCTGGATTTATCTTCAGTATGCTATGTAGGGAAGGCAAAGAGGAGACATTAAACATTGAACAAAAGATCTTAAAGGCATCTATGATTTGAAGATGTAATGTTCATAAGAAATATACTATATTAGGTAAAGGTTCCCGTCGCACATATGTGCTCCTGACTCTATGTGTTCCCGACTCTAAGGGGCGGTGCTCATCTCCGTTTCAAAGTCGAAGAGCCAGTGCTGTCCGAAGACGTCTCCATGGTCATGTGGCCAGCATGACTAAACGCCAAAGGTGCACAGAATGCTGTTACCTTCCCACCAAAAGTGGTCCCTATTTTTCTACTTGCATTTTTTACTAACTGCTAGGTTGGAAGAAGCAGAGACAAGTAACAGGAGCTCACCCCGTTATGTGGCACTAGGGATTCGAACTGCTGAACTGCCGAACTTTCGATTGACAAGCTCAATGTCTTAGCCACTGAGCCACCGCGTCCCTATACTATATTATAAGCTATTTAATAAAACATGTCCTGATTCAACAAATGGATGCATTTCATTTAATATATCTCTGGTATCTTCAGTTCAAGTGGACAACAGTTCCACTAGAAAAACACATGCTGTGTAATAGTTTGTGCCCACTTATTTTGAGAAAATAAAAGCATGCAACGAAAGCAATTTTCCCTAGAGAGGGAGGAAAGAGTGCTTCAGATCTATTATGAGCACCCCTCTTCTACTTATTCCCCAATCCTTGAATTATAGCACCCTTTGGTTCTGTGGTTTATGGTCTTCAGTTTTAATCTCAATGATTTGGCAATGATAGGACTGATAGATCAATGATTTGGAGAGTATGGTCAGTCTTAAACTGAGGTTTGGGATAGATTAAAAGGTAAGAGTTTTATCTTAGTCTGATAATTTTGACAAAGGTTGTTACTCTAATGAAGCTGTCCTCATTCTTATTGATAGACACCAAATCACCCCAGTTTTTCTGAGCAATTTCAAGTGTCCACTGCCTCCTACTCATTCTTACATTTTGGCAAACTTGAGAACTTGATCTAGCTGGCTGATACTTCTCCCTTTGTATTTTTGGAGAATCTACAAACTGACACTCAGAAATAAACTTTGTAAATAAATATAGTGATACAAAGTGATTTCAAGAATATTCATTTTAAATTCTGAATACCATTTAGCTTCTTAGACAACTTGTTCTTAACAAATAGCCAATGAGAGAAAAACTTTCTTGGTGACAGTTTTCCAATCATAGATTGTCCTCCATGTCTTATTCTTTTGAATTGGACCTTTAGGAAAGCATATTGATTCTTCCTATTTAAATTGTTACATATGCACATTCCAGTCTTCTTGAAATAAATTTATTTTAATTGACCTCACTTTGATCATAGTCTTCTTGTATATTTAAATATGTTTAGTGTTTAAAGATTTCGTCACGTGTCAGCCTTTTTCAATGAATGTCTCTTTGAAAAGTGGAATATAAATTACTCAAATAAAGTTAATCTTGTTGTTTTTTCCAGTGGCAGTAGCAATGGTGGCAGCAATAAATATTGCAAACAGAATAGACTGCTAATTACCTGGTCATGATTCATACAACTGAATTATCATGAAAAAAAAAATAAGGAACTACTATTTTTACCTATGTTGGTCTTTGAAAAATTCAACATCTTGACGGTCATCAGTTATTGGCAAAGAAGAAAGAAGAGCATTCACTTGCATCACTAAATTACTGCCCCTACAAAAAAAAATAGAAAAGAATTGGATGTAACTCAGGAATGGAAGAATCTCTTAAAATAATGTCATAAAATATCAAAAAGCAACACCACCACAATCTTGTAGGTTTCCAAAGAAGACTGGCAATGCTGAATGTTGTTAGTGTTCCTTGCACAAGAGTAGAGTAGAGTAGAGTAGAGTAGAACAGAACAGAACAGAACAGAATGTGGGAAATTAAAGAACAAAAATATGTTTTTGAGAGGTTTACATAACAATGGTCTTTTTAAACCCATCTCAGGTAGAAGGAAGGCTCAACAAGGCATAGAAAAGGAAAAACCATTTTTTTTCCTAAGACCATAACAGTGGTCATCCTTGGTCTTTTTAAATCCATCTCAGTCTTATATTTGTGCTCCAACAAAAACTAACCTCAACTGTTGAGGTCATAAAAAACTATCAAAAATCCAATTTTAACATTTAGGTCTATTTAAATATAAAGCCTAGTATTGTGAGATGATTTTATCTCACGCTATCAAGTCTGGATGACAGAGGGACTCAAAGACTTAAGACTACATTCAGACTCTATACTTTTGTAATTTGCCGATCTATATTATTAATTTAGAATGTTTTAAGCTGCCCAACTCTAAACTCTGGGTGGCAAACTTTAAAAATATTTTTTTATTATTCATTTATATGCTGCCCATCTCACGGTTTGAGCACTGACAGGATAATGTGAAAATGATATAATTAATGCAACAAAAACAATAAAACCAAAAGTAATCAAAGAGGCTATGAACTGATTGCAATGTCTTCCACACCCAGACCTCACCCAGATAAATCCAGTGTCTCTTATAAATGGCAAAACATCTACAAAATGCACTTCGCTATAAAACCTTCCAAAATAAAAGTTACCGTTTATGGTCAACTCCCATTTCCTTGACAAGACTTTTAATCTTTGCAGCTGCTGTATTCAGAGTTATCGTCTCTAACAAGTCGAAGTCCTTGGTATTTAATTCATCTTCTTTCAAAGGGCCTAATATCTACAGAATAGAAGTTGACACAATTCAATGTTAGAAGAAGAATATGATACTTTGCTTTGTAAGCATGCTGACTTATGTCCAGAAAGTGACTGAGAAATGAAACTGGCGCAAAACATTCAAATACATGTAAATAAAATAAAACAAAACAACCCAATAATAAAATGCCATCTCCCCATTCATTACTTACCCTGCCGTTACTGATAACAGCCATTTCTCCGGGAAGCAATTTAAGAACTTCCTGACAAAATAACTGATGAGTCTGAATCAGATCAACCCCCATTGTATTGTATTTCTTCTCAAGAGCATCCGTATCCATGGCCTGGAACACAAAGTATAGAAGTGCAGTCCTAATTAGAAAACTACACAAGCCATGTTTTAAAAAAAATTCTACTGAGAATTTAGATACATAATCCAGTTTTGCAATTGATGCTCTGCTTCAAAGTAATTAAGAGTCTTTTAGAATCTGTTATGTAGTAATTCTTTCCTTAAAATAAAAGTGCATACATAAATTTCAACAATCAAGCACCTTAATTTAGTTGTTTTGAAGAGTTTTTTTAGATATTCTTTTTTAGATATTCAGAAAAACAGAAAAATTATTGGTTTCTGTTTCTATTCTACTGTAACCACCTGTTCCCAAGTTATTCTATTTAAGTTATTCCCTGTATTTCTACTCTGCCAAATATTCAGCACAGCTAAGAAAATTTTAAAACATTCCAGAAACAATTAACTATTAAAAGTTTGGAAAACAGATGAAGTGTTACACTTTTTGTAAATGCCAGCAGTGAGGGCCAAACATAAATCCTAGAGAGTATATTTGTATAATTTGGAAGCAATGCAGAAGAAAGCCCTGTATCTTGAAATGATACTCTATTTATTTATCAGATTTATATTCTGCCTTTCTCCAGGTGAAATGCTACTGGTTCGGGCTGGTTCGCCTGAACCGGTAGTAAAAAAAAGCTTACAAAAGTAAAAACAAGCTCCAACGATCAGCTGTGCAACAATCAGCTGTGCCGGGCAATCATGGGAACATTTTTAAACTTTTTAAAGCATTTTTTACTACCCAAAATGGTAGTAAAAAAATGCTAAAAAAAGTTTTTAAAAAGTTCCAAAATCAGCTGTGTAACAATCAGCTGTTATGGCAATCGTGGCAACTTCTTTTAAAACTTTTTTTAAGCATTTTTTTAATACCGATCAGCTGTGAGACAATCAACTGTGAGGTTCCTGCTTGTTGCAGGGGTTATTTTGTGTGAAGTCCAGCTGCTTTTAAATTGTGTGTGAGTCAGTTGTGCAGCCATGCCCACCCGGCCACATGACCACCAAGCCACGCCCACCCGGTCATAATATCACCAAGCCATGCCCACCTGGTCACACGCCCACCAAGTCACACCCACAGAACCGGTAAGGAATTTTTTTTAATTTCACCTCTTTCTCCCAGGAATAACCTCTTCCTCTCAGGTGGGTTGGACTGAGAGGCACTGACTGGCCTAGATTGACCACATGAATATGTATAGCTAAGGGTGGACCTGAACCTAGATATCCCACATTCTTAGTCCAACATCTTAATACAATATATATAGATGCAATATATATAGAACTTTATTGGGTGATTATTCGATAAACTACCACCAAACATAAAATAGATTGATACCACCTACCTGTATATACAAGAATATCCTTCAGTTGCAACATGACTGCAATAGTGTACAAATTTATTATAGAAATAGGCTGTTATACCTTTCAAAAATGAGTGATATTAAAATCAAAATTTCAATATCCAGTGATATTAACAGGAACTGTTATATATGCTCTGCCAAAACTCAGCTAAGTACATAATTAGGCAACTACTAACCGGGAAAAAATACTTTTTAATCTGAGTTCCTGCAGCAAGAGCCATTGCTGCCTCCTCCTTAAGAATGCGACCAAGAAAGTTTTTCAAATGAACGTTTTTCTGGGTTAAAAATGCTGCTGTGATTGCTCTTGCGATAATAGTGCTGTCTTCTGTTATTTTTGAAGTAGGATTATTCACAATCCCAAGCCGAATATGACTGCTGCTTTTCTGTAAAATAAAGGCAGGTTACAAACTATGCCAAAAATTTTATAACCAGAGCCTGGGAACAGTATTTGTTTTCTTGAGATTCAGAAAAGCCGAGGAAAGAAAACAGTCTAGCATGCCAAGTTTAAAAAGCAATGTTTACTTTGTAAGAACCATACAGTAAGTAGGTGCTTATTTCAAAGAGTTTATCTCCTGCTTATCCTCCAGAGTTCTAGATAGCTCCCTGCAGCAATAAAAACACAGTAACAGCAGAAATTCCAGCTCATATTTTGAAAGTCAACACTAAGATGTTCAGGGTAGGAATCTTATTATTTCTACAATTTATATCTTTCACTATCACAAAGGAAATTTTTGCTCTAATGTGTAATGATAATGCAGAATTCCCAAAACCAATTCTCTGTCCTTTTTGTTTCAATTACACAGAATTCTGTTTAGCTTCTTAAACAAAAGCTTCTATGAGCAAAAATTCTCTCTTTGGGTATTACAAATGCATAATTACTGTCACACGTTAATGATTTGATTCAGTAATTACATTTTTTACAAGTTTCTTTTGTTCTGTAAAATTTTGTTTTGAGGAGAGGACAGAGCTTTATTTGCAATTTTCTGGCACGCATCTCCCATTTGTATTCCTTCTCCAAAACTGGCCTAAGAAAAAAATTTAAATGATGTAGGCAAAAGAAACTGTAAAGAACTGACCACATGTTTCAGTGCTGTAGAAAACAATTGCCTTCCTTCTGACTTTTCATAATCAGCCACAATCCACATGGTTACAGGATAGACTAAAGCATCATCTGAAAAAAAAGGGAAGAATTTCTACTGTTCAACATAGGCGATCAAAATAGAAAATGTATCAGCAGAATAAAGTGCAGGTTACTTTAATGATAGGCAGAAGGCTGATCAAGAATTGTTGGCAGACTTCTATCTGATCTACAATAATCTTACAATATTGAAAAATGAATCCCTGAAGGTGCTTTGTATAGTATTTGGATCCCAAGCACAGAATCCGGGTTTTGCTAAATTGCAAAGATAGGCAACTGTTTCTTTTAAAAATCTGTAGCTGAGGACTTTATCCCCATATTCTTTTATAGCTTCATAGTTACACGGGCATATTGAGTATCCCTGCCAACACACAATCTCCAAAAATAAAAGCAAAACAAAAAATTACTTTGATTGCATTCCATTAGCAACTGACAAAGTAATCATTATAAAATATTCTTTTAAAGGTGTAATATATGCAAGGTATCAGCTTTCCAGAAAGCCCCAACTACAATTAAAAACTCAGAGGCAAGCATTTCTCAAAGTTCTATTTACTAGAATAGGTAAACTGGCACATCTGGGAAAACCCGAATCTGAAAGTTCCGGGTTTTCCCTCAGTAAATCAAAACCCCAAATCCAGCCCCTGCACCCATCAGTCTGTCACATGGCCCAATCATCATCCGTCCCACCTTGAGCCATCACTGCAACCACTCCTCCTCTAGATGTATAAACACCATGACCTTGCGACCGAAGGGAAAAATGCTATTATGTCTAACTACAATCACTCTCCTGAATCCCCCTTCCTACTTTCCCAAGTGCAAGAAGTTGGCAGAGTGGAAGCTTCTGGTTTTAATATGGCTTCTAATGCTGACACAAGGTTTAACACAAATATATTTTTAAGAAAGCTGAGGATTCCTTAGAAATGCCTTCCAGATAAATAGACATCAAATGTATTTATTGACCTTTAACTCTCCTTGATTCTCTCTCCTTGAAAAGCCCTGTAGGTGACATTCTTTATAAGATGGGACTTAGAAATTCAGGTTCCCTTATAGACTTCAAGAACCTGAGCCCTTTAGGAGGGCTTTTAGGACAATCCAAAGTCAGAAACTTAATTGGTCACTAGTGCAACCCTCAAAGTCGAGGTGTTACATAGGCAAATCAAAGTGTACCTATAACTATTTAAATTCTGGCATTCTGGACCAGCTGTATGAGTACTTAGAGACTGTTACCACCCCTGGAATGCTTCAAATCAATGGAGAAAACCTAAAGAAGGTGGATATTTTTCGGTATCTGGGATCTCACCTCCAGGGCAATGGCAACATCAATGGTGAGGTGCGAGCAAGGGTGAATGCAGCCTGGATGCATTAATAACACTGGTGTGTTATGTGACAGATGAATGCCAACTTGTCTTAAATCTAAGATTTACAAGACAACCATCTGCCCTGTTGCACTGTATGGCACTGAATGCTGGGCAGCAACAAGAGGGACCGAAAGCCATATCTATACCATGGAAATGTGAATGCTCCGTTGAATATCGGGCATGTCTCTTCTTGACCACATCACTAATGACACCATTCGACAGCATTTTGGTGTGGCGCCAATTATAGAGAAGATGAGAGAAGGCCAACTCCGCTGGTATGGCCATGTCCAAAGAGCAGCACCTTCCACTGTTGCCAAGACTGCCTATCAACTAGAAGTGATGGGTTGCTCCTGGTTCGGCCCGGTTTGGGCGAGCCAGTAGGGGTGATGATGTGACGTCACCAAACCAGTTCTCTTTGATTGGAAGCTGGGCCCTCTCGCCCGCCCCCACATTATTCCTACCTTTATTTCCCCTTTTTTAGCCCAGCTGATAGGCGTGGCAGAGTGGATTGCCACACTTCAGCTGGGCATAAACCTAATGCACTTGCATTGAGTGCACATTTGACGCGCGTGCTAGCAAAGCGAGCATGCACGCAGTGATCGCGTGCAAAGCACATGCACGAAGAATCAGTGGTAACACCAGTTGGAACCCACCACTGACTTCAATGGCATTTCCAGTTCAATCTGGTGATGAGATGTGTAACTGGTTCTCATCAGCAACTTGATGATACCCAATTCTTTGCTGATGCATGAACTTACCAGGTGGTTTCACGTAAGCATCAATCATCCCGGATTATGATGTTATAATCAGTGTGTATATAGAATCAGTAACAAGATTAAATATAATGAAGCTTACCTTGCTTTGTAACATAATTCATGTTTTCAGAAATAACAAATGTTTTATCTTGAGAGTCCAAAAAGAAAAACGCTGAGTGGTCATTCACATCTATAGGAACTGCAAAAAAAAATTCAAGATGCGGCATAACATCAAGCATGATATCAAAATGAATTCTCCACAAACAAACAAAAGAGAGGAAACCGAGCATTTAGTTTACCTGATGGGGATTCAAAATTCAAGTATCTTTTTTCATCACCAAGAATTCTATCATTTATATGCGAAACTACATTCTGTTGCTCCATGATGAAATCAACTGCATCTTTATGATCATTTAGCAAGCCCTGTAATCAGAATAACAGTTTAATTTGCACAGCATTAACAGTTTTAAATATAGCTTCCCTTTAACTTGAGATCAGGGTGTGTAATCTCTGCTGGATGAATGCATATCTTAGTTTAGTTTGATATTACCAAGCCCTCTAGTACCATAACTAAGCGTTATCTTCTCTCTTCCAGCACAAATATTTTAAAGAAAGCCTGGAAAACTGGAATTTTCAAGACACTTTTTTTTAACTTTCCAAGAACAGAAAGAGATAATACTGAGTACTGTAATACTGAGTACTTACAAACTATGCTGAATGATAAACCATAGTTTATAGCTTAATGTAATGTATGATCTGAGTCAGCTATAAGATATTCAACAAAATATGAGGGGGCAAGCTACACTTAGTGAATCAAGAGAAATGAGTTTCATGACTTAAACATGAAGCACAAAACTGAATATTTTCTCCTCTTCCATTGCCTTAAATAGAACATTTTAAACATCTATTTCTAAAGGATGCAATGGCTCCAATCATTTAAAAACATAACAAGTACATAATTACATTCTAAGGTGTTATTTATTTTTTTGGCTATTTATAACCCACCTTTATTATTTTTTACAAATAACTCAAGGTGGCAAACACATCTAACAAGCCTCCTTCCTCCCATTTTCCCCATAACAACAACCCTGTGAGGTAATTTGAGCTGAGAGAGAGTGACTGGCCCAAGGTACCCAGCTGGCTTGCATGGCTATGGTGGGACTTGAACTCACGATCTCCTGCTTTCTAGTCTGGTGCCTTAACCACTAGATCAATAATCAGCATAGATTAAGCTTCAAAATCATGACAATAAATTAAAATAATTAGATGTTTGCAATATTAACCCCAAACCAAGTCTTTATGAAATATGTATCATATAAATATAACTGAAGCAATATATTAGCTCAGTGTTTCTCAATCTTAGACATCTGAAGACGTGTGGACTTCAGCTCCCAGAATTCCCCAGCCATTCTGGGAGTTGAAGTCCACAAGTCTTAAAGTTGCCAAGGTTGAGAAACACTGTATTAGCCCATATTTCATTGAACATTCCTGTCTTCTAAAGGAAAAAAAAATAGGTACCGTGGACACTGCCCGCTGAAAGGCTTCTGTGGCATCTATGATCTTCAGCAGAGAAGTCTCTAGCTCTGCAATATTCATCTCTTTTCTGTTAAAAGGCACGCCATTAAAGAGAGCTTGAGGCAATGGGCCCAGGCCAGTCTTCTTATAAAACATTGCTCCTGCCTAAACGAATTGGGAATGTCACAGTTATACAGAAGGTAGCTGACTGTGTGAAAACGGGATGAATATAAAGAAAATAATAAACTCAAAGCATCCATAAACTGCATAGTGGAAGAATAAAATGGTTTATTTTTCCCTTTCAACAATATTCCCCAATCTGAAGCCTCCAGATACATTAGACTACAAAAGCCAATGTAATTTAAGATGTGTTTAAGAATGGTGCCAGATGAAGGAAGACTGCCTTACAACCTTCTAGAAAGCAATTTTGGGGGTGGTGAGAGAAAGCCAGTGACTCAAACTATCAAACAAGCCAAAACCAGACCGTCATTCAGAAACGCAGATAAACAACTCTAATCTGCATCAAAAAGACAGTATTTAATTATAGCCCAGCAACAACAGCCAGCCAATCATACGGTCGGAAATCAGATATTGACTCAGAAATATCTGAACAAACAACATTCAGACTAATTTGCATCTCCTAAAATGGTATTTAAAGACCTGTGTTCTGACAGACAGCACAACTCAAAACACATTGACAATGTCTCCTGAAATGGTGACGAAACTTTTGCAACCAAATTACCAAGCTCTGAGCTCAAACCAACAGTCTAACTACCAACCTGAGCTATTAATATTCAAATGCATTTCAAGCTCTGGAATGCCAGAAGAGAATCTATTTCCAAAAAAATGTATGATAATAAGAACAGCCAAACTAGAATTCAAACTTTTGTTTAGATCAACATGGCTTAGTCCAAGAAGTATTAGAATCACGTAATTTTCAGATCTCTGATATCAGGATGCTATTAAAAATTAATTGAAGATATTTATGATGGTGACCATTCCTAGCTAAATTATCTCTTGCTATATGGATGCTATGGGGTAAGAATCTGGAGACAAAGAAATAACAAACTTCCTCATTTATTACTCCCACAAAACAATTTCAGTGCCAGACACACAGAATTAGTTGACTTATGAAGACACCAGGTTATAAATCTTTTAGTTTCTTTGTATTTCATTCTGCAACTTTTAACTATTTCTACCTTTCTCTTGTCATCATAATCAGAGTCAAGACCCAGGATCTCCTCCATATCAGCTTGAGGAAACTGTCTATAAAGAGTACGCTTCACGTTGTCCACCGAAAGGATTTCTCCTTCTTGTACTTGACGATACATCTAATTGAAGGGAGCAAAAGAAAGATAAATGATACAATCCATTATACTGTTACAATACTATAGAATATTTAGTAATAATTAGATTACATTCCATTTTTATTATTCATTCTATAAACATTTTTCAAAAGTACAGGTAGTCCTCGATTTACGACCATAATTGAGCCCAAATTTTATGTTGCTAAGTGAAATATTTGTTGTGAGTTTGCCCCATTTTACGATTTTTCTTGCCACAGTTGTTAAGTGAAACATTGCATTTGTTAAATTAGTAATGTGGTTATTAAGTGAATCTGGATTTCCCATTGATTTTGCTTGTTAGAAGGTTGCAAAAGCTGATCACATGACCCTGGGACATTCCAAGATGAACCACTTGCCAAGCACCTAAATTTTGATCATGTGACCATGGGGATGCTGCAACGGTCATAAGTGTGAAAAACAGACATAAGTCACTTATTTCAGTGCCTTTGTAACTTTGAACAGTCACTAAATGAACTGTTGTCAGTCGAGGACTACTTGTAATGTCTTCAACCAACTATACTTCAATACATTTTCATTCTTCATTTCTGTACTCTCTAAGGCAATGTTTCTCAATCTTGGCCGCTGGACGATGTGTGGACTTCAACTCTATGCTGGCTGGGGAATTCTGGGAATTGAAGTCCATACATCGTCCAGCGGCCAAGGTTGAGAAACGCTGCTCTAAGGAAAAGTAAAAGTATAATGCACATATTAAACTAGTATTTATTTTCCATACCAGCCATGAAATGAGTCAAATGAGTCAAGCAACCCAGGCAACAACCCATTCATATTCAATCAGAGCCAAAAAAAATTATTAAATTTCTAAATATGTAGCCATATTAAAACTTTCACAGCATGTGAGAAAATCTGTGCAAATCAAAAAGTTAAAATGTGGGTGTACAATCTAAAAGTTCTAAATTAAGCACTGCAGATTAAAGTAGAAATGAAGTCATTTCTATTGCTGGCATACAATTTTATATATTTGTATATCGTCTTCTTAGAAAAGAATGGACTCTTGCCGGTTTCAAGATGTCTAAAATTTGGGAGGTCATATTTAATATTTTAGTCCATTGCTTCCATTTTATCTGAAATGAATAGGAAATTTTGTTTTAAATTTCAAATATCTTCAATTTCCATCCTGTTCTAGGACCATATTATTCAATTAAATAACATCTGTTTCTCTAAAATACATTTGCTTACTGTTCTGTTCTGCACTCCATGTCCCCCAAAACAGTCCTTTTACAATTTATGAAGATTTAAATGAATTACTTGACGATAAAGATCCCTTTGAGGCAGACAGATTTTTTTTTTTAATTTGATTTATATGCCGCCCTTCTCTGGAGACTCAGGGTGGCTTACAATGCGCTAAGCAATAGCCTTCATTCTTTTGTATATTTATACAAAGTCAGCTTATTGCCCCCACAAACTGGGTCCTCAATTTACCCACCTTAGAAAGGATGGAAGGCTGAGTCAACCTTGAGCCTTGGCGAGATTCGAACCTGCAGTAATTGCAGGCATCTGGTCTTAATAACCAGCTTAATAACAGGGTGCCTTAGACCACTGTACTACCAAGGCTCTTTTAGATTTAATCTTGATGATGTGCCAGAGACTTCTAAGAAGCTCATCGGCAGAATAGAAGGCAAATCATAAACGAATTGGTGTTCTGGATTGGGAATGCAGTAGCCTATAACTCTTGAACTCATATCTTAAGGATTCATAGCCAGTAATTACTAACCAAAGGAGTATCTAATAAATGTTACTGTAACATCTTTATTCCTCCTTAGAAAAAGAATCTTATTTAGGATGGTACCTAGTCAGTCTCTTCCAGAGAAAACAGTCACACTGGTTAACTCTCTCCCCTCCATACTACTTTTCCACATCCAGATGACATTTCATTAGATTGTTCTGCTTTGAAGGAGTTATCTCCTATTTTAAGGTGGTGGGTTTTTTTAATCTTGTGCCTCTCAAGTGTTCACCAATGTGTGTCAAATGTTGGTTCTCGTTTTAATTCCAATCCTGTCAACACTCAGTTACTTTAAATTACTGTTAAAAGATTGATAGCCTGAACAGCCAGCAATGTCCATTTTTAAGCCATCTCAAATAGTGAATATTACTACTGTACATCACACGATAGCAAATATAATAATGTATTACACATAGTATTTTGTTTTGTTGGCCCTGAATTATTGCGAGCGAACGTTAGTGGACAATCTCAAGTCTTAAACAAACTCATGGAGATTCTCATTTTACTGACTTAAATCGCCTTTTTGGAAATTCCTTCAGAACTGTGCAATTACTCAGTGGAAGGTCTATAAAGCATCTTCTTCCTATAATTTCACAGCCCTTCTTAAATTTTATATTATCTTAAAAAGATCAAATCCAGCCTATCCCACTTACTTTCTGCCTTCATTTCACCCTGAATATTTAGGTGGGCCACATGCCTGGACCTTATAAAACAGGGGTGTCAAACTGGATTTCTTCGAGAGCCGGATCAGCATTGTAGTTCTCCATGGGTTGGAGGGAGGGGTTGTGGGGGTGGGGGGAGACAGCTCCTGCAGCACCCTGCTGGCCAAAACGGGGCATGGAGGGTCGTGTGCAGCACCCTACGCCCTGTTTTTTGTCTGGATGGTCTCCTGGAGCACTTTGCTGGCCCCCCGTGCCTCATTTTCTGCCTCCCTGGCCTCCAGCATCACTCTACTGACCAAAAACAGGCCGTACGAATGCCCCCATGGCCCATTTTGGCCAGCAGAGACACTCCGGGCCAGTCCTTTGATATTTGCAAACTGGCCCCGCAGACCAGATTTAAGCATCCCTTGGGCCAGATCAGGCCCACAGGCCTTGAGTTTGACACCCCTGTTATAAAAGGAACTACAACTTGGGTTTATACAAAGGATATTTAAACGCTAGCAGTTTTGAGAGACTTAACTAAAAATGCCTAGTATGGATACTCTATTCACTTCTGCCAGGATTCATTAAGTTTCACCTTTTGCTCTAACATGGAATACAGAAAAATATGTCATAATTTCATGCCCAGTAGGTTTCAGTTTGCTTTGCTTTTTACCTTTAAAGTATTCTTTACATGCCTTAAATATGTGACATTTCCTGCCTGTGCATGATTATTTGCAGACTGCCCAGAGTCACAGAAGTTTTTAGCAATGCTATCCTACGGCTATTTTGCATCTCAAAGAAAGTAAGGCTAACCTTAAATAAAGCAATATTTTAATCTTCTTACAAACACTAACATAAAGTAAGGAGACAAAAGCATGAGGGATATCCACTTCATCTGCAATAAAGTTAAAAGCTCTCCACAGGGCAACTCCTGCATCCTCATTTCCATCGACCACTTCATCGGTATTTAAGATGAAAACAAAGCCAAGTCTGCTCGGGAAAAAGAGAAATACTGTAAGAATGGCAAAACCACATTAACTATGTTGAAAGCAGATTAAATGCAATTATACTAAAACAGGTTAAAATGTCACTCTGGTCTTCAACAAGAAAGATAAGTCATAATATTCTAACAAGATTCAAAAATCTTATTCAAATGAACACAAAGTTAACATTTCATGCCAATCTAATAGAATTACCTTTGATAAAGTGTAAATGTCAATGTCCCAAAGGTGCTTTTTCAAGAAGCAACTGGACTTTCGGGTTTTTCTTTGAAGATGTTTCGCTTCTCATCCAAGAAGCTTCTTCAGCTCTGAAGAAGCTTCTTGGATAAGAAGCAAAACATCTTCAAAGAAGGAATAATGGATGGAAACTGAACAAGAAGAGATTCAATGGAGAAATTTTCTGATAGTGAAAACAATCAACTTATGGAACAGCTTGCCTTCGGAAGTTGTGAGAGCTTTATCACTCGAGGCTTTCAAGAAAAGATTGGACTGCCATTCATCAGAAATGACGTAGGGTCTCCTGCTTGGGTAGGGGATTGGACGAGATGACCAACAAGGTCCCTTCCAACTATTAATCTATAAAAACCAGAAAGTCCAGTTGCCTCTTGAAAAAGCACCTTTGGGACAACCATGACCTGGATGACTGAGAATCTCCATAGACATGTAAAGTCAATGATACCATAGCAAACGAAAGTTTGTTCAAATCACTGATGAGAGCCATACCATGATTTGAATTTCCAAAATTACAGGAGAGAAAAACTATTTGGGATTGCTTTTATCATAATTCAGCTTTATGACTTTGTAAATTCATCCTTAAATTCCTCAATATTTCTCAGTTTTAGCGTAATGAATGCCTATAGAAATTATCTCTCTAACTGTAACTTTGACATGGAGGAGCTATTTTATCAAACTAAGATTAACAACCTGACCAACTTTGCTGAAAATATTTGCAGGTTCCCAATATTTTTTTACTCCTATCCAGTTCCTCATATTTTTAATTTGATTTGGTTCTACCCAACTGGAAATATAAGTAGGTCAAAACTATGTATATATACACACACATAAATATATATTCATATTTAAATACATACACATACATTTATATTCATATTCCAATCGTAGAACAAATATTCTAGACCAGGGGTGTCAAACTCACGTCGTCACATGACATATCGAGACTTTTTCCCCTTCGCTAAACTGGGCAGGGGCGGGGCCAGCACATGACGCATCTGGCCCACGGGCTGCAAGTTTGATACCCCTGTTCCAGACTACTCTAGAATAGCCTTTTTTTAATACTAATTCTATAGATATGTTGAACTTTCAAATTCCTGCACAGCGCGATGTGGGAATCCTTCAGAACTAAGTCTCACTATACCAGGAAGCTTGCAAGTTTGGAGAAAACTGTTCTGCAAATAGAACTAGAGCAACCTAAGGATGAATGGAGACTGATCATGGAACAGTGTTATAAATTAGAATGAAGCTATGATATTAAAGTTCATAAAGAATATGCTTTTCTTATATCCATTTAAAGGCAGTTAGATTTAGACAGACATACTACCTGTTTTGTTTTTTGTTTTTTGCTTTAATTTATATCCCGCCCTTCTCCGGAGACTCAGGGCGGCTTATAATGCGTTAAGCAATAGCCTTCATACTTTTGTATATTTATACAAAGTCAGCTTATTGCCCCCACAATATGGGTCCTCATTTTACCTACCTTTGAAAGGATGGAAGGCTGAGTCAACCTTGAGCCTGGTGAGATTTGAACTTGCAGTAATTGCAAGCAACAGATGTTAATAACAGTGCTTTAGTCCACTGTAGTACAGGCTCTTACTCTTACTGTTCAATGGAATTACCTGAAATCTATGGAAATACAGTATTTATCCAAAATAAATACAAACCAACAAATCAATGTATTAAAATCTCTCATTTCTATTTTGTTGACTTGTTTTGAGAAATTGCAACTAATGAATCATGGAGGATTGAACATCAATAGATACATGTTGCCCAAACTCTCTTCCCCTTTGTATTAATCAAAACTCATATATGGAATATACAAAATAACAGTGTACTAATTCTATAGGGGTTTTCTTTACCACAATTCTGAAAATGAAGAAAGTGAAGAGAAATTCCTTTACTATTTTAATCCCAGACAGAATTTCAGTGTTAATTTACCTTAAAGGTACTTTCTGAGTGTAGATTAACTCAATTAGTTTAAGGAAACCAGCTGCTTCTTCCTGGAGAGGATCAATAAAAAGGACCTACAAGAGAAGAAAATCTTATATTTCATGGTTTATACTCTCTCTGTACCTTCTATTTCCTCTACTACTATACATTGAAAGCCCCAAAGAAGCATTCAAGAATAAACTGGAAACTTCTGTTGGTACAGACTGTCCTGATTCATGCACTCAATAGGACCAGATAGTTAGAATACATATTCCAGTCAGATGTAAGACTGTACCTCGCAAATTGTGATTTATTCTATAAATCATGGTGAAACAACCATTGCTAAGTGCAATAGGAAAAGGCTGTCAAAGTATGGTGGTGCTTTTGCAAGATATACTGCTGGGTATACCGTATTTTTCGGAGTATATGACACACCTTTTTCCCCTCTAAAAGGGGGTGAAAATTTAGGTGCATCTTATACACCAAATGTAGCCCCGCCCACCCACTGGCCCCCACCCTTTGGCCTCTGCCTCGCAGCAGTTACTTCCTTGCAAGCAAACAGCAAGAAAAAACAGCTCCTTTCAGCTTCAGCACAGCCTAATTAGCACAAGTTGATTGGATCAGCCTTCTGATTCTCAGCTGATTTGCAGGCTTTGCTGCTTGCTGCAAAGAGGTAAATTGCTGGAGCAGATTTTTTTTTCCTTGTGCTAATCAAGCTATGCTGAAAACGAAAATGAAAGTAAAGCACGCTGTTTGCTGTAATGAGGCAAAATTGCTCAGAGGCAGAGGCAGATTTCTTTTTCTTCTTTTCCTCACCAAAAAAGGTAGGTGCGTCTTATACTCCGAAAAATACGGTACTTTGCAATCAGTTCAGTGGTGCATTCATAACTACGTAGATAAGTGAATTGCTGAACAAAATGTGCCAAGGAAGGGCTTTCTGTGTCTTTTGTATACTAAAGATGTAATTCTAATATATCCCTACTAAAAATATTTAAAAGAATGCACACATGCACTCTTTCTCTCTCTCTCACACACACACACCCTATATTTCACACTTACCATATTATATAAATTCCGTCTAATCTGTCGCATCATTCCTGCATATGCTGGTTTGAGAAGTTCCTGAAAACTTGAAGGCCACTTGTTATACATAGCATCGGTTTCTAGGTTATTGACCCACTAAAAAAATACAACAGAAATGGGGCATTTAGTGAAGCTATTATCAAACTAAACCTTGCCAAACACAATGTTCTCATAAGTCCATTTAATAAAGTAGTACTCAGCATGTTGTAATTTTAACTTATTATGGGCTTCGCTGTTAACCAATGCACCTGGAAACCAGTGAAGAAACTAATCCTATAGAATTGGGAGAATATTTAAGGGGCTATGTAGGGGAAAACAAGCTGAAAGCATCTTTTTGACCACAGTTTTAGAGATGCCAACAAAATGGAATAAGAGCTGCATCTCTGAATCATTTGGGCTGCAATTAATTTGTTTTGGCTTGGTGTTTCAAGACATGGGGGCTTGTTTATAAACTGTAGTTTACAGTTTAACATGTTGTATAACTCCAGCCAAAATTATGTTAGTCTATTCAGTAAAAATATTTAAAGAAATAATGGCTTTGTGAAATGTTAGACTGTGTTTCCTTAACACCTCTCAGCAAAAAGGTAACATTTAAAGAATAAAAAGATGCCATTTAGGTGACATAAATCAATCCTTAATGGTTCTTCCAGAAGGGGTAGCCCTAGTAGGGTACTCTGAGGCCTGGGTAGAATCAGCCTTGCTTCCAGAAATGTTTTTCTTTTCTACATGATCCCAAAAAAGAGCCTCTCCTTATGCCAATTGATACACTACCTGCTAACATTGGTATTACCTACTAAAATTAATTGGGAAGAAAAGAATTGTCTTTAAAAATATCTAAATAAAGACTACTTTCTGCTCAATTTCTGTTAAGCAGCACAAGCCTCCAGGACTGTGGAAATGGCAGAAAAGTACATTTTGCTTCTTAGTATTGCTCTGTAACAAATCCAAATTTTAAAAATTAAATAAGGTTGTTGCCAAAGGCATCGTGGCATTTATTAATTATAACTCAAACCAAGAATCTAGCGGCACTTGAAAGATTCATATGCACAAAAAATATTACTTACTACAATTGCTGAGTGACGGATGTCTAACGCATAAGAGGCATCCTGAGATTGGGAAGCTAATCTCATGAATTTACTCGGAAGATCTCCTTTAATTCCAAGGGAGTGAAGAATGTGCATTGCTTTTCCTTCTATCTTCAGAGTTTCTAAAATGCTTTAGACAAATATAGTTTATATATAACACTGTACAGAATAATATCTAAAGACAGAAAAATCTTCCATCTGCTGGTAGCTGCCTTCCTTCAGCTCCACCACCCCACTCCCACTGGTATCTGGTCAATAGCTGGGTTGGGCCTCAACAAAGCACCTTAAGGAATACCCTGTTTCCCCCAAAATATGACATCCCCTGATAATATGTCCAATCAGGCTTTTAAGTGAATGGCAATAAGGCCAAGCGCTTATTTCAGGGTTCAAAAAAATATAAGACAGGGTCTTATTTTCAGGGAAATATGGTAACATAACAATCACAGAGATTAAAGTAGCCATAGAAATTTAAGGCCACAGCAGTATTATTATTCAAAGGCTTTGAAAAAGAAAATATTTTTTCCTTGATACTGAAAAGACTGTGCAGGTGTACTTCCCTGGGAAGGGGATTCCAAAGTCAGGAAGACCACTATTGGATAGGCCCACTCCTGGGTAGCGATCCCCCCTAACTCAGAAAATCTTAGGGTAGCAATAGCAATAGCCCTTAGACTTATATACCACTTCACAGTGCTTTACAGCCCTCTCTAAGCGGTTTACAGAGTCAGCGCATTTCCCCCAACAATTTGGGTCTTCATTTCACCGACCTCGGAAGGGTGGAAGGCTGAGTCAACTTTGAGTCGGTGAGACTTGAACTGCCGAACTGCTGGCAGAATTAGTCAGTCAGTCAGCAGAATTAGCCTGCAATACTGCATTCTAACCACTGCGCCACCATGGCTTTTCTAGGTATATATGGGAAAAAGTGTTCCTTCACTTAGGGTTGGTGCAAAGGTGGTATATTACTACGGGCGGATAGTGGATGGGATGCTGCAGTGCTCCATGAGCATGGCTGGATAGGTGTGGAGTGCTGTGGAACTGTGCATGTGCTACATAATGTGGATGTGGGGTACTGTTGGTAGATAACCACTACAGGAATCTTGTATTCCATAGAAGCTGCTCAGGGGAAAAAGCAGTGGGGCTTGTGACTTTCCCTTTGGGTTTTCCCATTGACTTTACTTGTGGGAACCTGGCAAGGTAGATCGCAAAGGGCAATCATGTGACCACGAGGATGCTGCAACAGCCAGATCTTTGAGGACTGGTTGCAAGTACCACTCATTCAGCACTCTGAATGGCCACTAAATGAATGGTCATTAACTGAGGACCAAAACTAAAGTATTGCAACTTTAAAGGGACAAAAAGGACCCTAAACTAGTATAGCTTTCCCAATATTGTATCCTCCAGGTATGTTGGGACTGTAATTCATATTCAGCAAGGCTAAATTTGGGGAGCTGCACATCCAAAGGCCTAAGCATATCTAGAGCAGAGGTGGGTTTCAGCAGGTTCTGACCAGTTCTGGAGAACCGGTAGCGGAAATTTTGAGTAGTCTGGAGAACCGGTAGTAAAAATTCTGACTGGCCCCGCCCCCATCTATTTTCTGCCTCCCAAGTCCCAGCTGATTGGGAAGAAATGGGAATTTTGCAGTAACCTTCCCCTGGAGAGGGATGGGAATGTTGATTTTACAGTATCCTTCCTCTGCCATGCCCACCAAGCCACGCCCACCAAGCCACATCCACAGAACCTGTAATAAAAAATTTGGAAACCCACCACTGATCTAGAGGTCGCCAGAAGGAAATGGGTTTTACTAATGTGCAGCTCCACTGGATATGGTAAGAAGTTTTACATACTGAATGACATTTCTTTGGTTTTTAGGACTGTCATCTTACACTTACAGTACTGATTTAGAGACTCAAGGAGGTGATGTAGTAAATTAGTTAATAGTATTCACCAAGGATGTTTTGGTTCCCTTTCTGAACTACTCATTACAGAACAAGATATCAACATTTGTCTTGGAGTAAGGAGTAGTTAAATACAGATGACTGAGCATTCTGGATGGTAACCAAGCTGCAACCTACTTTACCTAAAGGGATCACGAAGATTCAAGTCTATTGGAAGGCCATTTAAAAATAAATGTGCTTCACCAGGCTTAAGTTCAAGAGATTCATGCAGACGCTGGAAAAGAAAGGTTTGCCATGAGTTAACTAGTTATTTTTTAAAACAAACAAACAAGTAAACAAATGTTTGGGATATCAACATACAGTACTTCAAATGGAAGCAATGCTATATTCGTTTGAAATGAATCAATTTTAATATCCTGCTTATTTTTCCAGATAAGGAGATCTTCTTGATTTCTGGAAAATAAATCTGATACTAATTATTCCTTAATGAGATTTTAGAAGATAGAATGATAATTACATATTCACAGTTTCCATCAGATATGCTTAAAGCTGGTTTGACAAATTATGGACCACAAATTCACGTTCAGCATTTGTCATGAAAGGTATCCTAATTGTCTGAACAAATTAGGACAAGTTCTTCCTCTTTCTTAAATCCAAGATTTTAAACATTCTTGCTGCAATTCCTGGTTTCATCTGTCCCAGTCTTCTCCAACCCAAAGCCTTCTGGATGCAGAATGGGACAATTTGCTGTGGCCAACTCACCGTGGCCAATTCACCGTGGCCAATTTGCCACAGGCCAGTTCACTATAGCCAACGTGCCACAGGACAACTCACTGCAGAACAATTCAATAATTATTTAAAATAATTAAAAAATATTATGTTTGTCATTCACATTTTATTTTGTCCTTCCTTTGGCATCCTTTCTTTAATTATTATATTCCACTATTTCTTCAATATTAATGTAACTCTTGTTCTGCAGGAAATTGTCCTGCCGCGAATTGGCCCGGGCAAGTTGTCACACGGCGAGTTGGCCGTGCTGAGTTGGCCATGATGAGTTGGCCATGATGAGTTGGTTGTATCAAGTTGTCCTAGACCCTTCTGGATGTATTTGGCTACAATTCCAAACATTCAGAGACAGTCCATGTTTGGGGGATAGCAGTTTAGAAAGGCTGACTCTGCCCCCATTTTATCCCATCATAATTCAATCTGAAGGAGGTCATTCCATCTTCCTCAACGGGAAGATCAGCCTGGACAAAATGATATTGTTTTACTTTCTGATTTGATATTAAATCAAATTTGTCTGATGGAGTATTATGAAATATTCTCAGTTCTGATTTTTTTTTAAAAAAATGCTTCAGTCTAAAGAACTGTATTTGTTATAGTAACAAATAAGTAATTATGACAATTTCAATTCTTTATAAAGCTTCATGCAAATGATTTCATGCAAGTGAAAGATATAATTGCAATAAATATTTAGAAAATGGTAGCTGGGCTTTCACAATATATTCCATCCACATTAAGTAATTCCATATTAACTATCAGCTTTTTTTCTGTTATCAGGTTATATTATTCTCCCGCCAAGCTCCACTACAATCTTGATTGTCTGTCAATAGTTCCGCTAGTTGGAAATAAGGACTAAACTAGAGTGTCCATGAAGATTCTCAGTCATCCAGGTCAAAGTTGTTTCAAAAGTGATATTTATTTTTGAAAAGGCAACTGGATTGATGATTTTTTTTTTTTTTTTGAGAAAAAGAAGACGTTTTGCTTCCCTATCCTGGAAGCTTCATCAGTTGTATTGGATGCTATGGCAGATGGAAGGACAATAGCTGTCAATAACATCCCTGATGCTATGGGAGATCCTTCCATCTCCCATAGCATCCAATACAACTGATGTGGCTTCCAGGATAGGAAGTGAAATGTCTTCTTGAATGAATGACAGGGAAAAACCAAAATGGTGACCATATATTTTATTTCCTAAGCAAGCTTTTCTAAATCAAGTGCCCTTCAGATATATTGAATTATAAATCCCATCATCTCCACACGATGCTTGTTCTGGCTTCCAATAATGGTATGTTAGGAGATTTGGAGAATCCTAAATTGAAGACGACTATCCAAAATATTGAGATCATAGATGAAAAGGAAATAGCTATCACAAATATCAGAATATTCTTGAAATCCATTCATAAAGAGACTACCTTCATGAGAGGTAGTGGTCAATGCCATTGAAACATATAGTACTAAAACAACAGAAAACTTAAAAGAACCATTAATTAGGAGCCAACACTTTTCACATCTTCAAAAAAGACCAATGCATAAATCCCTTGGTGGGAACAAAATGGTAAGTGCTGAACTCATTTATGTTCAACTTCAGAGGACAATTAAAGCTGTTCAGTCCAGAGCTAAAGCTCAACCCCTGAAGGCATTACTGGAACATTCATACTATGATTTTTAGCACTCTTTTTTTAGAGGGAACTGCAGTTGTTCTTCACCTTGGCAAATAAAGATGAAAGCAGCTGAATCAGAGGAGGCGGTGGTGTGGCATCAGGGCCAGCATGAAGGCAACCTGAGAGCTCCGAAGGGGAAGTGGGTATAGAGCTATCAGAGATAGAGACAGAGGCAGAGTCTGGGCCATTCATCAGCCCTCAGTTGGAGAGTCAACAGGCTGAGGACTGGAGGTAGCTGATGAGGAAGAGGAGGAACAGCTGGGTCCAGTGCCTGACATGTGGATGTGCAGAAGGCAGAGGAGAGGAGAGCAGTGGAAATCTATGGGACGATCCCTGCTGCTAGCGAAGCCCCACCCTAGCTCTGGGGATAAAAGGCAGGAGGTGGAGACGAATAGGTGTGGCAGACATCTTCCTGACAGACAGACTTGTTCGCCTGCTGCGAGAGAGAGACTTTTTGCCAGGCTCCTGGTGCTCCTAATAAAGAAATCATTGATTTAACTACAGAGGGTTTGTCATGTTTGGGAGCCGGGTCAGAACAGTTACCTAGCTGATTCTAGGCTATGTTCTAGGACTAGAACTTACCATCTCCCAGTTTCTATCCTGATGCCTAAACCATTGCACCAAACTGACTCTCATCTCCAAGTAGTAGACAGTAAATTCTTTCATTTCATATTTTAAAAAGAACAAGTACAAACCTTTTGATTTTCTTCTATTTCTTTTCTCATTTGCTGGTTTACTAGCACTCTAGTCAAGGATCTGGAGGAAAAAAATGTGAAAAATTACTAAGTGCAGTAATTGTTCTGTGTTTAAATATTTATTCATCAATAAAGTACATCACAGCTCAGTGTGGATGTTAACACTAAACTATTATTATAGAACTACATGGCTAAAACTTGATCCACCAAGGGCTCATGTGCTCCTTTCCTCCTCTATACACTGCCCCTATGAGAGTAGAAATATCAAGTTCCTACATAAATTTAATGGCAACTTGCTACCATATTAGACCATTTTAGATTATTCAGAATAACCCCACATATATTCTTGTGCATAAATGGCAGTTGGTTAAAATTTTGCAACTTCATTTGATATACAGTTTAATTTTATCAATTTTCATTCAAGCTTTTAAAAAGGGTATAACAAAACACATTATCCTCAGGCAAATTACAAATATTGTATTTTTTGGAGCATAAGACGCACCTTTTTCCCCCCTAAAAGGGGGTGAAAATTTAGGTGCATCTTATACACCGAATGTAGCCCCGCCTGCCCACTGGCACCCACCCTTTGGCCTCTGCCTCCCAGCAGTTACTTCCTTGCAGCAAGCAGCAAGAAACAGCTTGTTTTAGCTTCAGCACAGCCTAATTAGCACAAGTTGATTGGATCGGCCTCCTGACTCTCGGCTGTTTTGCTCTCAGCTGTTTTGCCCGGGCCTCTGCTGCTTGCTGCAAGGAGGTAAATTGCTGGAGCAGATTTTTTTTTTCTTGTGCTAATCAAGCTATGCTGAAAACGAAAATGAAAGTAAAGCAGGCTGTTTGCTGTTTGATGCAAAGAGGCAAAATTGTTGGGAGGCAGAGGCAGATTTCTTTTTCTTGTTTTCCTCACCAAAAAAGGTAGGTGCATCTTATAGTCCAGTGTGTCTTATACTCTGAAAAATATGGTAAATCACGATGATAAACAAGCACAAAATCCAATCATTCATATGACTATCACAGAAATAAATTGTACCTGGCCTTTACCGGGAAGTTCTGTGCGATGTCTTTCATTACTTTTAATGCATTGTAAACAGGGGCAGAGAGAATTTGAGAGGCTGCTTGCAAACTAATATCTGAAAGAGAATAAAGTGTTGCCAAAGAACCTCATATTACATTTGAAATTTTGTAAACAATACAGGTAGTCTTTGACTTATAAGCATTTGCCTTCAGAATTTGCCTTCAGAAGTTGTGGGGACACCACTGGAGATTTTTAAGAAGAGATTGGACAGCCATTTTTGTCCAGAATGGTATAGGGTCTCCTGCTTGAGCAGGGGGTTGGACTAGATGACCTCTAAGGTCCTTTCCAACTATTATTCTGTTATTCTAAAGACTAATGCGTAAAGTTACAACAGCACTTTAAAAAGTAACTGGTGACTGGTCCTTGCATTTACAACCATTGCAATATCCTGCAACCACATGATCAAAATTTGGCAACTGACATGTTTTTACAATGGTTACAATGTCCTAGCATCACATTATCACCCTATGCAATCTTCCCAGGCACTTCCAATAAGCAAAGCCAATAGGAGAAACCAAATCCATTTAATACGATTTGCTTAATGAATATGACTTTTAAAAAAGGTCGTAAAATCAGGCAAAATTCACTGAATTGGCTAGCTTCATAAAATGTGTTAAACCCGATTATAAACTAAACAAACCCCAAAGAAAGCATATGAGGACTTAGCATGTTTTGTGCATCCTAATCCACAGGTAAACAGATTATGATTTCTGAATCATAAAGATTATTATGGTTCTCTATGTCAAATACAGTATCAAGTCATGTTCTGGGTTTGCGCTAAACCATTTTTTTAAAAAAACGACAATGCAGGGTCTCACATAAACACTCAAATCATACTTTATTACAGTCCGAAGTAGAACTTAGAAAGAAAATAAAAGCTCAAATTGAAAACATTGGTTCACTCTCTGTCCTAAATTACATGAAGTTTAGTTTAAGATTAAGTTCAGATGAACTAAGACTAGTAAATCTTAGCTTTTTCAATAAAGACTGCTTCCATGTTTCCATTTTGCTAACCAATGTATATATAATAAAAGTTATGAGAAATAATGACTAATAATTTAAAAAGGAGAAAGGTATCATATAACTGTCATGTAATTATGAAAAAGCCTAACTTTCTGCAAAATTCATAGTTAATTTCCCTCGTTGTCATGTTGCGAATATGACAAAATAGCTTTTAAAGTAGCATTAGTTTTTTATTTTACAAAAATAACATTTCATGGTCTATTCTCATGCTCTGTTAACAGCAACAGTAAACAAAAAAATTGCTGTAGGGATTTCAGGCACAGGAAATTTAAATCTTTTCTTTTTTTCAGTCCCCTTTGTACCAAAAAAAGTCCAGCTAAAGAGAAAAGCCAATCCTTCTTTACTTTTTGAAAAACCTTAGTATTTATGTTTTATACAGTAATGATATTTTAGTTGTATACCTCCTGCAATTTTCTCGCTGACAAAAGAAATTTAACAAATAACATTCAGACAAGGTTTCTAACTGTAATAAGGATTTATTACTGGCACATAGTATTTCACAAAAGTGAAAACCAGTATAATGAGCAATACCTTTTAGTTCCCACAATTTCAAAGGTTCTGTATTATCACTGCTTTCAATCAGGTATTTTTTCAACTCTTTCAGATTGTCTTTGAGATCAGGATGGTTCTCCCTGGTTTATAAAATATAAACAAAGTTAAAATTAAAGTGCATTTATACATAGGAGATTAGATTGGATTAGATTGGATTAGATTAGATTAGATTAGATTGGATTGGATTGGATTGGATTGGATTGGATTGGAGTGAAGTGGAGTAGAGTAGAGTAGAGTAGGAATAGAACAGAACAGAACAGAACAGAACAAAACAAAACAAGAATAGAATAGAATAGAATAGAATAAATAGAATAGAATAGAATAGAATTCTTTATTGGCCAAGTGTGATTGGACACACAAGGAATTTGTCTTCAGTGCATAAACTCTCATTGTACATAAAAGCTATAAGTGATAAAACATGATCATAGTCATCATAAAATTACATTCATCATAAATCATAAGATACAACAGTTAGTGATAGAATCAACATAAATTGTACTAGGAAACTAAATAAAACAATATAAATTGTTAAGATACAAGCAACAATAGTCATAAGTAGAAAAGGAGATAGTAACAGGAAAGATGAGAAGAAGAATATTAATACTGTCTTACTAAATAGTTTGACAGTGTTGTGGAAATTAGATGTTTAGCAGAGTGATGGTATGGGGTAAAAACTGTCCTTGTGTCTAGTTGTTCTGGTGTGCAGTGCCTATTACAGATAAAGAGTCATAGAGCTGGAAGGATCTCAAGGGTCATCAAATCCAACTTTCCTGATTGGTGCAATATTTAATAATTTAATTTAATTTAATTTAATTTAATTTAATTAATTTTATTTTATTTTATTTTATTTTATTTTATTTTATTTTATTTTATTTTATTTTAATTTAATTTAATTTAATTTAATTTAATTTAATTTAATTTAATTTAATTTAATTTAATTTAATTTAATTTAATTTAATTTAATTTAATTTAATTTAATTTAATTTAATTTAATTTAATTAATTTAATTTAATTTAATTTAATTTCCAATTTATATACTGCCCTTCTCCCTGAGGACTCAGGGCGGTGTACAGCCAAGATAAGAACATAGAATACAAATATTAAAAACAGTTAAAAATATATATAAATTTGGCCCGAAAGTTAAGAAATCACAAACTAATTAAAAGAATTCAAAAATTTCTTCTTAAGCCAGCCCGGCTTGCTGGAAAAGATGGGTTTTAAGGGCACGACGGAAGGCATTGAGGTCATGGATTCTCCTTATCTCAGGGGGCAACTGATTCCAGAGGGTAGGTGCCCCCACAGAGAAGGCCCTCCCCCTGGGGGTCACCAGCCTATATTGTTTGGCTGATGGAACCCTGAGGAGGCCCTCTCTGTGGGAGCTCACGGGACGATGGGAGGTCATTGGTAGCAGCAGGTGGTCTCGAAGATAGCTAGGCCCGATGCCATGGAGCGCTTTAAAGGTGATAACCAACACCTTGAAGCGCACCCGGAAGACCACCGGGAGCCAGTGCAGCTCGCGCAGGAGCAGTGTTACATGGGAGCGCCATGTTGCTCCCATCACTACCCGCGCTGCTGCGTTCTGGACCAGTTGGAGCCTCCGGGTGCTCTTCAAGGGGAGCCCCATGCAGAGAGCATTGCAGTAGTAAAGGCGAGAGGTGACGAAGGCATGAGTGACTGTGCACAAGGAATCCCGATCGAGAAAGGGCCGCAACTGGCGAATCAGGCGAACCTGACAGAAGGTCCCCCTGGTAACAGCCGTCAGATGTTCCTCCAAAGACAGCTGCCTATCCAGGAGGACTCCCAGATTGCGAGCCCTTTCAGTGGGGGCCAAAGACTCGCCCCCAATAGTCAGTGATGGAGTCAACTGACTATATCGGGATGCCGGGAGCCACAGCCACTCAGTCTTGGAAGGGTTGAGTTTGAGCCTGTTCCTCCCCATCCAGATCCACACAGCCTCCAGGCACTGGGACATCACTTCAAGGGCATCGTTGGGGTGGCCTGGGGTGGAGATGTACAGCTGGGTGTTTGCTAAAGCATTTTGGACTGATGGCTATCCAGGCTTTGTCCAGCGAAGGGGAATATATCACTTCACAAGTCAGCCAGTATCACTGATTGGAAGCTCTTCCCATCAAGAAATTCCTCCTAATATCCATTTATATTAAGTCCATTTCCATGCCACGGTCTATTTCCATTACTTGTTCTGGTCCAGCCCTCTGGGGCATGAGATAGCAAATCTATTCCTTCTTCTGTATGTCAATTATTTAAATATTTATTCATGTTATAGTTTTAAAACCCACCCAATTAAAAAGATTCTAGGCAGGTAAATAATTAAATGCAACAACAGACTAAATCAAAGTAATAAAAAAACAACAACAGTAATAATAAACCAAAAAGAATGTCAATAAAACTTTGCCTTTTGCTAAAATTAGGACAGTTCTTTAATATTGTTCCTTTTTCCCCAATATACAATGCAAACCATACGTTGCAAATTAATAACTTCTTGAACTTAGATTTATACAATTACAACTAAAAGTGATCCCTATGAAGCTATTCTATTGTTGTTTTCCTTCGTATAAATCAAATGAGGCACTTGGAATGGTTTATCTGTAGTGCATACTAGTAATCTCAAAGTCTAGCCATACAGGTAGTCATCAACTTACGACCACAATTGAGCCTTAAATTTCTGTTACCAAGTAAAGGTAAAGGTTCTCCTCACACATATGTGATAGTTGTTCCTGACTCTAGGGAGCGGTGCTCATCTCCGTTTCAAAGCCAAGAGCCAGCGCTGTCTGAAGATGTCTCCATGGTCATGTGACCGGCATGACTAAATGCTAAAAGGCGCAGGGAACACTATTCCCTTCCCACTAAAGGTGGTCCCTATTTTTTCTACTTGCATTTTTTACATGCTTTCAAACTGCTAGGACAAGTAACGGGAGCTCACCCCATTACACAGCACTAGAGATTCGAACTGCTGAGCTGCCCACCTTTCAATCAACAAGCTCAGCATCTTAGCAACTGAGCCACCGCATCCCTGTTACAAGTAAGAAACTGGTTGAGTTTCACCCCATTATACCACCTTTCTTGACAGAGTTGTTAAGTGATTGACATTTATAGTATCATAAATTGATTTTTCAGTACAATTCTTTTAATCTTTGAAATATAATAAAGTCATTCATTTATTCAAATGTAAAATGAAGGATTGGGGTTGAAATCAACTTACGTTAATGTATCAAAGAGAAATCCTTGGACTTCACTATCCTTATTGTCTTCTTCCTCTGTTCTATTTCTTGTGGCTAAATATACATCAGACGAAAATATAACAACATATTCAGTTTGCAAATGATTGTTTTCCCTCCACAAAATGAGCAAAAAGAAATTATTGACAAGATCTCCATTAGAAAAGAAACAGAAGCCTATGATTGACATACATTCCAATTCACATGGCTTCCATCTACAAAAAATTACAAATGTACATTACTATATTGATTCTCAGTGCCGTAGCTACTTTTGCCATCTCCCCCAAAAAGAACTAAGAGCGTGTGTCTGGAAAACAAATACTAGATGAATTATTGCCCCATAACATATTTTCCATTATCTTCCATTATCAATGGGGCTATGCAAAAGTTTACTGCCTCAACAACCTGACACATATTTTGTCCTAATATTTTCCAGTTATACCACACAGGGAAGAAAAATGTACCTTCAGCTTGAGATTCATCCATTGCTTTGTACTCTGTACTCTTTATTGCAAGTTCCACACCATATCCAGACAAATACATCTTCTCAGTGCTACGTTTCTGGATTAAGCATACATAGTTTTTTTTTAAAAAAGTGTTATGAAATCATTGCTAAACAATTATTTCTTTCAGAGAAGAAATTGCAATAACACAAGTGCATGATCCATTCTTTTCATGATTTATACTAATCATGTTGCATTACACACACACACACAGAGAGAGAGAGAGAGAGAGAGAGAGACAGGGAGGGAGAGAGAGAGAGAGGGATGGAGAGAGATCCACTTATTATTATTTGCTGATACTGGGAAAACTGACAATATCATCAAAGATTTTCAGATTCTGGCCCTTTTGTGAAGTTCTGTTCATTTCAAAAAATATATTTTTATTCTGCCACCTGGTCAATGGGCTTCAGACCAGATTATCTGAGGGAACATTTTCATCCAAGAATTTCTATCCATCCGATCAGATCCAACAGACTGGCTGATGGGATCTCCAGCGCACCCGAACAGTGCTGACAAGCAGGAACTACCGTAGAGGGGCTTTTTCTGCAGTAGGCACTGACTTAAGGAATATTCTTCCCTCAGAATTAGAATGGCCCCAACCCTGTTGACTTTTCACAAAGCTTTACAAATTTGACTATGTACTGGACCTGGACCTGGAGCTCATAATGTGTGAAAGGCCTGTTAATATTGGCTTTAGTATTAATTCATTAATCATCATGGCTGCTGCTTATACTTATTCATTTTGTGGATGTTTTTATTGTTTTAATGGATTTTAATTGATTTTAATTGCTTTAGTATTTTAGAATTGTAAGCTGCCCAGAATCACCTGGTTGAGTTGAGCAGCTATAGAAAAGGAAAGAAGGAAGGAAGGAAGGAAGGAAGGAAGGAAGGAAGGAAGGAAGGAAGGAAGGAAGGAAGCTTCAGTGTCTTCTATAGAACACAATTTAGGAATCTAAAGAAAGATTTAAATATTCAATGCTGCAACACAATGGAAACTTGAAAGAAATCATTTAATTCTAATGTTAGCTAACAATAACATTTCCACATATACCTACCTTGACAAAATGTCGGAGAATGTAAACAAATTCTCCCTTTTGTGCTTTCTCAGATAAGACATTGTGAAATGTGGCAAAATCTTTGGTACCCACTTCAGCATAAAGGATCACAACCACAGCAGGTTCCTTGAGTACAGGGAATTTATGATCTCCTTTGAAGAGATATGGTTTGGGCCTTGGATTAAGAAAAAAATAATGTTCAGCTCAGTATGAATTATACTTCAGTGAATGTGCCAAAAAGTGACAACTAGTAATCATGCAACTCTAAAAATTATCTACACCAAAGTTAGTCTTGTATTGATGGGGACTACCATATGATACTTGGATTATAATTAGTTGTAGAGTAGCATCAACAAAACAATGAAGCTATTTTGTTTATTGTGCAACATGAAGTCATTAGAGATTAATGAACAATATCAACTGTAGCTTGATTCATGCTTGGTTCAATGCTAGAGGAAGAATCCAATGCTACAGGAAGAATATTTATTCTTTTGAATAAAATGTACCCCCTATCCAGGTTGCCTATTTTGCTGGATGAAGAATCATATTATTTTGGACACAAAAATAATATTGCTTCAGTGACCTGGATTTTACACTCTCTCCTTTCCATCTGATTTAAGCTATCATTGAGTGAAAAATACACGTATAGTGAGAGGTTAGCAAGCTTACTAGCGCAGAGTCAGCCAAAGGCAGGAAAAGATATCTTAACAACTTTTGGAAAGAAAGTAGCCCAGAGGTGGGTTTCAGCAGATTCTGACCAGTTCTGGAGAACCGGTAGCGAAAATTTTGAGTAGTTCGGAGAACCGATAGTAAAAATTCTGACTGGCCCCACCCCCATCTATTCTCTGCCTCCCAAGTCCCAGCTGATCAGGTTACTGCAAAATGGGGATTTTGCAGTAACCTTCCCCTGGATTAGAGAGGGAATGGTGATTTTACAGTATCCTTTCCCTGGAGTGGGGTGGGAATTGAGATTTTACAGTATCCTTCTCCTGCATGCCCACCAAGCTACACCCACAGAACCAGTAGTAAAAAATTTTGAAACCCACCACTGAAGTAGCCTGTTCTTGAGGAGTCAAGAAATAGTAGGACTTTGATTAAATCTCAGTGGGCATCATGAGTAATGCATATCACTGTGTTTAATGTTAATTATGCATGGGATAAGAAGCTTAAAAGGTATATATATATATATTTAAAATAATCATTCAGTATAGCTCACTATGCTCACCTTGATGCAGCCGTCATCAGAAGCTTCTTAATTTCATTAATCTTACAGGTGCTTTTCCCATGGATAACCACAAAGGCATTGCATCCTTTTGGGGGTGGCTCAAGAACTGCAATCTAATATTTCAACAATTACATTCAACAGTAATACACTCTCTCATTTCATATTACAAATAATGAAGCCTACTTTGATTAAAACAGTTCATCAACTGCTTGGTATCTCGTGTTTAAGTGCCAAGCACATGAGAGAAAATGTAATAAACATATTCAAAACCCAGGAAAGAAAAATGTATCAATTTTTCCAGACTCGGTCATCAACCATATCGCTAGCCGAGCAAAAGAACAATAGAGACATTTTAAACAAATGGTTCAACATGCTTCCATAATTGCAGTGCGCTTTAGAATGTAAAACTTTCAAAAGCTAATTTTATGAATTACTGAAACATACTTGAGGCTGCTGCATTTCTACCCAGCTAATTATAAATATGACTTTCTTAAATGTCAGCATCTACCGATTAAAAGTTTTTTGAATGTTCACACAACAGAGTAAGAACAAACTTGAAATTTGGATCTTTAAAAGCAAATTGGTTAATTCTAAACAATAAATGATTTTTCTTCTGTGTAGCAGCTCAGGAAGCTTTCTTTTTTTCTGAAAAGTTCTAGTTTCCTACTGTAAAATCAAAGTGTTGAAATCCAAATTATTCAAAACTTGGAAACAAGGGAGCATTTTACAAGGGGAACAATGTCCCCGCCAATGGGACACTGGAAGTTGTAATTCAGCAGTTTCTGGAGTGACATCAGTCTCTATTCTTAGCTTTATAAGATACTCATACGATTCAACTGTACCCTCCCCCACTCCTCCATAATATATAAAATGAAAAAAAATTGCGTTCATACCATTTCCCCAAAAATAAGACATCCCCTAATAATAAGCCCAATTGGGCTTTTGAGTGCATGTGCTAAAATAAGCCCCCCCCAAAAGATAAGCCCTCCTCAAAAAATATTTAAATGCATGCACAGCCAGTCCCCGCCATTTCCTCTGGTTAGGGTTAGGGAGACAGAGCTGGAAATCAGGTAAGACAACAAAAGGAGCCCTGTCTTGCTCCATGCACCCCAAAATAATAAGACCTCCCCAAAAATAAGGTCAAGCGCTTATTTCGGGGTTCAGAAAAATATAAGACAGGGTTTTGTTTTTAGGAAAACACGGTAGTAATATAGGTTCTCCTGCATTATAGCGGCCAAGTGGAACTCCATTTCTCACAAACTCTGAATGAAGTCCTGGAGGAAAAGATAATTCAAAGGCCTGCTTCTTGGCCTATTTCCACTTAGGACTCCTCTTGGCTAAGAATTGGTGCTTACAAGGTAGATTAAGGGAACCATTAAAGCACAGCTGTCAAACTTGTGGACCGCAGACCGGATGCGTCACACTCTGGCCACGCCCACCCTGGTTTAGCGAAGGGGGGAAAGTCCTGATACATCACATGATATCGCCAGATAATGTGAGTTTGACACCCCTGCATTAAAGTCATCTAAACTGCACGGCATACATCTGCAAGAGAATTGCTTGCTGAGTGAAGCCAGCCAATAATAGGAGCTAAACTTTTTAAAAGTTTCTATTTGAGATGGATCATATGACATAACCTGAGAACTGTAACCATACACAGGTTCCTAGCATGAACAGCCAGCCAATTTTACACACCTGCTGAGACATCTGAATAGTTGGAGAAAATGCTCGCAAGGAAAGAGAAAATTTCAGAAGATTAATCTGCAAATTTGACAGGAACTGCCCAGCTTTCTTCAGGAGTAAGTCATAATAAGAATATTCTGAGACTGTATTAAAAAAGAAAAGAAATATAAGTGAAATATAAAGTATCTGGACAAAACAAACTTATTTTTTTTAATAGTCTTTATTCAATCTTTTTTTAATTTTAAGAGCACATTTCCATTTTTACAGCTTTTAACTGTTGGTAACAATTCAAATTTCATAATTCCAATTTTTGGCCTATTATTTTATACATTATGTGCACTTTTATAAATATATAATATCTTTTACTATATTCTATTTTTGTTTTTCATTAGCAATTTAATATATTCATCATATATGTAGTATATATATATGTATGTATTTACATATTCCTTTTATCCTTTAACAAGTTTTATCATATTTATAAATCTATATAATTTTCAATTTCAATTTAACATACTTTCTATATCATCTTTATGCATCAATTTTACATCTCGTTTCAAGCCATTGATACCATATTCCAACTTTTGTAATACTCTGATTCCTCTCTATCTTTAAGCTCCATGGTTAATTTATCCATTTCTGTGCAATTGAGGACTTTTTTTATTATCATTGCGTTTGATGGCATGTTTTCTTGTTTCCGATTCTGGGCAAACATTTCTTCAAGACTTCATGGACCACCTGCGACAACATCATGTTCCCCCAACGGTTTGCAGACCTAAGGTTGAGAACCACTGCAGTAGAGCATTACAACCAGAAGTTTGAATGGTCCTCTGTTAAAGATGTTAAAGATATCCTAGTGCAGGGGTGTCAAATTCGATTTCATTGAGGGCTGCGTCAGGATTGTGTTTGACCTTGGGGGGGGAGCAGAGTGGGTGTGGCCAGGGTGGTTGTGGCCAGCTTGACATCACTCATGTTGGGAGCGCCTGTGGCAGCCCAAGGGCTCCCAAGCTCCATTTTCAGCTGCAACAGCCTCCTGCAACCCACTGCCAGTGAAAATGGAACTCAAGAGGGCTGCCCGTAGCCCTCCTGAGCTCCATTTTCATTGGCAGAGGCACCGCAGGCTGGTCCTTACTGTTTCCAGATCTGGCCCCCGGGCCTTGAGTTTGACACCTCTAGATAAAATATGTTACAACTAGAATATTAGATTAGTGGGAAATTTTTGTAATGGACTTGGCAAGAACAAAGATAGGAGAGATAATAGAAAAGAAGTTTTTGGAGATAACACCAAGATGTCACATGGAAGAAATGAATGATGTACTAAATGTTCGTTTGTCTAAAAAAAAAAATAAAAAACTTATAAAAAATAATAAAAAATAAAAAAAGAGTTTGAGACCGCTGACCTAGCAGATCTGCATGGAACAGAAAGCTAGGCTTTTCCAACTCTTATGTTTTTATGTGGTTGAGCCCAAGACAGATACAAAATCCCTTTGTATAACTTCAACAATGGCTTTTATTGTTTTCATCATTTTTCTGTTTGCCTGGTTCTCCAAAATATTTCAACAAACTGTTGACATTTTAGGTAACCGTAATCCTCTCACAGATTGAGCAGATTAAAAGTAGCAAAATAAAATATCAAATAAAAAAAAAACTATAATGTGGAGGAAGAGACAACATGAAGGCACACATGTAAAAGTGAAAACCCACAAGGTGGAATGCATGGCAGGATAAACTGACGGAAACAAAATAGGAATTTTGTTTCCACAAAATGATTATGGACATGATTCTCTTTTCACAAATAGCAATTACAATTCCAAACCTAACTGAACACCTGGGCAGGTCCTGAAGGACTAACAATTAAAATGAAAACATCGAGCTCACAACAATTGAAATATTAAATTACTGTTGCTTTAGTGAATAAAGCATTTTGAATATGATACAATTTGACATGGGGATGGGAAAATATCTAGTCAGGACACACTTTATATCTAAAGTTCACCCACTATATCTTGGTTGTTCTTTCTTTGACTTCACATACTGAAAAAATGTAGAGTCCTAGGAAACGGAAGGAGCTGGGAGGAAATTTAGTTTCTTGCCTACCAACTTTAGATAAGTGTGATATAAATCTCCCTTGAGTCAGTGAACATGCTCATGTAGTTTTTTGGCAATAATACAGAAGTGGTTGTATTACTTTCTTCCTTTCTTGAGTACCCAACCTAGCCTACAGCCCTTAGCACTTCCTGATATTCTCCCATCCCATTATTAATTGTGTCTGGCTTTGCTTAAGTTTTTTCAATATCACCCAAGATCAGTGTGGGTTTGCTACTTGCTGTGACTCCCAATATGTAATCTGTTCTAATCCAATTAATACCAGAAAGATTCCATTGGATTTAGAAATGGTTGTAAGTGGAGAACTCTAGAATATGTGCTGAGCATTTCCATTATACTGTCTCTGGGAGCTGACAATTTGTTACAGGTTGGCCAAATATGATTTTGAATCTGATAACAACTGATATTAAAAAATTTTTTACAGCTTTATTAAAGGAAATAAATTTTCCCTAACATTCAAGCAAATCCATAATTATATGAATCAATAGATAATTAAAAGCATAATCTGATCACAGTCAGCATGATTAAAAGAGCCTGCAACACTCTGAATATTCAATCATAATTCTCACTTTTGATTCTCATAGCAAAACTAATTTTTTTGCCTCTAAAGACAGAGTTTTTTAAAAAAATCTCTTTTATATTAACAACTTTTCAGCCATCAAGAAATCTGACTAATCCAATCCCAGTATCTGGGATTGACTAAATACAAAACACAGCAAGGCAAATCTGTCACAGATACAATCACAACTTGTTCTTAAACTTTGAATAATAAAGTATATTCAACAAAACCTAGTCAGTTCTGGCATTCAAGGCACAGCAAAATAGTTTGGTTAAAGAGGTTCATATAGCTCAAGAGAGGAAGGATCTAAAGAAAGAAACAATTGGCCAGCAATCAGAGATAAGAAGTGACAGGAACAGCAGATAACTAATGAAAAAATTACAGGGGACAAAAGACCATCTGAATGCTATACAAAGAGAGTGGGAATAGCTCCCTTGGAATTTAAGAAATAAACATGACAACCCCTAAAATAAGTATAAAGATATGGCATGAATGATTTAGAAAAAAAAATTCACTCACTCACTCATTCATTCATTCATATACTCCCAAGATTTTGAAAGTTTAAAAGAGATAGATGCCATAAAACCAAGATCAATAAAAATTAGAAAAACCAGAAGCTTAGCTTCACCAGCAAAAATTAATACATACATATACAAAACAAAGGCCTACCTGAACAAAATAATCTCTACTGCTTTGTAGAAACCGTATAATGATTTATTTAGGCAAGCCTCCAGAGGCATGGTTTGGCACAATACCGTCTATGTTATGTTTGTATAATGTTCTACATGTTGTTTTGTTCACTGATAGAGAATTTGAGAGCAATTTACAACTTATTCTTTTCCTAAGGCAATATAGAGGATGGATACAATCATTTCCTAATGGTAGTCACAGCAATTGTTGCTACTCACAGAAATAAATGTACAGGCATATATGTCCCAATTCACACTGAGGTTCATCCTTTGCAAGGGAAAAATAAACACTGTTATTTGCCACTCGTACATCCACCAAATAAACTCGTTCATGCATTTATTTAGCAGATCTATACTACAAATGTGCCTAAGTATGATATACTGGTTAATGTTTTAAATGGGAAATGATGAAGCCCTCATGCTCCCCTCTCCCTCAGCTATAGAAGTTAAGTGGGTAACTTTGGGCTAGTCCTTCTCCAATTTTCAAACAGAAGCAATGTCAAGTGTCCCAACTTCGTCAGTTAGAAAAGAAAGACTCTCAAATCCATTGTTAACAAAAGTATACTTACTAAAACTTAAAGTTTACAGAGTGGCAAAGCAGGAACTGAAGTTTCACACCCAAAGCATCCGGTTAACTTTTCGCTTCTCCCTACCGTTCCCCTAGTTATCTTACAGTAAATTATCCAATTACATTCAGACAAATTGTTTTGGTAACAGTCCCTGGCTTAGTGGGCTGGATGGCGTCACATTCCATTCGATGACCTTGGAATGGCCAGAAGCTCCCACGGGACTCACAAAGAGTAGTTTCAATTGCCCTCATCCCAGCCTCCCCACTACCGCCCCACAATTCCTTCATCCCCTGGCAGGCTGGCATCTGGTGAAGCATGGCTGGTGCAGCAGGATGGCAGACCCCACAGGCATCGGTACAGAGATAAAATTCATTTTCAACCGCTGTTTTGAAATGTTTCCTTTCTATACAATCTTTGGATTGGCAAAAAATTAAAATGAAACTAGAAAAAAGAAGCAGTGTCCTCATGTTGCCTCGGAATTCTTCCTGTACTTATATAAGTTTTCTATAACTGAGGAACATTTATTTTCAATCATACTTACTTTTAGTTTTGTTCTTTGAAAAAAAATTATATGTCTTTTAACGTTTGAGTTAGATAATAAAGGCCTTAATTTTACAAGTCCTAGTATTATACCACCTGTTAAAATAGAATAAGCCACTTAAATTCTTGTTCAATGCAGGGCAACTCACTTCAACATTCTCCTTTAATGACTCTGTGCCCCATGGATCTGTCCCAATACACATTACATGTTTTGGGATTGCTCTACATGTAAAAACCATATATATCATAATCACTAAAGATGGGTGTTGGGTTTTGTAAAATGACTGGGGCAGCTTTTACCAATGTTGTATCCTTGAGGTACATTGGAACTACATTGGTCTTCATTCCTATCCTGTAGTCCAAATAACTGGAGAAGCCTGTGCTAGAGATTATCATCAGATTAAAAGGGATATCCTTTCCAGATTTCCAGTGGAGGCATGGCAAACTAAACACATCTCAGTATAGAGAGGACATGACAACTGCAGCAAAGACCAAAGAACTGGTGAACAGATCACTTATTTGAAACCTTTCTAGCAAGGGAGATCACACACATAGGCTCTGGATCACGGTTGCTTCTTATGAAGAGACCATAGGATAGAGTTCCCCTGTGGCTTTGAGTACCAGGAAACAAAGTAGTAGTAGTAGTAGTAGTAGTAGTAGTAGTAGTAGTAGTAGTAGCAGTAGTAGCAGTAGTACTTTATTGTCATTGCACCTTGTACAACGAAATTAAATGCCATCTTCAATGTACATTATACATAAAACAAACACACACACACACGACCCCTACCCTGCACCCTGTTTTGGGCCTAGCAGGCCTCCCTGAAGCCTCCAGAGGCTGGAAACATCCTGTTTCCGGACTTCGGTAGGCCCATTTTTCACCCTCCCAGAGCCTCTGCACAAGCCCTGTACTTACCTGGCATCCAAAACGGGCCATGTGGAGACTCCTGGGAGGGGAGGGGCAGCATGGGCATGCACGCACGTCTCTCGCATGCACGGGAGACCCAAAAATCAGCTGGCAGATGGGACACACACGCACATGCGCGGTGAAGCTGATCTAGGGCGACGGCTCACGTGTCCACAGAAATGGCTCCGTGTGCCACTTGTGGCACGCGTGCCATAGATTCACCATCACGGGTATAGATGCTGCTGCTTGTGCAGAGAGTTGGACTATATGACCTCCAGGGTTCCTTCCAACTCTGTTATTCTATGTTCTATGTTCCATATTGAAATACAGCTTTAAATTATATAGCCATTCATTTAAAAATTTGACAATCTATATTGCTTACCTCCTTTTTGATATATTGTTAGTTCTTTCACCGTTTCCAAAAACTGCCAGAATTTCTCATTGCTTTCTTCTGCAATGAATTCACTGTTAATATATATATTTAAAAAATTAATATAGCTCATAACAGATACATTTTTAAAAATTTAAATATTTATAAAAATGTACAGTAGTCCTTAACATATGACAGATCACTTAACAACTGTGTGAAATTACGACAGACCTCCCCCCTCCAAAAAGGTACTTGGTACTACCTGGTTCCAAAGTTCTGACAGCTGCCTCTCTCCTGTAGTCATGTGACCGTATTTTGGACCGTATTTTGGCTATCTGCTCACATTTATGGCCATTTGCCATGGTCGCATGATTGCAATTTACTACTTTTTTTTGTCAAAAACTGGCTTTTACTTCAGTTTTCTGCAAAAATGCTTCATATCAAACAATGTGGCATTCATTTAACAATTAACAATTACCACAAAAAAGTTACAAAATCTGATCCGATCACATGAGGACCATTTTACGACCGTCATAACCTATCATTGTAATGGGCAGGTTCTATTATGGTTATATGTAGGTGACTCTACATAATCTACCACTGATTTTGAAAGAAAAAATAAAATGTTTATTTTGTAAGTCAAAATACCTCATTAAATTTTCAAAATTCGAAATACCTTACAACTATACAGCTTTGTTTAGAATGGTTTCTATACTACAGGCTAATAATTCAAGTCAAAGAGCTGAAAAAATATATATGTAACTGTACTGTACTGAAGTCAAAAGAATTTAAAGCAAATAGATCAATGATTCTATAAAATGCATCTTGATAGTTTTCAGTAATTTCAATTCTACTTGAAATTAATAGCTATGTGACAAAATATGCTTAGGATTATTCTGCGAAGACCTCTATTAGAGTCTTTATAGAAGTGCAATTACTGAGTCTAATAATATACACCCTCATAAAAATAATTCAGAATCATAACATTCAGCTGGCCGAGAACCCACTAGACAATATAAACTGGGCTGATGAATACCACAATATGAGAAGTATGTAATTTCTACATTCTTTCACACCTACAATATTCATAACATTTGAGACTACTGAATATAGACTGCTAACAGAGACTTGGAATCAAACTTCGCACATTTTACATATACAGAGATTTCATTGGAAGTTAATTGGATAAAATTCATAAGATAACATTTTAATTCACAAAATAATTCTTTTTTCTGCCTCTAATATCTATTTCTATCTTTCACTGTTCAATGTATATTAAGAGTATAAACATCTTTGCACAGAATTAATTGGCTCACACATAGCCATAACACGAATCGTTTGACTTTGACTCAGCATGTTGTATGAATTTGGCTAATTGTAATTTATTCATTATTATTATTATAGTATAATATTAATATAGGTATTAGTATAATACCTTGAATAATAAATAACTGATGAATGCGATTTGTATATCTAGCCAACAATTGGTCATACTAACTCAATATGTCTCCATATTGCACTATTTATTTCAGTGTTTAACTTATTCTGTGTCCAATCCAAAGTGGATGGGGACCTGTAGTCCTTCAAATATGGCTGAATTATAGTCTTTTGCATCAATCATAATTGTCTATATTAGCTGAGCTGATAAAAGCTCAACTCATTTCTTCTGTTTATCGTACATCAATAGCACAAACTCCAAAATTAAGTGATCAACTGGATTTTTATGATTTATTTTATTGAAAATATAGCAACTTACGCATTATTAACAGAAGCAAACTTTTTAACCAACATCGAACTTGTTAAAAGAATCTCAGAGGACAGCTAGCTGACTTGTTTATTTTTAAGACATAGCTTGCATCTATTTTGAGGGGAGTGGAAGGAACAACAAGCTGCCAAACTGTACACCACTGATTGCTAGCCAATACATCATCTGAGCACTAGAGAATATTTCTCAACTATACAGTATCAAGTATTTTTTCACTCTTCATGGCAGGAATAGGATTACTTTACACATGGTTGAATGCATAAACATTTGTGTGCATACCGATATTTATGTAAAGTAGCAAAAGGCAAAGACTGAAACATCATGTAAAGAACCAACATCAAAGCACCAACTTTTGATATATATGTCTTGAAAAATGAAGGGTTTTTTCCTAGCATTCTGTTACCTTATAATGCCTTCCACGTGTGTGTTATAGTGTAATTTCTATCAACATATCTGTTCATTATACTGGCTAAGAATTCTGGGAGTTCATCATATCCAGAGAACATTACTGGAAAAGAAGTCCTAAGATACTGGAATCAGATTCATAGGATAAGATATCTACAGCAATGGGGGGGGTCATTAAAAAAGGTGAAACATGCATTACGATGTCATGACACAAGCTCTGTGGAGTATGTACTTGTATGTACAATATAGGCACATTTGGGTTATCTTGTTCCATTACATGTTTCATTATTTGCCTGTTTTCTCAGTAGATATCATGTCCCAGGATCATTTGAATTCCACAAATACTAACAATTTTTCCCCCATTACAGGACCTGTTACAACAACACCCACTCACCACTTTACTGTCTCTTCCTTTTGGAAATAGCAAAATGGAGATTAAAATGAGCATACTGAATGAAGGTTGAAAATAGAAAAGCTAATTAATCATAGTATTTAATTAGCAGCTTGCAACTTCAAACCTCTTATTTTGAAATAATCTTCCTAAAATTTCAGGGATATATCCTGGAATAGGTCTCCAAAATAGGCGTACAATGCAACAAATAAAGACAATACAACAGGTATATCTGCTGACAAACAATCCATTGTATTTATTTGTTTTTTTATTCCACCTTCTCCTTCAAGTAGCTCAAAAATGATCTTATAAGGAGACCTGCTGAAATAGGTTGGAATGAAATATTTTAGCTCCAAGCATCCAATAAATTTCCATCATCAAATGTAATCCAAAGTCAGATCTTAACACACTCTTTCCTTGCTTGCTCAATTTCATGTTTTGTTAGGATAGTTGCAGAAGGTATTCTATTCATGTTGTGTACCGGTAATCACTGCTAGATTTGCGCAATTATGTAATTATGGGATCATTGTATAATTTCTGTCAGTCTCTCTCAACCTGACCTAACTCATGAGGTCGCTGCAGAGATAGGCTAGGAGGAGACCCATGGAGGGAAACAAATTGGTCATTACATGTTTGATGTCTTTGCCTACATGATGTGAATAATATTCCATATGTCCCTTGTGTCATGATGCAACTGATGAAAACTATCCAGTTTGCATGATGTCATTGTATCTTGTGTGTGGTTGCTAAATAATGTAAGTGTTCTTGACCTCTCCAGGCAAAGGTGGTCTTTGACTTACAACCACAATTAAGCCCAAATTTCCATTACTAAGTAAGACAGTCATTAAGTGACTTTCATCTCATTTTTCATCTCACTCTTTCTTGCCACCGTTAGGCGAATTGCTGCAATTGTTAATTTAGGTTGTTAAGTGAGTCCGCCTTCCCCAATGATAATCAGATGGTAATCAGATGACGCCGGGGGACCCTGCAACCGGCATAAATACATGCCAGTTGCCAACCGTCCAAATTCTGATCACATGATCACAGAGATACCGCAAAGGGAGGTATGGAATAGGAATAGGAATAGGAATAGGAATAGGAATAGGAATAGGAATAGGAATAGGAATAGGAATAGGAATAGGAATAGGAATAGGAATAGGTAGTGGTGGGATTCAGCCAGTTCGCTCCACTTCGGGAGAACCAGTTGTTAACCTTCTGAGCAGTTTGGTGAACTGGTTGTTGGAAGAAATCATTAGGGCAGAGAACCGGTTGTTAAATTTTTGAGTGTATTGTGAGCCGCCCTGGGTCTTCGGAGAGGGGCAGCATATAAATTGAATAAATAAAATAAATAAATAAATAAATAAAATAAATTATTTGAATCCCACCACTGGGAATAGGAATAGGAATAGGAATAGGAATAGGAATAGGAATAGGAATAGGAATAGGAATAGGAATAGGAATAGGAGTGGAGGGGAGGGGAAGGGAAGGGAAGGGAAGGGAAGGGAAGGGAAGGGAAGGGAAGGGAATAGAATAGAATAGAATAGAATAGAATAGAATAGAATAGAATAGAATAGAATAGAATAGTTTATTGGCCAAGTGTGATCACACACACAGGGAATTTGTCTTCAGTGCATAAGCTTTCAGTGTACATAAAAGATATAAGTGATAAATCATGATCATAGTCATCATAAATAAATTCATCATGAATCATAAGCTACAACACTTAGTGACAGTCAATAGGATACTAAATAAGCAATCCACATGAAAAAAACGGCCTTAAGTCACTTTTTCCAGTGTCACTGTCACTGTAAACGGTTATAAGTCGAAGAGCCCCGGTAATTGCAACCATAAATATCCTGCATCTCAGCTTTTGAGGTCTACAAGTTTCTTTCATCCATTCACACGCAAGGCACTCAGCACCAACACATCTGGGAGGCCGTTTCCTAGAGAAGGTTGTGCAACGGTTTTCACACGCTTGCTGGACCAACTCTTTTTCTACCAATTTGGGGAAGAGGCTAGAACGCCCGGGGGGGGGCACCCGATCTGATGCCCACCCACCGCGAAGGAAGCTTTTCTCGGGAAGAGCACTCAGCATTTCTGGCACTGACCCGTCTCCACGCACCCAACGCACCCACCTGGCCTCCAGAAGCAGCGGGGTCGCCGGCCACTTGGCCGCCAGCCGGGCAGTCACCGCCTTGCGCGGGGCGCTTTCTGCGCCTCGCCGCCCTACACTAAGGAAGAGCATCCCGGTCACAAAAAGCGGCATCAGTCCGGCCACCATCCTGTCGTGTTTTTTTGCCTTTGCCAAAAAAAAAAAAAAAAAGGTGGGAGGGAGGAATCGCCCGAAGTGGCTGCCACGCAAAGCTTCAACCCCACTATGTCTCTCTCTCTCTCTCGCCAGCCAATCCCTTTTGCTCATTCCCGGCTTTCCCGCCTCCTTCGGCCCAGCCTTCGGGTCCCGCGGTTCCCATTGGAACTTTGCCTTGGACCAATCGACGACGAACGCAACAGCGGCGGCGGCAGCAGCGGCGGCCCGGGGAGCTCGCCAGAGACTGAAGGTAGCGCGCGGAAGGGAGGGGCCTAAGGAGCAAGCAGGGGCGGGGGGGGGCGGCGCGGAAGGGGGCGGTCCTACCGGGATTTACGCTTCGGAATGGGGGGCGGCGGGCGCGCTTTAGGGCAGGAGATTTGCTTGCGATTTGGAAGTTACGTGTAGAGGTTGACTTGATATTTCCTGTTCTTCCCCTCCCTCCTTTGCGTGTGTCCTTTTTTTTCCCCTCAGACTCTCAGTATTTTTTTTTTAATTTGATTTATATGCCGCCCTTCTCCGGAGACTCAGGGCGGCTTACAATGCATTAAGCAATAGCCTTCATACTTTTGTATATTTTTACAAAGTCAGTTTATTGCCCCCTCAAACTGGGTCCTCAATTTACCTACTTTAGAAAGGATGGAAGGCTGAGTCAACCTTGAGCCTGGCGAGATTCGAACTTACTAATTGCAGACAGCTGGAGTTAAATTACAATGCATTAGCCTGCTGAGTTATCCAGGCTCCTAAGCACCTTGTCCCAAAGGTGCTTTTTCAGCAGGCAACTGGACTTTCTTGTTTTTTCTTTGAAGTCGTTTCGCTTCTTATCCAAGAAGCTTCTTCAGCTCTGACAGGATAGTGGGGAAATGGAAGAATTTATATTCCTTGCAGACAGGTGGACATTTGCATCAGTGGTGGGTTTCAAAAATTTTTTACTACCGGTTCTGTGGGTGTGGCTTGGTAGGTGTGGCATGGCTTGGTGGGCATGGCAGGGGAAGGATACTGTAAAATCTCCATTCTCACCCCACTCCAGGAAAAGGTTATTGCAAAATCCTCATTTCCTCCCAATCAGCTGGGACTTGGGAGGCAGAGAATAGATGAGGGCGAGGCCAGTCAGAATTTTTATTACTGGTTCTCTGAACTACTCAAAATTTCCACTACTGGTTCTCCAGAACTGGTCAGAACCTGCTGAAACCCATCTCTGATTTGCATCCTTTTAGAAAGTCGTTGAAACACTAGGGAGGTTTATCTGTGTCCTCAGGGACACCTGAGTAGTGCTCCTGATTCCTGTAGTCTGCAATTTTTTTCCTCTGGAAATCCATTCACACTCCCACACCATTCAAAGGGTGTTCATCCCAAATTGTACAGCTAAAAGTCTGTAGAGAAAGTCTACAGACTCTCAGTAAATTGCTATCCTGCTCTTTCACTACATCTGGGCCTGAGTGAACCCCAAGGATTCATCAGGCAAGGATAATGCACACCTCAAATGACTTTTAGGAGCCACTTAATTTTATGATCTGGAGTGACAGCCCCAGTTTCAGCCCCTATATTATGGGGTGCCCCAGTTTTTCTCCATTCCTGGTTAACATTGTGTGAAACTGCCAGGAGGGGTCATCGTTACTGCCCAAGTGAAGATAGCAATATTGCTGAAGCCCTGTCTCGGTCGTATAAAAATACAAAGTGTCAATAATAAAAATTAAATCTATGGAAGATTATTGACAATACCTTTTAAATTAATTCTGTATTGCTGTTTTTGCAGTCACATACAAAATAAGAGTCATTTCCTCACTGGTGCCTTGGTAGTACAGTGGTTTAAGGCACCCTGTTATTAAGCTGGTTATTAAGACCAGCTGCCTGCAATTACTGCAGGGTTCGAATCTCGCCAAGGCTCAAGGTTGACTCAGCCTTCCATCCTTTCTAAGGTAGGTAAATTGAGGACCCAGTTGTGGGGGCAATAAGCTGACTTTGTATAAATATACAAAAGGATGAAGACTATTGCTGAGCACATTGTAAGCCACTCTGAGTCTTCGGAGAAGGGCGGCATATAAATCAAATTAAAAAAAAATGTTTTCAAAAAAAAATCAACTAATCATTATTGTAGCAAAGTAATAATCATGAGGAAAAGCTTTAATATCACTTCACCAATTCTAAGAAAACTAGTTACTAATTGGGAGACAGACAAAAGAAAATAAAATATAAACAAACCTTTTACATGACCAAGCCACATGAACTTTTTGATGAAACATTCAATTTCTGATGAGAAAATGATCAACATCATCCAGTGGGTGATGAAAGGTCCTGCAAGAACAGACATTGTGTTAAGGCCAAAGAGGCTGAATATTCAGCCTAAATTGTAGAAGCTTCAGATTGCATGGCAACTCAGTGGCTATGTTCGCATATCATGCTAAACTAGGGAATGGGCAGAATTAGGGTATTGTGCACATACTATCATCTAAGGCAAAGGTTTCCCTGTTCAATCGTGTCCGACTCAGGAGTGAGTGGGTGCTCATCTCTATTTTTTAACCAAAGGAGCCAGCATTGTCTGAAGTCATTTCTGTGGTCATGTGAACAGCATAACTATACACCGAGGAGCACAGAACACTGTCACCTTCCCACTGAAATGGTACCTATTTATCTGCTCACATTTGCATCTTTTCAAACTGCTAGGTGGGCAGGAGATGGGACGAGTAAGGGAGCCCTTAACCGCTGAGCCATCACAACCTCTACTTATCTAGCCAGCAGTAAAATTTAAGCTGATTAGTTTTCACTAATTTGTTTCAGCCTAAACAAATTTATTTAAATTACATTGATTTCCATGCTTTACTTTTAAACAACTGGATTGTATTATTCATACTCAAGGTTTTGACAAACAAAGATGAAAAATATTCTGGCTCAACTTCTGGAGGCTGTGCGGATCTGGATGGGGAGGAACAGGCTCAAGCTTAACCCTTCCAAGACTGAGTGGCTGTGGCTCCCGGCATCCCGATAAAGTCAGTTGATTCCATCACTGACTATTGGGGGAGAGTCTTTGGCCCCCACAGAAGGGGCTCGCAATCTGGGAGTCCTCCTGGATAGGCAGCTGTCCTTGGAGGAACATCTGACAGCTGTAACCAGGGGGACCTTCTGTCAGGTTCGCCTGATTCGCCAGTTGCGGCCCTTTCTTGATCGGGATTCCCTGTGCACAGTCACTCATGCCCTCGTCACCTCTCGCCTTGACTACTGCAACGCTCTCTACATGGGGCTCCCCTTGAAGAGCACCCGGAGGCTCCAACTGGTCCAGAATGCAGCAGCGCGGGTAGTGATGGGAGCAGCATGGCGCTCCCATGTAACACCGCTCCTGCGCGAGCTGCACTGGCTCCCGGTGGTCTTCCGGGTGCGCTTCAAGGTGCTGGTTATCACCTTTAAAGCGCTCCATGGCATCGGGCCTAGCTATCTTCGAGACCGCCTGCTGCTACCAATGACCTCCCATCGTCCCGTGAGCTCCCACAGAGAGGGCCTCCTCAGGGTGCCATCAGCCAATTAATGCAGGCTGGTGACCCCCAGGGGGAGGGCCTTCTCTGTGGGGGCACCTACCCTCTGGAATCAGTTGCCCCCAGAGATAAGGAAAATCCAAGACCTTACCGTCTTCCGCCGTGCCCTTAAAACCCACTTTTTCCAGCACGCCGGGCTGGCTTAAGAAGAAATTTTAAATGTTTTAATTGGTTTGTATTTTTAATTTTGGGCCAAATTTATATATATTTTAATTGTTTTTAATATTTGTATTTCATGTTTTTTAATTCTGGCTGTACACCGCCCTGAGTCCTCAGGGAGAAGGGCGGTATATAAATTTAAAATAAAATAAAATAAAATAAAACTTTTTAAAAATAAATTCTACTTCTAGTTATTTCCACTTCATCTCAAAGGAGTCGGCCACCTTGATCCTATGTGCCTTGATATCTGCTATAACATATTAAGGAACTACTGCAGCAGCTACAGGTGAGAAGAAGAAGGTTTTCCAGGATGTGCCTGTTTTTACTAGTCTCAATATTATCAATGTTTTATAACAATTGATGAATAATAGAAAAATTTGAACGGGAAAAATCGTATCATCATTAAAAAATCATTTGATTTTAAAAGGATAGGGCTTTTTTAAATCAAAGGCTGCAGTCCTATGTATTTTTATTGAGCACACAAATATTTACAACATTTTAGTCGGGCCTTCTGCTAAGGAACAGTGATAGCACTTCATGGCATATCAGATCCCTAGCTCAAACACACAACTGCTGCTTGTTATCAACTTACTGTACAATGATGGAGAATTACAAGGTTCAGTGCGTATATATTCTGAGAACTGCAGGGACTTGTCCAAGCAGTGTCCGAGAATCAGACAAAATTGAACAGGAGAAAAAAAAAGGATTTGTATGTTTGTTTTCTAAATCCCCAATCTAGCAAGTTAACATCATTTTTAATTCAGTTTGAATAAATTACTGATACTCAGTTTGCTTTGATTCTGTTTATTATTTCTGTAACTGAAAACAGATTGTAATGAAAATAATATCTGAATTATTGTTATGTAGTTTGAGGGAATTATTTAGAATATAGGACATAAAGATAAATTATGGCTTGAACAGTAGCAGAATTAAAATACTTGAATTTTATGAGTATTAAGAATACTGTAAGAAGCTGATGTGGATATATTTTAACAAGCATCTGTCTCATCTCTTCATTCTTTCCCTTCTTCTCTTTGTTGAAAGAAGGAGGGAAAACTGAAAATGAGAACATTCTGTTCCCAAGAATATCTCCATGCCCACTATTTGAACTCTAAAATCTCTTGAATAGGGAGAACAAGCTAGTCAATAAAAGGGATATGAATTATTTAGCAACTGGGAGAGATTCTGCCAGAAGAAACACTATGTGCTTGAAGTAGCTAAGATTTTGGTAAACTTAAAACACTATCTCATGTTTAAAAGGCTATAGAAAAACAAAGAATTTAAAACAAAGACAATATCTAGTTGGCTCATTACATTCCTAACATGTATTTATCAATCTACAAAAAGGGAGAAATGCACTGGGCCTGGTGGCTCAGCGGACTGATAGCATTGTGATTTAACACCAGCTGTCTGCAATTACTGTAAGTTCAAATCTCACCAGGCTCAAGGTTGACTCAGCCTTCCATCCTTTCTAAGGTAGGTAAATTAAGGACCCAGTTTGTGGGGGCAATAAGCTGACTTTGTATAAATATACGAAAGTATGAAGGCTATTGCTTAGCGCATTGTAAGCCGCCCTGAGTCTCCGGAGAAGGGCGGTATATAAATCAAATTTTTTAAAAAAACAAAAACAAAGCAGTAAAATGGAAAGAAGAAGTCTTCAACCCAGCTTCACCATGGACTTGAACACCATCAGTAAATCTGTCTCAGTTTTGAAAGGCACTTGGTGGCTTTATACCACCCTACACTTCTGGTGTTATCACATTTTTTTTGAGATTACCCAACTCTAGGATTAATAGCTTTTGTCAAAGCTGTAAGTAACTGTTAGTCAAGAGAATGAATGAATACTAAGAGATAGGAAATACTAGTATTATCGAGAAAAAAAATTGTCAGTCTGAACAGAAAGTTTTGAAGCCTCTTATTTAGATAAACCAATAAGCACCCTGGATAGGGCATTCAGTTTATAAAAGGAATCCATTGATTTACCAGGAACACCATTAATAGGTTTATTAATGCACCTATCTATATGTATTTATCAATCTACAAAAAGGGAGAAATGCATCTAGGAAATTATAGGCCAATCAACTTGACATCAATATTAGTGAAAATTCTGGAAAAGATAATCAAGTGGAGGATTTGTGACCGTTTCATTTGTTCATTTGTGAAATGAACAAAGTGATTACTAGAAGCCAGCATGAGTTCGTTAAAAACAGATCATGCCACACAAACTTTATACCCTTGTTTGATAGTGACAGAATTAGTGGACATAGTATATCTAGACTTCAGTAAGGTACTTGACAAAGTAGACCATAACTTACTTCTTGATTAGATGGAAGAATGTGGAATAGACAGTACCACCACCAGATGGATTTGCAAGTGGCTAACCAACCTCACCCAGCATGTAGTCCTTAATAGAACTACAGCTATAGGGAGAGATGCATACAGTGGGGTACCTCAAGGCTCTGTCTTGGGTCCACTCTTCTTTAACATCTTCATAAATGATCTAGACGAGGGGATAGAAGGGGAAGTCATATTTACCGATGACATCAAGCTGCGAGAGAGTGGGGAATTGCTAACCCTTTGGAAGATAAGACTCAAGATTCAGAAGGATCTTGACAGTCTTAAGCATCAGGTCCTATCCAACAAGATGTAGTTTGGTGATGTGAAAAGAAAGGTCCTGCACTTAGGCAGGAAAAACCAAAAGCATAGATACCAATTCGGTGGTGCCTGGCTCAACAGTAATAAATGTGGAAAACAATCTACTGTAGGTGTCCTAGTGGACCATTATTTCAAAATATTAGGCAGCAATGTGCTGCAGCTGCCAAAAAAGCACCTGGGCTGCATCAACAGAAAGATAGCATCAAGATCACAAAAAGTGATATTACCGCTTTATACTGCATTGGTGAAGGCACACTTGGAATATTGCACACATTTCTGCTCACCATAATACAAAAGAGATGCTGAGACCCAAGAAAGTGTGCAGAAATTAGAACAAAGATGATAAAGGGACTGGAGGCTAAATTGTATGAGAACGGTTGAGGGAGCTAGGTATGCCTAGCCTATTGAAGAGAAGGATTAGAAGAGACATGATAACTGACTTCCAGCACTTGAGGGGCTGTCACAGACAAGAAGGGAACACAAGCACCCAGAGGGCAGAATAAGAAGTATAGGGTAGAAGCTTATACAGATTCAACCTAGAATGAAGGCGAAATTTTCTGATAGTGAGAACAATTAACCAATGGAATAGCTCACCTCCCAGAATGGTGGGTGCTCCATCACTGGAAGTTTTCAAAAATAAGACTGCACAAACTATTTCACCAGGATGATGTAAAGTCTCCTGCCTTGATTTTGGGGCGGGGAGGGGGGGACGACCAGAAGAACTCCAAAGTCCCTTTCAGACATATGATTCTATGTTCTATATACTATATACAGTACTTTCAGAGATTTATAAAATGTGATCAAATTAAGAATAATTTTACGATTTATGTAAAATTACGGATTTTGTTATAAAGATAACAAGGAAGGTGTCCTTGTGTTTAAACTATTAACTATATCAAGCTTTTTTTTTTTGCTGGAAATTCCCCCTTCCCAAATTCTGAGGTATAGTCATACCCATTTTGCATTTGATGTGGCAACTGAAGAGAGAGATGGATTTGCAGAAATCTGGTTACTAAGAAACCTTCTCCATTCCACTACAGTCAGTGTACAGAATAATTTTGTCCAATGTTACAAATGAATTCATCAATGAATTAATCAATTGCTTATTATGGAGACAAGGTTAACCTAGGGCATTTTGCAATTCAAAGTAAGGCAGGACGTAAAGTGAAATTTGGTTATAAGAATGAAATAATATGGGGTCAGCCTAGAGGATCTCTGAAGGACCCCTGTGGCTTGAGAAGGTTGCAGAGTTCAAAAAGTTAAACCGCAGAATTAACACACTTTCTATAGTTGGAGAGTTCGAAGTCAAACTGTAGAGGTACTATGTTAAAATGCAGAACTAACCCACATGGAGCTTCCTGCCTAAAGCAATAGGGGAGGGGGGCTAGCTAAAGAGGCAGATCTAAGATACTTCCTGTTTTTTGTTCTATAAAGATACGTGTCTTAAAGAAGGACTTTTGTTCAGGATGTAAAACAGAATGCATGTCTGAACCTTTTGGCCAAAATAAAAAAGCTATTTCTGATCTCGAAATTCATCTCTGTTGTTTTTCTGCAACAAAAGTATAAGCAGCAAGTGTTAGGTTGTAAAAATTGTGAATTACAATAATAAATGTTTGCATCCTTTCCTTGAGCTCAGGATCAGCTGCTTTCCTCTGCCTAATTATAGGATTTGTTTTTGATGGCCTTCTGCAACCCTTGTAGGACTGGCAGAGCAAGAGTAAACAGCTGGACTTAATTCACCGATTTGTGTTTGTCATTCAAAGCAACAAAGCTTGGGTAGCATCATCTGCTGAAGGGGTGGCTCTGAATTCCTCTAAATTGAATTTTATTTCCCCTTGATATGGGGAAACTGATTGTTGTTGTTTCAAGGAAAAAATCTTGTCGTCTTAAAAAACAATAAAAATAGGAGCGGGCAGAGAAGGAACGACACAAGCATTACACACTGTGATGATCTTGATATTTATTTTTCAGTATGTATCTCTGCAAAATGGTGGGTGATTTGACTTGCTTTTCATTTCCAGTTAATAAAAATGTGAAATGCACACCTGCACACTAAAAAGATAAGGAACCAACAAATGTTTCACATTTTTGTCTTTGCAAGATGCATCCTTGGCCTTCATTTTCAAGCATATAAAGCATATGTATGTACTTTATGGGTTTATATGTATGTTTCTTGGATGGAGTCATTAACAACTTGCTACTTATCTTCCGTCTGAGGGGTCCTTGGTGCGCTCTGAGCTTGTTTTCTTGCAGAGGTTTCATTACTCAAATTAGGCAGCACTGATGATATTATCTTGTTTGGGTAATGAAATCTCTGCAAGAAAACAAGCAAGGACTCCCTCTTGTTAACCCTTGAGCTACAAATATTCTCCTTAATTAATATGTTCCATCTACTTGACCACTAACATTGAACATAAGCGAAAGAGGACATACAGAGGATGCATCTGTCTGATTTTCAACCACCACTTTCCTAGTATTTTTGGCTTTTTACACCTCCCTTTTGGTCGGCCTATTTCCATCTGTAAAGCTGTGTGTTTATTCGGAGGAGAATCCGAATACGCTTCGTTTGGCTGAATAGGCTAAACCCCCTCACGCAGGTTTATGCTCTACCCCAAAATCCAAAGGCGGCGGGCCATTATTTTTGCCAACATGAAGCTTCGTCGTTCATTCTCCCCTTCCCGTCACGATTGCTAAAATCCTTCTGGCGTTCCACAAGTCCCACTACTAAACCACTTCGGACGTCCGTGGGGAGAAGTCCGCTCCGCCACGAAGGGGAGGGGACAATTCAACGCGCCAGAGACGAAGCGCAGAACACGGCCTCTCCCTAGCGGTGCCAGGCGGGCAGCAGTCTCCGGTTCACGCCGCAGCGCGTCTCGTGGGCGGCCTCAAATCATGGAGGCTGCGGTTCCGTGAAGAGGAGGAGCAGGAGGGAGGCGACACGGTTGCCTCAGCTCAGCCCTTCCAGTGAGAGAGAGAGAGAGAGAGAGAGAGGGCCTCCTTCAGCCGGTCCCGAGCTTGCTGCCTCCGCCACTCCGAGAGAGCGCGGACGAGTTGTTGCGGTTCTCGCCGGACCCCCTCCCAAGCGCCACGGCCGCTCGGTTTCTTTCGCAGGTGAGGGGCGAACGTGGGCAGGCCTGAGGGCGAGGTGCCCGTTAGCTTTCCTCGGAAACCAGGACTGTTGGCGAAGGGCAGGCGCACCGGGGCTTCGAGTCCCGGGGATATCTATATGTATATATATGGGACTAGGTGTGGGTGGCGGTTTGCTGAGAGGACGCGGGCTTTTTTGGGTGGGTGGATGGCGGGGAGGCGGCATCCAGCGCCGGCGTTGTGAGTGCCTTTGCCGGGCGGGAAGACCATGTTGTGTGTGTATGTGTGTTGTTATTTGTGTGCATTGCTAGGCCAGCGCTCCACGGATACTATGGAAATGGTTTGCAGGTTCTGTGCGTAATCGAGGTGGCGAAGGCGAGCGGCGTTGCCGGGCGTCGAGGCTGCTTTCATCTTTGGCGCTCGTGTCGAAGCTTGCGTTGAGGAGCGAGCCCGTCAGGATAGTTCGCGCCAAGGTGCCGCTGCAGTCGCTGGTTCCGTGTTAGTTGAACCGCTGGCCGGCTGAAAGCCTGACGATTTGGGGGGGTGTCCGGTTTTGAAAGGCTGTCTGGGAGGCGGTAGAATCGAGCGTTGCGGCCCTTTCCCCATTCCGGCTAGTGTTTACGGTCCGAGCTCTTTTTCTGTAAAATTTCGTAGCAAACCAAACAGATATTATTAATATCAAAGCAAACAAAACATCAGAAGATGCATATGCAGACTTAGAAATAACTACAGGTAGTCCTCGATTTACGACCACAAGTGAGCCCAAAAATTCTGCTGCTAAGGGGAAACATTGGTTAAGTGATTTTTTTTTGCCCCGTTTTACGACTTTGCTTGCCACACTTGTTAAGTGAATCACTGCAGTTGTTAAGTTAGTAACCCGGTTGCTAAGTGAATCTGGCTTCCCCATGGACTTTGCTTGTCAGGAAGTCACAAAAGGGGATCACGTGACCCTGATACACCGCAACCGGTCATAAATATGGGTCGGTTGCCAAGCGTCTGAATTTTGATCACGTGGCCGTGGGATGCTGCAACGTCATAAGTGTGAAAAATGGTCCTAAATCCCTTTTTTCAGGGCCCTTTGAACGGTCACTAAATGAACTGTTGCAAGTCGAGGACTATGTGTACATTAAAATTCCATAATGATCTCCGCTACAGATAGTCCTCAACTTACAATAGTACGTTTAGTGACCATTCAAAGTTACAACAGCACTGAAAAGCGTGACTTACGACTGTTTTTCACAGTTACAACCTTTGAAGCATCCCCATGATCATGTGATCAAAATTCAGATGCTTGGCAAAGGTTTCATACTTACGGAGAAACCAGATTTACTTAACAACCGTGTTACCAACTGAACAACTGCAGTGATTCACTGAACAACTGGCAGGAAAGGCCATAAAATGGGGCAAAAGTCACAACAAATGTCTCACTTAGCAACAGAAATTTTGGGCTCAATTGTGGTCATAAGTTGAGGACTACCTGTATTTATAGGAATTGTTATATGCAATTTTTGGCTACAACCCAAAAATTGCATATAATTTGCAGAGCCTTTCTTCCCAATCTGGTCCACGCTGTGCAAGGCCCTCTTGTAGCTTTATCAACCTTGATTAGATTAAAAACAGAGAAGGAATTGCAGTCAGTACACAAGCTCTTCCATATGGAAATGTTTGCTGTTTGTCATCCCCCATCCCTTCATTTGTTGAATAGTATATGCAATTTTAAACAGGAAAAGGCTTTATGCCCACTTCTTTTAAATATATAGTTTTAATGGATTTGTACACTGCCCAGAATACTGTTGGGTGATTTAGAAATGTGACTGTTGTTCTGTTGTGGATAGTTCTACTACGGCTATTAACTGCTCGGAACATGTGGAAAGAAAGAATTACTTGTGGTTCAGCGCTGATTCATTATTTTGTTAATTCAGCATTTGGCAACTTTAATAAGAGAACTAAAGTTTGCTTTTATACATAATTTATTCCTGCAACGAAAAGAGTTTGTCTGTGGAATGTTTTTTTGCACCCAAGTGGTTTCTTTAATGTAGGCCTACATATTCAGGAAATATGTGTCCTTGAAATGATTTGAAAGAAAGCATGGAAGCACTGATGCACAAGAACATTTTACCCATGAAGCTGAACAGAGGAGATAGAGTTTTTTTCTAAAACTCTATTTGAAATTCATAAAATCCTAATAATGTGCTATAGCCTATTTCGGAAGAAACATGCCTGTGAAAATGCAAAGAAGGCAGTGATCCAATACATAAAGGTAAGGTAAAGGTTCCCCTCTCACATATCTGTTAGTCATTCCCGACTCTAGGGGGCGGTGCTCATCTCCGTTTCAAAGCCGAAGAGCCAGCGCTGTCCAAAGACGTCTCCATGGTCATGTGGCCAGCATGACTAAATGCCAAAGGCGCACAGAATGCTGTTACCTTCCCACCAAAGGTGGTCCCTATTTTTCTACTTGCATCTTTTATGTGCTTTTGAACTGCGAGGTTGGCAGAAGCTGGGCGCTCACCCCGTTACGCAGCACTAGGGATTCGAACTGCTGAACTGCCGACAAGTTCAGCGTCTTAGCCACTGAGCCACCGTGTCCCTTAGTATACATAAAAGAGTAACCCTATTGAAGGCAGTGTCATTTTTCATTAAACATTAGCTCCATTGTTTAAAATTATCTCTTACAATCACATTAATTTTAGGGGGGGGTCCATGGTACTCTCTGAGCTTGGAGTTTTTTTACAGTCATTTCATTAGCCATTATTCGAACTGATGATGTTACTTAGTCTGGGTATTGGAAGATCTGCAAGAAAACAACCAAGCTTAGAAAGCACCAAGGACCGGGATGAGAGAACTCACTGTGGCCAACTCACCATGGGACAGTTCTTCACAACCAACCCACCAAAGGACAACTTGCCACAGAACAATTCAACAATTCCATTTAAATATTTAAAATAATTACACAATTATTTTAATTTTTGTCATTCACATTTCTTTTTGTCCCTCCTTTTGCATTCTTTTTAAAATGATTCTATTCCATTTCTTTGATATTAGTGTAATTCTTTGTGTCACAGTGAGCTAGCTACAGCGAGCTGGCCATGGCAAGTTGGCTGTGTCGAGTTGTTCTCCTTTATTGGTAATTAATTTTAGTTTTATTTCTGAATTCCATAACAAAGTTTCCCACATAGCAATTGGAGATAGATACACATTCTCACAAGTAATGCAAGAGGAATTGGAAAATGGAGCATGGCATCTGAAATACAATGTAAAATGTGCTGAAATATTTGCAATGAAAATATGCTGTCAGAATATGACTTTTTCCATTAGATCACATTTTCTCTCTTGTAAGACAGATATGTTTTTATCCAAGCTGAATCGTCTGCAATGACACAGCAAATGTATTAAGGTTTATCAATAAATAAGTAGTAGGGGGGTACAAACTAATTCTCTCTGCAAACAGAGGCCATCAGAAAACTATAAACTTTGTGGTTAATTTAGTGTACTCTCCAACTAGGGATTCAGTCTTGTTCCTCCTAGAACGGGGTGTCAAACTCGATTTCATTTGAGGGCTACATCAGGGTTGTGTTTGACCTTGGGGGAGGGGGGCAGGGAGCATAGCCGGCTTGATGTCACTCGTGTCAGTGGCGCCTATGGTGACCCAAGCACTTTTCCAGGGAAAACGGGCTCCCGAGCTCTGTTTTCGGCTGTGACAGCCTCCTGCCGGCAAAAATGGAGCTCAGGAGGGCTGCTCGAGCTCCATTTTTGCTGGCAGAGGCACTGCAGGCCGATCCTTTGCTGTTTCCAGGGTGGCCCTATGGACCAGATCTAAGCACCCCACAGGTCGGATCTGGCCCCTGAGCCTTGAGTTTGACATCCCTGTCCTAGAACAAACTAGCAAAACATAGTTTGTCTTTTTTTTTTTATTAACCACTGACATTCATGGGAGTTGCTAGTTGCTTGTTCATTAATAAGTTTTAATAAGATTTACTGTATCATGCAAAGCGATACATATTCTTTTCCTGCCAAATCTTTCATTAAAACTTATATCTGCAAAGACATTGTATTCTCTACATCGATACACTGTTACATGAAAAAGAAGGTAGCCATCAACCAACAAAATCCTTTACTGATTTTCATGTTTTGTTCTGCTCCTCCAAGCTTGTATAACTGAGCGATGCAGAATGCTAAAGACTCAAGGTTATCTTTTTGATATTTTTCAATTCACGTTCTAATGATATTCCTTGAAAATAAATCAGATTGGTTTCAGTGCACCTCACTTCAGTTTGCATATTTAACTGTTTCTTTGTATTGTCTGTTGTATTATTGTACATTAATATCCTCTCATTGGAATTAAAATTTGCTTTCTGAACTGTAGTACAAGGATTTCCATTCTAGTAGCTCTAATACCCATACTTATAAATATAAATCATTGTAATCTCCTTCTTTGGGCACACCAAGTGCCTTGATACTTGGATTATTATTATTATTATTATTATTTATTAAATTTGTATACCGCCCTTCTCCCAAAGGACTCAGGGCGGTGCACAGCCAAATTAAAATACATACAATACAAAATTTAAAATAATTTAAAACAAAATTAAATCTAATTGGCTTCCCGAAGTATTAAAACCCATTACCCTTAAACCCTTTAAAAAAATTTTAAAAAAAATTTAAGCCAGGCCAGCTTGCTGGAATAGGAAGGTCTTCAAAGCTCGACGGAAGGTACGGAGGTCTGGGATTAGTCGTATTCCTGGGGGGAGCTCGTTCCAGAGGGCGGGTGCCCCCACAGAGAAGGCCCTCCCCCTGGGGGCCGCCAGTCGGCATTGCTTGACCGACGGCACCCTAAGGAGGGCCTCTCTGTGGGACCGAATTGGCCGGTGGGAGGTTATCGGTGGCAGAAGGTGGTCTCACAGATAGCCGGGCCCTAAACCATGGAGCGCTTTAAAGGTGAGAACCAATACCTTGAAGCGCACCCGGAAGACCACCAGGAGCCAGTGCAGCTCGCGCAGGCAAGGTGTCACATGGGAGCGCCAAGTCGCTCCCATAATCACCCGCGCGGCCGCATTCTGGACCAGCTGGAGCTTCCGAGTGCTGCTCAAGGGGAGCCCCATGTAGAGAGCATTGCAGTAGTCCAGGCGAGAGGTGACGAGGGCATGAGTGACCGTGCATAGGGAGTCCCGATCCAGAAAAGGACGCAGCTGGCGTATCAGGCGAACCTGATAAAAAGCCCCCCTGGCCACGGCCGTCATATGTTCTTCTAAAGACAGCCGTGCATCCAGGAGGACGCCCAAGTTGCGAGCCCTCTCCGTGGGGGCCACTGACTCGCCCCCAATAGCCAGAGTTGGCACCAGCTGGCTATATCGGGACGCCGGCATCCACAGCCACTCGGTCTTGGAAGGGTTGAGTCGAAGCCTGTTCCTCCCATCCAAAATATTATTTATATTTCAAAGTTAATCCTAAGAAATTGAAACAAACTGAATATTTTGTCTTCTGTGGTACAGTGACTTAACTCTTCCTAAAACTTGCTCACTGGCCTTCAACAGCACTGGGCCACAGTTATAGTGATGGCAGTGAATGTTATCTCCCCCACTGTCAAATTGTACAAAGCACAGACCAGGGCTGATTAAGAAGATGGTGAGTATCTGTTCATATCTAGAAGTTGTTTCTTCCACAGTTCTAAGATCTAACTATCCTGGAGTAAAGCATTCTTATTTTGATTAATAACGAATTGTTTTGAATACAGAATACGAGTTTAATTCTCTGTATTTGATAGTAGTAAGATTATTGAAAAAACATATGGGAGAGGTGGCTCCATTGAACCTAGCAAGATTAATTCAAGACCTTGTAGGCACACTTAAATAGTTCAAGTATAATGGAACTTCAGCCAGGTACAGTTATTCAATCTGTAATTAATGTAATAGTTTTACATTACGGAGAGAGAATTTTTTTTATTTCGTTTATTTTAGTTTTCACTTACTGGTATGATTTTGATATAAGTGAATCTGTTTTCCCATTTTTCTGAACAAAACCGGATTTTACTTCTTTGCCTTCAAAATTCAGGCTTTCCTCCAATCATTTTCACCATAATCTTCCATTTCTGGTGGTAGCTAACATTACTAATATTAATTAGGGGTAATGAAAAAAGCAGCTACCAGATTGTGAATTTCTTCCACAAGAGATTTACATAGCATAAATATTGTGGATACCTTGGACAGGAGTTTTAGTTTATAGATAGGAATATTGTGAATATCTTGGATAAGAATTTTAGTTTAGCTTATGCCATTTTCAGATTTTTTTTTCCTGATTTCTTCATCTTGTTTTGTAAGATCTTGTGTACTTTCTTATTATGTTCCCTTCTGAAAATGTCCATTATGTTAAAAGAGCAAAGTGTTTTTTGAGTTGAGCTCAGTGCTTGGTGATTTCATATCTTAGCAACAATATGGAAATAGTTTACCATTTCCTTCTACTGGGTTGTTAATTAGTTTTACAATCTATCTACACTTACAATTTTAGATTGATGGTTTTCCAGCAAAGAAGTAACAAGTTCCAATGCCAGTTAACTTTCTGAGATAAGCCAGTATCTGCTGACTGTTGACAATTAACTAGGCAAACCCATCATTGGCATTTTGACAGAGTTATAGATATAGATACATATGTGTGGGTCTTACCAAGGCATTATAAAGTGGCATCAACATTTCACATGATCTTGATTCTATCCCTCTGTTAATGCAGCTAGGACTGCATTGCCTTTTTTGGCAGCTGCAGCACAAAAAAAAGCCAATGCAGTTAGATTGTTGCATTTTATTTTTTATTTATATATACATTTTATATTTTACATTTTATACAATGCAGAGCAGATTGTTACAGTTTATTATTTTTTTTTTTGTCATACTTGAGGAAAATAGTTGTTGCTCATTGGTTTATTTGTATACAAGGCTTGTATCTTACACTTAACACCCAAAAAACTAAAGAACTTATAATTGACTTCAGGAGGAAGAGAGATGTACATTTACCATTGTACATAAATGGTGAGGAGATGGAGAGGGTTGGTTGTTTTAAATTTCTGGGCATTTATATCTCAAAGGATCTCTCATGGACTATGAATGTTAACATGCTTGTGAAGAAGGCATAGAAGAGGCTGTACTTCCTGACAATGCTCAGGAAGATAAATTTATCTCAGCATCTACTTCTGTCCTACTATTGCAGCACCATTGAGAGTGTCCTGACATACGGCATTCTTGCATGGCATAGGAGCAGCTCTGCAGCGGACAAAAAAGCGAGGGTGACTATGTCTTATTGGAATTCAATATAGTGCAATATAGGGCAAACACGAGTAATAGAACATAATCCAAACAGTGTCTTAAACCTTAAAAGAGCTGATTTTAACAAACTCGGAGCCTAAGAATGATTCCCTGGATGAAATTCTTAAAGGGGCAAACAACTCAAGAAGCTTGAGAAACTCTGAAAAATCTGATCATAGAAGCCCAATCCAGCACAATACTGTTGGTCCTCAACTTACAACCACAATTGAGCCCAAAATTTATGTTGCTAAGTGAAACATTGGTTAAATGAATTTTGCCCCATTTTATGACCTTTCTTGCCACAGATGTTAAAGGAATCACTGCAGTTCTTAAGTTAGTAGCATGGTTGTTAAGTGAATCTGGTTTCCCCATTGACTTTGTTTGTCAGAAGGTTGCAGTAGCTGATCACATGATCTTAAGGCACTGAACCATTATAAATATGAGTCAGTTGCCAAGCATCTGAATTTTCATACATGACCATGGGGATGCTGCAATGGTCGTAAGTGTGAATTATGGTCATAAGTCCCGTTTTCAGTGCTGTTGTAACTTTGAATGGTCACTAAATGAACTGTTGTAAGTCGACTACCTGTACCACTGAAAAACAAAAACAAGAAATCCAAGAAGAAGCCAGCATGGTGGCACAAATATCTCTTTGATAAGCTGAAAGACAAAAAACCCCACACAAATACATAAAATGGAAAGACAGGCATTTAACTAAGACAGAATATCAGCAGAGAGCCCAAATCTGCAAAGATAAAGTCAAGAAAGAAAAGGCTCAGAATGAATTAGGACTTTTAACAAAAATGAAAGATAATAAAAAAGTTTCTTTCAACATACAAATAACAAGAATAAAGTCAAGGAAACAGTCGGTCCACTAAGGAGAGAAGGTGGCAAGGAAATAACAGGCAGTAGAGAGAAAGCAGAGCTGCTTAACTCCTTCTTTGCATCAATCTTTATGGAAAAAGAAATTACAACCCAACCTACCAAAACATAACATTAAAGACAGACTAGAAATAAAAATTAAAATAAGCAAGAAAATGGTAAGAAAATATCTGTTTGATCTTGATGAATAAAAATCACCAGGACCTGATGGATTATATCTTAGAGGTGTGAAAGAGCTGGCAGATGTTATCTCAGAATCATTGTAGTACATCTTTCAAAAATCCTGGAGCCCCAGGGAATTACTTGAGGATTGGAAAAAAGCTGATGTGGTTCCCATCTTCAAAAAAAGGCAGATAAAAAACAGACCCAGGAAACTACAGACCAATAGAAGGGGAACTCATCAAATTTGAGGATGACACTAAGCTAGCAGGGATATCCAACCCCTCCTCCCCCGAAGACAATCTCAGGATCCAAATGGATCTTGAGAGAATTGAATAATGTGTCCTATCCAACAAAATGAAATTTAATGTGGAGAAAAGCAAGGTTTTACACTTAGGCAAGAAAAATCAAAAGTACAAGTACTGATTAGGTGAAACCTGTCTCAAAAACAGCAACTGTGAGATGGACCTTGGAGTTCTAGTTGACAATCATTAAACATGAGCCAGCAGTGTGCGGTAGCAGCCAAAAAAGCTAATACAATCCTTGGTTGCATAAACAGAGGTATAGCATTAAAACCACGTGAAATATTAGTACTGCTTTATAAAACCTAATAAGACCACACCTGGAATACTGCATCCAGTTTTGGTCACCACATTATAAAAAAGATATTGGGACTTTGGAAAAAGTGCAACGAAGAGCAACTAAGATGATTAAGGGCCTGGAGACTAAAACACATGAAGAACATTTGGAGGATTTGGGTTTGGTTCGTCTAGAGAAAAGAAGTACTAGGGTTGGCATGATAGCAGTTTCCCAGTATCTGAGAGGTTGCCACAAAGAGAAGGGCATCAACTTATCTTCCAAAGCACCAGAAGGCAAGACAAGAAGCAATGGATGGAAACTAATCAAGGAGTGAAGCAACCTGGAATTAAGGAGAAACTTCCTAACCGTGAGGACAATTAACCAGTGGAACAGCTTGCCCTCAGAAGTTGTGGATGCTTCATTGCTGGAGGTTTTTAAGAAGAGTCTGGACAGCCACTTGTCTGAAATGGTATAGGGCCGTGATGGGGAACCTATGACACGTGTGCCACAGATGGCACGCGTAGCCATATTGGTGGGCATGCGAACTCAGCTCCGGCGCGTGCCAGCTGATTTCAGGCCTTCTGGGCACACCAGAAGTAGGGAGACAGGGTGTTTCCTGCCTCTGGTAGGACCGGAAGTTGTCAAACGGGCTGTTTTCGGCCTCCAGAGGGCCTCGGGGGGTGGGAAGGCTGTTTTCACCCTCTCCAGACTTCTAGAGAGGCTCTGGAGCCTGGGGACACAAAAAAACCGGGCCTTCCGGGCCATCTCATGTCGGGAGCTGGGGGGGGGAGGGTTGTCGCGTGTGCATGCACTCCTGGCACGCGATGGCAAATAGGTTAGCCGTCACTGGTATTGGGTCTCCTGCATAAGCAGAGGGTTGGACTAGAAGATCTCCCAGATCCCTTCCAATTCTATTCTGATTAAATTGATTAATAGTTTTCTGGAAGGCCAGGAGGTAGAGTAAGACCTTATCTCCAATGGGAGCATATTCTGGAGGGCAGGGGCCCCAGCAGAAAAGCAGAAATTATTTGGCAGATGGGATCTGAAATAGGCCTCTTTCGCTGGAGCGAGCGGGATGCATAATCCCATTAGGGTGAGACAACTCAAGTTCCTGATATTTTGAGGTGGGGACAGTAAAAATAAAAACATACAATAAGCCCTAAATAGGCACATAGAGGTTAAACATTAGTTAAAAATATAGTACGAAAAACATTTACAAATAATAGAATAATGATTAGGTATGGTTTTTAAGAATTGCTGGAAATTAATGTTATGCTGAACATTAATAAGAGACAGGCACTTTGTAGTTCTCTGGGCTTTTTTAATATTGCTAGGGCCAAATCTAATTTTAAATATTATCAGAATCCTTTTTAACATGTTGCATAGTAAAAAAAAAAAGGAAAATATGTTTTAATATACATACCAAAATGAAGTGGAACTTAATTATCTGGCATTCCAAAGTCACATGATCTGTCTCAGAAGTAATTCTCTAAAAGTTAAAAGTTATTACACTTGGATTAATTGGATTAAGTTGCATGAACAAATCTCAGCAGAGGATCAGAGCATCCTTTCTTCATAATCATTTACTGCAGAGTAAACATTTAAGTGCCAAAAGAAATGCTTATCAACAAAAAGATAGTCCAATTTTAAAATCTAATCTATTTCCTTTAATATGTATATATTTTCTGTGTAACTGTCAAATCTGATAAATCAATGATTTAGCATTTGGGTTCCCCCCACCCCCTTACATTTCTGTTCATTACTGGTATCATTTGTCTTCTTCAAAGCACCATTTTCAAGGGGAAGGGATATTTCTGTTTATTGGTACAGATGCTCTGTTTTTGCACATTAGTAAGTTCTCCTGCCTTGTCAGTCACTGCCTTCCAATCAGTTGCTAAGACCAGCAGAGCGCCCAAGCTTTCACCTAATTGGCTACAGACTGTATTTTGGGAGGAATTTTGCTAGAAGGAAGGGCTGCAGTCTTTCACCAGCTCGCTCCAGGCCGTCTTTGCTTCATCATCATCTAAAGGGAAATCCCCAGATAAGGCATAAAGCTAGAGGAGGGAGAAAATAAGCATAATAATTATTCCACGGAAATTTACGCATCATCAGGGATGATGCAATTGAAAAGATATGGCTACTCCTACATTAGGGGATTTTGCTTGCTTCATGGGAGTGCCGATTAGACAGAGCTACAAAAGGTAGGTAGGAGGTTGATTAAAAAAATATATTACTGAATATTTATAGTTTGCTGCACTATGCTGCACACCACATCTGTTACTTGGTGCAAGGATTTAGAGAAATATTTCTCCTAAGAACAGAGAAATCTCTATGTGAGAGTTAATTCATGTCAAAGCAATTTAAACTGTTCAGTGTAGTGCTCCTAGAAAATAAACCTTTTATTTTTTCTAATAGCATTTACAGAAATATTTCTAATTTTCTTTTAGGTATTGCATTTCTATATGAATGTTGAACAGTGTCTTTTGTTTTTCTCACTTAAAACTTGAGTCAATTTGTTTGGGTTTTTTTCCTCCAGAAAACATTGACAATCTGTATATAAAGTTGCATAAAGAAAATGTTAAGTAAACACAGGTGAATGCAGAATGCGTGTTTTGAATATTTGTTCTTAAGATTCAATATCTCAGAAGCATAAAGATGCTAAGGATCAATGCTGATTTATAATAGTGGCTTTATGCTAATAGGAACACCAATACAATAAAACAGAAGGCATAAATTTAAGAACTGAACATGTTTCTTTGGGTTACAATTTCACCATGATTTTCATAGATTTCAGATTGCTTTATGGAAAAACATGTCCGTTTTTACATGTTCATCTTTAACCAATCCAGAGTTATGGCAGATTTAAGTGAGAAATAATGTTACCTGATAATTTATGAATAGTATTATCTGCTCTGTCATTTATTCCCTATAATAGAAGTGTTGATAGAAATAGAGCTGCTGGATAAATACATGACTTCGTGATAACTTCCAAATCCTGATTGCTAATCCTTCCCAGAGTGCATTTGACCATAAAGCAATGCTTTTTTTATTCTTTGTAAAATGTGGTAGACACAAATATGAAGAATAAGGAATCGGGTCAAAAATCTAACTTACAGTATTGGGAAAAATAGATTGCAAATAATTTAACCTTATTACTATAACCTTTTGCCTTATAGTAATATAAATGCAGCCTAAGGATATTTGTAGGTTGCATTTGCATAACTTTATTAAGTTATGAGCAGAATTAGAGTTTTGTGTAAATACCACATAGTCCATTCATCAATGAGTCAGAGGAGGATTGTTTTAACTTTGAACAGCCCCAGGATTGGATTGGCTAATCAGATCTTCCCTGTGATAAGTTAAATATGGGTTATCTCAATCATTCTGGATATGTTTCAAATTCAAAACAACCCGCTGTTTGATATTTAAATGAGTTACTGACATAGCTTCCAAAATAGTCAAAACAATTTTTTAAATCAAGATAACGTTGGGCTTTAAACAAAGTATTTTAACTTAAATTTGTTTAACATCCAAAATATGTTAGACATCCCTAGATAATAGAAAAATATGTACTATTTACTTATAGATCTAAGAATAATTTGCTAGAAACTTTGAATAGTTCATATATTTTTTGGGCTAACGAGGGATGTATCTGTGGTTGGGAAATCAATATATCTCCTGTCCTGTATTGCACTGAATTAATAACATAACCACATCTTTGTGCTACATTGATTTCTAAAAAGAGAAGTTATTATATATTTTAAATATTCATTCCAATTGGTTAAATCTAAAATAATTGATGGAATCATCCCTATGGGTTGCTCTTTTACTTATATATTAGGCAATAATTTCTGCTTATACTGGTTATACCTTCAATATAAAGTTCTTAAATCTGTTTTTTATTCTTATTATTAAATTCCATTTAGTAATGTGATACATGAATGTAAACTAGATTTCATGACTATTTGTGAATGGCATTGATATAGTCATATATTTTGAAACTAGCTTTTTGATATTGTTTCATTGCTAATTATTGTTAAATTTTATTTCTTCAATTTGAATCTTAACATCCAATTTTAAATGTTTTAAATAGGTTTTCTTTAGCTGTTGTTCCATTTCCTATATTTATAGACTAGGGGGAATAGCCAATACTTTAGAAGATTGGCTCAAGATCCAGAAATATCTCAACAGACTTGAACACTGGATCTAAGACAGAAATGCAATTCAGAGTCAAGAAAAGAAAACACAATTGCACAAGTTATAGAGGGAGTTCTCAACTAAAATCATTTATTCGGCAGCCCAGGACCTTCCCTGCCCCTAAGCCACCCCATGCTCTGCATCAAGCTACAGTGGGGAGAGCCAGGATTGCATGGATTCCGTATTTAATGATAGCAACAACTTAATGACCATAATTCTGGGCTCAGTTCTGGTCATAATTCAAGGATTACCTATAGGTGGTACCTGACTCAACATTAGTAACTATGAGAGTTACTAATAGACAACCACTTAAGAATGAGCCAGAGTGTACTGCAAGTTGCCAAAAAAGCCAACACAGTCCTAGGCTGCATACAAAGAGCAATAGTATCAAGATCACGTGAAATATTATTACCTCTATAAATTTCCTTTGTAAGACCACTTCTGGAATATTGTTCTGATCACCATGATACAAAAAGATGTTGAGATTCTAGAAAAAAATGCAAAGAACAGCCACAAAGGTGATTGGGGTCTGGAGCCTAAAACATAGGATGAATGGTTATAGGAACTGAGCATGTCTAGTCTAATGAAGAGACGAAATAGGGGTGTCATGATAGCAGTCTACCAATAATTGAGAGACTGTCACAAAGAAGAGGGGGCAATCTATTCTGCAGAGCACCCAAGTGCAAGACAAGAAGTAACAGATGGAAACTTATCAAAGCAAGAGCCAACCTAGAATTAAGGACATTTTTCTTGATATTGAGAACAATGAATCAGGTTTGCCTTCAGAGGTTGTAAATGCTCCAACACTGGAGGTTTTAAAGAAGAGATTGGATAACTATTTGTGTGGGATAGTAGATAAGGTTTCCTGCTTGGGCAGGGGGTTGGGCTAGAAGACCTCCAAGGTATCTTCCAATTCTGTTATTCTATTATCATAATTTTCATTTTAGGCTGATGCAGTTTTAGTGTTTTATAAAAACTTCTTAATACATTTTCTGTTCTTTGTTTCCATATTTAAGGCAGTGTAACAAGATTGTTTTCTTACCCCTTAATGCCCCCTCTAGTATTTTTGTTTTCTTACAGGCCCAACTTGTATCTTTCATTCTATCTTGGATAGTTAGTCTTAAAAGTTGTGAATGTAGCTTGCATGCCCAATAATAAACTCCAGACACCTAATATATTGTTTTGGGGGAATTGGACTCATGCCTTCCACTCACATGACTCTGTTTTGGGACTTTGTCAGTTTATCCAAAGCCATGGACTGCTAATTAACTAGTCCTCTTCACAGAAGTCCTGTGATTCTTGTCAGTTCACTCACTTGTCAAGTTCCCTGCATTAGTAGCTTCAGCTAATCTTCATCCCCACCCTCCAGGGAATTCTCTGCTAAATCTGGCCCCAAGGTACTCCTGGGGATACCTCTACCAGATTAGCTCCTAGGAGACTCTGGTTTTGTTTATGAATGCTTCTACGAAATCTGCCTCTGATCTTTTAAAATGACACTTCAGCCAGATTGACCTGTTAGATACTTTGCACAATTTTTTTTTCAATCACACATTTCATTTCCTCAGATATGGCAACTCCACAATATTCAAGCAACATCCCTTTCTGTTCTCAGTAAAATTGTGTCCCAGGGGCTTCCAAAGCAGACAACTTTTTCTCTTCATTGTTCCTTTATTTAGCTGGATAAGAGATTAGAGTTGAACTGTTTAGGCTTGATAAGCAACTACAAAATTCCATGTCCTAATCTAATCTAAAAGAGGAAAAGAAAGAGGAAGAAGGAAACAGTCTTTCAAGATCTTTCTAGAGGATACAAACTGAAGAGATGTTAAATTCTTATCATCTATTGCAGACTGATTAAATGCTTCACCAATCTTTCACCATCAGAGTTGCATGGAAAAAGGGTGCCGAAAGAAAACAGAACCAATGGGCAAATTCATCCTGAAAAGCCCAAGATATGTTTTGAATACATCCGTTCCTCATTTTTTAATGAAAAATATACCCTCTGCTCCATATACCTGTCTATCCTTTCCTTTGGCTCCTTAACAACTTCTTCATATATGGGAGTAATACCTAGCTCTTTATTTTTGCATCTTGGTCGATTACTTGCTCTTTCTTACAAATTGTGTTTCGATATTAACTTCCAGCATCTTGCCTGAACTCATCCTCAAAATCTGAACAAAGTATAAGGGGTGTAGGAGAAAGCGAATTGATTTAAGTGCCTATGATTATTCAATATTATAGTAAAGCAAGAGTCAAGGATTCTGATATGTTTCCTTTCATTGTATACATTTATTTATTTATTTATTGTCAACAAATAAGAAAATAAGTAACAAAGTAGATGCAGACATGGACACATGAAAAAATTTTGGCACACACAAAAAAAGGATATAAAAAGGCAAAACATAGATATAAACACATAGAATGATTACATATAATTGGGAACAGTAGGACAGGGATGGTAGGCACGCTGCTGCGCTTATGCATGCCCCCTTAGGGACCTCTTAAGAAACATGAAAGGACCACGGTAGACAGTTTATGGTAAAAGGTATGGGATTAGCGAGACTAACAACAGGATCAGGTAGATTGTTCCAGACATTTACTACTCTATTGCAAAAGTCATATTTCCTACAATTAAGATTAGAGTGAATTACATAGAGTTTAAATCTATTGGTGGCCCTTGTATTATTATGGTTGAAATTAAAGAATTACATCAACTATCTATGACTCTTGGTCACACAAAGACTCAGATTACCATAATCTCTTCCCCAGCTGGAGATAAAAAAAGACTCGTGATTTTTATTCTAATGTAATCTTGTAACTTTTGGTGCTTACAGTGTCATAATAAAATGACATCAGAATTAGAATGGCATACAATTCAAATCATAAAAACAAAACTGAAGCAGAAGAGAAAACCACAAGAGGTTCAGATAATGAAGGGCTCTTGAAAAAGCTTAGTTTTTAATAATTTCCAGTGGGGAGCCCATTTTGCAGTTTTGTGCTGCTTTGGAGAAGTGGTGCCCTGTAGCTTCACGGAGGTGTAGATCAACACGGAGTCCTTTTTACATGATCAAATAGACTAGTTTGAATCCAATTGGAGGAGGTGATCCATAGGTATCCAGGTGCCAAATCTTGAAGGTCTTTATAGATTATAGATTTCTAAGAACTTGAGGTCTAGTACTGCCTTAAGCACAAAGCCAGCTGGGTGACCTTGGGCCAGTCACTTTCTCTCAACCTTAGGAAAGAGGCAATGGCAAACCACTTCTGATAATCTTGTGAAGAAAATTGCAAAGAATTATTCAGTTTCTGAGAATCAAGACATGATTGAATGGAAGAAAAAAGGTATAAAATACAAGTACAATTCCTTCCTTGAATCTTTATGATTTTTGTTAGAAGGAATATTTCTCAGTCTGCAATGATAATTGTCTTTCGGAATTGAGGAAAAATCCTCTTGCTACTTGTCACAGCTATGAAGTGAGAGCCTGACCTCTCAAATGACTTTTTCATTACAGGATATATCTTAGAGAAACTCAAGAATTTTTCCTGCCAATGACAATTTTTTAAAAAAAATCATGTAACATTTTAACTACTAGTGATTTTGACTGTGCATCTCTACGTTGATAGTGCAAATTATTGAATGGAAAAGGAGAATTATTCACTCAGAATTGAAAGCACAGCATCAAGGAAAGAGACAGGAGTTTCTTCTGGTAATTTGGGATACTCAAGATTTTTAGATCATTTTCCTTAGTAAATAAATGAACAAGTATAATATTTTTGACCGATTTAATTGGATTATTTTCATCTAGTTTTAGGACTTATATGGAGAATAGATCATGTTTCATTTACCAGTATTTGCTTATTCATGTATCATATTTATATGATCACCTATTTCACAAAAATGTTTTAATGGAATTGAATTGAATTTATTAAATTTTTAATAAATGGGATTCAGGGGGGTGAACAGCCAGGATTAAAATACATACAATATGAAAATTAAAATAATTTAAAACATAATTAAATCCATTTGGCTTCCCCAATTTAAAACCCCTTACCCATAAAACAATTAAAAATTTTAAGCCAGCCCTGCTTGCTGAAAGAAGGTCTTCAGAGCCCGGCGGAAAGTACGGAGGTCCGGGATCAATCGTATCCCTGGGGGTAGCTTGTTCCAGAGGGTGAGTGCCCCCACAGAGAAGGCTCTTCTCCTGGGGGTCGCAAGTTGACATTGCTTGACTGACGGCACCCTGAGGAGACCCTCTCTATGGGAGCGTATTGGTTGGTGGGAGGTTGTCGGTGGCAGAAGGTGGTCTTGTAGGTACCCAGGCCCTAAGCCTGTGTTTTAGTTTACACAGGCAGACTATTAATATTTAAAAGGGTTCACAAACCTTTTAAGCACCACTGTATCATAAATAGTGCTGCAGTTCAAATATTATATCCAATGATATTGTGAGCCTCTATAAGATTGTACTGCACATGGAAGAAATGGAAACTTAGTGAATCTTCTCAATGTTCAGCATATCCATTCACAATATAACCAAATTAAAAGGCTCAGTTATTGTATTTAAAATGTGTTACCATCAGCATTCCATTCCTGGTGTTCCAGAATGCATAAAAATATTAAAATCTTAATCCACTGACAGCTTGGTCTTTACTCCCAAAAGCGAATAAATCCGATGAGAAAAGCTTTATTCTGAATATCATTTTATTATTTTACTGGATTATTATATTGTGCATCTTGTCTTTTTATTTCCTGGGCTTTTAAAATATGTGGCTGATTGCAAATGTAGTGATATATAGTTACATTGTGGTTACATTTCTAGAATATTTTCTAGAAAAACAGATATTCATATTTTAATTGAATAACTTTTTTGTTTTGTTTTCACAGGTTTCTGCACTATAAGTGCCTTATGTAGTCATTGTACAGCGACAACTTTGTTGTTCTCATGATCATCTCTTACAGCTAAGTATTGGCTTTAACCTTACAAATCAACTATAGTAGCTGCTTCCTGTATATCTGATTCCAGCATTTATAAAACGTGAGAAAAAATATTGAACTAAACAAGAAGACTGCTGAATCTGTAGCTTTTCCTACCTAATTAACACCAACAAAGAGGATACTACAGCCTAAAATGTATAAAAGAATGCCATTGTATGACAACAAAGTTTTTTTCCTAGTAGCATAAACGTTGGCCAGAAATGCCACAGAGCATGATTTTTTTGCAGACAAAAGTGTACAAATGGCATATATTGGTTGATAACTACAATGTTCACTGATAATAGCTGCTTTGTATGCATTGGGTTTTCTTAAACTACGCCCGGTTTTATTGAAAGGAACTTCTTGGCTTTCTGGAGTTTTTAAACAGAGGGTATTTCATTAACAACTCACAAAATTGAAAGCAGTTTTACATCATGGCTTCAATTGTTGCTCCAGTGAGAGACACAAAATGGCTGACGCTAGAAGTGTGCAGGCAGTTTCAGAGAGGGACTTGTTCGCGTTCTGATGAGGAATGTAAATTTGCACATCCATCCAAAAGCTGCCAAGTTGAAAGTGGAAGAGTAATTGCCTGCTTTGATTCCCTAAAGGTAAGAATGCATGCATTAGAAGGAAATATTGTAAACATATTCTTGTATTGAGCTGTGGTTCTGATCCCTGAATGGGTTACATCCAGTCAGTTTTCTCAACAATGGTATGGAACTGGTTTGCTATTGTTTTTTCCCAAGATGTTTCGTAGCTTCCTGGACTAGGAATTCCTTGTTGCTATCCCATCCCATCTCCAACTGAGCCTGGCTCAGTTTAGTTTCCAAATCTAAATTAAGTTATAGATGAGGCCACTTACTGAGGATAGTAAGATTCCTACAGCAAATAGATTACTGTTTGTTTGTAATTGTTCATATATTTTTATGAGTAACTCAGTCAATGCATTACTGATTAGTAAATGTTGGTCAAAGAGTAGAACAAGGCAACCTGAATTCTAGTCCTGCTTTAGGCATGGAAGTCAGCTGGAAGACTTAGAGCTAGTACCTCCTTCTCAGCCCTAAGAAGACAGTGGCAAATTACTTCTAAAAATGTTGCCAAGAAGACTGCATAGACTTTCCCAGTAGTTGCCAGAGATCAAGTCTGATCCAAAGACATATTGCCTTGCTTTATATTCACATAATACACGTAACAGATGCTGTGCTTTATATTGTCTCACTCACAGAATTATTAGGAACTCTCTGTGTTCAGATCTTAGATCCCTCTTCTGGCCACAAGAGAATATATCTCATCGGCTACAATTGAATTCCTGCCTAAATTTATCATTAGATATATTATTGATATAAGTAAATCTTAGATTCATTCAATGAATTATGATGGATTATGGAACATATGCCTGTACAATGGAAGTAAAAATTGTTGGTTCATACCACTGGTATATAAATATGAAATTGTTGCCAGGTATATATGAGAAGATACACTCGTCCAAAAGTTACAGCTATTATTTCATTTCCAATTAAGTGAAACCTTTCAGTTTTGCAATTTTAATCTAGAAATTTACTAATTGTTTCCTGCTTGAGAGATGACATTACTTATTATTTGTTGATGACAATAGGGAGAGAAGAAGTATCTGCCACCTCCCAGGAAGTAATTCTTTAGAACAGTGGTTCTCAACCAGGGGTGAAATCCAGCAGGTTCTGACAAGTTCTGGAGAACCGGTAGTGGAAATTTTGAGCAGTTCAGAGAACTGGTAGCAGAAATTTTGAGCAGTTCGGAGAACCAGGAAATACCACCTTTGGCTGGCCCCAGAGTGGGGTGGGAATGGAGATTTTGCAGCATCCTTCCCCTGGAGTGGGGTGGGAATGGAGATTTTGCAGTATCCTTCCCTGCCACCAAGCCACACCCACCAAGCCACACCACTCCCACCAAGCCAAACCCACAGAACTGGTAGTAAAAAAATTTGGATTTCACCACTGCTCTCAACCTGTGTTCAGCAGATTCCTGGGGAAGCGGGGCACAGTGTCACAGTGTCTGCAAAGGCTTGAAGAAATGTTATGATTTAAATCTTGAGTTACTGTATTTTTCATAGTATAAGATGCTCTGAAGTATAAGATGCAACTTAGTTTTTGGGGACGAAAATAAGAAAAAAAAATCTGCCTCTGCCTACCAGCATCCATCGGTATTCATCTGACTAGTGCCCTGTAAGTGTGTGAGAGAGTTGAGGGCTGTTTGGAAACTGAAACAGTATTTGCTGTGTGAGCAACAAGGAGACAGTTTGGAGCCTGGGTGTGGCTTAGCTCTGAGTCTGTGCTAAACTCTAAACTAGTCTGCTGCTCAAAACTGAAACTGAAACTCCTCTTCTCTGCTTGTGTTTTGCTTGTATTTACTACCATGTTGGAAAACCTGCTTTTGGTATTGTATATTTACTTCATGTGTTATATTATATATAAAGAGAAGTTATTGAATCCTGTTGAATCAGTTACTTGTATGTGTTTTCTGGATGTGATTGCTACTACAAAATCTGACATGTCTTTGCAGCAAATAGCAAAACCCAGGTCAGCTTCAGCACATTATTGCAGCCTGATTCAGCACGAGCAGCTGATTGGCAGGTGGATTTGCCTCCTGGAATACCCCCAATCAGCTGCAGGGATTGTCACAGACCATCACCGCCTCTGTGCCTCGCATTTTTGGTTACATCCGGTGTATAAGACGCACCCAAATTTTCACCCTCTTTTGGGTGGGGGGGAGTGCATCTTATACTCCAAAAAATATGGTAAGTCTTGGGGGTCCATGGCCGTGAACTGTGGCCACAAAAGGTATTTAAATGTGGTCAAAGGTGAAGTAGAGGTTGAGAACCACTGTTTTAGAGATACAGAGTTGGTTATCCATAAAAGATAGTTTTGACATAATCAGGTTCCAGACTGCAGACATAAATCAAAAACCCTGATTACTGGGTACATAGATTTTTGATTCAACCTATTCTAGAATCCACTAAAGTAGCTCGTTTATTTTTATGCAAAGTTGTTACTGGAGTTATTGTTACTGTTTGTTGTATATAAAAGATTTTTATTTTGTCTTTGTCTTTGAACAGTTGCTTCTGTAGATTAGATACTTATATGAAAACTCCTTCAATTCCAGACCTGGTGATATGTTTTCTTGGCAACAATGCAGAAATGGTTTGCCTTTATCTTCAAGGACAAGGGGATCAAACTCATCATGTCATGTGATGTTTCGTGATGTTTTTCCCATTCATGGGCGTGGCCTGCGTCCGAACGCATCTGGCCTGCGGGCCACCAGTTTGACACCCCTGTTCTAGGAGATTCAGCAAATTGTTTCATAAAAATGCATTCCATAAGATTACTCATAAATGAGAGGATGTCCATTATCTGATAATTGTTATTTCAATATACTTTATAGTTAACATATTCAATATAGAAATAATAACTTTTTGGGGAAAAAATATAGAGAGAGGGGGAGAGGGGGAGAGAATGAGAAACTTTTGGATTTTGTTTATGGATGCTATTAATCAATAACACTCTCTACATATTTTTGTATAATTTCTGATTTCATGTTACCAAATAAAATATTTGTATTAAATGTGGGTTTTGTTCCTTGTTTACTGTCAAGTCAGTTTTGTCTTCTGGTGAGTGCTTGGAAAAATCCCTTCAGTTTTCTATGCAAGATTTTGGGAAGTGGTTTGCTGTTGCCTTTTTCTTACTAGGTCTAAATCTCTAAGAGGTGGATGAAAGCTATTCAGCTGTCTTTGTGCTTACAGCAGAACTAGAACTTCTGATTTCTACCATAATATCTTATCCACTACACCAAACCGCTGTCTATATTAAAATCAGTTATATTAAAATTTTCTAGTTTTTAATCATCTACTAAAATATTTAGACAATTAAAAAAATAGACATTTACATTTTCAAACACTAAGATAAACATATTGTTTTTAGTAAACACGAGTAGCCCCCTTTTAGATTTAAATAATTGTAGTGCACCCTCTTTCTATACCATCAAACCCAAAAAGGTTTGATAAAATTTGCAAGGATTTAAACAACACAATTTTTTCTAGTTAGAGATGTAAAACATGATTTAGACAAATACACATTTAGTCTAGTTTTATAACATATACATGTGCACATAGATCAATAATATAATCCAAACAGAACTGTACAATTATTGTTTGGTTGCAATCTTTGTACTTAGCCAGTTCAAGAGAACTTCTAGTTCAGGGGTGTCAAACTCAAGGCCCGGAGGCCAGATCTGGCCCGTGGGGTGCTTAGATCTGGCCCACAGGGTCACTCTGGAAACAGTGAAGGACTGGCCCGCAGTGCCTCTGCCAGTGAAAAAGGAGCTCCGGAGGGCTGCATGTGACCTTCCCGAGTGCCGTTTTCGCTGGCAGAGGGTTGCAGGAAGTCATCACAGCCGAAAATGGAGGTTGCGAAGTTCGTGGGTTGCACTCCCAAGCTCTGTTTTCGCTGGCAGAGGGTTGCAGAAAGCTTTGCAGCTGAAACGGAGCTTGGGAGCCTGTTTTCGTTGGCAGAGCGTTTGGGCTACCACAGGCGCTCCTGACACAAGTGACGTCAAGCTGGTCACACACCCGTGGCCACACACACCCCGCCCCCCTCAAGGTCAAAGACAACCATGATGCAACCCTCAATGAAATCGAGTTTGACAACTCTGTTCTAGTTTATCAAGAAGGTAAGCTTCTCAGTCCTTTAGAAAACAAAACAGGACATGAAAAGCAATTGTCAACTAATAGTCATAGTCCTTGACTTACAAGATTTCACTTAGTGACCACTCAAAGTTACAACAGCACTGAAAAAAGTGACTTATGACCGTTTTTCACAATTATGACTGTTGCAGCATTTCCATGGTCACCTGATCAAAACTCAGATGCTTGGCAATGGGTTCATATTTACGACTGTTTCAGTGTCCCCGGGGTCATGTGATCCCCTTTTGCGACCTTCTGACAAGCAAACTCAATAAAGAAATCAGATTCACTTAATACTGTTGCTAATTTAACAACTGCAGGGATTCACGTAACAACTGGGGCAAGAAAAATCATAAAATGGAGAAAAGCTCACTTAACAAATCTCTCAGTTAGCAACATAACTTTGGGGCTCAATTGTGGTTGTATGTTGAAGACTACCTGTATTTTTCAGATTGAATATTAATGCAGTTTTAATGTACATATAACAAATGTTAAAAATGAAGAAATTGATCTTCCATTTCTTTGTAATTCAACCCTGTACATTTATTAATCCAGTTTATTTTACATTAAATGCACTTGGCCAAATTAACTTATATGGAAGATCTCCAGGGATTGCTAGGGCTGTAGCCTAGTGTAAGTTTAAAAAAATGTCCTGGAAAAAGGCAATAGAAAACCAGTTTGGTATTATTACCAAGAAATTCATTTATATCCATGAAACCACTAGCAAATGAGATTAATTAGAAATAATTATATATTGCACTAAGATCTTATAACTCATTCAGCAATCTTATTTAGCTCCCCAAGCTAATTAAGCTAAACTCAGTTGCGACACTATTTTTTAAATGAACAATCAAGTAGTGATTCACTGAACTGTGGCAAGGAAGGTAGTAAAATTGGGCAAAACTCACTTAACAAATGTTTCACTTAACAACAAAAATGTTGGGCTCAATTGTAGTCGTAAATTGAGGACTACCTATACTATGTCCATAGCATTTTGTTGGTCCACAAATTTAGTCACTTGTCAAATAATGAAATAAGATTGGTTTGGTATGATCACTTTTAACAAACCCATGCTGGCTTTTAGTTATAACTTTGTTTCTAAATGTTCACAGATCTGTTTTTTTATTATCTTTTTCAGTATCTTCCTAGGGATTGATGTTAGGCTGATTGGTCTGTGGTTTCCTGGATCTGGTTTTTTTCTTCTTCTTTGAAGATAGGAACCATATCAGATCTTTTCCAATTCTCAGGTAGTTCCCCGGTGCTCCAGAATTTTTGAAAGATATAGCACAATGGTTCTGAGATAATATCTGCCAGCTCATTCAAAACTCTAGGATGTAATCTGTCAGGTCCTGGTGATTTGTATTCATCAATATCAGACATGTGTTCTCTTACTATTTTCTTGATTATTTTAATTTTTATTTCTAGTCTGACTTTTACAGTATGTTTTTGGTAGGTTGGGCTATTTTTTCTTTTTGCATGAAGACAGATGCAAAGAATGAATTAAGCAGCTCTGCTTTCTCTCTTTTACTTCCTTCCTTGCCCTCTTCTCTTCTTGGTGGACCGAGTGTTTCCATGACTTTTTTCTTGTTATTTATACGTTGAAAGAAATTTTTTAAAAATTATCTTTGACTTTTGTTGCAAGTCTCCCATGCTTCTTGAATTGTTTTCCCCTTTAGCATTTTCATTCATGGAATCTTTCCTAGACTCTCTCTGTTAAAATCAGCTCTTTTAAAGTTTAAGACACTGGTTGGATTATGTTCTATTGCTTGTGCGTGCATGTTTCCTACATACATTTGTGAATTGATTAGCAAATAGTTCATCCATTTGTTCTGCTTGGTTGGGTAGCCTGTAGTATATGCCTATAGCAATGCCATTCTTTTTTCCTTTTATATTGACCCATATGGATTTCTTGGTTTTATGCATTTCTATAGAGATGTAGTCATCTTTTATATATAATGCAACTCCACTTCCTTTTTTTTAAGTCTGTTTCTTTTGAATAGTTCGCATCCTTCCATCAGTACATTTCAGTCATGTGTTTCATCCCACCAAATTTCAGTACCGGCAACTATATCATCATATCTGCCTTCATATGCTAGTACTTCAAATTCACCCCGTTTGTTTTCTAAACTTTGAGTGTTAGTTTATAATTCTTTATGGCTGTCCCTGGACGTGCTTCCTATATCTCTTACTTGCATCTGAGTTTTTCTTATTTCTCTTCACTCCCTACCTCCTTATTTGATTGGTTGTCTGGTGGTTTTTGCTTGGAATTAGGTCCTTAATGTTGTAAATGCTGTCAATTTTAGCTTAAAGCCCTTCTGATAAGGTAAGTCAGGCGCTTTCCAAATACATCTCTTGTGAGGTGCAGCCTATCCCTTACCAGGAGCCCTTCATGTAGGTAATGCAGACTATGGTCTAGGAATCCAAAGTTCTGTTGACCACACCAATTCTTAAGCCAGTGGTTCACTTCTAAAACCCTTGTGCTCCTAGCTCCTTAACTTTCTTCCCTATCTGCTCATAAGCTCCTGTTATTGTTTTCAGGTTCATTGTTGTATCATTCGTCGCCATGTTTAAGAGAAAAAAGGGGTAGTAATTTAAGAGGTTTACTATTTTAGTAAGTCACATCTTTGATTTTCGCTCCAGGGAGACAACCTCCCTAAATTGAATGTCCGGTCTACAGATGGCTGATTCTGTTTCTCTGAGAATTAAGTCTCCTATCACCAACACTCACCATTTTTATCCCGTGGTGGCGCAGGGTTAGAATGCAGTACTGCAGGCTACTTCTACTGCCTGCCGACTGCCTGCAATTTGCCAGCTCGAATCTTACCAGGCTCAAGGTTGACTCAGCCTTCCATCCTTTCGAGGTGGGTAAAATGAAGACCCAAATTGTTGGGGACAATATGCTGACTCTGTAAACTGCTTAGAGAGGGCTGTAAAGCACTGTGAAGCGGTATATAAGTCTAAATGATGCTACTGCTATCCTAGGGACGTCTGAGCTACTTTTCTACCTTTCACTGACGCACTGAAGCGGTATATAAGTCTAAATGCTATTGCTATCCTAGGGACATCTGAGCTATTTTTCTACCTTTCACTGAAGTAAAATTGATTGTTCAGCTTCAGACCCAGGACAGAATGAGGATGTCCCCTTCAATCTTTTCCTAGTTCCTCAGAGGGCTGTTAGGGAAAGAAGGACCTGACTTATAATTAAGGGGTGGCGACAGCAACAAGGAACCTAATATTCCAGTTGCTATCTAGCCCCAGACATGAATCAAATGGCCTGAAGAGACATGCTGGTTTGATAAGATGTTCACAGTCTTTTGATATTAGGCAGAGTACTGGACATGCTTTCATTTCTTCAGCTGTTGTAATATATTCCTTTTTTCAGGTTTTAAATTTGTGATGTAGAAAAGTTTAATGAATGAGAATTACTAGACCCTTTTTTTTTTTTTTTTTTGCATCCGTGAGTATTCATCGGCATCCAGTCTGTAGAGATTCTTAGTCATCCAGGTCATGGTTGTCCCAAAGGTGCTTTTTTCAGGAGGCAACTGGACTTTCTTGTTTTTTCTTTTGAAGACGTTTTGCTTCTCATCCAAGAAGCTTCTTCAGCTCTGGCAGGATTCCCCACTATCCGTTCCCCACTATCCTGTCCAGTTGCCTCCTGAAAAAGCATCTTTGGGTCATTTGCATCCAGTATTCTTATGAGCCATTTTTCTACTTTTTTTTAGGGAATGAAATGGACTCAGGACTTTAGAGACCAGTCAGTTTAACCTCAGTACTTGGGAAAATCCTAGGAAAGATAATTAAGCAATGGTTTCATAAGCTCATATGAAGGAACTAGGTGATTACATGAAGCCAACATGGGTTAATTAAGAACCTGAGGAACGTAAGGTTCATATACAAGTTGAAGGAGTATTCCCAAACTAGATGCAGTCCTAAGAATTCATAGTTGTACCAGGATGGTCTGGTTTTAAAATTGAAAAAAAGGTTAAATATTTGGGTTTACCTTGACTAATATGAATTGTATGTGATTTCAAAATAATTATGTTAAGATATGGAATGAAGTTTAAAAAAGATGTTATGATGAGAAAAATTGCTATTATCGTTATTGGAAAGAATCTGTATGATTAGGATGAACATTTTACATAGAATACTTTTTTATTTCAAACAATACCCATATGGACAACTGATATACTATTTAAGTGATGGCAAAAAGGTATTTCCAAATTTGTCTGGCAAGGCAATAAACTAGGAATTAAATACAAAAATGCTGCAGAGTTAGGACTATGAGATTTGAAATTATATTTTGCAGTTTGTTGTTTAGAATGGATGAAGAGTGTGTGACTTTGAGAAATTTGAGGTTTTTGGAAGGATGTGACAAGGTTTGGTTGGCATAGGTATTTGTGGTATGATAAGGTTATTGTAGATGTTAAAAATCACTTTGTTAGAAATTCCATATTGAGAGTTTGATGTAGGTATAAGGCAAGATTGTTTTCTAAAATCCAATAGTGATTGTCACCCCAGGGAAGGGTCCAATCATTATTGGATTGGACAATCAGTTCTATATTTTAGAAGAGAAATGATAGCTAAACAAAAATGCTAACTTATGCTGATGTATTGATTTTTTTTGTCAAGGAAAATTTAAGTTAAAAACAAGAGATGATTCAGAATTGAAAGGTTACATATGTCATTGGTTTTCTTGTGTTCAGTTAATGGAAAGGTTAAAATCTGATAAAAAGTATGATAAATTTGAAAATGGTTAGACTGAATTTGATGTGGCACTGTGTAGAAATGTTGACATATTAGTGCTAAGACATATAAACCTCCTCGCTAACAATCCACAACCAGATAAACAGAAATTATCACCAGGATTAATACCAGACCAACAGTCAAGCACTTAATCAATACCCCAATCAAGGAACGACTGAGACAAATAAACAGTAAACAACAGCTTAATCAAGGAAGTATCAAGAAGAAAACAAACTCCCACCAACACTCACAGGGCAATGAGTTTGTGTCTATGCAGAGAGCAAACCCCACTCCATTCCAGAACTGATGTTACTACCTAGCTGGGTTAAAGCATATATGCCAGAAAACAACCATGGTCAGACAGGACCAAGGACTCCATGTGTATAATTGGATTTTAAATATTTGTTATAAATGTAATGACACTGAAGGTACACTCTTATTTTTGGTGGTGATCTGTCCCCGTCCCCATACACACACAAACACAGCCAGCCGAGGGTTAAGGAAACACTTTGGAACGCACCCAGGTCTTATCTCCCACTTGGCAGCGATAGACACACCGTCTGCCAAATGCCTTTATTTTCACAAACAGAAAGATAAGATACTAACGTACAAAAAAGTCCAAGCAGAAATAATATTCCTCCCAGCAGTTCCGGACAAGGCTTTAGTGACTATCCAAGGTTTACTTTTGTTCGTCACAAGGATCCCTGACCACTACCCTCTATTATATAGTCTCCGGGGTGTGGTCCAGTGACTCAGTTCTAATCCCTAGCACGCCTCCTAAGCTGCTGCAATCGTTTATCACGCCTTCGGAGGCGTGCGTCCAGGAATGATGTTTCATCGTCACTCTGAGACGAACCAGCTGTCTCCCTGCTGATCTCCTCTCCCTCGGCCGGCACCTGAGACAATGCCAGAGGGGAGGGGCCTGGAGAGGGAGGCCTGGCTGACTCCTCTTCCTCATGCTCGGAGCTTTCTTCCTCCGATGGGACAGGCTCAGAGGGCGGGGCCACAACAGGTGGATATGTAGGAAAACTAGAAAATGTTGAGATCAAACATACATTTTGATTCAGAAGATATTAAAAGGAAATGTACAGTTATAACTAGAGACTTTCCTTTTGGAATTAATGGACAAACAGATTGAAAAATCTTATGGAATTTTTATTTTTGTGTATGATAGCAGCGAGACTTCTACATACAGGTAGTCCTTGATTTACAACAGTTCATTTAGTGATTGTTCAAAGTTACAGTGGCACTAAAAAAATGATTTATGACTGTTTTTCACACTTACAACCATTGCAGCATCCCCATGATCAGATGATCAAAATTCAGATTTATTTATTTATTTATTTATTTATTTATTTATTTATTATTGCTATTTATATGCCGCTTTTCTCCCTAGGGACTCAAGGCGGCTTACAAAATGACAAATTCCAATACAAATCACAATGAAATAATTAAAATCAACAACCCTATTAAAAATAGTTTAAAATTATGGCAGTGTATCCCCAAACAGATCAGTTGAGTTGACGAAAGAGCCATGTCTTCAGCTCGCAACAGAAGGAAAGAAGGTCGGGGGCTATCCTGAGCTCAGTGGGCAATCCATTCCAGAGGGTCGGGGCTCCCACAGAGAACGTCCTCCTCCTGGGGGCCGTCAGCCGACATTGTTTGGCCGACGGCACCCTGAGGAGGCCGATTCTGTGAGAGCGCACAGGACGGTGGGAGAGCGGCTGGAGATGGTCCTGCAAGTATCCCGGGCCTAAGCCATGAAGGGCTTTATAGGTGAGCACCAGCACCTTGAAATGTATCCGGAGTGCCACCGGCAGCCAGTGCAGCTCATGCAGGAGAGGTGTTACACGGGAGTAACACCTCTCCACCGTAACAACCCGCGCGGCTGCGTTCTGGACTAGCTGGAGCCTCCAGACGCATCCCAAGGGCAGCTCCATGAAGAGGGTGTTACAGTAGTCCAACCTAGAGGTAACGAGGGCATGAGTGACCGTGGCGAGGGCATCCCAGTCTAGAATGACGGTTATAGTATTCTGGGGTCATGCGATCAGTTTTTGCGACTTTCTGAAAAGCAAAGTCAATGGGATAGGCAGATTCACTTAACCGTGTTACTAACTTAACATCTACAGTGGTTCACTTAACAACTGTGGCAAGAAAGGTCATAGAATGGGGCAAAACTCACTTAACAAATGTTTCACTTAGCAACATAATTTTGGGCTCAATTGTGGTCGTAATTTGAGGACTATTATACACAAAAATGGAAGAATTTACAATTGGATGGTTAAGCCAATGGAATTGTCAGAAATGGCAGAAACTGACAGCTTTGTTTAAAGAAAAGACTTATCAATTTTGTTTCTATCATGAAACCACTTTTGGACTTTTTGCAAGAAAATGAAAGAAATGAAATTGTGATTTTGAGACTTGATAAGAATTATATGTGATTATGGAACTAGTGTGAATTACGTTGTTTTAAAGTGAGTGTTCGATATATTTTAAATCTGTATTTGAACCAAAGAAAGTTGGAAGTCATACTTATCCTCTACTTTTTGTTCCTTTTTCTGCATTTTTATCCTTTCATTCCCTTCCCTTTCCCTTTCCCTTTTCCTTTCCTTCTATACTTATACTTATACCCATACCATTACATACCATACACTATACCCATGATGACGAACCTATGGCACGCATGCCAGAGGTGGCACGGAGCGTCCTCCGTTGCCCCAGTTCAGCTCTGCCGCGCATGTGCGCGCACCTCCCACCATCCAGCTAGTCTTCGGGTCTCTGCTGCGCATGTGTGGGGGCCACGTGTGCATGCAGGGGGGCAGGGGGGAGACATGCGTGCATGCACATGGGGACAGGGCGCATGCAGAGGGTGCATGCGGGGGGCGGGGCACATGCGGGGGCCACGCGCGCATTGCATTTTGGGGGTTCAGGGGGGCGCGTGCATTCATGCACATGCTTTGGGCTCTCAGTCCGGAAGAGGTTAGCCATCACTGCACTATACTATATTAAAAACGCAATTGTTCCAGGGTAAGTTTTGGAATGTATGAGCACCACAGATTTGGATAATCAGCTTCAGAGATTTCGTGTTTATAAAGCCCTTCAAATGGGTTTGGAAAATGTAGTTCTATTCTCATTCATCTTCATGCCTATATATAAACTTTTGAAAGACAATGGAAAAGGATTCGAATCTGCTTAGTGCATTCCTATTCTGTTTCTCTCCTTCCTCTTTATAGCCTACATTAGAATCTTCATTGAATGTGATGAACATTATTTTGTAATATTTTATATCTACAGGGCATTACTAAAGAAAAGATATGGGAATACTTTCCACCTAATTTTGGTAAAATACATAATACAATTATAATAGATGTGTAATACCTCAGAGAAATGTCAACAGAGCAATTCAGTCCAATATGCTATTTGATTTATACGAATCATTATCCTCTTCTTGAGGATATGAAAATAGCTGCTTTATGATAACAGATCATTATAAAATTTCCCAAAATGGATCACTTTGTAACGTTTTCAGGGCCGTTGCACGAGGGAGAACTGCAAATACCTTCACCCACCAACACATTTGAAAACTCAGCTAGAAATTAATGGTAGAAACAACCTGATCCAACAGAAAACCGCAGCAGCAATGCTGGCTCAGCAGATGCAATTTATATTCCCAGGAGCACCTCTTCAGCCAATGGTCAGTACTTTTAATGAAATGCCAGCCCCATGCTTTATTCTTCATAGCTGACATCTGACTAACAATATAAATAAATAAATGAATTTATTATAATTTATAAATTACAATATGCTGTCATCAAATATTGTCCAGTAAAAATGTATACATCATTTTTATGAACTTTTCTGTTTGTAATCTTATTGCAGCTGTTGAACTTTCTGCATTTTAGGGGCAAGCCAATTTATTCTGGATAAACTACTAAGAAAAACATAGTGAGATTCAGTTAAGCTGAATAATTTATATATTAATTTGCTTATCGCATACATACATATACACTGCTCAAAAAAATAAAGGGAACACAAGCAGAAGACATCCGAGATCTGAATGAATGAAATAGCCTTATTAAATACTTTGTTCATTACATACAGTAGTTTTGTGTTCCCTTTAGTTGTTTGAGCAGTGTATAAACGACTGTATGTAAAGAACAAAGTATTTAATAAGGCTATTTCATTCATTCAGATCTCAGATGTCTTCTGCTTGTGTTCCCTTTATTTTTTTGAGCAGTATATTTATAAATATATAGTATTTGCATACCCTTATAATTTATTTATGGGGACTGGTGAATATTTAGTTATGAAAATGTAGCCTGTGATGTGAAAATCTTAAACTGACCCAGAAACTTTTTGAAATATAGAAATAATTAAAAGTAAAAATAGTAAGAAATTTGGGGTAGTGGTTAAGGAATTAAGTGAGAAATTAGGAATTTTAATATGGCTTTAGGCATAAAATCAGCTGGATGACATTGCCAGGAAAACTGGCAGCTTTCCAGACAATCACCAGAAGTCCATAGTGACTTTTAAGATACATATGATCTACCTCTCTCCCTCCCTCCCTCCATCTCTCTCTCTCTCTCTCTCTCTCTCTCTCTCTCTCTCTCTCTCTCTCTCTCTCTCTCCCTCCCTTTAAGAAAAACTTAAATCCGGACTTGGGGGAAAGAAGCACAGTTTTCATTTAAGCAGTAATTCATGTATGTTTAAAATTTATCTCACATCAAATGTTTTGGTGTTTCATCCTTGTTAGAAGAATAACATATAGGATAATCATGCATAATAAATTATAGTTTTGATTTATTTCTAGTTGGTCATACCAAGGTAACTTTTGTGGCCATTCCTTGGATGGTTAAGCATCCTTTCTTTATTTTTAATTTATATACAGATGTACAGTGCAGTGTACATCAATTCCCTCAAAGATAAACATGGCTTCAAAGTTTTCATGCTGAGTCAGTTATTCAGTATGAAGTATGCCTGTTTCAGAATCCTTTGGAACTAGTTCATCAAAATTAAAACATAATAAGCAGTTTAATTTATGAAGAAAGACACAAATATCTAGACACTGAGTTGATACATTCTACCAAGTCAAAATATGAGTTATTTCAGTTTAGCATGTGTGTGGACTACTCTAACATAAATCAGTGAAGTTTGATATTGAATTTATTACAGAGCTTGTGTATATTTTTCATTTCTAGATGCTTATTTATCATTCCTTTTTATTCTCTCTTTCAGCCATCATTTCAAGTAGGACCAACAATAGGATCTAATCCAGCACTAAACTTTGCACCATATTTAACTCCGGTTACTTCTGGGGTTGGATTAGTTCCTACAGAAATTGTTCCCACACAATCTGTAATTGTTCCTGGAAATCCTGTCTCTGTCTCTGGATCAACTACAACACAGAAACTCCTCAGGACAGATAAACTAGAGGTATGGTGAGCATCATTCTTCTGATACATGCAGTATTTGTTATTTGGTTATATAGGATTGTGAATTTACACAGTGACTATATTTAAATATAAAGAAAAGTCTATTTCATTTCAGTTGGCTGCTTAGCATCAGCAATGCAGATCCTCTGTTCTGATCTTTGGTGTCATAATTGTGCTGTAATGAAGAAGTGCAAAATGTATTATTATGGCTATGCAAAGCTTTGCTTTGATACATTTCATATAGCACTAGAACAGGGGTGTCAAACTCAAGGCCTGCAGGGCAGATTCGGCCCACGGGGTGCTTGGATCTGGCCCACGGGGCCACCCTGGTAACAGCGAAGGACCAACCCATGATACTTCTGCCAGTGAAAACGGAGCCCAGGGGAGGCTGTGCATGCCTCCCCCCCGAGCTTTGTTTTGCTGGCACAGGGCTGCAGGAGGCCATTGTGGTCAAAATCGGAGCTTGGGAGCCCATTTTCGCTGGCAAAGTGCTTGGGCCACTGCAGGCACCCCCGACATGGTGACCTCAAGCTGGCTACGCCCCCCCAGCCACGCCCATGCCCCCCCCCCGAGGTCAAACACAACCTTGATATGGCCCTCAATGAAATCGAGTTGGAAACCTCTGCACTAGAAGGTAAGATCTTCCACCTCATGAAACATCAGCACAGGTTTTGTCTATCTTGACTGGCTGCTTTAGTTTAAGGTGAGTGACTTCTGTACATGAGCTCTGAAAGATTAGATATTCAGTTAAAGTGGTCACCTGAATCACATGGAACAAATCATCTCCTCAGAGTTTTGCATGGCCTAGTAATTATATTGTTTGTGCAGCAATTGTAATCTGTTATGTAATTTGTAGATAACATTAATTTGGAAACAGATATAATAAACTAAGGGAAAAACATTAAGTTCAGTTAATTGTAGACCATTACTACCTTTGTGTGCTCCTTTCACAGAAAGGTGACCTTTACATATGGAAAATCTGAGCTTATTTCTTGAGTTCTGTCAGTCAGAAGTTGAGATATACAATTGAGTATTATCAATATACTAATGGCACCTAGCTCCATGGCATCCAATGATTTCACTCACCAGTTTCATATAGAAAGGAGTGGAGAGAGGGTGGAGCTTTATGGAACCCCCAAAAGCAGAGGTTTAGGGCTAAACTTGTCTCCCCTGTCAACACTGAGGAAGGAAAAACACCATAACACCACATCCTCCTTCCGAACCCCTGAGGTTAGTCCAGAAGGATATCACAATTGTTAAGATTGAAAATCACTGAGAGATCAAGGACGCAGATGGATTCAAGATCCATGCAGAATTATACAATAGTGAAGCCCATGTTATAGACCAGGGGTGTCAAACTCACATCGTCACGGCAGCATCATGTGACCTATTGGGAGTTTTTTCCCCTTCGCTAAACCGGGCATGGGCGTGGCTAGTGCATGACGCATCTGGCCCGCGGGCTGCAGGTTTGACAGTCCTTTTTTAGACTGAGATTAAAGGTTTTAGCAGTTTTCAGAGTTTATTTGGGTACAGTTCAAAAGTTGCCTTTTACATTCTTTCTTGTGCTCAGTGTGTAATTATCCTCATGTGCATAATAAATATTGTTTTGTGCCCCAGGTTTGCCGGGAATTCCAGCGAGGAAACTGTGCACGGGGTGAAACCGATTGTCGCTTTGCACATCCTGCTGACAGCACAATGATTGATACAAATGACAACACTGTAACTGTTTGTATGGATTACATAAAAGGGCGTTGCCTGAGGGAAAAATGCAAATATTTTCATCCTCCTGCTCACTTGCAGGCCAAAATCAAAGCTGCTCAGCACCAGACAAACCAAGCGGCAGTGGTAGCCCAGGCAGCTGCTACAGTCATGGTAAGTGCAAGGGGAATGGGGTTCTTTAAGACAGTGGTCACCAACCATTGGTGGTCCACAAGAAAATTTTGGTGGTCCGCAGAAAAATTATTTGCATTTTTTATATTGCACTAAATACTATTTATATTAATGGTCTGTGGGATTTAAAATTATGAATTTAGTGGTCCCTGAGATCCGAAAGGTTGGTGACCCCTGCTTTAAGAGTCAACTTTTAAGTCCTTGAGCTGGCTACTTCTAAAATGGATTTTTGTTACGTGTTAGCAACTCAGCAAATCTGTTTGATAGTAATTTCAGCACAAGGAGTATCTTCCTGGAATGCGGACAAGTTCAAGTTCTAACTCTTCAGCATTTCCCTTCATATTTAGTACAGGCTCTTATTTCTAAGGATTAACTTGGTTTTCACTTGAATGCTTTGAAGTTTGGATAAACTAGGCTGCCAACATGCATCTTTAAATTCAGGTGGTTTAGAAAATATCCAACAGTTATCTAGCTAGGTCTTTATTAAATTTGTATGTTGGCTGCTCCAACTGAAGTCATAGTGGCTTACACAGTGACTAGCAATTAAAACATTAGGAAGGAAGGAATGATGAATTCATTCATACGCATGTCTTTTAAGTTGAGGGCAAAATACTGGATGTCTTCTTTTTCAAAATAGTTTGAAAAAGAAATTAGGGGGAAATATGGTTTGCGATAGGTTGATATGCATTCTCTGTATAGGCTAAATCCCTTGAAGGAAACTTGTGCAAGAAATGTTGTCCAATCACTCACTATACCTTATAATGATAATCATAGAAGGCTCTGTTGCAATATCATTTTGCTAGGATGATTGTTTGAGTCCACCATTCCCTCCCCCCAAAAAAGAAAATATCACTTTGTCACCTATTAACTTCATTCATTATTTGTGACATCTAGTCACAGTCCCAAGAACTTCTTTAAGTGGATGGAATATTATACTGTTTGTGTCTACTTTTTGGCTTTATAAAAATGTCAGTGTACTGCTAAGTTTTGAAACAAGCAGTAATAAACAGAATAGAGTAGAGTAGAGTAGAGTAGAGTAGAGTAGAACAGAACAGAACAGAACAGAACAGAACAGAACAACAGAACAGAACAGAATTCTTTATTGGCCAAGTGTGATTGGACACACAAGGAATTTATCTCTGATGTATATGCTCTCAGTGTACATAAGGAGAATAAAATACATTCATCGAGAATAAAAAGATACAACACTTAGTGATAGTCAAGATACTAATAAGCTATCAAATCGTACTAGGAAACAAAAACAATATAAATTGAGAGATACAAGCAACATGGTTATAGTAATAAGTGGGAAGAGATAGATACTAGTAAGGAAGAGAAGAATAATAGTAATACAGGCTTAGTAAATTATTTGACAGTGTTGTGGGAATTAGTTGTTAAGCAGAGTGATGGCATTCGGGAAAAAACTGTCCTTGTGTCTAATTGTTTGGGTGTGCAGTGCCCTATAGCATCATTTTGAGGGTAGAAGTTGAAACAATTTATGTCCAGGATGTGAGAGGTCTCACATATCTCTCCCTATATATCATATATATATATATATAGCTGTCTATATCATCCTAAAATCCTGTAGGAATATCAGTTTAATGACCATGACATTTCTACTTACAATATCTTTACAAAAATAGGTTCTTTTAGTTTAGAAGTGCTGAAAGAGCTGTTTTACCCTGAGAGTGTTCTTTCTATAAGTGGATCCGTTATGGTAATTTATTTGGTTGATGAGAGCAAATTATTTTCAGTATATTATATAACACAAGCAGAATATTCAGGTGAGGAAGTGAAGTATCCTCAATACAAAACTCTGTCTTCATTCTTGCCACAGGGCAAGTAATAAAACAAATGTAGTTACTTTATATAGTAGATGTAGACTGTAGATTGTACATCCAGCCACCATACAAAATACTGTTAGAAAAACAGCTAATATATTTAGTAGCTTCTTGCAAGCCTCCACAATGCTCTTATATCTACCAGACTCATAGAACATAGAATATTTATTTATTTATTTATTACATGTATTTATATGCCGCCATTCTCCCGAAGGACTCAGGGCAGCGAACACAAGTTAAGAAACAAGTACAATAAAATCATAATTTAATCCAAATAATTAATTGAATAACAGAGTTGGAAGGGTCCTTGGAAGTCTTCAAACCCCTGCTCGAGTAGGAGATGCCATTCCAGACAAATGATTATACAATTTGTCCATAATCAATTTGACATTTATTGATATCTGCTTTTATGGATCAGAACTCTAACATCTGTCTCTTTTTAAATAGAAATCTAGAATAAATTGGTACAATAGAACATAAAATTTGATATAACATAGCAAAACAAAAACAATCAAGCATAAATAGAAATCTATGAGCCAACATAATTTTGCATGAATTTGTTTAAAAAGAAGGTGCATTTAATGTTTTCCATACAGGAATTGACAGGTATGTGCTTAAAAACACTACTTCAGTTAAGAACCATATTTTTGTTTTGTGTGAGGACTTTATTCATCGTCATCTAAAGTTAGAGAAGTTCTCTTTGTTTGATATCTTGCTGAAATCACTTTAATCCTGTCAGTGGATAGTTAAATTTTAGAATTTATGCCATAAAATGCAATGATGTGGGCCAATTTGGATTAAAAAGTGTTTAAAGTTCTAAGGATAAAATGAGAGCTACTAGGCATTATGACTCTAGAGTACTCAATGGCAGTAAGCCTCTAGAGACCAATTGCCAGGGAACAGCTACCAGGATGCTCTCCTGACCTCTTTGTGGGCTCCTTAGAGGCATTTGATTGGTCACTGTGGGAACAGAGTATTGAACTAGATGATCCTTGGTCTGATCCAACACAGCATTTTTTTAATGGTGTGTTGTTGTTTTGCACAGCTAGTTTAGCTATGCTGAGAACAAAACCATTTGTGCCAATACTGAAAATACATCTATAATGTAGCAATACTAGACAAATCCAGATTAGTAGACATTTGAATTACTGAGGAGTGACTTCTGAGAAAATAGTGCAGATTAGCACTACAGATACCCCCGTTGGAAAAGAACAAAAGTTAATTAGAATTCTCCATCATCTTTACAAAATTCAGAATATGAGAGTTTGTTAGTAAGTTAGAAAAATGTGGGATAGTCAGCATCGCCACCAGATGTATTTGTAACTAACTCACTAACTGCACTCAATGTGTAGTCCTTAATGGAACTACATCTTTACGAAGGAAAGTAAGCAGTGGGGTTCCCTCCAGGGTTCTGTTTTAGACCCATTATTCTTCAATATCTTCATAAATGATTTAGATGAAGGAATACAGGGGAACTCATCAAATTTGCAGACAATATCAGACTGATAGGAATAGCCAACCCCCAGAAGACAGACTCAAGAACCAGATGGATCTTGACAGACTTGAGCATTGGGCCTGAAATGAAATGAAATGAAATTCAATGTAGAGAAAAGTAAAATGTTATGCTTAGGCAAGAAAAAAATATACAGGTACAGATTAGGGGAAACATGGCTCAAAAGCCATAACTGTGAGAGGGATCTTGAAGTCCTAGTAGACAATTATTTAAGTATGAGCCAGCAGTGTGTTGTAGCCACCAAAATAACCAATGTAATCCTAGGCTGCATTAGCAGAAGTATAGAACCAAGATCACATGTATTGTTATAACCATTTTATAATGCCTTAGTAAGACCAATCTTGGAATGCTGCATCCAGTTTTGGTCACATATAAAAAGGATGTTGAGACTCTGGAAAGAGTATAGAGAAGAGCAACAAAGATGAGGGGGTTGAAGCAGTGGTGGGATTCAGCCAGTTCTCTTCAGATCACGCAAACCGGTAGTGGCGACTGTGGGAGGCTCTGCCCACTCGCCTGGATGTAATGTCCAACTACTGCGCATGCAGTATGAGTGTGCTCACATTTGTGAATTGGTAGGGAAAGTAAGTGAATCCCACCTCTGGGCTGGAGGCTAAAATGAATAAAGAACAGTTGTAGGAATTGGGTATGTCTAGTCTAATGAAAGAGGGACACGGTGGCTCAGTGGCTAAGACACTGAGCTTGTCGATCGAAAGGTCGGCAGTTCGGCGGTTCGAATCCCTAGTGCCGCATAATGGGGTGAGCTCCCGTTACTTGTCCCAGCTTCTGCCAACCTATCAGTTCGAAAGCACGTAAAAAATGCAAGTAGAAAAATAGGGACCACTTTGGTGGGAAGGTAACAGCGTTCCTTGTGCCTTTGGTGTTGAGTCATGCCGGCCACATGACCACGGAGATGTCTTCGGACAGTGCTGGCTCTTCAGCTTTGTAATGTAGATGAGCACCGCCCCCTAGAGTCGGGAACAACTAGCACATATGTGCAAGAGGAACCTTTACCTTTAGTCTAGTGAAAAGAAGCACTGGGGTGACATGATATCAATGTTTCAGTATTGAGTGACTGTTACAAAGAAGATTGGGGGGGGGGGTTCAACCTATTTTCCAAAGCACCAGAAGGCAAGGCAAGAAACAATGGAGGGAAACTATTCAATGGCAGAAGCAACCTAGAACTAAGGAGAAATTTCCTAACAGTGAGAACAATTAACCAGACCTTCAGAAGTTGTGGTTTCTCCATCTCTGGAGGCTTTTAAGAAGAGACTGGACAGCCATTTGCCTGAAATGGTATAGGGTCTCCTGCTTGAGCAGAGGATTGGACTAGAAAACCTCCAAGGTCCCTTCCAATTCTGTTTTTCTCTTAAAATCCCCAAACAAAATGTGTAACCATTTTTTCCTACTTAACATGGTAACATGGTGGTTCCTAATATAGTTAAAATTAGAGAACATTTTAAAATATATTGAATGTGATAAATTAAGGATCAGAAGTAACATTAACTAAAGATCTAAGTAAAAAACAGACTTTAAAATAACATTAATCTTTCTAGGTTTTATATATGCGTTCATTTCATTAAAAAATACTGTTTTCCAGTGATTTCAATTTTGATTGTTAATTTTTGGAAATTAATGTATGCTTCCTAATATGGCATAACTAACTTACCAGTATTTGTTTAGGAAAATCATTGCAATAACTGCTTTTCTACATAGTATAAAAGCTTACTGATGCTTATTTGTCTGCAAGCTTCTATTTTATTCAACTTTCCTAAATTCCAAACATCTGTTTTATTCTTATATGTTTTAACTAAGTTATGGTAAATGCATTTTTTGCTTCAGTACTAATCCAAGATGATTAATGTTCATTTCCTTAGATGATGAAGTATTTCTGTTGTTGTGCATGTCTAGTGTTCTGTATGTTGTATCTTGCATTCAGAATATTTTTTTCCTTCTCAACTATCCACAATGCAATGCCGTTCCCATGATGCACCTCTGCTTGCTGTTTACCTGTATGTTAATTCGCTTGAATTCCATTGGCCACTGCCATCATGTGCTCGCTGCCTGTTCTTAAAAAGACTCAGTCGACTGCCAAAGCAATGAAGCGACCTCTTGAAGCAACTGTAGACCTGGTACTTTGACTTTCACCTTTTGCTTTGCATGTAGCTTTTCCAAAATGCAAATAAATTTAATGTTTATCTGAATTGCATTCTTAATTATAAGGCATAATTTCAATATTTAAGTAATCTCATTTTCACATGTTATTATGGCAGAATAATCTAACATCTTTTCTAACAAAGTTTCATCATCAATTGACTTATTTTAAAAGTCAAAGCAAAGGAAAAAATATGTTTTTATCATTGATGCTATTTATTCTATAATAAATAACATGTGTTTTTTATAAACAGAAACAAATGCAAATAACGCTTCAGTCATATTTTAAACCCTATTTCAAAAAATAATGTTTTCCCTAGGCTCTCTTTTTTTAGTTTAATTACTATGATTCTATAATTTTAGTTTAATTGTGCTGTGCATTAATTACCAGTAATAATAAAATTTTGCACTGCTGCCTTCGGAGCATGGCAAGGCTTATTCAACTGTTGAAAAAGCTGTAATAATTACACAGTCCTCGTTTAAGATATAAATCTATGTATATAGATATATATGGATATATATATACATGTGTGTGTGTGTGTGTGTGTGTATTTGTGTGTGTATGTGTGTATTTAATTCACAGGCCTTTCCACCTGCTGTCCTTCATCCTTTACCAAAGAGACAAGCACTTGAGAAAAGCAATGGTGCCAGTGCTGTTTTTAATCCCAGTTTCTTGCACTACCAACAGGCTCTTGCTAGTGCACAGTTGCAGCAACATGCATCATTTATTCCCACAGGTAAGTTCTGTTTAGAAGTAAAGAAATATTTTGATTCCTTTGACTCTGGATAAAAAAGCTCCCCGTGATCCCATTCCTTGTACTTTCATCTGAATAATTGTGTCCTCCTTCCACCACTTTGGGGAGGACATTGACAATGCTTTTTTTTTTAAAAAAATTTTTTTTTAATATTTCCGAAGAATATTATAAAATGTTTAGAAGTGCATAAAGAGGATCAAAAATTTTTCAGTCTGAACCATTTGATTAACCTTAGTCTTTCAACAGTCTTTTGGAAAGAGGCATGTTCTTGCTTCAGTTTGTAGAGATCCTCAGTCATCCAGGTCATGGTTTTCCCAAAGGTGATTTTTCAGGAGGCAACTGGACTTTCTGCAAGGAATATAAATCCTTCCATTCCCCACCATCCAGTCAGAGCTGAAGAAGCTTCTTGGATGAGAAGCAAAACGTTTTCAAAGAAAAAACAAGAAAGTCCAGTTGCCTCCTGAAAAAGCACTTTTGGGTTTTGTTTCAGTTCTTTGGCATCTTTGAAGAACTATATATGTTCTGTATAGATATTTTCTACATAGAAAATATTTTTCTTAAAATATCAGTAAATAGATATTTTAAGGACTTAGGAGAACTCAGAAGAACATAGCAAATATATTAAGATTTATTGGGAATACATTGCTTTTGTGGTTGTTACTATATCCTGCCATTATTTTGTACAACCCAAACTCGGAGTACAAGTAGTCCTTGACTTACGATTGAGCCCAAAATTTCTGTTGTTAAGCGAGACATTTGTTAAGTGAGTTTTGCCCCATTTTATGACATTTCTTGCCACAATTAAGTGAATCACTGAAGTTGTTAAATTAGTAACCCGGTTGATAAGTGAATCTGGTTTCCCCATTGTCATAAGATCACAAAGGGTAATCACGTGATCCCAGGATACAGCAACGGTCATAAATATGAATCAGTTGCCAAGCATCTGAATTTTGATCACATGACCATGGGGATGCTGCAAAGGTTGTAATTGTGAAAAATGGTCATAAATCACTTTATTCAGTGCCATTTGTAATTTTGAATGGCCACTAAATGAACTGTTGTAAGTTGAGGACTATCTGTATATTATGCTTCTGGTTCCTATTCTGTTTTTCCTCTGAACAATTATCCTGTGAGGTGGGCTTACCTTCTCCTTCTCTATTTCTAATGGATACAGAAGACTACTCTTTTATTCCTTTCCAGAGGCAAAAATTCTGTTTCATATCTGTTAGGCTGTCCATCTACTATCACAATTGATGGTAACTTGAGGCCCCCATGTAGTAACGTCATATGAGAAAGTTTCAGAAAGGCTATGAAATCTGGCAATAGCATAGAATAAGATAAGAAGAATCTTCTATCACTGTAAATTAAATTACATGTCTTACTCTTATCTTCATTTTTTTTCCTGTTTTGTTTGCCATTTTAATATTTGCCAGAAGGATCTTAAAGGTTTTTGAAAACTATTTGCCTAATGTTAATCTGCCCCATGATTTCCCTTCCCAGCAAACATGAGTTTTCTTCTCTTATGCTCCAATGAAGACATGCCTATTGCATACATTAAGACAATGATTCATTGATAAATATGTATACAGATTGCTTTGTTGCAATAACCCATAGATATCTATCCATCAAATTCTAATCTGATCGTATTTGTAACATAAAAGTGACCTCAAAAGAAAACCATATCATGCCATTAAGAGAACAACATGTGAATATGAAAATCACCATTTCTTATGAATATAATAGTAAACTGTAACCTACAATTTGACCCTAGGTCCCAAATGAACCAGTGTTAACAAGCAGAATATTCTAGAAAAACATTTTAACAATACTGTACACATGTACACATTTTGGTGCATAGTTGTTTCATACATACAAGTTCTGTCAGTTTGAATGGTGCATAATACTAAGGTGCTTAAGACAAAAAAGGATTAGTATAAAAAATGGAAGGAGGGACACATAACTAAGGCAGAATGCCAGCATATAGCTTGAATCTGCAAAGATGAAGTCAAGAAAACTAAGGTTCATCATGAACTAAGACTCGCAACAAAAATCAAAGATAATTTTTAAAAAGTTTCTTTCAACATGTAAAAAACAAGAAAAAAGTCAAGGAAACAATCAGTCCACTAATGGGAGAAGATGGCAAGGAAGTGATGGGCAGCAGTGAGAAAAGAGAGTTGCTTAATTCATTCTTTGCATCTGTCTTCATACAAAGGGAAAAAAACAGCCCAACCTCTACCAAGAACAGAACAGTAAAAGACAGACTAGGAGTACAAATTAAAATAGACAAGAAAATGGTAAGAGAACACCTGTCCACCCTAGATAAGTTCAAGTCACCAGAACCAGATGGATTACATCCCAGAGTTCTGAAGGAGGTGGCAGATGTGATCTTGGAACCTTTGAACCATATCTTTCAAAGATCCTGAAGCACCAGGGAGCTACCGGAGGATTGGAAAAGAGTTGATGTGATTCCCATCTTCAAAAAAGGGAAAAAATGGATCCAGAAAACTACAGACCAATCAGCCTGACATCAGTACCTAGGAAGATCTTGGAAAAGATAGTCAAGCTACAGATTTGTGAACACCTAGAAGCAAGCAAAGTTATAACCAGAAGCCAGCCAACATAGATTGTCAAAAACAGATCATGCTAAACAAATCTCATTTCATTCTTTGACAAAGTGACTAAATTAGTGGTCCACCAAAATGCTGTGGACATAGTATACTTAGATTTCAGTAAAGCATTTGACAAAGTAGATCACAACCTCCTTCTTAGTAAGTTAGAAAAATGTGGAATAGACAGCATCATCACCAGATGGATTTGTAACTGGCTGACAAACCGCACTCAATATGTAGTCCTTAATGGAACTACTTCTCTACATGGAGGGAAGTAAGCAGTGGATACCCCAAGGTTTTGCCTTAGGCCCAGTACTCTTCAATATCTTCATAAATGACTTAATGATAAATGATGAGGGAATAGAAGGGGAACTAATATACATTTGCAAATGACACCAGGCTGGCAGGAATAGAGATCACATTGTAAAACAGTTATTGTTATATATTCTATTCAAACTGAATTCATTTAATGAGAATGTTCCGTTGTTCAATATTAAATGAAATGTTTGCTGTACAGATTATGATACATAACATATTATATTGATAACATCTGATCATTGACTGTAGTAAAGAATTTCATTTGATGTATATTTATGCAGATTTGTACATAGAAATGAAATGCTTTAGAATAGCAATGAAGCTATGAATAGCCTTTTTGAATTTCTATTTAACTCACTTTGGTTTTTCCTTGGGATGCTTGGATCTTTGAATGTTAACTCTAAACAGCTAACCTGTTTCTTCCCTTTATTCACCTTTTTTCACCTACCATTGCATGAAACAGGGTCAGTTTTGTGCATGACACCTGCTACCAGTATTGGTAGGTTTCAAACTTATTTATTGATCTCTTTTTAATAATATTCTCTACCTTTCTTTGTTTGGAGAATTAAAATATAAATTAGAGATAAATGATTATTTTGAATTTTTGCTCGAATTGTTAAAACATTTGACATTTATTTTTTTAAAAAAAGAAGTAAAACCCGGCTACTTAGATGCATCATCATTTGCAATACCAGTCCTACTGCAAAATGCACTTATATCATGAAGTTCAGTGTGCTTTTGCTTTTTTTAACGTATATTTTATAATGCGAGCATTATTGTGTGACAAACTATTGAAGAAAGCAATTTAACTTCATTAGTATTTTGAAGTTTCATAGTGGTATGCCTACATTTTCTTTTTCGCTTTGTTGTAGAAAAAGTTTTTATCAGTATTTCCCAGAAATGTTATCTTAATATTTGCAGAAAAAATAATCATTAAATATATTTCATTTGAAGCTAGTATAAAGCTATTTAACATTGCAGTCCTATAAGTGCTTTTTAAGAAGTAATTCTCATTTAATTCAATGATATGTAGAAGTACAGTTTTCAATTTTGAAACATTAGAAAATTCCCCTTTTCTAATTTAGCCATTTGTCCAAGAAACTTTTTTCAAATTAATTTTGAGTAATCACATTATTAGGGTGCTGTTTGAATTTCCAGCCTTAGTACTTCTGTCTTAAAATCAAGGTTTTAGATTGTGTTTCCCAGATGCCCTCAACTTTCTCATAACACACTTTACTTATATGTGGAAAAAAGAATCAAAATTAATTATTATAATCTTCACTTTCCTTGTTGAGACTGTATAAAATAATTTTAGATAGTAGTTAGGTTGTATCCAATGTATTATAAAATAAATTAAGTGTGTTTATAGGACCATAAATGTGAGTGTGTATATCTACACATACACACGTATATATACACAAATATACATAAACACACACAAAGACTCACACATATATAAAATAAAAAGTCAAAAGAAAATATAAATTCAAATTCAGGTTGTTTTAATAGCTACATTTTTCCATTTCCAAAATTAGGATGTTCATTATATTTTTACTTCAATATAATAATGAAACTTCATTGTTAGGAAATTACAATATAGAATGAAGTATCTCAATCTTTATCAAATGATTGCCATTATGTTATAATACTATTCATGAACGTAATAAAAAATTGAACTAATATTTGAATTTTAAATATAAGCTATTTAAGGTGCTCATGAAATAATGAACTCTCAATATTTATTTATCAAACAGCCCGGGAAGAAAGAAAGGTTGGGATACAATTTCTGCTACCTTTTTTAAACACTATTTTCTCATAGATATATACTAGTCAAAAAAAAATAAAGCAAAACTTCTATTTTGTTGCCAAAGAACGTTACATGAGCCTATCACTTTATACGATCACTACCAAAGTTTTTACTTTACCATTTATATCAGTGATGGCTAACCTTTTCCGGACCGAGTGCGCCTAAATCAAAGCATGCACCTGCGCCCGAACCCCCAAAAGGCAATGCATGTGCACCCATGTGCATGCGTGTTCTCCCATGTGCCCCAGCCCTACACATGCGCACACGCTGCCCTGCATGTGCCCCACCCCCGTGCATGCACACACGGCCCTCCACACACCCTGTGCATGTGCAGCAGAGACCCGATGACCAGCTGGCGGAGCTGAATTGGGGCAATAGCTCGCATGCCCACAGAGAGGGCGCTACGCATGCCATAGGTTCGCCATCACAGATATATATATTATGTAAACTATATATGAGGGGATTTAGCTGACTTTGCACATGCTCAGAAGCTAAGCAAAGGTGAACCCAGTAAGTCTTTGTATAGCAGATTCCCAGAGAATGTGAGAGCTATAGTCAAGATTAAGAAGTTGAGAAATATTCCTGAAAGCATGGTCAGGCTCTTCTGCTTTGTTTCTGAGAAAGCATCCTGGACCTATTCACAAACTCAGGGCGGAAGCCTAAGAAACAGGTGATTAAATAATAGCAAAGGCTGTGATGGAAGCAGATACTAAATGCTAAGAAATAAAAGGGAGGGAGGAATCTGTTGGAAGCAAGAATTCATATTGGACATTGTACCTCAAAAATGTGAATCAGCCTCAGCAAGTGTTGGTAAAAAAAAAAGTGTTGGTAGTATAAAAGAAGCAGAACAAGACTGAAATGCTTAGTAATGCTTCTTGGTCCTGCAGAATTGTCCAGGAAAGCAGGACCTGCAAATGATAGGGAATTACACAGGGAAAGAGCCTGTTAGAGACATACATCATAATACTATGCACGTTAACATAAGTTATGCTACGTTCAATAGAACATAGAATCATAATCAATAAATTGAATCAGAATCTTTAGAAATAAGCTAAAAAAACGATAACAAATAAAGGAGCCATTATTTTAGTAGATGATTTCTTTGGGAATTTACATAAAAAAGGAGACAAAAATAGACTGATATGTAATTTTGATTAAAAATAAACTGGCCATATTGCCTGAGGATGGCAAAAGGCACTATTTCAAAAAGGATTGCAAAGTATTAGGTAGCAAGACAAAGTAACTTCTTCTTTGTGAGTGATACGGTTGCTGGAACCCACATTAAAATTATCGAAAGTTGGAATACATTATTCGTGTATTTTTTGCAACAAGTACAACAGTATCCAACCAGTAGATGGCAGTGTTTTCAAGTTTGTACTTGCCTCTATGGCATACACTCTATGTCCTTTTCTCTGTACAAAGTTTCCTGTTTTCTTATCGAAGTTAAGCAGAAAGGCACATGTGGATTGTGCACTGTTTGTTCTGTAGGGCTATGTGCAGAATTTCTAACAGTAACCCTTAGCAACATAAACATGCTGATTGTGAAGGTGTTGTTTAAAAAAAGATAAAGGAGTCCCTGTGGCTTTTACTCCCATTAGTCATTGCTGTCTATAAGTGAAGATGTTGAGAAGCATTAAAAGAATAGACAGGCAAGTTTTATATAGGGAAAGGTAGGGCAAAAACAGGGAAATTGTTCCCCACCCCATTCCAATGAAACAGGCTAATTTGGAAGGAGAATGAATGTTTCATGAGTGGTGCAGTGGCCTAGAGGTGGAGCTGTCGCTTCACAATGAGGAGGCTGTGAGTTTGATCCTAGGCCTGTAATGGCGAACGTATGGCACGCGTGCCAGAGGTGGCATGCAGCACCCTCTCTGTGAGCATGCGAGCTGTCGTCGCAGCTCAGCCCTGCCACGCATGCGCATACACCTCCCGCTGGCCAGCTGGTCTTCAGGTCTCTGCCGCACATGTGTGGGGGTCAGGGTGCATGCAGGGGGCACGTGCACATGCGGGGGGGTCGTGGCGAATACAGGTTCAGCGGCACATGTGTGAGGCATTGGGTGCATGCGGGGAGCCACACATAGATGCACAGGAGATGCATGAGTGGGGGCACACACGTATTGCATTTGGGAGGTTCGGGCACGTTTTGGGCACTCAGTCTGGAAAGGGTTAGCCATCGCTGTCCTTGGTAGAGGCAGATATTTTTCTCTCTGGGCACATAGAGAATATATCTTCTGAATATAACTGCATTGGTGACAGGAAGGGCATCCAGCCAGTAAACACTCAGTTGCCCAGACTCCACCTCGCAAGGGATTATGGGGTCATTAAAAGGAGATGATGATGAATGCTTCATGAGAAAATCATTATGCACTGCTAACTTAAAATCAATTTAGAGCACGTGTTTTCAGAAAAATGCTGTGTAGAATATACAGAGAAAATACACTAACATCTTCCTCTCAAGTAAGGCTCCCCTGCTTCCTTCTTTTTGGAAGGAGCTTTCTAGAACAGCATGAGATATGGTAACTCCAGATCTAGATCATCCTCTAGATAATGACAGTTCCATAAAGATTCACGTACCAGCATTTTTGAAATATTGAAACTATAGGAAGAAGATCGAAACATTACCCAATATTTGGATAACATTAACAAATACCTAAAACATTTTTTTCTGGGAATTGCTGATAACTATGACTCCTTTAAATCGTACGTGTAATAAGCTATTTTCCCTTTTGTTTTATTTCTCTACCATGCTTTCTTGCTTTGCATTGTGATTGCATGCCATCTGCTGGTTTAACATATGATGGCTTGCTGCTCTGATATTCACCATGCCAAAATTCCACTTCCATTGCCATAATGCTACCCACACCGCTTCATTGGCTCCCCTCCTGAAAGTTTCCATGATGCACAGCGCTACGTCCGCCACTGTCTCTGCACCAACAGCTCCTACAGCAAGTGTCCCCTTCGCTGCAGCAGCCTCAGCCAATCAGGTTTGCCTCTTTTAAAGCTTTCTTTCATTTCACAAATCCCAAACTCTAAATGAGTGCTGGTATTTCTTTAAAAAAAATTCTCTCAGGAGAATTTTTTTCTTCATGGTTTTTACCCATCAGACTTTTCTTTGAAGTAATTGTTTAACTAATATTTATGGACAGGTTGCACTTATTTAGAGTTAACATTTATGGCAAATAAGGATGTGGCTCTCTGTGTATTTTTTTTTTTTTTTTTTGGTGTGTATGTATATCTCTAATACTAGCTGCTCAGTAGCCATTTTAGTGCTGATTTTGTTATCATCCAATTAACTTTTAAATTTAAGTATTAACTATCTTTTCTCCAGACTATAATTGTAATTAATTATTTAACCTTTTAAAGCAAAAACAGATTTAAAAGATTGAGGCTGAAGAACATTTCTATGTACCGTATTTTTACGGAAGCTTGCATACATACTATAATTGCAAGATTCAGTGGGATTTTTAATGTGGGCTGCAAATTTATGGATGATCATTTGGTGGCAGCAAAGAGTTAATAGTTTCTCTTTTACCTAATCATCCCGTCCACCCTTTTTTTTTAGCATTTTAAACATGGCAGCTCTATTTAGCCCTAAGAATCATGTCTAATAATTATTCACAATATTGCTCTTTTCTTTCTGCTTTCTTTCTGTATTTAACTGCTTCTATTCATGGTAAAAGTAATCTTCAAATAGGAGTTATATCTACATTAATAGACATAATTCCTGTCTAAACCTAATGAGGCTTAGAGAAGGTTATTCCTTTTTCATGTTTGTAAAATGGAAGTGAAGCAATTCCTGATTGGACCTGCAGTTGTATTTCCCTTCCCTCTGGCTGCATGTTGTTGCTGTTTCCTTCCTTCAAATTCTCACAGTGTATAGGAAATGCTTCTAAATTAATGAAACTATTGAAAAGGTAATTAGAATTATTATTAGTAGCAGTAGAAGTCCAGGCGAACATAGAAGTACCATTATTATAGGAACTTTATTAAAAAGGGCTTTAGAAAACATCAGCTGTTCCCATTCTTCATGTATAGAATAATTACATAAGGAACTTCTTTCCTGGGTTCTCATTGAATTAAACATTCTTTGGAGTGGATTAACAAAAGAAACAGCTCACATTTTCAATTTTTTAAAGTACTAAAACTAAGGATATGTATTGGTTGTGTCGCCCTATTTTATCATGCTTCTTAAGCTTTGCTGCCATTTTGGCAAACATACTGCGCTGTATTAACCAATTATTTCTGGAACATTTTATGAAATTAATCTATTTTTACAAAACCCAAGGCCAATGAAAAGTGCTAAACTGACAATATGTACAGCTATTCTAAATGTGTTATTTCTCAGTGAATGCGTGGGAGAAGTTTTTAAATATCCAAACACAAAAGCATTACAGCCTGTTCTTTCAAATTAGAAAGAACAGGCTTTGTCAGTATCAAAAGTGGTTTTTATTTTGAAAAGGCAACTGGACTGATTTTTTGGAGGAAAAACAAGATGTTTCGCTTCCTATTCTGGAAGCATCAACAGTTGTATTGGATGCTGTGGGAGATGGAAGGACCTTTATTGACAGTTGAGATTAGTTGGTGGGAGGGGAAATGATAGGTTCCAACAGGTTCCAGGTTTAGAAGCATTAGAGTTTGTTAGATTTCTTTGTCTTCAGGCTGCTCTGACATGAGTTTAAGGAATGTTCTTCCTGCCAGATAAAAGCTAGTAGAAAACTGAGACACCCCCCCAACTCTTCTACAAATGGTTAACAGAATCTAGACAGGCATATAATTAACTATGTTTTTAGAACTGTTTCTTTATGAATCCTGTCAAATGTCAATAGGTTCAACTAATTTCCAGTTTTATTTTCTTAATCAGTGAATCATAAAGTAATATATAAAATCATTAGGTAATTTAACTTTATTGAAGTAGAGGGTCAGTGCAGTATTCTTGCACGGCAGTATCCAAGAAAAATAAAAGAATGTGAAATTCAGATACTGTATAATTCATTGTGAAGGTAATGTAAAATGAAGCAAGTGCTAAAGAAATACAGGTAATATTACACACATAAGTGAATTACATTCAAAAAGTAATTTTTTATCATGTCATAGTGTCATAGAACAATAGTTTTTTTCAAAAATCGTCATGCAGGACATGCTCAGTCAGTGAATAGTAGACACCTGCTTTGTCAGTTACATTTTTATTAAGTTTATCAGGATGTAAAATACAAAAGAAAATTAAAATAGTGGGGAAATGGGAAAAGGGAAGGGAAAATGTGTAGGGTAAATGGGGGGGAAGGCTTCTGACTCTTTTTAGCACAGTAGAATGGAATAATAACATTACAGCCTCAATTTTTTTTTACTTTTACATGCAGATATATATACTAGCCATTTTTATAATAACAAACCTATCTAATCAGCAAAACCCAAAGTCAAAGTTTCATCCCCCCCTCCATCTCAAGCACAAAATCCAGAAGCTATTTCCAAGTAGAAACAACATTAGATGTGTTCTTTTCTTTGATTAAGGCAATCAATTTAGCCATCTCTGCTAGTTCCATCTGTTTTTCAGCAAGTCATTCATTGTAGGAATTAAGGTATCTTTCTGTTTTTGTGTATAAAGCATTCTTGCTGCTGTCAACATATATAACAAAGTTCCTTTTTTTTTTCCAAATTCTTTGTCCATTAAGCCTAAAAGAAAAGTCTCTGGTTTTATTTTTATATTTCACTTTAAGAATCTTCTGCATTAAAATATGAATCTTACCCCTTATTCTGCTATGTCACATGTCCAGCAAAAGTGATAAAAAGTTCTTGCTTTACATTTACATTTCCACCATACATTTGAAATAGCTTTATATATTTTTGACACTTTATCTGGTGTTTGATACTACCCATACATTGTTTTATAAAAAAAAGATTAAAAATTATAATTTGATGTAAATGTTAAGCCCTTCATCCACACATTTTCTCATTGTTCAAGCATTGTTCTGCGGCCAGCAACAGCTCCCCATCGCCCGGTGCGTTCCCACAGAGAGGGCCTACTTGGGATGCCGTCGGCCAGACAGTGTCGGCTGGCGACTCTTAGGGAGCGGGCCTTCTCTGTGGGTGCACCTACCCTCTGGAATCAGCTCCCCCTGGAGCTCCAGATGGCCCCCAACCCTCGCTCTTTCCGCCGCGAACTAAAAATGTGGCTATTTCGCCTGGCCGGCCTGGACTGATGGGGGTTTTTAAAATGGATTTTAATTGATTTTAGGGATTTTATGTGTAACTTTTAACCTGGAGTTTTTGTTTTATTTTTCTGTTTTATTGTTGTGAGCCACCCTAAGTTCTCTCGGAGAAAGGGTCTAAACCGGAGAAATAAGTCTAAACAAATAAATAAATATAATAAATAAAATTATACTATACCGAAAGTTCTTTGCCCATTGGATTATGCAAGACTTCACATATTCATTCTCCAGATTCTCCTTAATCTTAAAGTCTAACATAAGATCATATTTCCTGTAGCAGTTTAAAGGGCCCTATACAACGGTCCTTTCTCCAATTCTTTTTCCTGAAACACCCCTGTAAAATTAAGTTGGACTGAGAGAAAGAGATCAGGCTAAAGTCATTTAGTAAATCTGACTGGTATTACATAATTGTACAGTTAGCTACCAACAATCCTTTAGTCTCAGTTAATTGCCAATTTTTAGATTCTGTCTTATAGAGAGTGAAAATCTTTTGAACATGGGCAAAATTACATCTAGGACACAGTGAACGGATTCACATGAACCATTAAACTATGATGTGTTTTAGAGCAATTAAGAAGTATGCCAGTGCCTGCTACCTAGACTTCTGACTTCCGTTGCAAGCAGGTACAACTTGGGAACTATAGTTAGTTCCATCATTTGTTTGATTAGAAGGCATTATAAACCAGGGGGCATTCCTAATGCAAATTAGCCTTCATGCTTTACAGAAGCCACTAAAATTATGCACGCAACTGTCCATGGTTTGTGGTACATCATGCACATGTTATGTATGTACCTTCCAGACAATGTTAACAATTGTATCTTTACCAGAAAACGTTATACTAAGCTATAGTGAGTACTGTGATTGACAATCAATACGAAAGCTTAAAAAGAGAAAGAAGTGATCGACTTACTATAGAATACCTGTAGTTTCTAAGCTCCAGTACAAAGAAAGATTATTAGTTGTTGAACTGTTGCTGCTGACCTGTAGTGGGTTTCTACCAGTTTGCCCCAGTTTGGGGCAGTTCCGAACCGGTAATGAACCGTAGCGAAGGTAAGAGAAACCCATTACTGCTGCTGACCCCAGTGTGTCATCTATTTCATGTTCCCCTTGTCTACAGAAAGAGTACTTCTCTGAAATAAGGAAACTAACAGATGGGTAGACACTACATTGTAACAGTAAACAGGTTTGTTTACATAGTATGGAAATTACAGCTTTCCATAGTTTATATTGTAGGTTAGTTGATAAACTTTCAAATTGATCCAAAGATTTTATTTTGTGTTGTTTTGTTAAAAAAAAAAAAATTAAAATATTTTCACAGAGAATCCGTCATCAGTAATTTGTATGGTAAATATCTTAACCTGAATAAACCATTAAGATATCAAATGCTGATTTGTATCCTTCCTTGAGTTAGAAAGAGATCTCAGTCTAGTGAACCTAGTCATGCTAGGCCTAACCAGACATATCCATCACAGGAAACAGATTAAGAAATCATCGTTGCTGTCCAAAGAGAATTTGAGAGAAGGGCCATGATTAAATCACAGTTCCTTATTCGGAATAGGAAACTTCCATGTACAAGAGATTTTGTCTGTTGTCCATATGTTCTGTTGTGCATTCAAAGTTCTGTTGTGCATTCAAAGTTGAACAGTTTATACACTGCTCAAACAACTAAAGGGAACACAAAACTACTGTATGTAACGAACAAAATATTTAATAAGGCTATTTCATTCATTCAGATCTCGGATGTCTTCTGTTTGTGTTCCCTTTATTTTTTTGAGCAGTGTATATAATCTAAATAACATCTTTTTTTAAAAAACATTTGCTGATCGCATGCAGTAATTTTATTTTATTTTTTTATTTATACATTTTATTTCTTAAAAAAAATACAAACAGAAAATTTATCAACAAACAGATCGCGGTGAGAACCTTACACAATACATTACCTTCAATCCAAATATACAAGTGAGAAATAAAAACTAAGCTAATATTGTCCTCTTTTTATTCTGTTATTTAACCAACATACCATAGGTCCCAACATTGGAAATAATGCAGAATCTTTTTGATCTCTTAAAATTTTTGTTAGCCTATCGGCTTCTGCACATTCCATAATTTTCCCTAAAATCAAATCTTTAGACGGTAGGTCTTTTCCCTTCCAATTTTGGGTGAGACATATTCTTGCTGCAGTTGTAATACAGACAATCAGATACCATTTGTTAGTGCCTATTTTATCTGGCCTAATGTTTAGTAAGTAAAATTCCGGTTTCATTTGTAATTTGTATCCAGTAATTTCTAACAACCACCTCTGAATAAGTTTCCAAAATTCAATTACCCTGGCACAGGTCCACCATACATAGAAATAAGTACCTAAATAACATTTTTGATAAATTCTCCAATTATATTTTTGTAGGCAGTCTGGAAGAATATGGATTTGTATCTAGTTGATGTACGTGCCTATAGAATGTTCCTCATCAAACAATAGGAAATATACAGAATTTCTTTTGGGCTACACGATCACTTTTTCTATCCTTGATTTAGATCATTGTTGTTATGATTCAGCTTTCTGTCCTAGACTCACCAGTACCTACCTTGTTTATAACAGCAGTATCCAAAATGCTTGGTCATCTGAAACAGAAAAGCTATATCCATATGTCTAACTTTTAAGGTAGTCTGTAATTAAGTTCTAATAAGAGTATCTCTTTTTGTTTCTCTTTTTATTCTTATACAAGCATATTTAATGGTATTTCCATATCCCTGTTTGTTTCTGCAATGTCAGAAATGATGAATATGTATTCATATTTATCATATCATCTCAATATAGCAATAGTAATAGCACTTATATACCGCTTCACAGTGCTTTATAGCCCTCTCTAAACTGTTTACAAAGTCAGCTTATTGCCCCCCAACAATCTGGGTCTTCATTTTACCAACCTTGGAAGGACTGAAGGCTGAATCAACCTTGAGCCAGTGAGAATCGAACTGCTGGCAGCCGGCAGTCAGCAGAAATAGCCTGCAGTACTGTTTTCTAACCACCGCGGCTCTATAACTTTGAATTTTTGTTTGTTTATGTGTTATTGAGATTTGTATCTCACCTTTGCTCGAGGAATTCAAGATCCAATTTTTCCTTAAAACAATAAGCCTGTGAAATAGATTGACTGAGAGCTAGGGACTGATCTAAAGTTTCCAGTTAACCTATGCTCTAATTACTACCTTCCTCTGGAATCTAGCCTCCAGCACTAGAATTCTTCAAATGCTAGACTAAAAGCACATACCGTAGTATATTTATTTAACATGTCACAAAATTCTTGGTTGTCTATGTAATGCCAAACTTACTCCTTTGTAATCTTTGTAATTGAAAAAAAACAGGTATGAAATTTTGTAACTTACTTAGGATTTCTTGAGAGATATAAGAAATTTCTAGAATTATTTGCATTAGAATATTTGTTTTTAATATTCACCTGTATGCTATAGGAGAAGAGATCAATAGGCATATATAAAACTATGTTAAATGGCATCAAACACTTTCCTATCTGCTCCCAATAAGCTCAGCATTAAATCTTAACTTGATGGGACAATTGCTATGTTTTAACATATATTTTTTTAGCTTCAATATTTCAGTATGCTACATTCAGGAGCTGACCATTTGTTCTCATGCATGTTTTACTTCCACTAGTTACTGCTTTTATGTACAGCAAGCAACCTTCAATTCCAAATTCATGCAATACATTCCATAATTCAAGTTTATTTGCAAACACTTTATGTAAATCAACAACTTTCTCACATTCATACATTTCTTAATGACCTGATAAACAGCAAAGCTTTGGTCTGCATATCCCTGCCTAACATAAAGCTGCACTGCACAGCCCAAATTATGTTCATTATGACCTCTTGCATCCTTTCACTCTGAATTTTAACAAATGCCTTCAATGAGGACCCAGTTTGTGGGGGCAATAAGCTGACTTTGTATAAATATACAAAAGTATGAAGGCTATTGCTTAACGCATTGTAAGCCACCCTGAGTCTCCGGAGAAGGGCGGCATATAAATCAAATTTTTTAAAAAATAATAATAATTTAATGGCCCTGTAGACTCCCCTTCTGTAGGGGAAACATAATGAAACTGCAGTTCTCATTTGTCCGTGGTGTGCAGGTTCAGGAAAAGAGGCAAGATGGTAGAAATAAAACTAGCTTAAACCGTGTCAGTCTAGGATTCAAACACTAGAGAGTTCCACAAGCCAGTCCAAATCATAGAGTCCCAGAAAGAGAGAACAAAGCAGGGATACAGGCTAGTGGAGAATTCTTTTTGATGGAAAGCAAGATCCTGTCAACAGCTGCAAAATAGTCCCAGATGCAGATACAGTTGAAGAAGATGTGTTGTCCTTGTTTCCTGAGTAGCTGAGTTCGTTGCTCTGAAGTTGCTGGTGCATCCTGAACCAGGGCACCCTGTTAAGATTGGGACCGCATCATACAGGTCTATCTTAACTGGTTTTGCTTGTGGTCTCACCTGCTCAGGTGGCATACTACCTGCCAGTTTCAAAACTGACAGCTCATCAAATGTGATCCCTCATAACAGGAGGGGAACAAATCCAACCCATATTTTCAGAAAAGATTTGCTTTAACAGAAGCATAGAAACAAGGAAATAACCATTCCATTGAATTACATCCTGATCAGATTCCTTTTGGAATACCCTGTGGAATTCTGGGCACCACTGTTCAAAAACCAAATTGGAAGCAAGTCCAGATGAAGGTTACCAAGATGGTGAATTCTGAAAATGAAGCTCTGTGGGGAATAGTGAAGGATCTGAGTAAGTTTAACCCAAAGAGGAAACTGAAGGAAAGTATGATAGCAATCTACAAATATCTGACAGGCTTTCAAAAAGAAGGAATGGATTTCCTTTTTATTGCTCCAGAGGGATAGCTCGTGAATTCAGATTAGAAGGAAGGAGGTTAAACATAACGGAAGTTATCACTGGAACATGACATTGTGGCTCTCCTTCACTAGAACTCTTTAAACTGAAGCTGGACAGTCATTCATCTATCAAAGATGTCGTAGTGGATCTTGAATTCAGCATGCAAGTTGGACTAGATGACCTCAAATTATTATCAAATCTGATTCTGTGGTTCTATTGATAGCTCCTGTTATACAAGATTATGCGACCTCCACAGATCTATTGCAATTCCCCTTTGAGAAGTTCACACAAGATACTATAAGACTATTACAGGACACTGCAACTGTTAAAATTATGAGCCAGTTGCCAATCACCTGAATCACAATAACATGACCGCAATGGCTACAACTTTGAGGACCGGCTATCAGTCTCTGCATACAGCACTGTCATAACTTCAAACACTCAGTGAACACATTATCATTATAGTAGGCAATTATAGTAAAGAATAATTATGGACCTTTCAGTGCATTAAATCCAATTGTATTGTCCAGATGAATTTTCATGTAATAGAAAAGTAACTAAAATTTATATGAATGTTCCAAAATTTTGAAGACTGTCTCATGCCAAATTAACAAAACATGTTAATGAACCTTGGATCCAGGAAACTACAGCCCAATCAGCTTAACATCAATACCTGAGGAAAATCTTGGAAAAGATAATCAAGCAGTGGATTTATAAGCACCTAGAAATGAACAAGGTGATCTCTAGAAGACAGCATTGGTTTCTAAAAAGCAGGTCATGCCAAACAAACATTTGTCTTTCTTCATAAAGAGGCTAAATTAGTGAAGCAAAGAAATGTTGTGGATATAGTATACTTAGACTTCAATAAGACATTTAATAATGTAGACCACAGCCTATTCTTTATAAAGTAGAAGAATGTGAGATTGATAGTAGCACCAGTACCACCACATGGCTTTGCAATTGACTGGCCAACCACATTTAGTGTGTGGTCCTCAATGGAACAATTCTACATGGAGACAAATATACAGTGGGACACCTCAAGTTTCTGTCTTTGGCCCACTCCTTCAACATCTTCATAAATGATCTAGATGAGAGAATAGAAGGAGAACTCATCAAACTTGCAAATGGCACCAATGACTGGGAGGAATTGCTAACACTTCAGAAGATAGACTCAATATTCAGAAGGCTCCTGAGCATTGGGCCCTAGTCAATAAAAGATGCAGTTCAGTGGTGAGAAAAATAAGGTCCGGCACTTAGGCAGGAAAAACCAAATGCACATAACAACAAGTGATATTTTTTTCCAGTAGTAATTGTGGGAGGAATGTCCCATCACCTAAGTAGGAGCCAACAGTGTGTTGCAGCTGCCAAAAAAGCCAATGCAGTCCTGGGCTGCATCAACATAGGGATAGTATAAAGCTCACGAGAAATCATAGTACTGCTTTATACTGCATTAGTAAGATGACACAGAATTGTGTCCAGTTCTGGCCACTATGATACAAAAAAGATACTGAGGCCTAGAAAGAGTGCAGAGAAGAGCAACAACAATAATAAGGAGCCTGGAGGCTAAACTGTATAACGAACTAAGGGAAGTAGCCTAACAAAGAGAAGACTTAGGGGTGATATGAAAACCATCTTCCAATACTCGAAAGGCTGTCACAGGCAAGAAGGGGTTGATTTATTCTCCAAAGTACCTGAAGGCAGGGTAAGAAGCAATGGGTAAAAGCTCATCAGAGGGAGACCCAATTTTCAACTAAGGAGAAATTTCTTAATGGTGAGAACAGTTAACCAGTGGAACAGCTTGCCTCCCAATGTCTCTGAAACCCTGGAATTTGCATGCTGTTGTCATCAATATCATCATGTAACCAGGTTTCAATAAAGCACAGGGCAGCTGTGCTGTGAAAATCAGAATTGCATCTGTTTAAAAGGAATATTTCATCCATCTTGTTAGCAAGTGAATGTAAATTTGTCAAGAAGATTGAAGGCAGAGCAGTTCTATTTCCCCTATTCCTTAGCTTGTTCAAAATTCCCGCCCTTTTACCTCATCTCCGTTTTCTCCGTTTGTTTTTGGTTTTTTTGGTAATCCATAGCTCTGGAGAATTTGCTTCTTCCTGTGTTAGAATCCCCGCCGCATTTGTAAAGATGAGGGGTTTGCTGAGGAGCAACAAAGCTGCTCCTTAAAGAAATGTTGCTTTATTCTTAGTAGACAGTCTCGTGATGGTCTCTCTTAGACCATGTATGTGTATTCTTGATCTGTGCTCAGGCAAAATATGCATATGCAATAGTTTGCACAATCCTGCTCTCCATCCATTCTGTATGTTGTGCATCATCAGTCTGGTTTATTATATTTTTTTGTAGTTGTGGATACTCTTCACCACCACAAATACACAAGTGTTAATTATGTCTTTGAGTGTAATAAGAACATTTCTTGTGCTACTGTTTGGTTGTATGCAAAAGTTTCAATTCCCATGGTCAAATTGGATATTTTGAGGAATGAAATTCGACACAACCTCTACATACTAAGTTAAAAATAGCACTTAGCAGTAATGATAGCACTTAGACTTATACACTGCTTCATAGTGCTTTACAGCCCTCTCAAAGCAGTTTACACAGTCAGCATATTGCCCCCAACAATCTGGGTCCTCATTTTACCGACCTTGGAAGGATGGAAGGCTGAGTCAATCTTGAGCCGGTCAGAATCAAAGGAATCGAACTGCTGACAGTCAGCAGTCAGCAGAATTAGCTGGCAATACTGCATTCTAATCACTGCACCACCAGCTTTTAAAAGGACATAGTTCTTCAAATTTGAATGCAAATTTATTATATGCAATTATTTACGGAGAATAAGAAAAGATATATGGTACACATGGACATTTGGACATACGTTCAGTTGGTACATTATGACATCTCCTTTGGCAGAAATAACAGTTTCCAAATGTTTCTGTAGGCAGTAAGAATCTTTCTGCTCTTTTGTTTTCAATTTTTTTTAATTTATCAAAATGGGAAATACAAAAGAAAATAAAAGGAAACTAGGAGAAGGGAAAAGGGGCAGGAAAAGAAAATGTAACGTAAAAGGGGAAAACAGAAGGTGACTTCCGACTCTTTTTTGCTCAGTGGAAGATAGCAATATTACAGCCTCAACTTTTTACTTTTACACATTAATATATACTAGCTATTTCTATAACAACAAATATATCTAATCGGCAAAACCAAAATCGAAGTGTTTTTTTCATTGCAAGCAAAAATCCAGAAGCGATTTCCAATAAAAAAACATAATTAAATATATTATCTTCTTTGAATAGAGCAATCAATTTAACCATCTTTGCTTTCTCTTCCTTGCTGTGAAAATTATGTATTTCTTTTTGCACTTAATAGTCTTTAGAAACGTTATAAACTATTACCATTTATGTTAACAAAATTCACTATATTCTTTCAGATTCTTTAATCTTTTTAAAGAGAAAAAAACCACTTTTCATCCATTTTAAAACACTAAACTTTTCTTTAAAAACATTTCCAAAATCAATAAGTTTTAATACATCTTTTTAAACTGCCTCTTAACATACATACTTTAAAATTCATTTTCAGTAATATTTTACAAGCTTTAAAAATTACTCAAAAATTATATATGAAAGAAAAAACCATTTTCAAACTCACTTTATAAACACAAACAAAACAAAGCTGCATTAAAGCTTTCTTTCAATTACATAGATCAGACTAATAAAAATCCAACTCCAATTGACTAATTCAATTTAAATAACTAAGTTATCTTCACAGAATATCCATTTAAAGACTTTAAAGTTTTTTTAAGTTAATCTTTTTTTAACTTCCTATTAGCACAGATACTTTCAAATACACTTTCAATAAAATCTTACAAGCTTTAGGAATTGCTTAAGATAGATATATCCTAATTCCAATTAACTCATTAAGTCACTCCTCCCATTTTATCTTTATAGAATAAACTCTTTTTCTTCTCTGGAATGTCTATCAAGTAATTATAAATTCTCTTTTTCTCAAGGATTTCTCTCTTATTAGTTTATAATATAAAATACAAAAGAAAATAGTAGGAAAAATAGGGGAGGGAAAGGGAAGGGAAAAGTGTAGAAAAAGAAGGAAAAAGAGGAAAAAAGGCGTTGACTTCCAACTCCCTCTGGTGCAGTAGAATAAGATAATAACATCAAAAATAAAGTTTTTACTTTTACATAGTAGTATAAACTAGCCATCTCTATAACAACAAACCTATCTAATCAGTAAAATTGAAAATCAAAGTTTCATTTTTTCTACCTCAAGCACAAAGTCCAGAAGCGGTTTCCAAATAGAAACAAAACTAATTGTGTTTTTCTTTAATCAAAGCAGTCAGTTTAGCCATCTCTGCTAACTCCATCAACTTTTGCAGTCAAGGATCAACTTTTTCTCAAGAATTTCTCAACCTTATTAGTATCCATGAAGAAAAAGTCCCATACCTGTCCTCTTGAAAATTGCAGATTTTCTTGGAACTCTTTTTTCAATTGTGTTGGGCGGTTTATATTTATATAGGTGTCAGGTTTATATTCCAAGATTGCAATTGAGTCATTTGCATTGTCAGCTACTTGTGAAATTGCCTCAGTGGTTTGGTAGCTTCCTATACATAATTGCATCTCTGAAGTAATTTGAGTAGGGTTTTTTTAACATCCTTGGAACATAAATGGCCTATATAAACTATAAAATTTTCAAATACATCTCTAATAATTTGCTCCTCCATCTTTTTAACTCCCTCTTTAGATTTTTGGTAGATCATTTAAGAATTATTGGCCGGTCAGGATTCATAAAAATCAAAGCGTTTTAGCCACCCGCAGCTAAGCAAACCAAGCTACAAATTACTGAAAAATAATAAACTAAAACCACAACTTTTTACCCTTATATTTCTCCATCAAAGTTGAAAAAAAAGTACTCCACACTTCCTTATTTTAACTTGCCTTCAGCAACCTTCTTCCTTGTTGTTTAACAATAAAGAAATCCCCAAAATGGCACAGATCTTCAACAAGGAATAACAAGCTATGACGAAAGAGAACTTCTCTTAGCTTAATAAAGATTAATAGTCCTTAAAAGTGATTAAGAAATAAAAAGCACAACTTAATGTCCATTTGAAAAATAAATTCCAAAATGGCTGCTTTTTTAAACAGCATAGTGATTGCAGCCTTGGCCCCCATTCACTGGCTCACCAGCTTGCTCCAAAGCACACCTGAAGCTGCGTGCTTATGGAGGATCTTGTGGGATGATTCTAGGGTTCTCCCTAACCCAGGAGAATAATATAAACTAAAGGAATGCCAGTTCCTTTTGGTGGTAAGTTGAAAAAGTGACAGTCAGAGAAAAACCCTTCAGGGAGCCCCAGGGATCTCTCCTTGGGCATGTCGTCAGTTGGCCATCTTCACCAGAGGCCAAGAAACATCCTGTTCTTTTGGAATATTTTCCCACTCATTCTTACAGAACTTTTCTAGTTTAGAAATATTCCTAGGTGTCCTTGCATATATTATATGTTTGAGATCACCCTACAGTTTCTCAATAATATCCAAGTTAGAGGACTGAGAAGATTATTTCCAACCTTTTATCTATTTTTCCTGCAAGCACTTAATGGTTATTCCAGAGTGTTGTCTTACTGAATTATCCAGCTACTTTAAAGCTTCAATATCTTCCATTATATAAGAATATTTCTGAGCCAGAAAAAATCTTCAAGGAAGAATAGGAAAACACTCCATGAAACTTGCTCAATTTTTTCCATACAACTGCATTTGTTTATTGTAAAATAGTCTGCCTATCAAAGATTCACACACTATGTTAAATCATAAATTATGGTTTATCAACTGCAGTGGCTAGGTTTATTGCAGGCAAAAAATGAAGCGAAACATTCAACCAATACTTTTCTGTGTTAGTAAATTATTTGTCTTTATATTGCATACATACACCATATTAGCATAAACATATATACACATATAGATCCTGCAAACAGTTGATTAAAAGATCTAAGAAAGATTTTTTAAAAAAAACAACATCCCAGGAAAAAAAATCACATGTTTATTTCTAGTATTAAATTGTATGGTTCGTTTCCTAGGATAATGTGTTGATCCAATTTTATAAAATATGATTAAAGCCTGATATATTGACTGTCCTAGGTTATTCCAAATTCTGTCTTTATAGTGTGTATGTGAACATATAACAAGACTTTCGAATATGAAGCTTCAAACTACAAATTTTTTTTAAAGCAATAAAACAATCTGAAAACAGTCCAAAAAAGTTATTAAAAATCATGTTCTAAAAATCATTAAAAGTTATATCAGTCTGTTGTATTGAGGTTAATCAATTGTAACTTGTAAGGAGAAAAATCAGCCTTTTCAGTCCAATCGAATCCAAGAAACAGTGGTTATAATTCTGAAATAAAATCCAAATCAGGTGCTTTGTTTTTGAATATGTAACTTATTTCCAAACAACATTTAGCATATAAAATGAGATTAAATATCCATGGTTTGGTCTCTCATGCGCTTTGAAAATTAATTAACATTACTGTTGTTAAAAAATTGCATGCAATATATATTTTAACTTGCAAAAATCCTAAATGAAGTGAAATAAATGCACTTCTATGTGCTATGTGGAATTTTTAAATTGAAACTATTAAAAAAGGAGAAAAGTAATAGCATTGATAAGAATTAAGTGTTCCAGTAGAATTAAATATTCCAATATTCCAATAAAATATTGCATTGAAAGTCATCCGTGTTTTCTTTTCTTCTCACAGATAATCCTGAAATAGTGAACAGGAATGGCATGGAATGTCAAGAGGCCTTGTTGAGAACAGCAAAGCATTGTTACTGTACATACAACCCTGTCTCTTCCTTAACAGAATTGCCACAAACTGCATGCTGAGTAAAGAGACAAGTTTACTTTTGTCCACACTTAAGAGCTAGTGCTGCTATATCGTATATGAATATTAAGATGGTATGCTTAGTATATTAAAAACTAATCTAGTTAACTACCTGATGCCAGCTGTGATGGTTCAAGACATAAAAGGGTAATATTTTACTTTTAAAAGTTTTATATAACACTGTTTACTTCTTAGGAATATTGTCTTACCACCATAAAATAGTGAATGTAAGTAGTCCCATTCATGTATCGCAGGGTTCACAGTTTTATGACTCTTTCAATGTTAGCAATAACTGATTTACATTGGCCACTAAATCCAGGATCTAACTACATGAATAGTTTCCCATGAGAGCTGTTGCTTTGGTTGCATGTTTCTTAAACTGACCTCCCTGCACCCCAGTTTACACAGAGAAATTCTTTTGAAACTGGACTTTCAAAAGTACTTTGTAATGCTGCAAAGGAGAATCTGGTCCCAGTGATGTAGGTCAAGGAAATTTAAAAACAAGATACTTTGGGATATCAGTGCTACTAGTTGCACTGTGATGATTGTTTGGTGGCAAAATAAGTGATGCAGTTCCAGAGTAGTTTTCCTAGCTTGGTTTCCTTCGGATAAGTAGGATTTTTCCTTCCAGCATATGCAACCAGCATAGCCAATGGTCATGTTGTGGGTAGGTGGGTGGTTGGGGAATCCGGGGAGTCATAAGAAACCTAGGTTGAGGCACAGTCAATTGGATGAAGGTGAAACAGAAGATCTAAACCAGAGATGTCAAACTTGTGGTGTCACGTCGTCACGTGACGTATCGTGACTTTTCCCCCCTTTGCTAAACTGGGGATGGGCATAGCCAGCGCATGACCCATCCAGCCCGTGGCCCGTGAGTTTGACACCCCTGATCTAAAGCAAAGGTGGCAAACTATGGCCCCTTTATGACTTGTGGATGTCAACTCCCAGAATTCCTGAATCAGCATGGCTAGCTCAGGAATTCTGAGAGTTGAAGTCCATAAACCATAAAAGGGCCATAGTTCCTCACCCCTGATCTAAGGTAAAGCACAAATTGCAGCAATGCACACAAGCTGCTTTGGGATATGTATGGAGAAGTTATATGGAATCACCACATTCTAGAATTAAATCAAACATTTGCACAGTATGATTTTCATACCCCTAACAAAAGTCTTGACTATGTTATTTTACAAAGAGAGAATATTTTTTAAAGAAGTCTTTGCAGAAGTGCCTAAATTTTGTCACATAAAACTTGAAACTTAAGTGACACTGCAGTCTATAATTGAATCTATGCCAAGTGATTCAGCTTTCAGATTTGCAATCAGGTTACCAAAAATCATTTGTTATAAAATAACTTCTTCCCAGTTAAATAAATGGGGCTACAGATTATATAAGATTATATGAAATTCTATTTCAACTCAAAACTCAGTGCAGTCACTGTAAAAGCTAATAAGTGACTTTAATATAGACAATTTGGAAAATATAGAAAAGGATATAAAAAGAGATTCATTTTAATTCATTGTTACTACTGCCATATTTTTAAAATAAAATTTAAAAAGATTACAACAAAGAAAAAGAAACTAGTTCTTTTAATTGTTTATTTAAAAGCTTACTTTATGTCACAGAAATGCAAAGTTATGTTTAATACAGCTGTATTAAATACAGAATGTATTATATACAGCTGTATACAATCATATACAGCACACATATGGGCAAAACATATTTTAATATTTACTTTTTCAAAACTACATTGATTTTCAAAACAGTTATACACAAATTTGTTTGTTTGGAAGGTTGTACCAAATACATTACATTTAATGTTTTGTATATTGCATATATGTCACATAAATATATAGTTTTAAAATTAATGTTTCTAAACAAAAATTTGTCTAAAAATATGCATAATTATTGGAAACATTTTCCCTTATGAAAATTATAAATGATTGCAGTATTTTAACTTAGGCTTTTCAGATTGATATGGGTTTGGCAGCATTGCCTATTCTAAGAGACAGATCTACTAATTTATTTTTAATAACTTTATTTTTCAGTATTAATTTTGTGTTCAAATGTCTAATGTTGTTTATATTAACCATAGTTTAATCATTTAAAGAGGAACACATACCGTACACCCAAAAATCTTATAGAAAACATGTTGTAATCTTGCATTTATTTTCATCTCAACTGTGAGAAAAATGTATGCAACTTTTGTTTTTACTTATAAATTTGTCATTATAACTTGTTTGTTGACTTGGCTGTTTACTTAACCTCTGTGCTAATTAATAATTTTTTTAATGGTCCATTTAAATATTTGGTAGATTATTCAATAATACGAAATGGCAAATTATGTATGCTTAAAATATTTAAACTGTAGAAAAAATATATGAACATAATACATTTAAACAATTATTTTCTTAGAATCACTCTGATATTATTTACTCTATTGAGAAACATACTTTTAAGACATTTGTTAATTTTCTTTCTGGATAAAGACTGAACAAAAGAAAATGTATTTTTAAAAAATCAGAGAGATCCCCTCTGTTGGGTATAAGTTTGTTCTGTTCCTACATTAACCAATATATTAAATATTAGATTATTTCTTCCTGATAAAGATCAAGTTGATCTCCTTGGGGAAATGTTGGAATACGTGCTTTAGGTAGTTTTAAAGTATGTGTCACAGAGAATATACAAATAGTAAAAATGACATTGAGTATGATTGATACCTATACAGTCCACTTTTGAATTGAGCGCTTAAATTGTCCCTCACCTACCCTGTTACAGAGTTTTGAGGAAATATTGCTCCATTTGTCTCTGGCATATTATGGTCAATAATTCCATTTTTATTCTGCTCTGATTCCACCTTCATGAACAGGTTGTTTTCTTTTTTTTAATAAGCATATTAAAAAAAAGCATATTCCTCTGCTTTGAAGAGGACAATATTACTTGATTTCAGTCCTATCTAGGTTATTTAACCTTCAAGCATTTTCCTGGAAGGACTGTACTTACTTTGACAAGTTTCTTAATTTCACCAGTTTCTAAATTTTGACATTTAAACCAAACCAAATCAAACTTCATTCCAACATAATCTTTATATGAGATCACAAAACAAGTTCTGACCCTGTCCTATATTTGTATGTATTTGTGGGTATACACATATGTACATATACATGTGTATATGCTAAACTATGAATGTGTATGTCAAATGTAATGTCCACTTGCAAAAGTAACTTATTTCTATTAGTTTCAGCAAAACTATCTATGACAACAGAAATTATGAAAGTATAGACTTGCCCCATATGTATAGCTGTTTCCAAAGAAACAATTACTAGTCTGAGCTCTATTCTGCTCATATTCACCATAATTTATTTAATCCCTGTGCTTCTTGCTTTGGGTCTGTATTAAATAACAGCCTAATAATGAAATGTTAAGGGCATAGTTTTATTTATTAAGGATTAAATTTGTAGAATGTATTGATTTGGGGACGGTATAAAACTTTTTTGGGTATAAATGTTATTTGCCAAAATTTCAGTTATATTTTTAAAAAGAATGCATAATGATAGAAAATGGAGGGCATGTTGTTGTATATGTGTGTGTGTGTGTGTGTGTGTGTGTGTGTGTGTGTGTGTACAGTTAATATCTCTGGTTTCTTTCCGTGTAATTATAAACATATCCCTAAAAGGGTAGTAGCGACGTTTCGACAAAATCACATTCGTCATCTTCTGGCTAAAGTTCTCGGATTGGTGCTTATGGGCAAACTGTGTGAACGTAACTGACGTTTTTCTATGAAAAGAGGCAAAGGTGCATTCTGATTGGTCAACAGTGCCATTGTATTCTGATTGGCTGATGACGGCACTGTTGACCAATCAGAATGCACCTTTGCCTCTTTTCATAGAAAAACATCAGTTACGTTCACACAGTTTGCCCATAAGCACCAATCCGAAAACTTTAGCCAGAAGATGCCGAATGTGATTTCGTCGAAACGTCGCTACTACCCTTTTAGGGATATGTTTACAATTACACGGGAAGAAGCCCGAGATATTAACTGTACACACATATATACCCATGAAAACTTACATAAACAAATATATATATATTTGCATATATATATATATGCACACTAAACTAGAAATGGGAGCATAATTTCATATTATTTGAGATATGCCTATACTTTTTGTAAGGTCTTCACCAAAGTATCTTAATCTGTCTACTCTATACAAAATTATTTACACTGCTAACAGTTAAATAAATCCCTCTCATTGATTCATGTCATTAACTATTTAGTAACATACATACCCATTTATAAGTGTGTTGAGGTATAATTTAATTACCTATGTACAACCATGAAAATAAAAAAAAGCCTTTTAAAATCATTCCAGTATATCAGTGTTCTCTATGAGACAGAGAAGCAAAATGCTTGAATGGAAAAATGCATCTTTTTTTGTTTGTTAAACATATAAACAGAAGGAAATTTAATTTGCTTTCAAAAAATAGTGCCAGATATACTTCGCATTTTCAGTTCACAGTGGAGCAACACCATATAGTATCAAACTTCCGTAGGACAACACGTTGTTCACTCAGTTTTGTTGCTTGATACCAGTTATCTCAAAGTACTTTAAAGTTGATGATGCTCTTTGAAAGGAAAAAAAGCACTGAAACTGTCAGAGGTGATCATTTCAAAAATCATGGACATTGTTTGGTTCAATGTTCAATGCAGGGGTGTCAAACTCAAGGCCCATTGGCCGGATCTGGCCTGTGGGGTGCTTAGATCTGGCCCACAGGGGCACCCTGGGAACAGCAAAGAACCAGCCCGCGGTGCCCCTGCCAGCAAACACAGACCTTGGGAGGACTGAGCACGGTCCTCTCAAGCTCTGTTTTTGCTGGCAGAGAGTTGCAGGAGGCCGTCACAGCCGAAAATGGAGCTCGGGAGCCTGTTTTTGCTGGCAGAGCGCTCGGGTCATCACAGGCGCCCCCAACACGAGTGACATCGAGCTGGCCATGCCCATCCTGGCCACGCTCATCCTAGCCCCCCAAGATCAAACACAAGCCTGATGCAGCCCTCAATAAAATCAAGTTTGACACCCCTGGTTCAATGAGTTGTGCCCAACGTCTACTGCATATCTATCACAGTCCTGAAATTTTAATTAGTCTTCACTTTGGTCAAGATGGATGCATTGTCCTCTGCTGTCTTGTTGGAGCACTATAAAAATATTTGATTAATATATGTATACTTGGGTGTGAGGGGAAGGAACAACCCACTGGAATCTGGATTTTTTCATTGTTCGCTCTACAGGGAATCTCAGACAGTGTTCAACGTAACCTGAAGAAATGGCCTTGCAAAAAGCATGAATTCTATAAGCCCTTTCTCCAGTCTGACCATTCAGATACATCCTTCCAGTTGTCTAATTCTGTACGAGTATATATATATATGTATGTATGTATGTATATGTATATATTCATATATTTTATGTTTACAAGTGTGACTGAAACATGGCAAAACAGTCTAGCGGTAGGTTGGCAAAAGAATGGGATATGTTTGTATACTCTCTCCCTATTTATTCAATCGATATGCTAAATATATATGGAGGGAGATTCTATGGAAAAAATGATTGTTTTTAACAAATAGTGTATTTAAACAGTATTTTGATAGTTGAAAATGCTAAAGATCTGGAGCAGGGGTGAAATGCTACCAGTTCGCTCCAGTTCGGGGAAACTGGTAGTGATAAAAACTACCGGTTCAAGTGAACCGGTAGTTTAAAAAAACCTACAAGTTCGGGCAAACTGGTAGTTAAAAAAAGCTGTGATCAGCTGTGCCGCGCAGTTTAGCTTTGTTATAGGAAATGCTGCTTTCTAGCGAAGCTAAATTGCGCAGCACAACTGATTCCCCCCCCTCGCTGTTCTACTTACCCAAGCCTCCTTTTGGTGCTTGCATTCGCGCGGTGCGCATTTGGTGCACACCGCACATGCATGCACACGCAGGCCAAGATTATATTAGCCACAAAGAAATCATTAGATTTACAGAATTGGAAGTCATTATTGGGACTTCCAGGGCATGGCATTTTGATGTGGTCACAGCATAAGAAGTCATAATCTGGTTTTTTTTCCATGGTTGGGCTATTGCCATGGCTGCATCTCACCTATCCATGCTTCATGAGCTGGCAGCAGACATTAGCAGGGGGAGAAGGAAGGAAGGAAGGATTGGAATGTGAATGTGAAGAAAGGGGAGGATGGAAGCCCAGCTGAGCCATCAAGAAGCTCCAGCCAGCCAAGGTCATTAAAGATATGCAGGGCTGGGAACCGAGCACTTGTTTCCTGAACAATATTCAAGCACCTGATTGGACATTTGCAGATAAGCAGGGAATGCTGGGTGAACATTCCTTTGTGGTATTTGCATGTGAAAACCTCTGATTCAGCTTAATGTCATCTGTCATCTGTCCCCACTCAGTCATCTAACAGAGACAGCTGTTTGTTTTGGATTTTGTTTACAATAAGGAAGAGATTTTTGACCATAAGAGCTATTAAGCATCCTATCTTCTGGAACGGGTTTCCAACCTTGGCCACTTTAAGACTTGTGGACTTCAACTCCCAGAGTTCCTCAGCCAGCAACATGATGAATAGCTTCTGCCTTTCAACAGTTAAAATAGTCAAGAAATAAATGTACTTTGTAGGGTTGCAATAAAGGCCTTGGAAAAGATATTCAGATACCATAATTTGTCTATACCTACAAAGAAAAGTGGTGCAGGCATTGTTTTTTCCTTTTTCTACGGAAGCAAAAGTTGAAGAAGCAGGATTTTAAAAATGATGCTTTTGTGTAGTTTGGTGCTTGAGAATAGCCTAAGAATAGCCAAGATAGCCAAAATAAAGAAAGAAATGGATTGTAGAACTAATCAATCTAATGTTGAAATATGATGACCAGACATATTTTGGCACAGTATGCAAAGCTCTATTTCTCTTGAAAAGTCTCCAGGGTTGGGAAGAAAAAATGAACAGCAACAATCAATGAATGAATGAATTGAATGAATGAACAGCAGACTTGAATGGTTGGAGGACTTGATAAGCTAAATTGGAACCGATCACTTTGGAGGTCTATGCAGTTAGAATTGACACTGGCTTGATGGCATGTAATCAGTCCATCAATCCTATCACATTGTGATTTTATTGTGCTTTTTTACAACAATAGAAAACTCTGCATTTAAACATTAATCTTCTGGATTTATAGTGGTAGACTGCCACCGGTTCAGATCAGTTCTAGAGAACCGGTAGTTCCGACGATCAGCTGGCTATGCCCCCACACCCCCGCCCTATCCTATCATATATTTCCTTCTTTCTGGCTCAGCTGATTCTCGTGGCACAGCTGATTTCCGCACCTCCGCTGTTCTACTTACCAGGGCTGCCGTAGAAGGTAAGCAGTTGAGCTTCAAATTGCTGTATTTTGAACGTGCGCTCACAGAACTGGTTGTTAAATCAGTTGCAACCCAACGCTGGACTCATACCACTACATTCATCAGTATGATTGCAAGAGAATCCAGAGATCATAAAGAGATAGATGAATGAGAGGTGATCCTGTACAGTAAATGACTGAACTGTTCAGTAAGGTATTTCTTATACACCTTATATATAAAGCAGCATTCTTTCCCCTTAATGACTTCTTAAATACAGGTAGTCTTTGACTTACGACCACAATTGAGCCCAAAATTTCTGTTGCTGCGACATTTATTTTGCCACATTTTACAAACTTTCTTGCCACATTTGTTAAGTGAATCACTGAAGTTGATAAGTTAATAACCCAGTTGTTAAGTGAATCTGGCTCCCCTATTGACTTTGCTTGTCAGAAAGTTGCAAGCTTGGGATACAGCAAGGGTCATAAATATGAACCAGTTGCCAAGCATCTGAAATTTTGATCACATGATTATGGGGATGCTGCAAAGGTCGTAACAGAAAAACTCATAGGTCACTTTTTTCAGTGTCAGTGTAACTTTGAACAGTCAAAATTGTTCCCATCTATTCGCCCCCATCTATTCTCTGCCTCCCAAGTCCTAGCTGATTGGGAGGAAATGGGGATTTTGCAGTAACCTTCCCCTGGATTGGGGAGGGAATGGAAATTTTACAGTATCCTTCCCCTGCCACGCCCATCATGCCACGCCCACCAAGCCATGCCACACCCACAGAACCGGTAGTAAAAAAATTTGAAACCCACCACTGTTGCTAACCTATGAGAGCACTTATTCTACAACAGCTATATTAGCTCAAGAGGTTTTGATGAAGGGCTTTGTCAAAATCTTTCTGAAAATTAAAGTTTGCGATGTCTTGGTTGGCACCCTCTAAAAGTGAGGAAGAACTTACCATGCAGAATCCATGTTCCTGTTCAGCAGTGCTCATTCTTCTACATGTTTGCTTGTTTTTCTTCTTTTCAATAGCACTTTTAACCATTTTCCATGAACTGTTGTGAAATTAACTGATTTACAGCTTTTCTTCTATCATTCCTTGATCTCTTTTCAAAATTGAGGTGAAAATAGCTATTTTCTAACTTTCACAAACAGGAGCTAATGCTAAAGATAGGTTGTGTGTTTGTTCCTATGAGAAAATCAGCAATTTCATATATAACTTGGTTAAGAATTTTTGAGTACATTATTTTAACCCAGATATTTTATTTTTCTAGTTTAATATGTCTTTCATGTCTCATTACTTCTATTTGTCTTCTGATCCTTTTTCAAAATCTACTTCAAGTCTAGTCATCCCCCAGGGCAGGGGTCAGCAACCTGTGGCTCTGGAGCCACATGTGGCTCTTTCACCCCTCTGCTGCGGCTCCCTGTCACTCAAAATATGCGCCACAAACGCCAACGTGCAGCACTCGCTGGCATGCGATTTATTGTGCTTTTTAAACCCCCGGTAGGCCAACCATGGATTAAATCCAAGAAAAGAATTAAACAGAAGATATGCTAGTTTTTTGGCCGCTCAAGAAACAGTCAGGCACGGGAAGGGTTTTGTGGCTCCCGGTGTTTTCTTTTCTATGGGAAACAGGTCCAAATGGCTCTTTGAGTGACTCCCTGCCTCAGGGAGTCGGAACATCAGCCTCTCCCATTCCCGAGCGAGAGCAAAGCGTGACATTTTAATAACCAGGAACACGGAGAGAATCCCAAAAGACTCTTTTATTGTCCCGCTCCCGCGTGTCCAGCAGGAGCAGCCAGCAGCGACCCGCCGTCGTCGCCTCTCGCCGGCTTCATTGGCCTTGCTTCGGTTACATGCCCATGAGGGGTGGGGGTGGGGGGAATGCCCTTCTCGACAGGAGGCCTTCGAAACGACGGGCCTCGAAACTTGCCCTGGCCTACAGGGGAAGAAAAAGGCGGGTCTCTGTTTCCTAGGCTACAAGGAGAAAGAGCGGCGGAGAAGGGCGGAGGGGCGGGTGGGGAGAGAGAGAGAGAGAGAGGGGGAGAGAAAAGAAAGGAAGGAAGGAAGAAGGGGAGCGTGTCGCTCAACTTCTCCGGCAGCGCCCATTGGCGGAGACGACTCTGTTGCAACCACGTGACGGAACGCCCAGCTTCGATCCGATTGGTAGTTCCCTCGGTTACGGGCTATGAGGGGGCGGGAAGTTCTGCCTCCTGGCAGCGCCAGCAGCAGTAGTGCCGCCGCCGCCGCCGCCGCGTTCGCTGTGGTCCCTTGAAGGCGGCTCCGGTCATCGGCGAGCATCGCCTGGAGCCAACTGCGGTCGAAGCGCTCCCTTTTTCCCCCCCTCTTTTGATTCCCTTCCGCCCTTGGATTCCCTCGTCGTTTTAAAGCCATGGCGGCGGCGGAAGATGCTGCTGTGGCGGCGGCGGCGGCGGCGGTGGTGGCGGCGGCGGCAGCCGGGTGACGCCCGAGGCGGCGGATGAGCGGCGGCCGACCGAGTTCTGGCGTGGGAAGAGGATGCGGGAGTACAAGGTGGTGGTGCTGGGCTCGGGCGGGGTGGGCAAATCGGCGCTCACCGTGCAGTTCGTGACGGGCACTTTCATCGAGAAGTACGACCCCACCATCGAAGACTTCTACCGCAAGGAGATCGAGGTGGACGCCTCGCCGTCGGTGCTGGAGATCCTCGACACAGCCGGCACCGAGCAGTTCGCCTCCATGCGGGATCTGTACATCAAGAACGGGCAGGGCTTCATCTTAGTCTACAGCCTGGTCAACCAGCAGAGCTTCCAGGACATCCGCCCCATGAGAGACCAGATCATCCGCGTCAAGAGGTGATGGGGGTGGGGGTGGGGGGCGTGGGTGGGTGGAGGGAAAGGATGGGATGGGAGAGACACCCCCCCCTTCCCCGCCTTTAACCCAGAGAGAGAGAGATCCCTGCTTCTTTCCCTCTTATTACTCCACCCAAAATCCCGCCCCCCTCCTTCCTTTGGGATCCTGGTGGCTGGTGGTTTCCCAGAAGGCTTGCTTGCTTTGCAGAAAGTGTGGACCCATCATCCTTCCTTCCTCCTGATGGGGCTGCAACTCCCATCTGCTTTTCCCCTGTATGAATCTCAATCTCTCTCTCTCTCTCTCTCTCTCTCTCTCTCACACACACACACACACACACACACACACATACACACACGTCAGTTTACCAGAAACCTTGCTTGCTTTGCAGAAAGTGTGGACCCATCATCCTTCCCTGCTCCTGATGGGGCTGCAACTCCCATCTGCTTTTCCCCTGTATGAATATCACACACAGGCGCACACACACACACATACTCACACACATACAGAGCTCCGTTTCCCAGAAGCCTTGTCTGCTTGGCAGAAAGCGTGGACCCATCATCCTTCCCTCCTCCTGATAGGGCTCAGTTTCTGTAACTCCCATCTGCTTTTCCCCTGTATGAATATTACACACACACACACACACACGCAGCTCAGTTTCCCAGAAGCCTTGTTTGCTTTGCAGAAAGTGTGGACCCATCATCGTCCTTCCCTGCTCCTGATAGGGCTTGTTTCTGCAACTCCCATCTGCTTTTCCCCTGTATGAATATCACACACAGGCACACACACACACATACTCACACACACACAGAGCTCCGTTTCCCAGAAGCCTTGTCTGCTTTGCAGAAAGCGTGGACCCATCATCCTTCCCTCCTCCTGATAGGGCTCAGTTTCTGTAACTCCCATCTGCTTTTCCCCTATATGAATTACACACACACACACACACACACACACACACACACATATTTGCAGTTCAGTTGCTCTGTGGAATAGTTCCTCTTATTCCTCCATACATCAAAATGTTCTGCCTGGGCAAATGCCTCTGTGATGTAAGCCCCATTGATTCAGCCTCGTTCTGACTCATGCTTGCTTTCATCCATCCATCTCTGCCTGCAGCTCTTCTTTGAATGCTGCAGAGAGACTGGCCAATAGCCTCTTGCAGAATTCTGCACCTCGGAATCGCTATTGTCTAATCCATATCTGTGTTACCCAAATGTGCTGCCATTCACATTGAGTAAATCGATCTTGTCATTCTTTTTTATCTTATGGTTATTCATCCATGGAGCGCCTTGCATACAGCTCTCTCTGTCCTCTCTGCCCTTGTGTATATTTAATTCTTTTTCCACACACACAGAGCTTTCGGTTCCTCCTTCCATCTACTTCCGGTGCTCTGTATGGTATCTCCATCAGCCTACACAACCTCTGCAACATGCCCCTAAGAGTGCTGTGTGTGTGTGTGTATATATATATATCTTTGTGTATTTATATTTTATTACATTACATTCCTCCCCACATGTTGTTTCTCACACCTCCTTCAGGTTGTTTTAATGTATGAATTTTAAACAATCTGAATTTTTCTGCTCCATAGATCTTGACATCTGTACCACACTCCGTTCCTGTGTTTGTCATGTGTTCACACTGATATGTGCATACATGAATGATTTTATCTTCACATTAAACCAGTAGTTTTGGATTTCTCACTTTCTACAGCTGAATAGAATTTTAAAAGTTGTAAAAATGAATTAAGCGTCAGAACTACTGTTAATTTCGGAACAAATGATTTAATGGGCTACTGGAACCCTCAACGTATTGAACCTGAAATTATGGTCATAAATCGTGGTTGTTTAGCAGGTCATTCATTACATGACTGGAGCTGATTTTATGACATTTTTTTGTGGTAGTCATTAAGTGGATGCTGTATTAAGAAAATCCATTTTACTCAATGTGTGTTTTTTGCTGAAAATTGGCAAAAAAAGAAACAATTACAGCCATATGACTGCAATTCATTGCAAACAACTTTAAATGTGAGCCAGTTGCCAAGCATCCAAAAAGCTATTACATGACTGTGTGTGGCCATGATAACTTTGAAATCGTATTATAAGTAGCTTTTGTTCAATGTAACTTTGAAGCAACCAGTGATAAGTTGAGACTATATATAATTCTGAACAAATGTCTGTCCAGTCTCTTCTTGAAAATGCCAGTAATGGAACACCAACAAATTCTGGAGGTAATCCATGGAACGGCTTACTTCCAGAAATTGTGGATGTTCCATCACTGAGTTTTTCAAGAAGAGACTAGACAGCCATTTGCTCAGAATGATATAAGGCAGTGATGGCTAACCTTTTCCGGACCGAGTACCCAAAGTGCACACGTGCGCACACAAATGTGCGTGCGCATGCCCAAACCCCCAAAATGCAATGCATGTGCAACTTCCACACATGTACCCTGCCCCCCACATGCGCCCCAGCGCATGCGCGGCAGAGACCCAAACACCAGCTGGCCGGCGGGAGGCGTGCACGCATGCGTAACAGAGCTGACCTGGGGCGACGGCTCGCATGCCATCAGAGAGGGTGCTGCATGCCACCTCTGGCACGCAAAGTTTCTTCCAACCCTATTCTATGTTCCATGTTCTGTATATAAAGGGTTTGTCTGGCAGAGTACTGTATTTCAAGTAACAGAATCTTTTCAAAATACACCAGTTTTGATTTATGCTTTCTATTGGATGTACCTGTGAGCATAATTTCGCTTTACTAATGTTTCTAGATTAATAAAGTTGTGTCAAAGCTCATCTGGAACTTGCAGCCTGAACTGTGATACTAATCAGCCCATTTTTAGAAGTTTTTTTTTTTTTAAAATCAAAGTTTTATACAACATGGTCATTGGCTTTTTAAAGACTGCTTTCAAAAAACAGGAAAGGTACTTTTTGAAAGATAATGAAAATAGTTTCCTAAAGTATAAAGTCAGAAACTAAAAGCAATAGAGAAATGGGAGACTTTTCTAATTCATTTTAGGAGATACAGCTTTTCTCAAAGGTGCTTTTTCAAAAGGAAGTGGACTGTTTTTTCCTTGAGGAAGATGTTTAGCTTCTGATCCAAGAAGCTTCATTGGTTCTGGCAGGATGGCGGAGGCGATGGAAGGAATAGTTCTGACAGGATGGGGTGGTGGTAGAAGGATGATATTTCTTTGCAGTCATCTGGTCGTTAGTAAATTAACCAATGAAGTTTCTTGGATGAGAAGCAAAATGTCTTCCTCAAAGAAAAAACAGTCCAGTTGCCTTTTGAAAAAGCACCTTTGAGACAACTCTGGCCTGGATGACTGAGAGTCTCCACAGACAAAGTACAAGCTAGTTCATCGAAAACCCACTATATAACCTGACTTTATAACTTATACTATAAAGATAAGAACCAAGGTTAAATTCTGTATAAAAAGATAGGGAAGACCCTACATTGCATAATTTCAATTTTTATCTCTAAGGAATACGAAACTGGTAATGTAGTCTCACTTATCCAACCTTATGTATCTTAGAACAGGGGTCCCCAACCTGTGGGCTGCGGCCCATTATCGAGCCATGGCGTATTTCTAACCGGGCCGCAGGCTGGCACATGCATGTAGCCTGATTCACATGGGCAGATGCCAGCGTTCACAGCCCCACTCACGGAAGTGACGGGTGCCGTCACTCACAAGCCAACTCCCAGAAGCAGTGGGCGCCGGCGCTCACTGCTTCACCCGTGCACCATCACTCACACAAATGAAGCTTTGCGCGCACCTACCTCTCGCACAAAACCATCCTGTCTTCCCGCCTCCCTGCACCGGGCCGCAAACCCGGAAAGGTTCAGGAACACTGTCCTAGAATGCTAAAGCAGAATTTCCCCTGGCTAGTATTTGAATAGGGGACCATTAGGAAATCCCAGCGTTACAAAATAGATTGCATTTTCTTAAAGAAGCCCAGACGACAGAGGCAACGTACTCCCATATTTTTGCAAAGAGAATTGCATCTATCCATTAAATGACAAGGAATTCAAATGGTTGTTCAGAAGAACATGGTGAAAATGCTGATAATTCATGTAATTGTAAAATGCTTACAGACAAGGATCAGTTGAACAACTGAATAACTTTACTTGTTATACAGCGGTACCTTGGTATTAAACTGTTTTGAATCTCATCGAATTTGGTACTCAGTGCATTTTGATGCGAAAATTTTCCCGATACTCATCATTTGTCTGGTACTCAACACACAAGCTAGAACTTGTCGGTGTCGGCTTCTTTGTGACTCACTATCTTACTCCTTATGGAAAAAACTTGTTTGGTACTCATCCGGCCTCCCAGAACCAATTAACGATGAATACCACTGTACTGTAAATGAAGAAAACCACAGTAAACACTGAGGCAGTGGCATTTGTATTCTCTGTTCGGAGTTGTTACTGCATCTTATTTAAGAAAACTTTGTAACTATAACACAGTATTATACTGAATTAGGGCATCCTGACATCAGTTACCATCACTGCTTGTTCTCTGAGTTGCAGCACCAGCTTTTGTGTGGATCCCCAAGTTTGGAAATGCTAAAAAAAAAATGTTTCTTTGCTCCTTCTCATACGGAAAGCAGAAAAATAAGATGCAGAGTGACAATTTAGTGTATAATACAGGATGTGCTTCTCATGCTCCCAGATTTTGATGTGGAAGCATTATTACAGGTAGACAAATAATCTGAGAAGAAACTCATGCCTTTGCTTATGGAGCTGCACATGTCTCAAATTCCCTGAACCTTTGTCTTCAAAGCAGTGATTTGGTTTAACACCACGAAAGAGAAAAGCCTGCAGTTTTATTTGCAGAATTCAGAATAACTGAGTTGGAAAGGACCTTGGAGGTCTTTCCCTGCTCAAGCAGGAGACTGTATACCATTTCGGGTAAAAGGCTGTCCAACCTCTTCTTGAAACTGTCCAGTAATGGAGCACCCACAACTTCTAAGGGCAAGCTGTTCCACAATTAAATCAGTTTTGCTGACCAACAGGAAATTTCTCCTTAATTCTAGTTGGATCTCTCTTTGTTAAGTTTCTGTCCGTCGTCTTGTCTTGCCCTCAGATGCTTTGGAGAATAGGTTGACCCTGTCCTATGACGGTCCCTCAAATATTGGAAGACTGCTATCATGTCACCTCTAGTACTTTTCTTTGTTAGACTAGATGGTATGTTCTCCTCTCCCTGTTTTACTTTCTCACAGATCTGTGAGCTTGTTTAGGCTCCCCCAAGGAGCTTCATGATTGAGTGGGTCTTAAATCAAAATTGGTTATCATAGTGTAAAGAGTTAAGGTTAAGAAAAAAATACTTGAGGGAAATATCCTAATTAACATGGACATTTGATCCTGCAGTTTTTATTTCTGGACTTCCCAAAATTTCTGTTTTTTCAAAATGTTATGCAATATGCATTTGAACATTTTTTTTCTAAATTGAGTTAAAACAGAATCAGAATTACTTAACCTTGAATTTTTATTATATACCACTGTGCTGCTTCATCTATGATAGATGGGATTAGACATATATTTTTCTCTCAACATGCATATGTTTAGCTGGGATATGCAAAAATCTTTAGGTTCTTGACAATCTAGAGTTAGCAGGGTATAATCAGTAACATAATGTGGGGGATACTGTAGGAGGAAGGCTGTATTAATCTGTGGTAGCAAAACATTAGGAAAAAAACACCCTAGCATTTTTTCCAACAGCATGTTTTATTAAAAGGCATAAGTTTTTGTGAGCTGCAGCCTTTTAATAACATTTGATAGGTGGAAAAGTTGCTGCCAGCCCCTCCTGGTCATGGGGAAGAATGCTACTAAAATGAAAAGGATTGACATTTTGTTTTTTCTAGTTTGGTTGACATATATGTAATCCAACATAGGACAGATAACAGCATCAGAAGTTTAGAGAGCAGCAAATATCGTTCCTTTCTGAGTAAGTTACACTGAGAAAGTGTATTTGACAAAAAATTCTGGTCAAAACTCTAAAACAATATACAGTATTAAGCTTGACCGTAAAGCAGGGGTCCTCGAGCCGCAGCCTACTACTGGGCCATGGCCTATTCAGAACCAGTCCGTGTGAATGGCGGGCCAGCTTGACCTGTGCGAGAAGCAGGCCACCACGTGTGCACAGCTCAACTTGTGCAAGTCAAGCTATGTGCACGTGTGTGCGCGCCAACCCACCAGTTGTGCAAGTTGAGCTGTGGCGCGTGCATGCGCTGGCCTGTAATTCATGCGACCCGATTCCCCTCTCCCTCCCAGGCGGTCCTCCAAGCCACAAAAGTGGGGGACCGCTTCCATAAAGGACTAATTCTAGATGGGAAAAATGCCCATAATCTTGACACGGTTGTTTTAATACCAGGAAATACTAATCAGCCAAAGGCATGAGTTACAAACAGACTTTCCCAAGTAGTTGGTAATGTCACTGAGGACTCATCTTGGTCAGTCTGATGTCTGATGTGGTAGCTGGGGCATTATCTACTTTGTCTCCCTGAAAATAAGCCCAGGTCTTATATTAATTTTTGCTCCAAAAGATGCATTAGGGCTTATTTTCTGGTTGGGTCTTATTTTGAGAGAAATATGGTACTAAATGCATCCATCTGGCTGACAATCTTAACTGGGGTTATTTTGGGGGTAGGGCTTATATTACAAGCATCCTGAAAAATCATGCTAGGACTTGTTTTCTGGTTGGGTCCTATTTTCGGAGAAACAGGGTAGTTATTTTATCCAAGATTTCTTTTGGCCTGTAGATTCTGAGGAAATGGGGAGTGTGCTCTCTGATTTGACCTGTGCTGCTTGTAGATCTGAGCCATGAATCTCCTGCTCCTGCATAGGGTGGTTAGAGGATGGCAATGAATGTAGGAGGCTGTAAGTGCCTCTTTTGCAGATAGGGCAATGCTAACCTTTTTTTAGCCAGCCAGAAGGAACTAGAGAGTGGATCCCATGTGCAAGAAGGAAGATGTGCAAGCTCTGGGCTCCTTTAACTTACTCAGAGGAGATGTAGGGTTTTTTTTTTTTTATTTGATTTATATGCCGCCCTTCTCCAGAGACTCAGGGCGGCTTACAGTGCATTAAGCAATAGCCTTCATACTTTTGTATATTTTATACAAAGTCAGCTTATTGCCCCCACAATCTGGGTCCTCATTTTACCTACCTTAGAAAGGATGGAAGGCTGAGTCAACCTTGAGCCTGGTGAGATTTGAACTTGCAGTAATTGCAGGTTTCTTGTCATACAATTAACAGTGGCCACCCGTTTGCTTTTGCTCACCCTGAAAAGCCACTGATTGGTAGAAACTATCAATGACAACAGTAGCTCCTCCCCCTACCTCCATCAAGGAAGCCAGACAGCTGCCAAATCATTATCACTTCATCTTCTTTAACATGTAACATGCCTCCTCTGTTCCACCAGCATGAAGATGGGAAACCCAAGAAATTCAAAATGAAGGGAAGGAAGGCAAACCCAGTTAGGTTGGTACAGGTCCTAGCTGAGCTATTTAGATCTAGCAAAAGGCCACAGGAACTCCCAACTGCTGGGCAACAAGAGTCTTTGGTAGTTTGGCACACCCAGACTGGAAAGATAGTGCCTAGAACTGAATTTTATTCTCCTTTCACTGAGATTCTCTAAGAAAGCAACCAAGTTCAGAGAGAGTCTGCAGATAAGATTCTAGAGAAGACAGAGTCTCAGACCAAGGAAATCTTGGGATGATTCCCGTTCTTCTCCCATTTTGTAATCTTTGGAACATTTTGGTTGCTATGCTTGAAGCAAAAGAAGAAGAAAGAATGGGTTTATTAGATATGGAGGGTCAATGCAGGAGGGAGGGAGTTAACATCCTGGTCTTCCTAATGTGGTGACGAACCCAAACCCAGACTAGTGGGCAGGAACAGAAACTGTGGTGTCCCAGAGATTCATCCAATGGTTCATTCAGGCTATGAAGAGCAAATTTTAGGGTAAGAACTTGAAGAGACTAGAAGTAGCCAGTAAAGATATTCTATAACTAACTGGACGCCCGTGCTTTGCTATGAAACTATGTGCTCGGGTTTGATAAATTGACACTTGCAGCCTGAAAGTTAATGTAGAATGTGTAACTCCTTAGCATCAGAGTGTGTTAATATAATGCAACTGGCAGTTGGAACAGAGGGGGAAGAGGAGTAGAATGTCCCAGCCTGCAGCATCCATTGGTATTCATCTGGCTAGTATCCTGTCAGTGTGTGAGAGAGTTGAGGGGTGTTTGGAAACTCAAACAGTATTTGCTGTGCGAGCAAGAAGGAGACAGGAAGGAGGCTGGCCATGGCTTAGCTCAACTGTTCCGTAGTAAAGCTGCTTGCTGCTGTGAAAGTGAAAGTGAAAGTGAAACTGAAACTCCTCTGCTTGTGTTTTGCATTTGGAACAGATTTGTTTTCAAGTGGGGAGGGGGAGTAGAACTCCTTAGCATCAGAGCGTGTTAATAATAATATAGGAAATATTAATGTTCTGATGGTCATTTCGAAAAACCCTTTCTTAGTGAGCACCTAGAAGCCAAGAGAAACATACGTGGCAAATTTCAAGTTTGGAGGCTTTACGATTCTGGAGATTTCGTGATTAATGTGTGAGTGGTTTTCACTTTTATATATATAGATAAGGTACGTGAAAATCAAATCTATTAGGGTCTAGGACAATTGAACATATCTACCTTAACACACCCACTTCATCTCGAGACCCCCACCGTAGCTCACCCAACACGGTCATTCTTACTCGATTGGCTCTGCATCAGCAATCCTCTCCCACCATTGATCCACCAGTGCTCTAACCCCACCCCTTCATCCTGGGTGTTTCACAGAGGGATACTTTTCCATGACCAATTGGCTGTGTGGGATATTTAAATGCACATTAAGTGAATTAGGTCTCCCCTTTGACTTTGCTTGTCAGAAGGTTGCACAAGATGATAACATGACCTTGGGACACAGCAACGGTCGTAAGTATGAACCCAGTTGCCAAGCGCCTGAATTTTGATCACATGACCATGGGGCGGCTACAAAGCTTGTAAGTGTGAAAAAGTCACAACAAGGTTTGCTTGCCCTTAAAGCTAAGTGATAATGGATGAGTTCATACATTACAATTAAAAAATGAACAAATTGTATTATACTGTTGCATGAACTATCTTCCATGGAATAAAGATGATTGTTGTATTTTAGATTGAACGACTGCATATACAGTATATCAAACATTACACTTGTTTATCCAAAAACATTTGCAAAAATTATAGATATTGGCAGTATTTTCTTCATTAGCTTATTCAAGCTTTTATACTAAGAGACATTATTTTGCTAGTTAGAACATTGAAACTGTTGATGATTGCAAAATTAGAATTCTAAAAAGATTCAGTGTTATTTCATAGAGTTCATGAAAATAATTGCAGTGATTCAATCTGGCGTCTGTCTACTTTTTATCATGCTGATAAGTACAATACTTAAGCAATGCTCATGTATGCAAAATGGCAATTGCAGTAGTACTTAGAGCTCTCTCTAAGTGGTTTACAGAGTTAGCCTATTGACCCCAACAATCTGGGTCCTCAGTTTAGTCACCTTGGAAGGGTGAGTCAACCTTGAGGTGATGAGAATCAAATTGCTGGCAGCCAGCACTCAGCAGAAGTAGCCTGCAGTATTGCATTCTAACCACTGTGCCACCACGGCTCAAACTAATATATTCTGTATGTGCCCTGGATTATGGATACTGAATTTCAGTATTTTGATGTCAGTATTGAAATGTGTAGGATAAGAAGAAAGATATTTTTGTTCCACTCAATCATATCCAATTCTCAGAGACTTATCTGGATAGGTCCGTCCAGTTTTCTTGGCAAGTTTTTCAGAAGTGGTTTGATGGTTATACTGAATGATTTGATTGTTTGGGTAACTTAGCTACTGAATGTATCATGTTTTTAATGTGATTTTATAGGTTTTTTTTAATTTGTATCTTCTTGGTTGTTGTTGTTTTTTTGCTGATTTTTAAAAATTATTGTAAACCACCCAAAGTCATGCATGTGAATAAATCTTCAGTTTTAGGGGCTGCAGAAAAACAGTTCTGAGGTTGAATACCTGCCTCTGGAGTAAAACCGGGGGGGGGGGGCTCCTGGGGGTTCAGCAGGGTTTAGGTGATCCTCTAGCCAAGGATCTCCGGGGTTCAGTGAACCCCCAAATGCCACCCCTGGCAGGCTACGCCCACCCCTTTCCCTCCCAGGAGTCTCCATGTGGCCCGTTCATCATTCCCGGTAAGTATAGGGACCATGCAGAGGGTCTGGGAGTGCAAAAAATGGCCCTCCTGGAAGGTCCTGAAGGCTGGAAATGGGCTCGTTTCCGACCTCCGGAGCCCGGGGGAAGCAGTTTTCGCTCTCCCGGAGGCTCGAGGTAAGCCTCCAGAGCCTGGGGAGGGCGAAAAATGCCCCCCACACACACACCATGGAGCAGGCAGCCCACCATGGCCACGCCCACCCAGCAATGGGGCAGCGAACCCGTTGCTAAAGGATCTGAAGCCCATCCCTGAGTAAAACTTTAATGACCTGTCCTCTACTTTGAAGTTTATTAAATGAAGCCTTTGTAGAAGACTGTGCTGAAGACCACCCTAATGGCTGAGAGCAGAGGCCATTTTGACTTGCTTTTATCTTTGCAAAGATGCCCAAAGACTTCAACCTTGTTTGTTTACCTCTAATTGCAGATATGAGAAGGTCCCTGTAATCTTGGTTGGAAATAAAGTGGACTTGGAGAGTGAGCGAGAAGTTTCATCCAGTGAAGGCAGAGCCCTGGCTGAAGAATGGGGTTGTCCTTTTATGGAGACGTCTGCTAAAAGCAAAACCATGGTGGATGAGCTCTTTGCAGAGATTGTCAGACAAATGAACTATGCCTCTCAACCAGATAAAGATGACCCATGCTGCTCTGCATGTAATATACAATAGCATTCCAAGGATGGGATTGGACCTAATTTGCTGTATTTGGGTAAGGTGACAGAATAGACTATTTCATTCTGTGATTTAAAATTGGTCAAAAATTCAAAGTGGAGTAGCACTGAACCTCCAAGTGAAAGATAAATATCGATCAGTTTAATTAAAAAAAAAGAAATTGAGCAGCTTTATTTTCCTGCAGCACATCTTCTGCATGTTCTACTCTCTGGCTTAGCCAACAGATTACAGGGTGAGCACAATCCGTGCACATTGGCTTGTCAGTTAACAGCTACTTGCTTTAAATTAAGAAAAGTTTTCGGTGAAAAGGAGCGCACCAGCAAAGACCTTTTGCACTCTGCCTATTCTGTACTGATAAGTAAAGATTTAACAAAAGGTATCTACTTACTGAATTTCAGGACTTTTATCACTTGTGGCCAAATCAGTCAAATATGCTAATTTTATTTTTGACGCAAGTGTTGATCAATTTATTGGCAAACTAATCTACGGTTCTGTTATTTCCTTTCCATTCATTATTTTCTGTGATCCCATGATGCAAAAAGGAAAATGCTCCATCAGTACTTGAACGGAAAGAGAGAAGCTCTGGAAAAAAAAAACCCAACAGCTTGTAAAGAGAACACTGAAACATTAAAATATGCTAAATATTCTTCATTGTTGCTCAGAAAATGGTGGATTGCTTCAGCTGCTGTTCAGTCAAGATACCAAACCAGCCCTTGCTTTACAGAGCAGGAAATGCATTAATCTCTTTACTGATCCAGGAAGAAGCAACCATGACATGATGGGGTAAAAAGAATTGTTTGGCCTTACTAATGAGGAACATTGCTAGCACATTAACAAGTACCACCTTGTAAGGAAAATGAAGCCATGTTGTATTCAGACGTTCCTTTTTGCAGAAACCTCACGGAGGCTGTAAAAGCATCCTATATTTTTTAGTTTAAGGATACCAGTTTATTTTTTTGCCTTTTAAGGGCTGTGTCTTGGATGTGATATACTAATTGAGCTATGGAATTTAATTTTGCCACTTTATTATATCTTTACTGTTGGCGATTCTGGTTAACTGTGTAGAATTACTTTGTCTCAGAAGGTGAATACAAAATATTTTAATTCCATGTGGGAATGAGAAAAGGATTTGTGTCTTCAGTTGCCTAACATGCTAGTCAGGTGCTGCCATTAAAGTGATCCTGTTGCCCTGGTTATTGCTGTGACAAATAGTGAGTGAAAGCATTGTTTTAAAATGGTGGCTCAGCCTCTAATTTTAATTTAAATAGCAGTGAAATACTTAAAATTTGCATGACTTAACAGCACCAATTATATCTATTATGTCTTACAATCAAGGAAGTTTCCAATCAGAAAGTTTTAAGATTGAAATGGTGGAATGATAATGGACCTTGATGGATAAATTGGCCTTTAAAATACAATATCACTGAGCCTATGGTCCAAATACTATCCTGAAAGATTGGTTTCTCAATCTTGTGAAGTAGTTCTGTAATTTCTTGTGTAGATGAGTGGAAAGGAATGTATGTTCTGTGTATGGATGTGTGAGTGTGTTGGTGAGTGCAACTTTTTACAAATGCTGTAATGAACTTGAGTTCTGAGATTTTGCCTTGATCAGCAGAAAAACAAACTGCAATCTAAAGGGTATCAAAAGCAAATGAATTTTTAAATGCCTTTTTTAAAAAACAACAACAACAACAACACTTGGCCACTTTATACCTTACACAGTAGAACACGTTTAATTTAGATTAGATCAATTTCTAACAATAATGATATGGATGATTATTGGCTATGACTTGCCTTTGTTCTTGAATTATTTTTCCCTCATAATCAAGAGAGCAAAGAGTTGTCATTTAAACAGCGAGGTCCTGTATTAGAAATGTAATTCCTTCCCAAACCTCTTGCTGAGCTTTAAGAATTACGGAACCTTAATGCAGCTTTTATTGGCAACTTCCATGTATTAAGGTAAAAATTATGAATGATAATCTTTAAATTCTTTTAGGAGAAACATTATGCAGCAGTATGTCAGAAAATAATTTCACTGATCAAATAAAAGTGGAATAAGCAGGTATAGAAGAGTGTTGAGTGCATCTTATACTGATTAATTCCAAAAAGAAGTCCTGTATTGCATGTCAGATTATTTGATGTAAAAAGAATGAGGAGCATAAATGGCATTTCTTTATTTTTGTCAAGGCGTTATTTTAATAAGAAGCTTTGGGGGGAAAAAAACCCACAACTACTTTGTAGTGTATAATCTTCACTTACAATAACAATATACTTTCATACAAAAGTAGGTGATTTGCTAATTCCAAGAAACAATTTAGATTCAATTTAGATTCTGTCACTGAGTAGTATATTTGACCAAAATGATATAAATCAGCAAGAGGGGATATCCAAGGCTATCAGTTATAGTTATAGTTATGTGGATTCCCACTCTCTCAAGTCATAAGTGTAGACCTACAGTTAGTAGCAGCTAAAAGGGATTCCTAGTGCCAATGCAAGAGTATATTCCTTTGTCAATCCTTACCCTTCCCAATTTGTAACAGTGAGATACTTAGTCATTTTCTCACCATCACTGTGTTTGTAAAGATGATCTTGCCATTGGCTGTCCCAGAACACAGATTTTAAAAACTAGATCAAAACAGGCACATTCATCTTGGCCACAAGGTCATTCCGACACTATATATGCCACTATTCAAGCATACAGACAGTAGCCTCTATATGTATTGGTGACATTTTCCAATTTATCTGGTCGGCAATATTACATACCTTGGGACTGCTTGTTGAGACTAACTACCTGTATTGCATTCTAAGCAGATCCAGTAGACATAATTTGGGAAGGAGGACTAACATGCCTTAAAATATTATCAGTTCATCCAAAGACCCGATATTCTTTGCGTAGAGCTTTGTATTTTTCTGCAGCGGTGAGTCCCTCTTTTCCTTTGAAACTGGTTGGACAGCTTCAACATCTGTTCAGAATGTTTTTGTAAGATGATTCAGCACACATGGAAATATCGATAGCAGTTTCTGAGGAATTCCTCATCTGGTGGTACCAACAATAAATGCAGGTAGCCCTCGACTCACAACCGTAAATTGAGCACACATTTTTTTTGTTGCTGGGTAAAATACATTTGTTATGTGAGTTTTGCCCTATTTTTCGCCTTTTCTTGCCACAGTTAAGCTGTTGTTAAATTAATAACTCAGTTGTTAAGTGAATCTAGCTTCCCCCGTTGACTTTGCTTGTCAGAAGGTGTTCACATGATACGGGGACACTGCAGCCGTCATAAGCATGAACCAGTTGCCAACCATCCGAATCCTGGTCATGTGGCCATGAGGATGCTGTAACGGTCATAAGTATGAAAATTGTCTTAAGTCACTTTTTTCAGTGACGTTACTTCGAACGGTCACTAAATGAACTGTTGTAAGTCGAGAACTACCTGTACCATATATCCCTTTATTTAAAAATTGCCATTATTATTATTTTTTTGTCAGCAAACGTGCTAGTATTTTCTATGTCATATATGCCACTTAAAGGTTTAGGGTGAGGTGACGCATGGTCTTCAATATAACTGAAATAACTCCACAATAAAGCAAATTTGGCAACTTCGGGATTTTATTGTGAATTTTTCCTTTCTGGGTTTTCGATCAGGTTTTAAAAAGGGATTGCAGTGTGTTTTTGCAAATGTAACCATTGACAATTTGTCATTTCTAGAGTTGAATAAGCATCTTTAACAATTGACTGTGGACCTCTGTTACAACTGATAAATGGGGATAAAAAATACTACATTTTATAAGTTATCAGTTGTTTAAATCGAACTATTTCAAAATAAAACAAATTGTACATAGAACTCAATGCAAACTCAGCAGTTGTATCTGGAGTTAAATTATTTTAACAAATAAATTTATTTAATGAAATGTCTGTTGGTTCATCTTCTCGCATTCCTTTTTATTCGAGAATAAAACAAAAACCCAACTACATTCTTCACGTATTCCGAATTCAGATCTCCTTCATTAGAATGCCTCTTTAAAAAGGAACATATTTGTCATAGTGAAGAAAGTTTGCCCTGATAGTGATCCACTATTGCATTGTTATCATGACAATACTGCTAAAATCCGTCATTATATGAATTACAGATAGCAGTAAGTACTGTACTAAATAGTTTTGGTCCTTAAGTAATGCAAGTCCTCTGATGCCAAAGACTGCTGTGGGAACTGTATATTCCCCAGCTAGGGCTGCGAAGATTGACAAATGTAGCTAATTGTATGCAGCCATCAGCTGGTCTTACATTTGATAATTGATTCCATTCATTCATTCAGTCAGTTTTGGCCCAAGTCCCTTTGGAGGACTCTAAGTAGCTTTGCTTCCATGTATTGATGTGTGTGTTACAAACAAAAGTAGCTGTATAGAGCAGTATAGACCAAATTTTCTTGTTTGTCCTCCCCCTCCCTCTTTTCACAAATAAATTTACATCTCTATGAAGTTTTCAATAGCACTGGTCTTTTAAAATGTTTCTTCGTGTAGCAAATATTAAAGAAGATCAAAAAAAAAAAATTACAGAATAAATGATGGCCAATTATTCAACGAGTTCAACTTTTCTCTTTTAGGCAATACAGAAGAATCCTAAAATTGGAGCACAGACCTGTAAAAAGTTCCCATGTCAGTATTTGCATTTGTATTTAAAGCATTAATACTTTGTTCCTTAGCTAAAAGTATAAGGATGATGCTGAAATATGAACCAGATAGTGCCTACTCTCAGGTTTATATCTAACACAGGATTTTCCTCCATATTGGTGGGGGACGGACGGACACGCCAAGATTTAAGAACAGATTAAAGGCTCTGTGACAGAGCTGTTGTCTTCAGTGACCGCTGAGGTTGCCAAAATACCAATATAAAAAAATTTTACCAAGTAGAAAATAAATAATAACCATACCAAGGATTTTTGGAAAAGAAACACAGAAATGAGCACATTACATTTTGCTGTAATTTTGGGTAAAGAGCCAGATCTTCAGAACTCTTCGAAATAACAGCAGAGTGGGGCAATCCAGATTTTGGGGGAGGAGGGGATACCTCTTTCCAGAGGGCAGGCACTGATAACCAGAAGGAAAACTTAGAGGGGTCCTGAGATATGATATCGTTGAAGGAATCAAGCACCTCAACCCTACGGGATTGATTCAGCCAGGCAGGTTCTTTCAGAGGCGGAAAATCCCTGAATAATCTGTCCCTATGTCATGTAGGACATTTTTTTTTTAGACTAGAATAGAATAGAATTTTTTATTGGCCAAGTGTGATTGGACACACAAGGAATTTGTCTTGGTGCATACGCTCTCGGGAGTACATAAAAGATACATTCGTCAAGAAACATAAGGTACACCACTTAATGATAGTCATAAGGAAACAAGTCAATATAAATCTTAAGGATACCAGCAACAAGGCTACAGTCAGTCATAAGTGGGAGGAGATGGGTGATAGGAACGATGAGAAGATTAATAGTAATGCAGACTTAGTAACTAGTTTGACAGTGTTGAGGGAATTATTTGTTTAGCAGAGTGATGGTGTTCGGGAAAAAATTGTGTCTAGTTCTGTGTGCAGTGCTCTATATAACTTTATAACACCTTGAATAATCTGGAAGCAAAGTAGCAACTCCTGAAACAGCCCCCGTATAGTTAAGTCATTTTGGCTCCCATCTGTGTCCCAGGGACAGGATGGAAAGCGAGGGGGTGGACTTGAGGGCTATACTAGAAAACACCCCGACCTGTTGCATTATTGTTATGGTTATTGTTAACTGCAAAATTAAGTTCTATAGCTCCTTTTCGCTCACAGCTCATAAAAGCTGGACTCATTTAAGAGACTTATCAAGGGGCCACCCTTGGATTTTTGGCTATCATAAACTAACAGAACTTTCCTACAATTTGATTACAGGTACTCATTAATTTACAACCATTCATTTAGTGATTCATCAAAGTTCCAATGGGATTGAAAAAAGTGACTTAACGAGTTTTTCACACTTATGACAGTTGCAACTTCCCTGTGGTCACGTAATCAAAATCCAGACACTTGGCAAGTGGTTCATATTTATAATGGTTCCAGTGTCCTGGGGTCATGTGATCCCCTTTTGCGACCGTCTGACAAGGTCGCAAATCATCTTTCTTTTACCATCCATATCAGGATAGCCTGAGTGGGTTAAGTAATTTTCAGAAATATCTGGGCAGGTATAAAGTTCCTTCTCACCTCTCTAAAACCTGCCTAGGATTTCCTTCAATAAATGTTATATTTCTTGCTCAGACTCATACTTTAATTTAAATATGTAGATAACACCATTTGGTACAGCAGCCTATAACAGAAAGAACTGGCTGTATTTCTCTACTGCTAGTGGAGATTTATTTTTGGTTGAGAGAAATCATTGTTCTTCCATAGCAACCAGAATGGGATGTAACACCAGACGTTGGTCTGGTAAAAATATCTCTAGATTCATCTGGGCCAATTAAGTTCCTAAAATTAAATCCATTGACATAATGTGTTTCAATTTTAACATTATTATAAAATATAATTTGCAAATGTCAAAAACAGATTACTGTGATTATCTTGAACAAGGATTGATACTTCTTTAAAAAATCAGAGGACGGATGTAGGTTACAGGAATCTACAATTTCCTGAAATTCTGAGAAGTATTTATTTATTAAGGTAGATTATATGTGATATTCATGGCAGGAGAACCTACCTAGTATAAAATATCTTTTTCAGATGGACAATTATTTTTGCAAATATGATTTAAATCCTCCATCAGCTAAAATTCTTCAAAGAGATTGGATTCCAAATAGCAGGTATGGTTGTTTCTCCTAACTTTGTCTTATTTCATTCTCACAATAATCTTCGTAAGCAGTGGTGGGTTTCAAAAATTTTTACTACCGGTTCTGTGGGCGTGGCTTGGTGGGCGTGGCAGGGGAAGGATACTGCAAAATCCCCATTTCCTCCCGATCACCTGGGACTCTAGAGACAGAGAATAGATGGGGGCGGGGCCAGTCAGAATTTTTTACTCCCGGTTCTCCGAACTACTCAAAATTTCCACTACCGGTTCTCCAGAACTGGTCAGAACCTGCTGAAACCCACCTCTGTTGGTAAGTAATGCTTACGAACAGTAATTGGTATTTCCTCAGTAAACTTCATGACCAAGTTGGGAATTTAAATCTTGCTATCCCCAGTCCTAGTTTGATGCTCCTTGCACTTATAGACACATCTGGATCTGATCATTTCTTATGCCTATGATATTTTTACCTATAATATTGGCCGATTTAAATTTTACTGCGACAATAGTGTTGCACATAGTGAAACATACCTTAGAATAGTTTACTTGCTGAATGTGCATTCCGTGACTTCTATATATATTTCTTTATCTAAGCTGCCATAAATTGTACATCTCCATCTGAAATGGAATTAAGGCCACTTCTGCATCAAAATATATTGTCAATAAAGAACCTAGTAGTTTGTGGTGCAGCAGGAAGAGCCTTACAAGGAATACAGTCAGTGGTGGGTTTCAAATTTTTTTACTACCGGTTCTGTGGGCGTGGCTTGGTGGTCGTGGTGTAGCTTGGTGGGCGTGGCTTGGTGGGCATGGCAGAGGAACGATAGTGTAAAATCTCCATTCCCACCCCACTCCAGGGGAAGGATACTGTAAAATCTCCATTCCCTCCCCACTCCAGGGGAAGGATACTGTAAAATCTCCATTCCCTCCCCACTCCAGGGGAAGGTTACTGCAAAATCCCCATTTCCTCCAGATCAGCTGAGACTTGGGAGGCAGAGAATAGTTGGAGGCGGGGCCAGTCAGAATTTTTACTGCCGGTTCTCCGAACTACTCAAAATTTCCGCTACCGGTTCTCCAGAACTGGTCAGAACCTGCTGAAACGCACCTCTGAATACAGTCAGCCACAGTGACCAAATCAGTCAAGTCAATAAAATCCAAGGAAGCAGTATTCCAAGGTCCTTTGAGAGAGATTTATGGATGTAAAGCTTGCTTGTTAAAGATTTGCTTTGCTTGCAGACTCTGCCTCTTGAGAAAACATTAAACTTTCACAAAAAATCCCTAAGCAAATAAAAACATTTTATTGTCATGTTCCAGATTTTTTTCACTGACAACTTCAGGAATATATAGACAACCCTTATGGAACAGTCATCTTCCTTCGCAAGAAAAGGAAGAGAACTTTCTGAAGGGCTCCCTGATGATTGAAACCTATACATAAGGATCTTCTTGGTACCGAAGACAGATTTGTTAGAAGATATAGGCATAGCATAATGTTGGAGATTGATGTAGTACCATTGGCTGCCTGTTAATATCCAATATACTTCCCAGTGACAGAATTTGAAGTAGTTTTCCACTCTAACAATTACCACTTCCTGTTATTTGGATTACTTGCTCTTAACAGGCCCAGAATAGCTTGGTAGGACATTTACAGGTCCATAATGCCCAAATTAGGTGGTCAAGGTAATTTTCCAACTGCTAACTTCCCCAGAAGTATCATTACTTAAGCTGTCCATTGTGCTAAAAAAAAGGAATCCTAAATGCTTGCCATTAATTACCAAGATTTGCAGAAGACAACTTAAAAGATAATTCAACTTCTGATTGAAGGAACCTTCGGTGCCTGTCTCCAAAATGGGCACAACAAAGTGAAAGTAGTGTCAGACCTGCCCCAACTTAAGACATTTAGGAAAGACCCTCGACTCCATTTGATTGAAGTGATATGTTCCTTTACTAAAGTTAAGTGGTTGCAGCTTTGCATGACCAAAGTTATCATACTAATCAACGTTTCCCATTAGAGTCATGCTTCACATCTCATATATTGCACTGCTATTTTATGCAACCAATAATTTGGTCTTTCTCTATCGCTGCACTTGCCCTGTGAACAACATTCTTTTGAAGATCCAGACGCCCCCGACTTTGTTGGTGTTTTACAATGTGTTAATTATCTGGATATTTCCCACCGGCATTTGGGATAGGTGGTTAAGTGAGACCCATTGTGCCATGTTTGCTGCAGTGAATTAAACAGGAAAGGTTTTTCAATAACAGGGAGGCATTTATAGGTTTTTGAATATTGATTTTCTGAATTGCATTACTGGGTTTTGGTTTTGATTTCTGTACTCTGCTCAAAGTCACTCTCGTGAGGTGGGTAGCCATATAAATTTTATAAAGAGACAAACAGTTGTATAGTTGCAGTATACTTTGGAGGAAGAGAAGGTGTTCCTATGGAATTCACAATTTGCTCTGGAGATGAATCTATAAGTTACTGGACAACCTGTGACTTGCTGGGTCATCGATTCAGAAATATTTTCTTACCAGATTCTTCAATGCCTTCAATGATTGCAGAGCTTCTAATGTATTGCCTTGGTTGAAAAAGTTCTTTAAAATTTAGGGAGTTATTCAGAGATGTACCTGCTTTGAAAATAATCTATGCTGAACTGTACATCATAATCAAACATCAGGAGTTGACCACAGGAAATGTACTGTGCAGTGGTGGGTTGTCCACGGTTCGGACCGGTTCGCAAGAACCAGTAGGAAACCCAGTGGGAGGCTCTGCCCACTGACCCGGATGTCATCATAGATGATCTGCGCATGCACAGAAGCTTTTGCGCATGCGCAGAAGTGCGCACCCGCTGCGAACCAGTAATAAAGGTAAGTAAAACCCACCCCTGGTACTGTGGCATTTTGTATTATTTCGTAACATCTTTTCTACATTTCACAAAATTTCAGTTCCATGGCAGTCATGGCTCTCAGATTTTGGATTCATTCTAAATCAACCCATTTGATGCACCTCAGTCCCTACAATGCACAGTTTTACTCAGTTAAAGCTCGCACATACACAATCAGGAGAATGTTAGTTATATACAGTCTATGGAGCAAAGTGGAATACAAACACGAGTAAAAATTTAACTTGCAAATAAATATTCTAGATATTCTAATATTCTATCCCCTTTACTGAGGATTATCACATCATGGAGTTTTCGTACATCCATAGTACTTTATTATCAACCTTCAGCCTAATGTATAGTGTGTTGTTTTATTTCTATTCTAATTTTTATCCATATGTCTCTCTCTATAAATTAGGAAACATCATTAGGGATTTTAAAGAATTTTGCAGTACATCATAACTAGAACAAATGTAGGCATTTAGCTGCTAACAGATTTGCGGCATTAGAATTAATGTCTAGGAAACATTTCATCTAACTCTCCCACCTGCAAGAATCAGAAACATTAGAGTAATGTATTTTACCCACTGCATGAGGCAGTCATGAGATTTTAGCTTTTCTTGTTCTTTTCACAGGAGTTTAAGACTGTTGCAACTTATGGTGTTTCCTAGTAGCCCAGTGATATATACTGTATATAGCATCTTTTTAAAGGACCATGTGTTTCAACAAGCACTGGATTTTTAAAAAGGTAAAGGTAAAGGTTCCCTTCTCACATATGTGCTAGTTGTTCCCGACTAGGGGACAGTGCTCATCTCCACTTCAAAACTGAAGAGCCAGCGTTGTCCAAAGATATCTCTGTGGTCATGTGGCCGGCATGACTAAACGCCAAAGGTGCACAGAACGCTGTTACCTTCCCACCAAAGGTGGTCCCTATTTTTTATGTGCCTTCGAACTGCTAGGTTGGCAGAAGCTGGGACAAGTAATGGGAGCTCACCCCGTTATGCGGCACTAGGGATTCAAACCGCTGAACTGCCTACCTTTCGATCGACAAGCTCAGCGTTTTAGCCACTGAGCTACTGCATCCCTCTAAAATGTTATAGTACAGCAATAGAAAAACTTTCTGTATCTTCTTTAATGAATAATGTTAAGTCGAACCCTTGCCCTATAAAAGATCTTGAGCAGAACATTTTTCTATAGGTAGCAGAAAAACCAAGAGAAGCCTGCAATAGTAAGCAGGTCAACAGAATGGAAATGGATTTGCCTGACATACACACATCTTTAGTTATCAAAGCACTTCTACTCAATTTCCCATCTCTCAGCAACACTTAATTAGTTATTTGAATTTATTATACCAATATTTCATTGTTAGGCAACCTGAATACAAACCAAAGCAATTAACTTCTAAAGGAAAATTCAATGCATCAATAGAGTTTCTGTCTCTGTGTCTCTCCTTCCTCTGTCACCATGCTATATTGAGTGGGATTCTTAGGGCACAACCCTAGACAAAGGTACTTGAAAGCACACCTCCTTGAATTCTGGTAAAGGAAATGCACTTGGTGAGGGGGAGGGGCAAACCTAAGAAAACACAGCTGGGGTGAATGGATGACATTGTCTTCCACTCACTTTCAGCTCATAGCAGATAACAGAATAATAAAATGAGAAAGAAAGGACTTCTGTCCTAAGCCATTTTAAGTCATTTCAAGGGGATGGTCTCAAACACTTCCTTCTGATTTTGATTGGCTGTAGCATGGGGCATCCTCATTGTCCTCTAGAGCAGGGGTCCCCAACCCATGGTCTGTGGACCGGCACCGGTCCGTGGCGTACCAGCAACCTGGCCGTGCACACAAGTGAAGCCTCATCCATGGGATGCAGGCAGCACACAAAACCACGCCTCCTCCAGCCCACGGAAAATCCTTTCTCCACGGAACCGGTCCCTGGTGCCCAAAAGGTTGGGGGCCGCTGGTCTAGAGCACGGGTGTCAAATCCAATCACGTCATGTGATGTATTGTGATGTTTTTGTCTTTGTGGAGCCAGGGTGGGCGTGGCCTGCATGTGACACATCCGGCCCATTGGCCACCAGTTTAACAGGCCTGCTCTAGAGGCTGGCTAATGTCAGCCTCTGTTCTCTGCCATTCAGCAACCACCATTTTTAAAAAATTATTTTGTGCTTGATCTAACAATGGCTCATTAAGATAATCGACTTTCCTTGCCCCATATTTTCTTCCTTCCTTCCAGAAGCTCCTTGTTTTATTTAACATTTTCAATATTCTGTGGACATCTTTCAGTTTCTTCCCAGTTAGACAAAACGTGCCTCCTTGCTTTTTCATTCCCAGTCCACATTACATCAGTTTCCCTTTTTTTTTCCTCCTCCCCTAAATCTTTAAGTTTCAACACAGGCATGTTGAATGAAGTTCAAAGTTCCAGTGAATGCCACTTTGCTTCTCTGAAACGGAACCACTGAATCTTCCTCAATACATTTCTGTGGACCTAGAGTAGAACATAGGGACAAAAAGAAAAAACATGACCCTGAGCTTTGATCATTGTAGCATGGGCACAACAATGATAAATAAGGAAGTGGGGAAAGAAAGTCTATGTTGACATTAAAGATGGGAAAGTGTAAAGACTTCCATGTGTAGAAACGTGAGAAAGCAAAGGAAAGACACAAACCCTAGTGACGGGTTTAACATTCAATAAAAGGAAAAGGCAGGCACCAGGAGACTTGCCCACACAAGGACTAGCTAGGAAAGCTGGTCTTCTTTGCATGGATGAGAAGAGCAGGAAGCGGGGAACAGATGCTGCAATGGCCTTCTTCTGCAATCTAGACTTTAAAGGGCTTCCAGAACTGCCATAAGTAGCAAATAAGAGACACAATTTCACCAAGAGAAATTGTCCTAGAGCAGGGGTGTCAAACTCAATTTCATTGAGGGTCACATCAGGGTTGTTTTTGAGCTCAGGGGGCCAGGGCAGGTGTGGCCAGCTCAATGTCACAGGGTCGCCTGTGGCGGCCCAAGCGCTCTACCAGTGAAAACAGGCTCCTGATCTCCATTTTCGGCTGTGACAGCTTCCTGCAACCCTCTGCCAGTGAAAACGGAGCTCAGGAGGGCTGCTCACGGCCCTCCCAAACTCCATTTTTGCTGGCAGAGGCACTGTGAGCTGTCCTTTGTTGTTTCCAGGGCGGCCCCACGGGCCAGATTTAAGCACCCCGTGGGCCGGATCTGGCTCCCAGACCTTGAGTTTGACACTCCTGTCCTAGAGGTACAGTGCCATTCAAATCAAGAATGCCTGAAGGAAAACATATCTCTTGGTGTCCCTTGATCAATAGTGTAGCTTAATTTAATATACATCGAATTGTAAATGTTCGAACTGAAAGAAATGAGCAAACAAAAACGAGACACACCGCCTGCTCGAGAACGCATTTACTGGCATCAGCTTTTCATGCAAGGAAGAAAAGGATCAACATCTCCCTTTCCTCAATGTGGACATAAGGAGACAGAAGAATGGTGAAATGACAACCTGTGTATATCAGAAATCTATGCACACAAACAAAATCGTCAACTTCTCTAGCAACCACCCCACAGCATACCAAAGAAGCAGACCCTTTTCAAGAGAGCCAGAACCACAGTACCAAATCCCTAACAGAAGCAAAGAAGAAATATCTCTTCAACATTTTTTTTTCTGCAACGGCTATCCCAGGAACTTCATCCTGCGATGCATAACATCCAAACCCCAAAAAGCCACACAGAAAAGCACGGCACAGAAATAAGTCCTGCTATACATCAAAGGCACATCAGAAGTGGTTGCCAGACTACTGCAACCCCTAGGAATAATAATAACCCACAAACCCACGTTCACACTCAGACAGGAACTTACAAAGATCAAAGACAGAAAGAACACAGAAGGAAGACAGCATCAACAGAATATACAGCATCAGTTGCAAGAATTGTAACCAGCTCTATATTGGGCAGACAGGATGGCAGTTAAAAAATAGAATCCATGAACACCAGCTGGCTGTCAAACGACGTGACCCAAAGTCCCTGATCGCCAGTCACACTGACAACACCACCAGTTTGACTGGGAGGAAGTGTGATGTCTTCCATGGATGACTCCCCAGATTCCTCCTCAGATGTCAGTTCAAGGGAGGATGAACCCATTCCTGGCACATCAGGAACTGACTTGATTGATGGCTCTGAACAGCCGGCTGGAAGAGGTTTGAAGGAGGCTTCAGCTGGGGAAAGCTTGCAGTGGCAGATGGTCAATGAAGAGGAGGAGGAACTGCCTTCTGCACTTGATCCAAAAACTTGTAGGGTAGAGGAAAGGCAGGAACAGCAAAGGTCAACCAGACTACTTGAGAGGAAAAGGCCCTGCCCATCTTGATGGGCTGCACTGAAAAGCTGGCTATTTATCACAGTAGATAGAGGGAGGTGTTGCTGGAAACAATGTGTTTGTTTTCTAGCTGTGTGTTTTTTGTCGTCTTTTTCTTGCTTCACTCTGGATGGATACCATGTTTGGAATTGATTTGTGCCATGTAGACTCCATTTTGGCTGGCGGAGTGCTGCAGGAGGCGTTTGTCCTGTTGTCCCCCTGGCTGGCCCATGAAGAACTACAGTGCTGAACCGGCCCTCAAAGAAATTCAGTTTGACACCCCTGTTCTAGAATTATTAAAGTTAAAGTAAAGTAATATTTACCACTATCTGCTTACTTCGGTCAGATTTTCTTGAAAGCATAGGATAAACACACTTAACAAAAGGAAAAGAAATGATAAGAAAAAGGATTTGCTCTAAATATTTTCTAGATTATGAACCGCTGTATTTTTATCTACTTTAGCAATACAAGGACAGATTGGCTATTGGTTGCCTGCAAATCCTTTCACTAGAAATTAAATGAACCTCAATATAAAAGTATACCAAGACTATTTAGGGTCTTAAATCAGTAATTACTTAGTGTTGTCTCTGACATTTTAGAGTTTTTTTTTCTTTTTTTAAATTAATCTTTATATTTCTGTAATATACCTTCTTAAAGTAACTTGTCACTTATCCTCCTATTGAAGTCATATTATCTTAATTTCTTTGTGGGATGATGTGACAATCTTTATTTTTCTTCCATTCATTCATGTCCAATTTTCAGAGAATGCCTGCATAAGTCCCTGCAGTTTCTTGAAAGTTTTCAGAAGTGGTTTGCCACTGTCTCTTTCCAAGGGCTGAGAGAAAGTGACTGGCCTGCCCAAGGTCTCCTAGATGGCTTCTTACCTAAGGTGGGACTACAACTCATGATCTCCTGATTTCTAGCCTGGTACCTTGACCATTGCAACGAACTGTCTCTCTATAAGAGTCTTAGCAATATGTTAATTCTGTAATAACTTTGATGTCTTGCTGGAAAAATGTTAAATACTTTACTTCAGAGCTTTATAGTTTCTAAGAATCTGTGAAAGCCAATATATCCATATGCTGAAATCCTCTTTTTTCCTTGTTTTCCCTTGAGATGATTTCTCAAGATTCACACTCTATTCAGGTTTCCAGCAATTCATGTGTGTGTGTGTGTATATATACACTTGCTAATTCAAATTCTTTTCTATTTTGACATAAAGGTAACAAATATGCTCTGTTTAACCATTTTTCAAAGTTCCTGGCAAGAAAATTACAAGTTGTGGACATGTGATGTCTCACTTAATGACTGTAGCAGAAGGGAGGTCATAACAATAACACAATGTCTCACTTAATGCCCATATCATAGCAATAGAATTGCTGTTGTGGTCATTAAATTAGGACTGCTAAGCTAAATTCTTATTTTTGATTGTACATTTTGTACAATATGTATGCAGGTTACAGATGCAGTATCATTACAATTGTTGGATGTAAATTTCATTAAAAATACATAGAGAAACTACTCTATCATTTTCTGCATTTCTAATAGAAGCTCTGGAATACTTAAAAGAGCCATGGGGAAAAGGGAGATCTTCCATTAGTGCTAGTAGACATCTTGATTGCTCTAAATACCTCCCTCCAGCTACATCTGCATGTTCAATCCAGCCAATTGCAAACTAATTGAAAACTTAATAATTCATATGGTAATCAAAGAATTAATAAGCAATAAGCAATAAGCAATTTCTAAGAATATAGGCAGTTCCCAGAAGAGTGTTTTTTTTTTTTAAAGAGTGTTTGGGTCTGGTAAAAATCAGTATTTGTAGATTTTGAGGAAGTCCTTTAGGCATTGCTCTGAGGTCTCCAAACATGTTTTGTGTAACAATTGTGTAAAAAGTCCTAATTTTTCATAATTTTTAGGTTATTTTGTCATTTTTTTAATAATTGTTTTTCCTTAATCCGAACATCATCTGGAATAGTAACATCAATGAACCACACTTGAAATATTAGGCATGTTATGAATAAGATGTCTATCCGATTGGGCCTTAAAAGTCTCGTAAGATCTCAACTTGCTCATTTTTCAAAATCTTGTTCACATGATGTAGTTTTTACTACATTGAAATGTAGATTCAACATTTGTACATTGTGTAATTCCTCCATGCTTTCCAGATTTAATATCGGGCTCCAAACATCAGTCCAGAAAGGATTTCCATTTTTAAAAAAAGATACTCAACTTTCAAAACTGCAGCTTGTTTTCAATTACAGTAATTGTTACATTCCAACGTGAAATCAGATGAGAGAAATGAACATTTTGGTGGTCAAGAAAATCTGACCAACAGGGAAAGGATGCCAGGAGATGAGCAGAGGTCTGCAGAAGCAAGATTAAGTAATTCCCTACAAAGAATGTTCATCAAACACTGTCTCTTTGTGGTTTCAAAATGCTATTGTCTTTGTAGTCCTGCCCCATTACCTCATAATTACCTTATAAAGAGGACCTGGATACATAATGCACTATATCCAATTTAATACCTTGCTGCTGTACCCAGCATTCTAATTTATAGATCCCTAGAGGGATTGTGGGGTGTGATGGCTTAGTGGTCAAATACTGTTGACAACCTGGGTTCAAGACCCAAGAACCACGCAACAGGGGGAGCTCCCGTTCCTGTCCCAGCTCCTGCCCACATAGCAATCAGAAAACATGAAAATTCAAATAGATTAATGGATACCACTTCAGTGGGAAGGTAATAGGGTTCCACGAGTCTTTGGCGTATATGCTGGCCATATTACAACGGAAAATGTCTTTGGACAATGCTGGCTCCCTTGGCCAAGAAATGGAAATGAGCACGGCACCCTAAAGTCAGACACGATTGGACAGGGAAATCTTTACCTTTAGAGCGGAGGTGGGATTCACTTACCTTCCCTACCGGTTCGCAAATGTGAGCACGTGTGTGTGCGCTCTCGCTTTGCTTGCATGCGCCTGCTCTGCACATGCGCACGGCCTTCCACCCATGCACAGTGCTCGCATATTTTGTCCAGGCGGGTGGGTGGAGCCTTCTGCAGTCGACACTACCGGTTCGCCCAAACCGCGCAGAACTGGCTGAATATCACCTCTGCTTTAGAGGGATGTTACTGTAACTCCTCCCATCTTTAGCCCTGTTTTTTTTCCAGCCCTGTCAATACAGCAATTTGTGTCTCAGTGTCATGGTCATGGTCTTCAGAAAATTTTTAACAGTATACATATTGCTAACTGCGGACCGATGTAAAATGTAGCCATGAGTGAAATACCATTAATGGTATTAATTAATGCTATTAACTATTAAATATTAATGCCACACTATAGCTTACTTCGAAATAAGCCCAAACCTAGGGGAAATGGTTTTTAATTTATCTCGAGAACAGAAGCTGTTCCTGCTTAAGTTTCTTTTTCCACATGAGAAGTAGCATATTTTCTACATTATTCAAAGGTAGGTGATAGTTTATTCTGAAAATAATATCACAAGTAGGAGAGTACAATTTTACCCAAGGGGGAGGGGGAAGGATTTGCACTCCTAAATAAGCCTGTGCAGTTTGGAGGGCAGACTGGAGTGCAGTTGTATTATTCTAAGCTGAAAAACACCATAGGAAGGAGTGGAAAAAGGATATTTGAAAACCTTCATTTCAATATCTTTAAAAATTCTGAATCGTTTTAATGCAGAACAGTTTGTACTGTTCTCACAATTCATATTTCTTGGTTACCTTGACCTATGTTCATAGATGTCTGTTCCCAGGAGCAATGATTTTGCAATAACAAAACATGTGCCATGTCTTCATAATGCAAACTCTGTACTTTTGTAGTTATGTCACAATATTACCCACAACTATATAAGAGGTTGAATTTGTACTGAAATGTCATAAATTATGCCCATGATTTGCTGACACCACCCCCCCCCCATTTAAGTTTTGTTCTCACAAACTAAAGTCTCTGATGCCTTATGATGGAATCTTATGATGGAAGAGGCTGTACTTCCTGAGAATGCTCAGGAAGATAAATCTATCTCAGCATCTACTTCTGTCCTATCGCAGCACCATTGAGAGTGTTCTGACATACGGCATTCTTACATGGTATAGGAGCAGCTCTGTAGTGGACAAAAAAGCTCTACAGAGAATCATTAAAACTGTCCAGAATATCATCGGACTCCAGCTACCAGCCCTGGACAACATCTTCAAATCTCGCTGTTTGAGAAAGTTGCATAACATTCTCAGAGACTCTTCCCATCCTGCTTACAATCTTTTTGGACTGTTGCCTTCTGGCAGAAGATACAGAACAATTAAAACTCAGACCACACATTTTCTGAATAGTTTTTATCCCAGAGCTATAATTGCACTCAGCAATGAACTAAAGGGCCACGATCAGTGAGCCTGTTGGACACCATTACTTAAGTCTGTTGCGTGGATGTTTGGGTGGTTTAGGGGTGGGGAATTTGTGGTGGGTGGGTGGGTGGGTGTTTGGGGATTGTTATTTGTGTTGGACCTGGTCTTTGGGTGTTAAGTGAATTTCGTTGTATGGGTATATTGTGTATACACGTACAATGACAATAAAGTTGTTATTATTATTAATCTAGCATAGAATTGATCTTTTATTGTATGTGTACAAATTAACTTTTATTTATTTATTTATTCATTCATTCATTCATTCATTCATTCATTCAACTTGTATGCCGCCTTTCTCCGAAGACAAGTTGAACAAATAAATATTTAGAACATACAGCATAGAATAATAGGCAGGAGGAGACCTTGGAAGTCTTCTAGTCCAACCCCATGCCCAAGCAGGAGACCCTATTCTGGACCAATGGCTGCCCAGTTTCTTCTTGAAACTCTCCAGGGATGGAGCACCCAAAGATAAACTGTTCCACTGATAAATTATTCTGTCAGGAAATTTCTCCTTAATTCTAGGTTAGATCTCTCTTTAATGACCTTTCATCCATTTCTTTTTGCCCCGGCTTCAGATCCTTTGGAGAATAGCTTCTTTTCTTTGACAATCCCCAAAGTACTGGTTGACTGTTATCAGATCACCCTAGTCCTTCTCTTCATTAGACTAAATATACCTAATTCCCTTAATTGTTCATCATACAGTTTTGCCTCCAGACCCCTGATCATTTTGTTGCTCTGTCTATTGTCTCAACATCTTTTTTTGTATCGTGACCAGAACTGGATTCCAAGTGTAATCTCGCCAGTGCAGTATAAAGCGGTACTATCACTTCACGTGATCTTGATGCCAATTACCACCACCACCACTCCACTATCAAACTGGATCCTGAGTGCTGTGCTGTGCTGCAATGGAAAAATGGGCAACGGAGTGCCCTGCACAAGTGGAGGAGGAAGAGCAGGGAGAAGAAAGAGGGAAACCGGACTTCTCTTTCCCTTGCACCCGCTGCTCTGTTGCCCATTTTTCCATTGCAGCGCAGCACCCAGGATCCACTTTGATACGGGGGGGAGGGGTAATTTAACAACCGGTCTGCTTGAACCAGTGCGAACCAACTGAATCCCACCATTGATACATGACTTGTACAGATGCATTATGTACATCTTTTCTTTCTTTCTTTCTTTCTTTCTTTCTTTCTTTCTTTCTTTCTTTCTTTCTTTCTTTCTTTCCTTCCTTCCTTCCTTCCTTCCTTCCTTCCTTCCTTCCGTTCAATTGTATCCAATTTTCAGAGACTGCCCAGATAATTTCCTGCCATTTTCCTGGCAGGAAAACTCCTAACCAAGAGTTAGGCTGCTAGGTATCTTTAATTTATCTTGTGATTAAGGGATGCTCACCTCAATCAGACTGTATACCTATTAATTAAATAAAAATGGAGCAGAGCAAACACAGACGGACCATTTCTGTTCCACATCCAAAAATATTCTATTGCTGAAATAGATTTCTTTATTTCTGAAACTTTCTAGATCAGCAGACTGCAAGTTGTAGTCAAGTATTCAAATCATCCTCTTTAATTAAGAAAGCATTTATTAGTGCAATTCAATGTTTTGCCAAAGTTTTATCAAAAATGTAATACTTCCATGAAAACATATTCATTTCCATCATATACAATTGTTAATAAAACACTGCAAGTGTATTCTTTGTAATAAAGTATTGAAATCTGACTATATAAGTAAGAGATCACTGCAACTTTTTAGTGCAATGCAATTTACACATTTCCTTAGAAATAGAACATTGTGGTAATAAATTAACAAGGAGGTGAGGGAACAAACTCATGGCAATTTAAATTAAAAGCTTGTTAAGTGCATACTGTTATATCATACATTCACTATCATACTTCCCATCCACTCAGTCTTTATCTAAATCCAATCTCTGCTTTCTGTTCCTTCTTCCCCCCCCCGCTCCCGTATCCTTACCCCACGTGATTGACTGTTATCATTTAAATTACCGTTTCATCTTGAAGACTGATTGGAACTTTCATCAGGTATTTGAACAATTTAGCAGAGATGTACACAAAATTGGCACAGATAGACCTCATTGGATTTGGGACTACGCTTAACACATATTCTGACCAAATACTGATTATTAAAAGACAAAATATATATATATAGAACTTACATGAAAATTTTGACACTCTTTTTCAAGCAAATACAAAAAAGATATCAAGTGCAAAAAATATGCTTTCTTGAAAAGACTATAAAAAATGAAGTACGTAATAATTTGTAAATCTACAAGGTAAAAAATGCCTAGCTAAAGAGAGCAAAGAAAGCAAGGAACACATTTTTAAAATAAACTCACTTCATTCTGACTAAACATTCAGAAGTCACATTTTGACTCCCCAAGAGGGACACTTCAGGTACTTTGTGCATGTATTTTGAAACGTTAAATAAGAACAATGCAATGCTAATTTCGTAATACAGACAGTCCTTGACTTACGATCACTTGTTTAGCAACGATTCCAAGTTACAAAGGCCTTGGAAAAAGTGACTGACAACCTGTCCTTGAAGCTACAATTGTTTCACCACCCCTGCAGTCTAGAATGGGACAACTCATCGCAGCCAACTCACTATAGCGAAATTTCTGCGCCACAGCCAGCTTACCGCAGGACAGCTCACTGGGAGACAATTTAACAATTCAATTTAATCATTTAAAATAAATTTAAAAATAGTTTAATTTTTGTTATTCACATTTCATTCTGTCCCTCCTTTTGCATCCTTTCTTCAGAGATTTTATTCCACAGTTTCTTTGATAATAGTGTAACTCTTGTCCCGTAGCGAGTTGTTCTGTGGAAAGTTGCCGTGGTGAGTTGGCCGTGGCGAACTGGCTGCGTCGAATTGTCCTAGACCCGTTTGCAGTCAGATTATTGCAATTCAGATACATGGCAGCTGGTACTGATTGCAATTCAGGGGCATTGCGGGTGTAATTGTTGCAGCATCTTGTGGACACATGATTGCAATTTACAACCTTCCCAGTTGGCCCCCAACAAGCTAAGTCAATTCGGGAAGCCAGATTTGCTTAACAAACATGATTCCCTTAATGTGATTCACTTAATAACCATGGTAAAAATGGATAAAATAAAGACCAGTTACATGATGACTCGTTTAATGACTATATTGCTCAGCAACCAAAATTTCAGTCCCAACTGTGGTCGTAAGTCTAGAACTATCTGTACTGCTTTTTGCTTAAGCAGACAATTAAGTGCAATATATTTAGTGACAATGATAAGTACAGAAGAATAAGAATAGCAAAGAGCACTAAAGTTGCTCTCCTAAAGTTATATTTACCCAGCCAGCTGGGTAGGAGATCTGAGCTATTTCTTGAATGGGATTCAGATTGATCTGACATCAATAACAGCCATCTCTCCAATTACCATCCCGTAGAGTAGTAAATGAAGAAAGAGGTTTCGGTGGCTGGAGAAAACTGTTTAAAAAAAAAAAAACACACACACAAGATAAGCATAAAATAAGGCAAAGTTCCATGAACAACTAAGCACACATGTATTGCTATTTTCTCCACAAGCTGCAGTTGACATACCTCTCGGATGAAACCTCACAGAACGACCCTCTCATTTTTAGCATCATCAGAAGAAAGATTTGATAGAACATACTGCACGCATACTTTTAATTAAAAGAACTTTTTAATGTCTTTTCAAACATGGAACAAATTTGTCTTCCCATTCTTTGCCCAGATCTGTCCAGATCCACAAGACACTTCAAATGTTTTACCGGGTAGAAAAACTGAGCAGTTTTGTGCCAGGAGTGTGCAATCTTCTCCTGAAATGAAGCTACTGGAATTCTCAGGTTCCTTCTTAAAATGTTTAACATTGTTCTTTTGGAAATTTCCCAAACTGATTACAGAGTTAACCAGTGGTGAAATCCAATTTTTTTTACTACCGGTTCTGTGGGCGTGGCTTGGTGGGTGTGGCAGGGGAAGGATATTGCAAAATCTCCATTCCCACCCCACTCCAGGGGAAGGATACTGCAAAATCCCCAGTCCCTCCCTACTCCTGGGAGAAGGATATTGCAAAATCTCCATTCCCACCCCACTCTGGGGCCAGCTAGAGGTGGTATTTGCCGGTTCTCCAAACTACTCAAAATTTCCGCTACCGGTTCTCCGAACTGCTCAAAATTTTTGCTACCAGTTCTCCAGAACCTGTCAGAACCTGCTGGATTTCACCCTTGAAGTTAACCCATTGCTGATTATTCCCCCCTCCCCAATTACTCTTTTCATATAACTGGTCCAGCAAGATCCCTTTAACTGTAGATCTTTGGAAAGTAAGAAACTTTCAGTAATAGAATTTACTAGAAAATCTGTAATTCATTGGGCCATCATTTCAGAGTTATTTCCTTACCTAAAGAGAGTAAGATAATAAACACAGGCAGGCAAAATCGGTTGATCTTGACAATTAAGCACCTATTAGCACTTGGATGGAAGACTGAGAAAATTTTTAAAAGTCTGGAAGATGGCAAACCACCTCTACTGTTTTCAAGAAAAGTGTCTGGATGTGTCCATATAATCAACCAGGAAGGAAGCTTGACTTAAAATTTCGTTACTCTCTTTTTTTTTTAATTGTATGTTATAGAGGTAAGGTGAAGCAGAATGGGGTTTAAGGGAAGGGAGGCAGGTAACAGCCCTGGGCACTGGTATTGTGTCTGCAGCAGACCAGTGCAGTAAGAAGTCAAAATACATCTGTTTGCACTAGTATAGCTCCAATTAGAGTAGAGATGAGCTGAAATGGGGTTTTTTCCCTAGTGTTGACAAGATGTAGAACACAAAATGTATATTAATGGTAGGGATCAGGTCAACTGATCATTAGCATTATTTTTTAACAGAGGGAAATTATATGTATAACTATACTCCTTCCCCCTTCTCCTCAAGGAGAACAATTAGCCGGGGCTTGGAAGAAAAAAATATATGGCATATACTGTATCCGACAGATTTTTCAATTGGATGTGGCTGTCTGGCCATGTACGCTTCACCCTGGGGCCCCCTGCTGCAGCCAACCCACCACTGGTATTTATCCTTGATTGCCCCTCCATTAGCATTCTGGACACTGAGGGACCAGTGGCAGGAGAGTAGTGCTGGTGGAGGGACAGCTGAGTATGAATACTCACAGTGGGTCCGCTGTGGCAGGGGGCCGGGGTGAAGCAGACACGGCCAAGCAGGCACAGCCAATTGTCCTAAACCTCCAATGAACAACTGAGGCACAGGAGAATCTGCTGTTCTATTGGTCTGTTTCTTGGCAAGTCATAGATCTGCAGAGTTTAGCTGGTCTATATCACATGCCTCCGCTTAGCATTGCTGGTCAGAGTATGAGAAACTGAGTACAGGAGCCTTGCTGAATATGCCTCAGCCAGAGAGGAGTCCTTGGGTTGAAGACTGATCACCAGTATCAGGACTAGTCCTACTTCCTCACCATCCTCTATGAAAGGTCAAAATATAGATCTCATACATCATAAAAGCAGTTCCTACTATCCCTTTTGCTTCTTTACCTGTGCCCCTTCCTTTACCACCCAAGCCAACTCCTCTGCCAATCTAATGTATGGTCTTGTTTATTCACTCAGTAAAGACAGGAGTTAATCCTTTTCTCCAAGGAAAGATATCACAATAGCTAATGTCAAACCAGCTGCTCAGTTAAAAGAATTCATACCTTGCCAACACCAATGTATTGGCTATAAAACCAAAGGCAGTCCAGAATTAATAGGGTAACAGCACAAACCAACTGAAAACAACTATTTGACCGATTATCTATCTATGGATATCGATGTTTCCCGTTATCTACTACTACAGAGAGGGACTCCTCAGGGTGCTGTCGGCCAAGTTATGCCGGCTGGCGACACCCAAGAGGAGAGCCTTCTCTGTCGGAGCCCCTGCCCTTTGGAATGAATTGCCCCCAGATATTTGTAACATCTCTGATCTCCGGGTCTTTCGCTGTGCCCTCAAGACCCTACTGTTCCGACAGGCAGGGCTGTCTAATTGAATGGTTTTAAATTGGGTTTTAACTTTGGGTTTTAAAATTCGGCCAAAACTATTTAATGATTTTAATTAATTTTAACTATGATATTGTATATTTATGTTTTAATTTTGGCTGTACACTGCCCCGAGTCCTTTGAGAGGAGGGCGGTATATAAATAAAATTATTATTATTATTATTATTATTATTATTATTATTATTATTATTATTATTATTATTATTATTATTATTGTTGTTGTTGTTGTTATTTCCCAACTGGTGATCCCATGAATGATTTTTGCATCTTTTGCATATAAATCTCTGATGACTCAGTTCTCCAACATAGCATATCACTAACAACCTCATATCCATGTCGACACCGAAACAAAACAGTTTGTGTTTGTTTTGATAAGAAGCTGAGAGAAGATTAGATTCTCATAGGGAAACTCCCCTAAAAGGGATGCAGATAGACTAGTATCAGTATCAGATATCAAATCAAAGTTAGAGGTGGCTTGTTGGTTTCAATAAACCCAGTACGAGCCGATAAGCCTGAGCTGGATTAATTTATAGGCAGGTGGAAGAAAGAATTGTTTGGAATTGCATAATGAAGAGTCATGATGGGTCCTTCTCAACAGTACAGAAAGCTCTGGGTTGAACTGAAGATGACAGATTAAAATATGTATATGCCAGAGATGAGTCTGCAGACAATGAACTGCCAATCTGAATGATGGGTACCCATTTATGTCAAGTGTAAAGATGATGTATGTGTGTTAACATGCATGGAGTAAAAATGTGACGCGTGGGGGGTTTGGAGGCAAAAAACGGGCCCATTTTTCACAAAAATGGGATGCACAGAGAGGGTTTGGGGGGCCTGCAAAGTGCTCCTGCGGGCTGGGGAGGGCAAAAATGCCCGGTTTTGGCCTCCCAAACCCCCCCACACATCATGTTTTTGCCCTCCCCAGTCCACAGGAGCACTCTGCAGCCCCCCCAAACTCTCTGTGCATCCTGTTTTTGTGAAAAACGGGCCTGTTTTTGGCAAAAACGGGACATGTGGGGCGGGGTTTCGGGAGGCCAAAAATTGCTGTATTCGGTGTATAAGATGCACCATCATTTCCACACTCTTTTTTTGGGGGGGGGTGTCTTATACTCCGAAAAGTACAGTACTTGATTTATGAAAATTCTTACTCGCTTAGGCATCTCTAGACTTCATGACAGAACTTCAGGGAGTGGGAATTATTCTTTAAAGCTTATAAGCTTAATTTCTCCTTCAACAAACATATTCTTACCTTCGAATTGGCTGTGCAATTTTGCTCCTAGGTATACTGCTTCCACCTATGGCCAGGGAAGGCCTAGGAAGACTACTACGAGTTACAATATTTGTGTTTGCAGTCTTGTTTGGCACTGGAATGCTTGTACTGGAGTGCATTTGCAAGCTACTATTGGACAACGCAAGGCCACTGCCGCTATTACTTCCTTGAACTGTTGGACTCACATAGGCCATAGCTTTGAGGGGCTGCCTGGCAGATATTGGAAAGTGTCCCACGCTGTGGACTCTGTGTTGAAGTTGCCCTGGTGAAGGAACTAGAAAGAGGAGAAATGAAAAAAAATAACTGAGAGCTATAACTGAAGAGAAATGTTAATAGTTCCTGACAGTGATTTCACATATTAACACGAGGAAGTAAATTATTTAAACAAATGTACTATGTAAAAATGTATTCAGATGCTCAGTTATTATGTAGTTCTTTCCTGTTGTATTTGGCCCCTTTTGTATGAAATTCAGGCATGCATATCCATGGGGAAGGCAAAGGGAACAGATGAGAAAACATACTGTATCAAAGCCTGTTAACAGACGCACAAATTGTGATGCAAATACTTAAGGGTGAGCTTTGTGTCATAATGACACTACACGAGTCATCTTTTGGTAAATGCAGATACTTATGAGTTTGGGAAAATATTTTAAAACCTTCAGGAGGAGGAAGAGAAAAACTGAAGAAATGGTAGTGAACAACAGCATTGGATTGAAATATTTTCATATCCAAATCATGCTGAACAACTTGAAAGTTGAAAGCAGAAAATCTCCTAGCATCCTTTAAATTAATTATAAAATAAAACTAAATCTGGAATCAATTTGCACTGACTTGAAGTACTAAGTCCTACAATCATCATTCATTGGATCATTGTCTCCTGGAAATCAAATCTTCCTGGAAATCAAATCTTCCTGCATTTGGGGATTTTACTACTATGTTAACAATAAATGCATAGAAATAAAATAGAAAAATCCCCTTGTTGGGTATTTTTTAGGAATCCTACATTTATTTTAGTGACAGAAAATAAAAGTACATTTAAAATAAGAACAAGATAATCTCCATTAAACCATTTTCCTGAATATAAATCTTCAAAGTAAAGTTTCTCTCAATTTAAATTTAAATTTAATTCTTAATGACTGCCTAGGAACAGAGACACAGAATCTGTAGATCAGATAACTGGTAGGGAAGTAAGGGAAGTAAGTTGTAATCCCTGGAGCTAAGATCAAAGATGTATCAGAGAGGCGTACCAAAATAATCAAGCCCACCAATTATTATCCTTTTCTCTTCTTTCATGTTGGGATGAATGATCCAAACCAAAGCCTAGAAATAATATTTAGGAACTATGAACAACTAAGCAGGAAAGGGAGCAATGTAGGATACAGGCAGTCTTCTCTTCCATACTGCCCCCATAGATCAATACCAAACAAAGGAAGCAAAGATTCTAAAAGTAAACCACGATCTCAAAGGATGGTGCCATTAACACAACTTTGCATTTCTAAACTATGGTTTACATTACCTACAAGAAGGGCTTCTGGCAAGAGATGGGCCGCACCTAGAGGTGGGCATCACATAATGTAACAACTGGTTTGCCCAGAACCGAAAATGTGAGCATGTGCTCACTTCACTCGCGCGCGCACCTTCCACACATGTGCGCGGCAATAAAAACACAGTGATTATATAAGACAGGATAGCGCCAGGGCTTGTGGGCGGGCCCAGCCACTGCTCGGAACTACCGGTTCGCCTGAAACGGTCCAAACCAGCAGCAGTCCACCTCTGGCCGCACCTCACAAAGACTGGAAAACAACTAGCTAGCCTCATCTGAAAGGCTTTAAACTAAAAAAGGAAGGAGTGGGTGGCCAATCTTTAAGACCAAACCCCAAGAAAATAAATCAGATAATGAGGAAGGAAGTAGAGAGAAGGAAGGAGAATTTAGGTATAAAACAGGACAGTTAAGAACTAAATGCAAGGTCAGCCGTTTACACATTGGTCCTCGAGAGTTTGGAGAATGAACAAGGAGAACCTGAAGTCCTAATACACGAGAGCAGGACAGGTATGGTATTGTTGTCATTACAGAAACTTGGTGCGATGGAATCTATGATTGGGACATGCTGCCAGAAGGATATAAATTGTTCAAAGCAAACACACCCAACAAAAGAGGACATAACAAAAGAGAAGGTACTTACATACACTGAATGTAAGTAATCACTCCACCTCTATAAAAATACATGATATCAAGGATGAAAGCCCAATTGAATGCATTTGGGTCAGTGGTGAAATCCAAATTTTTTACTACCGGTTCTGTGGGCATGGCTTGGTGGGCGTGGTGTGGCTTGGTGGGCGTGGCAGGGGAAAGATACTGCAAAATCTCCATTCTCACCCCACTCCAGGGGAAGGATACTGCAAAATCTCCATTCCCTCCCCACTCTGGGGCCAGCCAGAGGGGGATATTTGCTGGTTCTCCAAACTACTCAAAAATTCTGCTACCAGTTCTCCAGAACCTGTCAGAACCTGCTGGATTTCACCCCTGATTTGGGTGAATATTAGAGGAAAAAGAAACGATACTGCTATAGGTATATACTTACAGGCCACCCAACCAAGTAGAGAAAATAGATGAACATTTTGCTGAACATTAGCTACCAGTAAATGAGATGTACAAGAAATATACCACTGCATGGGGACTTTAGTTACCCTGACACCCTGGGAGACAAATGCAGCAAGTGGGAGATCTTTTATTTTATGGCAGGATGCCAGCATACCATAGAAGCTGAAGATGGCAGAACTGACACACAGTTACCAAAGAGCATTCTGACAAACTGAGGGACAAAAAGGGCAAATACAAAAATGGAAAGAGGGGCATAAAACAAGAACAGAATACCAGCAAATAGCCCAAGTCTTGCTTAGTGCATTGGAAGCCGCCCTGAGTCTCCAGAGAAGGGCGGCATATAAATCAAATTAAAAAAAATAAAAAAATAAAAAAAAATAAAAAGAAATCTGTAAGGAAGGAGTCAGGAAGGCTAAGGTCAGAACGAACTACTGAGATATCCATATGGGATACACATGGTGTCAAATAGGGGAGTGACGTAAGGGAACACACTGGGAGTACTGGAGGCAGAAGAGCCAGTAGAATAATAATGCAGCAGCAATGTATGGATGGAATGGGACAACTCACTGTGGCCAACTAGACGTCACCACCTTGCCACATCCAACTTGCCTTTGCCAACTCACTACCCACTTACTGCAGGACAACTTGACATGGCTAACTTGCCATAGGAGCTGGCCGGTTAGGCAAATGAGCAGGTGGGCAGAGTGTGGTGAGATGTTGTACTGGGTGGGTGGGCAGAAGGAGAGGCAGGAGGGTGAGCACAATCCATACCACAATCAATTTGAAATAATTCAATGAAACTTCTAAAACTTTGCTCCAGATGTGAAGCAAAATTTGTTTTCCACTTTGTGCACACCCTACTAACCTCTTCCAGGGTTAGGGTTAGCCTCTTCCAGGTCAAAGACTACAGTCGGCCTTCTAAAACCATGCTGAAAAGAGCCAGAGCCAGAACCAGGGGAAAATAGGCAAAATTTAATATGGTTCATATGATTACTTCTCATGTTTTCACTTTAGAATCACAATTTGGTGGCAACTTTTGGAAGGTTCTGGAGGCCACAACTAAGTTTTCAGAAAATGCAGCTATATATGACTCTTTCACTTCCTGTCTCTGTAAATGTCAAGTTACCTAGCATATTTGGCAGACTCAGATTTGAACAACAACCCCAACACCACTGAAGTCCTCCTACCCTTCGTTTCTGATAATGAATCAACTGCTCTGAGGAAACAATTTCTCAGGAAAGGAGGGAGGAAAAAAAGTCATACTACCTCTATTTTTTTTTTTGAAAGCCACATATATAAACTTAAAATGATCCTGAAAAGAAAAAATTACCTGAAGCAAGAACAATTTAAAATGCCATATTTTTCGGACTATAAGACGCACCTGACTATAAGATGCAAGAGGAAAACAACAACAACAAGTTTTTGGCCTACACGCACCCCATTTATGGGCCCTTTTTTTGGAGCCTTTTCCAGCCTTTTTTCATCCTGTTTTCAGGGCTTTATTCGTCCCATTTTCTGGGCTTTTTTTATCTATTTTCTAGGCTTTTTTGGGCCCATTTTTGAAGCTTTTTTTGGCCCATTTTTGAGGCTTTTTTCTGCTTGTTTTCTGGGCTTTTTTTGGCCCATTTTTTTCGGCCTGAAAAAGGCCCGAAAATGGAGTATGCGGAGGCCAAAAAACGGCTGGTGGGTAGGCAGGGTTTGGGCAATATTCAGTCTATAAGAAGCACAGACATTTTCTTCTTTTGGGAGACAAAAAAGTGCGTCTTATAGTCCGAAAAATATGGTATTCTAAAGTAGTTTCCCTTCCCCCTAAAATCCAGGGCCTTGCTTGTTCGTATCAATCCCAATGATTTGCCGTAGGGGCTATAGACCAATTGGATCAAAAGATCCAAGATTAGGAAAGAATGGTAATCAAACAGCTTTCAATAAATAAATAAATAAATAAATAAATAAATAAATAAATAAATAAATAACACAAATATTTTCATACTTACTGCAAGACTGCATTCTGGATACCCCATTACTGGCTCCATGCAAGTTAGAATCAAAACTTAAACTGTTCCTGACAGAACCTGCAGGGCTGCTGTTTGTATTGACAGTAAGGGTACTTGGCATTCGAGCTAAATTAGGCATGCTTCTTCGGAGTTTGTCTGTAGCAAAAGTAAGACATTTGCATTGTCTGAAAAAAATCAGGCATGAATTTCAAAGAGATAGTTCTTTTGGATCAAGTCAAAAGGACCAATCAATGTGGGATTTATAGAAGGATGCAGCTGGTCAAGGAATAATGGCAAAGTCTTATCTGTTTTTATTGTGCCATGTCATTTTCTATGACAATATGTTAACTTAGAAAACTCCAACAATATTTCACACTAGGATCCCATTTTTGGAATGGGAGTAACGGTGATTGTGATATTCTAAAAAAGAAACAGGAGGAATTTGCCCTATGTGCCTCTGAAAGTTCAGAAAATTTATGCCAGTTGAAGCTAATTCAATTCAGTCCCAAACATCCTCAACCTTCCTTACTTCGTGTTTCCTCTCCCTTCTGGTCCTAACTTGCTTGATTGGAAGAGTGCTAGAAAAGGTTATATATTAACTTCTACTTCAATTTTTGTGCCATCCCAACTTTGAAAATTAAATCTGTCCTAACCAACCAAGTCAGATTTATTCAAGAATCATGCTTTTTGCCCTTAAAGGACTTTAGCTGTGCCGCAGTCCCAAAATAGTCACAATATATGGTGAACAGATTTAGCAGGTTTCAAGCTGCATGGGCCTGAAGGAAGACAAAATGATGTATATCCTATGTAGAAATAAGCAACCTCTCAGATCATAAAATAAACTACCCTATTTCTCCCAAAATAAGACATCCCGATAATAAATCCAATTGGGCTTTTGAGCACATGGCAATAAGGCCAAGTGCTTATTTCAGGATTCAAAAAAATATTAAAAAATTATTGAGCCAGGAGTATTTATTAGTTGGATCACCCCAACAATATGTGCAGTTTACTGAGATGCATGGATTTTTATCCTTCGTTTAAATTAAATTTTCTTACTTAATACTTTTCAACTGTATTAGAATATGACTCCTATCTCTGTTAGGATGATTGTGATGGCCGGAGGTGACAAAGTTGCAAGAGCTCCACTTGAAACAGCAAAATTCATACTGCTAAACACAGGAATCCTCTTCTTATGGGAAAGCAACTGTGTGCTTATGTGGGGAAATAAGAATGGGATATATATGGAAAGAAAGAAATTACTTCCAGAATATTAAGCCTTTATGAACTATTTTTAGGTGTATTGTCAAAAAGAGAACAGCCCACTAGTATTACATTTTGTTCAGGATCAGATGTAAGCTGATGTCAAGAAAAACTCAAGTCACGCAAGCCAGCCACTCTTACCTCCATTAATTCTGCTTGATTGAGACTCCAGAAGATTTGGGGGTTGAGGAGAACAAAATGGCTGCTGTTGATTATTACTATAGGGAAAATATGGGGAAATTGGGCTCCTCTTACAGTCCCGTATATTAGAGAATGTTTGGGAATGGGAAATTCCTTTTTGGAAAGGAGAGCAACGTGTGAGTCGAGGCTGTGGAGGGGGTAAGTGGTCAAATTCTTCTTCCTCATCTTCAAGGCTATAACGATCAAATTCCTGATCACCACTGATCCCTTTTTTGATCAAAGGAAGTGATACACTGGAACTGTTTCTTGACACTGATGTTGAAGTTGAAGCATAGTCTTGCCTCAGGCCTGTAAAGAAAAACAAGATCCAAAATACAAAGTGGTAAAAACTGGACTTCTACTAATAATATAAATATAATTGCATTATTATTTTAATCTTGCCGGACAAACCATGATCCAAGAACCAAGAATTACAGAGATTTCAGTAAGGTTTCTTTAATATGAGTTGCCATTTTATTTTTATGCAATTAGTTCACTCTCCACTCCAACTAGGTTTCTTCTCTTTGCAGTGGTCAAATGCCATATAAGTTAGGATAGTTAATTGTGATTTACATTGGCTATGCAATTAAGTTCTTGAAAGCATATGAGCAATATACCTTTTTAAGGCTGTGAAGTACTTCATATGCAAAGGCAAATGGGAAATGTGTGACTGTGTATATACAATACCACTCTCCAACTCCTTGAATTCAATGCCTATTTTCCAGGAACATGCACCAGTCAAAAGAAAAGCAATTCAATTTTGTGAAACTATGCAGATGTTTTAAGGAGTTACAGAGAAGTAGTATGCAAACACCATTTTCCCTTAAAAACCAAAGAACTGTAGCACATTTTCAAATTTTTTAAACTCATCTTCTACAAAATCATGCTATTTTGCAATGATCAAGCCTTTTTTCTCTTTAGTCATAAAACAAAAAAACAACAACCCATCAACCCTATTTAGAATTAGGAAAATAAAAATTTCAACCTACTTTCTTCTTGTAGGCGAGCCATGATCTGGACATCTGTGAGGTCTTGTAGTTTATACCCCATGGAAATGGAATCATCTTCTAATTCTGAGGTGCTCAATTCACTGTCCAGAGATGACTGAGGACTAAGAGGAGAACTTCTAGAAATGCAATCTGTTGAAAAACATTAAAACCATAAACATTTCATAAAGATAACAGCGCTAATTCATAAGTTAATAAACAAAGAATGTGACTGTTATATACAGTTACAATATGTCCGCATCATCCCAATATCATAATTTGGAAGAAAGACTCAATGACACTATAGAAAGTGCACCAAACAACCCCCTGCCACCTAAGGATATGCATACTTTGCTGATGATTAGGAATATGCTCGGACCACACCTGAGCACCACTGTTTTATGTTATCCACTGTTATTCATTAACTAGATCTTCTTGAACAAACCTCAAAAAAGATGCTGCTGCCTTGAGCTGATTCATTAAAATTCTTAAAGCAGGTGAATTCGTTTGCAAGTTTGCAAGAAGAGTGCAGAAAATGGCTATAACGTGAATGGTGAATGGTTAAACATACCATGTTTCCCCAAAAATATGACCTACCCAGAAAGTAAGTCCTAGCTTGATTTTTACATGTGTGCTGAATATAAGCCCTCTGTCAGGTTTCGGTGTCGTCTTCAAATAAATTGCATTTCCAAACAAATAGTCTTTGATGAAATCTTTCATTTATTAAGCACGACAATCTGCCCCCGATTATGTCATAGCCAACACTGACTTCCTGACCCCAAACCTTCCCTTTCCGTTCCCCAATTCTCTGCATCTCATTGGCCACAAATCACTCTCCCCATATCTACTACTTCAGCTCCCAGGAATGTCCCCCCTCCCATCTCATCTCCTAGGGGATATTATTTTCAGGGAAAATAAGTAGGTGAAAAGTCAAGCGTCCTCTTGCCAGCTGCCCCCTCTTCTCCTCCTTATGTCAGCACTGGAACGAATGTAGTTTGGAGTGCTGACACCCTACCCCCAAAATAAGCCCTAATTAAGACTCCACCCACTTCAGGGTGCATAGGTAAAAATTAAGCTAGGATGGGGATGGGGGGTGGAGCTGCCCTACTACTTACTTTCGGACAGTTGCAGCCAGGCCTCACACACCGACACCTGCCTTGCCGGCCCATTTCTTCTGCAGCTGGTAAGGTTGGCAAGGCTTTCCTGAAGGCCTCTGCAGAGCTCTGGGTCAGCTCTGGATCTGTTATCAGCTGCAGAGACATTCAGGAAAGCCTTGCTGGCCACAGAATAAGTTCCTGAAGGCCATTGACAACGAAAAGGAGGCCGGGAGCGATGCACGCAAGTGAGGTGAGTCAGTGGATGGCATCCCCAGAAAATAAGACCTGGTGCCTTTTTTGGTGGCAAAAAATATAAGACAGGGTCTTATTTTTGAGGAAACACGGGTACTTCTTCCAAATCGTTTTCAAAATATTCAGTCCTACTGCAGTCCATTTAAACAGCATGTATTAAAAGTGGTATAGTAGTGATCTCTATTCATTAATTCAATACAAATAGGAATCCTATAATTTCTTCACATTAAAAAAGTAGAACAAAGAAACAAAAATGAAAACTGCAGTATGGATTTATTTTAGATTTGGGATTCCTAGTTATTTTCTGTCTATTTGTAGTTTTCCTTACAGAAAACAGGGTCCTTAAATACACCGTCAGAAAAACTAAAGGGCTTGGGCTTAGAGAATATTAATTTGCTATGTTAGTAAGAAAGTAGGCATTACCTGTTTGTTCAGGTGTTAATATTGCTTTGCTGAAGGTTTTAGGGAACGCAGGGCTGTTAAAGCTATTGCTATATGGAGTAAACCTTGCAACAGGACAATAAGGAAAAGCCAAGGATACAGATGAAGAGAACAGACTCCGCCATCTATTAGCTGTTAGTGGGTACAGAAAAGAAAATATCAGTTTGTATTTAACAACAGAATGCATATCTATCAGGAAGTTAATATGACAAGAAAGCTATTGATGTATGTACATCTAGCGAGATATGTTTCACTGGAGGCAGGGAATTTTATTCCCAAACCAACTGATGTATGAGGGATTTATTAAATTTATTTGCTGTCCATCTCGCATCAAAACGAGATGCCATTTGCATGGGAGTTAGTTCCGCTGAACTGATAGAATGCCAATAATTTTCTATAGGTTAGAGGGAAAAAATCCTGTTTAAGATAAATAAAAAAAGAACCACATTATGAGGCAAAAGGATCAAAAAGGGATAAAGTGTTGTTTCTTTTTTAAATTTTCTTCTCTCCCGTGCAATTTAACATTGAACATTTTAAACACTTCTTGGTACCAATATTTAGCTATACAAATTATTTAAATTGAAATTTAACAGTAAAATAAAGGATGTGAGAATATTATGATTATGGACAAAATGGAGTATACATACCGAAATAAGAACTTTAGAAGCTATAGTTTTGTTAAACACTAAAATCATTGTTATTGCATGCAGAATAACGAAGTCGTGTTTTAAAAATACTTAAAAGAAATGCTTTATTAGTGAGTTTTTAATTATCATAGAGGAAAGGTTTTTAAAACACAATATTATTTGGATTAATTATTGATGACAAACTGGAATGAGTGACGTTTCATGATAAACCACAGATTCACTTGCCAAGTAGCCAATATAAATTGCATCCCCCTTTTAAGCTTTTAAGTCAATAAATATAAATATTTCTTCTTTTCACCAAAATGAAATTTCAAGTTACATAAATACAATTTTTTAATGCAAATGTACACACTCCAGAGCAGACATTCTTCCATTATAATCATGCTAAATGCCAGGCTGCTGTACAGCCAGGGAGGATAAAAATTTATGATTTAAAAAAAATTTTTTTTTAAAAAAAAAACAGATTTTTAAAATTTAAATCCGATTGTTTTTATTTAAATCAGATTTTTTTAATTTTTATCAAATTTATTTTAATAAAATGCTTTTGGAGTAAAAATCTATCTAAAGATAGTTCTCTTTAAGATACATTAATAATTTAGTTTATTCAGCACGAAATGGAGCTTAGTTGTGTAGCACGAGGCTGTATATTCTGCAATATTTACATTTTTGGTAATCTCATTCAATGAATCCAAGCTCTGCAAGACAAATAGGAAACCTTCATTTTGTTTGCAAATAATAATATTAAAGATTTTAACTACCAGCAAGAATGAGACCTTACATTTAAAGAGCATCTGTCATTTTAGATAAATCATGGCAGCACCTGTTAGCTGGCATCCACTCAACTGCTGCCTGCCATGTCCCTCACCTTGTTGTGTCATTGCCACATCACCAGCCATCCCATTAAAATTAATGGAACTGTTGGTGAGTCAACAGTGGGTCAGATCAGGAGCTGTTGCAGGACAGAGGTGACAGTTGCTCTTTAAAAATTATGATTTAAATTGACTTGATTTAAATCGAGCCTTTTTCCTAGTGATTTAAATCGCGATTTAAATTGTGATTCAAATTGACTTGATTTAAATCAAGTCCACCCTGTGTACAGCCAATGATGGACTGAATCATTGACCTAAATTATGCATGCACATATATGAAAGAGAACACTTTAACATGTCTTCTTGATCTTATTTAAAGAAAAGCCAAGAATAACAAAAACCATTTTTAAGACAAATTTCAATCTTTTGTCCTTTTCATCAGAAAAGCCCTTTCCTTTAAAATGAAAAAGGTCTTTTGTGCCTTTGGACTGGTGTCCTAACAGTCTGATCCAAGGCCATCTCCCTGTGACTCCCAAATGCAGTCTGCAGCCCACGTGTAAACAGCATTCATTATTTTGCCACAATTGCGCCTTTGAGAAGACTCACAGTGAACAAAGCTACTGTTTTTGCAGCTGGGATTCCAAGAACCTCAGTAACAAAAACACAGCATTTGTACAAAAAAAAAAAAAAAAAAGGACAGAGAGACATGTTCTAATCTAGAGTTTTTCTCTGTTCTTAGGGAAAGTGTGAGATCTATTCCAGTCAGTTTTAGCAGGAGTGCTTTCAATAGGCACAGGGAAGAAAAAAGACTATGGACCTTCTGCTCTTCTTATAAAAATAATTTGAGAATAGAACCGAGGAAGGAAATGTGAACATCAGAGGTATGAAATGTGTTTTAGGAAAAGTGATAAAAGTGCAGTGTTCCTTCACTGACTTTCTTTCTTTCTTTCTTTCTTTCTTTCTTTCTTTCTTTCTTTCTTTCTTTCTTTCTTTCTTTCTTTCTTTTCTCTCTCTCTCCCTCCCACCCTGCCTCCCTCCCTTCCCCAATCCTAAACAACTCAAGGTGGCAAATGTAACTAATGTTCCTTCCTCCTCCTATTTTCCCCTCATCAAGCACCTGTGAGGTGAATTGGATTGAGAGAGCGGGTTGGACTCAAGGTCACTTAGCTGGCTTTCATTGTAAGGCAGAACTAGAATTCACGATCTCCCGCTTTCTAGCCTGGTGACTTAACCACTAGACCAAATTGGTTCAATATATCTATTGCCCCTGCTGTCAACTGATCAATGTATAGGTGCAGCAAGCCAGTCTATGCAAAACTGAATTTTTACATTCCTTTTCCTAACAGTTGCTACACCAGTTTCATGGCTCTGCTCCATATTTTGAACACAATAGTACCTGAATCTGCCTGGGATGCTCTGTTTGGGGGCAAAGGTAAGACTTAACTTGAGTAAGCTTCCACTCATTAATTTTCTGTCTTCCTTACCTTCAGCTCAAGTTGCTTCCAAATACAGTAACTCACTATTCTGTCTAATTTAGGATAAGCAGTTCCCTTTAGATAGCTTTTCACTCTTAAATACAACCCAGTTTTCTTGGTTTGGTGCATTCACCTTTGTACAGTGTTTCCCTTCCGCTGATGTAACGTCCAATTTAGAGACTGCCAGATTTCCTATCCTCTGTTGGGTCTTATCTTGTAGAAACCTATTGGTTTCTTTTTCTTTAAATCTTTCTCTGTTGGCATCTCTACTTCAATGAGTTGCCAATCAAAAGCAGGGCATCTGCAGGTTTGCAAGATGGTAGATGCAACCACACAATTGAACGATGGCCTTTTTAAAAATATATATTTATTTTGTGCAGGACTTTGTGCAGTTATAGGTACCATCTTAACTTTCAGCTAACTTTGCATCCAAAGCCCTTTGTTAAAGCCATTATTTTCTGCTTCAGGTTGAGAACAAAATTTTCATTTTCTCTTTGTGGCAGCCTCTCAAATACTGGAATACTGCTATCATGTCATCCCAGTCCTTTTCTCCAGACAACCAAACCCAAATCCTGCAAGTGTTCTTCATACAGTATGTTTTCATTTCCAGGCCTTTACTCATCTTAGTTGCTCTTCTTTGCACTTTTTCCAAAGTCTCAACATATTTTTGTAATGTGGTAACCAAAACTGGATGCAGTATTCCAAATGTGGCCTTACCAAGGCTTTATAAAGTGGTACTAATACTTCACATGATTTTGATTCTATGCCTTTGTTTATACAACCAAGAATTCCTTTAGCTTCATGAGAATTAGAGGGAATCCTATTTGAGCCAGTTTCTCAAATTATAATTCCACCTTGGATTCATTATTATTTTTATCTGACTGCTGTCTTAGAGCAGCTCTTCTTCTTGTCCCTCAAAGTCATCCCTTCTGCCCATTACATATCAGTTGTTGTCTGGCAATTTGGACGCACTTCGTAATGATAGAGTTTGTATGGGAATTTCAGAACTTCATGAACATTTTTCATTCCTTCCCACAATCTGTCCGATTCAAGGTACCTCTTCCAATATATGAAATATTTTAAATGTTCTTGCAACAAGAATTCATAATATAGACTAGACTAGATAGACTAGACTAGACTAGACTAGACTAGACTAGACTAGACTAGACTAGACTAGACTAGACTAGACTAGACTAGAATTCTTTATTGGCCAAGTGTGATTGGACACACAAGGAATTTGTCTATACTCCATCTCATATTAATCTTACCCATCCACCAAAAGTGCAGAGGAGAAGAAAGTTCTGAATATCAAACATGAACATGAAATAACTGGGGATATACAAGTTAAATTTCACTGAAGCAGGCAATTTGTAGATAGAAAGTTGCTCTGCATAATGGACAATAAACCTTTGAGTCAAGCTTTTTTATAAGTGAGAGAAATGCAAAAACGTAGAGGAAAGCCACATCAAATTCTCTATCACAGTCTTGGCACAATCTTACACATTTATACCCAGCCTTGGTCAAATCCAACTGTTTCTCTAAAAGAAACTATGCAGCCTGGATTACACCAGAGGCTTAAGGAACAGATGAGTTAGGACTTCTACAGAGCAGGTGACACTAATGGTGTCCACAGACTTCTTGAAAAGAAGACATGCTGATAAAGATAAACAGTGAATTGTTATAGACAAATTCTGGAAGAGGCAATAAATCAGTCCAATTACCATGTTGATAAGAGACATGGTAGCTGAATAAATGTGTTCCTATCTTGTCTGCTTCTAATTAGTTCCTTGGTCTTTGCCACAATCATCATTTCACCATATTGTCAATATTGCACTTATATCACAAACAGTTATTCTGAATCAACCTTCTATCTGATTCTATTTATTTGAAGGTATTTTCTGACAAACGAACGCATTGTTGTACAAGCTAAGCGAGAATTTAAAAATGACATTGGCATTCAAATGAAAACAACCATTTATAAACGTGCATCAGACTTTAGCCGTATTTCCAAAAAAATAAGGATATCAGAAACACAACAAAGAGTTTTGAAATGTGTCTTAAAATCATGGGACATAAAACCAAAAATAATTCCAGAATCACACAAATTACTAATCCTTATTTTATAATATATATAGTCTTACACTGGTACTGATATCTAACCAACTACAATAAACCAGAAAAGGTTTAGTTGAAAAGAAACAAAATAAATCTTAAGAATAGAAACTTAGAATTACCTTGTTCCAGCCTGAAGCACAAAGAACGCTTGGCAGCTTCCATCTCAGGGCTTGGATTATCAAGAACATGTCGACACCACTGCAGAGGAGTCAATGACTTTTCTTGCTGCATGATACCCTTAACAGGTGCAGCATATAGCCTAAATGGAAGCAGAGAAAAACTTTTAGGGAAGTATTATTTGTAGTGATGGTAGCTGTAATTTTCTACCTTTGGTGTTTGAATTACAAGTCCTAAAACAATACAATGCTTGGAGCATATTTTAAACGACGTTAGTTTTAGCCTTTTGTAAATCAGGCTCATGTAACTATTTACTCCTCCAAGAATGGAGATAATAGTGTATATCCATCAAGTGAAATAATATGAGCCAATAGTTAAGCTCTAAGCAAGCCTTGAATTGAACTTAAATACCATACGGGTAAATCCTCGACAACCATAATGGCACCAGAAGCTCCAGAATTTTAGTCATAATCCATTGAGGTTATAAGTCAAGGCACCACGTGACCGGACCAATTTTACAGGGGACGAAAAATGAGCCACCATGGTTGTAAAATGAATCAAATGGATGTTGTCAGGTCCAATAAATCAGGAATCAGGGTTGTTTAAATCAGTACAAGTTTATTCCATTTTATCTCTTTACAAGAATCTGAACTACTAATGGTCAAGGCAAATTGGTAGTAGATTAAAGTCAGTGGAATTCAAGGAGGGCTGGATTTAGATCTCTTGTGAGAGCGAAGGGACTCCAAACTGATTGCGCACTTGACCCTTCTCTGGGACTCAGTACCCATTACAACAGGTGCCAAAACATGCTTTGATTCCAGGAAACAGAAAAAAATATTAGGAAGTTTCATTCTGGTTCCTCTCTGATTCCCTCAAACATAAGAGGAAAGGAAGAGAAAATGCAGTCAGGCTTGTATGTTGATGTTATAGCAGCCTATCTCACTACGATTGTAGTCTTTTTGTGGTGCCTCTTTCCTGCTCTGGACAATCTCAAAGGGCTGACAATAACCTGGTCTATACTTGATCTACGTATTAAATATTGTATGTTAAAATTCTTACCCAAATCACTAGATGTGGCAAAGTCTAAACTGAATATATGGTTTAAGCATGTGTCAAACCATACAGGCACATCACAAAGGAATACAAATCTAAAAGAATTATTAATTTGACTGGTTAAGACAAAAGCTTGAGGTGATTAGTGAAGAAACAAGAATGAGAAGAATATGAGTGATAAGGGGTAGTTTGAGGAGGGGAAAAAAGGATGTATTAGAAAAGGAAAAAGGTAAACTAATTTATTCAGTAGTTTAGTCCATTCATTTAGTAGGTTCACTGCTGGAAATGACAAGATCAACAGGTTTTTGTGTTGTATACAGTCCAATGCTATAATATTCTATCTGGGTCCAAGATTTTTCTTTATTTCATCTCTCCAACTCAAGAGATGGTCAATCCTGCAAGCATCTAAAAGGGCTACCAATATGTCATCTTTGGGGGCCACCCATTGCTTTGCATATTTAAAACATTCCTGCCTATTCATAATTTCTTTCTGTGCCATTTTTATGACTGCAGTATATTTCTGCATTTCAGATTTGGTACCTGAGTGAAAATTTTAGTATTTACTCTTCCACCACTTACTGTACTGTGTCCTGTGTACTTTGAGTACTGTGTACTCAAAGCTTCTCTATTTCAGATTTTCTTAGGCTCCACACTTAGCAGCCATAAGTTATTTCTGGTATGACTATGGTGCTGAAAGTATTTTGGTATTTTTCATATATTGGAAGATTGGGTGGTAGAGGTAAATGTTTAAAGAGCCATGTCACTGTTCTTCAGCATGATATCTCTTAATCAATTGGGTGTATGGCATTGATTTCTTGACTAAAGTACACATAGGAGTTGACATTCTCTCAAAACATCCTAAGCAAACCATAAAACCCAACAACCCCAGAAGAAAAGAACAGGAGTCATCTACAACATACAATGTAAGAATTGCAACAACCACTCTGTAGGACAAACAGGCAGAACGCATCCATGAAAACCAACTGGCAGTCAGAAGACATGACAGAAACTCTTTAATTTCACAACGTATTGACAGATTTAACCATAGTTTCCATTGGGAAAATGTGACAATCCTAGACAATCCAAGTTAAAAAATGCCAGGGAATTTCTAGAAGCCTGGCACTCTGACAAATTGGCCATCAACCGACACATAGATATTATAGATCTATAAGCTATGCAAAAGAGGCAATCAACCAGCCCAAAAGAAAAAAAGACTCCAGCACTTCTCCACCAGTAGTCAGCACTCAGATCAGCATAGATTAACTCCAAGGTTAACTTCAGACCAACACTCAAGGAAGCAATACTCCAATCAAGAAACTGCCAAAGAGCCATCAGTAAACAGCCCAACCAAACAAACCCTAAGATTGCCCCCCACACACAGACAGGCAAGACACCAAAATATAAACTTGACAGCAACAGTAGCAGAAATGATGTTACTTACTTAGAGTAATGAAATATCTGCAAGAAAAAAAGCAAGCTCAGAAAGCACCAAGGACTCCTCATTTCAACCGTGAGCTACGAATATTCTCCTTTATTGGTTGACATTCTCTATTTACTCTTTAGCTACTTTCTTTTTATGGTATGGTTAGAATTAGATTCACAAGCATTGGGAGATTTTTCTGTTGATTTTCAGGTTTACCATGTTGAGTTCTTTTAAACACTACCCAACTTCTAAGAGGCTGCAGCTGATGATTTAAAAAAAGTCTCTGGTGAACCAATGGGGTTCCATTTATTGATAGGGATGCCTTTTATCTCCCCAGATGGGTATTTAAATTCCAGAATATTTTACGAAATGGAATTCTTAGCAAATTGTTCAACATGTTAATGGCTGAGATTCTAAAAAAAAAATGCACTGACTGTATGATGTAATGAAGAATATGAAACTGAAATATAAATGGTATTTGATATTGGAAACAGTGAAGGATGTTTCTTCTTTCTGCATGAATTTACATGTACTTTTCTTTGGAAGCATTTTAAATTTTGCAAGAGGAAATATCAGAAGGTATGGTTGTAAAGAAAGTGAAGCTGTATGAAACAGTATTCTCTTCCCAAACTTCTCTACTCCCTCTGAAAAGACTAAGGATTTCTCCTAAAATGACTGCAGTTTTTCTAACAATGGAGAAAAATCCCATCCGCTTTGCTGACTGTTGAAGTTTACACCTTTTTCTGCAGTATATCACAAATAACCACTTCCATTTTCATTATTTTTGCAGGCACCCAAATTGCTTTGGATCTATTCAGAAATATTCTAGGCGGGCCATACCATCACAAGGGTTGCTGACCACAGTACTGAAATCCACGTGCAATTTTTCCAAGCCATGCGATTTCATCCCTCCCACTGAGGCAGTAATATTACCCATTCGTTTTCAACTCAACTTCCATTTCAAGCATGTATGCTAAACTGTGAGCTCCAGACTGGCTTTATTTGAAATCCCCAGCTTTTCCCATTTTATCATTTCTTCCCTACACTAGGGTAGAACAGTAGTTCATATAACTGTCCTATTTCAATCAGCATCAGCCTAGAATCTTAACCAGTGCACCATGATTATTTTTTGGCACAACATAGTCAAGGCAATGCAGCAAAGAACGCAACGCTAACAAATCTCAGTTCCCCCAGGTCCATGCTAAATTTCTTTTAAGAATTTATAATCATTCCCATTTTAAATGCATATGCATATTGGTGCCTGGGATTTATCCACCAATCCAATACAAAGAGAAATCTTTAAAGCCCGGTGTTTCTAAATCTTTTGTTTTTAAACCGCACAGGGCAAAAAGCAGATTGGAAGCAAATGGAGGACTTGGGAAAGTAATGGTTGGGGGGGGGGAAATCAATGAGAAAAACGGAGAGGGAGGGCCGATGTAAATAATAATAATAATAATAATAATAATAATAATAATAATAATAATAATAATAATAATAATAATAATAATAATTATTATTATTTTTAAAAATCAGAATCCAAGTGGATTTAGGCAGCCAAATGCTGGAAAAGCGAGCTTTGGAAAGCGCCAGCTGGATACAAAAAAGAAAAGAAAAAAAAGAGGAAGGGGCTCTTTTCTCAGAAAGGGCCGCAGGGAAAGAAGAGCCAGGCGGGAGACAAGCCTTTGTGCGGGGAAAAGTCGGGCAAAGATACCCTACCAGGTTTCCTCCTCCTCCTCCTCCTCCTCCTGGAACCGCTGCTGCTCTTCTGCCTTTTCTTCCCGGCCGTAGCCACCCAGCCTCCGAAGATCCAGGATTTCCACCTCATCCAAAAGGCTGGCCGGGGGCAGAAGGATGGAAGGGGCGGCGAGGGCTTCGTGGGGTCCCCCGAGGGGGGATGGCTTGAAGTAGACGAAGGGCTCGGCTTGGCACACGAGAGCCGGCGCTGGGCTCGACCTGCCGGCTGGAGGGGAGCTGCTGCGAGGGACTAGCGGGGCGGCGGCGGAGGCTACCAGCCGCGGCTGCAGAGGGCTGCTGGGGCCCGGGCCAGACGGGGAAGCAGGGGAGGTGGCAGCGGCTCTATTGCGCAGCTGCTCATTTTGCTTCTCCAGTTTGCGCACCAGCTCCTGCAGCTTCTTCACCTCCAGCTCGGCGCTCACGGCGCTCACCGCACCTGGCTTCACCTCCGCCACCATCGGCTTCACCAAAGCGGCCTCCATAGCCGGAGGCGCCCTGGAAACGAGCGCAAGAGACTCCCTTTCTTTGCCCAAGGCGATCCTCTCCCGACAAGCGCGCTTCTCTTTCCCCGGGGCACCTCCCGCCACAACCAGCTACCCAGCCAGCCACCGCGCAGCAGCAAACAGCAAAACCCCAGCAGAAGCACCGCACAGCGCGGAGCCTCGGCGGGCAGGCACCGCGCAAGCGCAAGGAGGAAACAAAGCAGGGCGGGGAGACACCCTTGCGCTGCGCAGGGCGGGGCGCGGGGGTTGGGAGAGGAGTCTCCTGCCCGAGATGAGGGAGCTGGAGGCAAAGCGAAGGGATGGCGTGGGGGGTGGGGGGGACACGGGGAAGTCCTCCCGAGCTTCTCCTTTCCCGTCGACGAGCCCGTGGCGGGAAATGCTCTGAGGCGTTTCTTTCCAGGCAGAAAATAAATGGCGCGGGGGATGGAATTGTGGCTTGGTCGATTCGAAGCGCGTTAGCCGGTTATTTTCTTCCAGAGGAGACCTCTTTCTCTTTTTGTGCACTGTATATCCGAACTAGACTGTGTTTCTCATTGTCATACGCGGGGTATATGCATAATTGTATTTATTTATTCTGTCATGGTTAAGTAGTGGATATTGCAGGTGGTGACCCTTTGAGAGCTGTGTGCAACAAAAACATTCAAAGTGACAAAGCTATTTTTATCCTATCCTGTCCTGTCCTGTCCTATCCTATCCTATCCTATCCTATCCTATCCTATCCTAACCTTCTTAGGTCCTCGTATTTGGTTTCTCCATGGGCATAAGCAGATACATGGAACCTATTTTGCAAACCACAACAGTGTTGTGATATTTCCTGACAGTGACAACAATTAATCAGTGAACAGGTTGCCTCCAGAAGTTGTGGGTGGCTCCAACACTGGAGTGTTTTTTAGGAAGAGGTTAAATAACCATTCGATCGAATGGTATAAGGGTCTCTTGCCTTGAACAAGAGATTGGACTAGATGGTTTCCAGTTCTGTCATTCTATGATCTAAATTGACTAACCTTGTCGAAGCAGGGAAGCCTACGTCCAAAAATGCTCAAGTTGCTATATCCCAAAACAGAAATGCCATCGTTGAACCAACAGAGAAAAAAATATCAAACTCCAAGTAAACCTGTTTTTGATATGAGCCAGCGATGTGTGGCAGCAGCCCAAAAGAACCAATGCAATCCTAAATTGCATTAACAGGGATTGACTCAAGATCATGTGAGGTACTAGTACCGCTCTATAAAGCCTTAATAAGCCCACACCTAGAATACTGCATCCAGTTTTGGTCACCACACTATAAAAAAGATGTTGAGATTTGAAAGTGCAGAGAAGAGCTACAAAGATGATTAGGGGCTAAAACATCTGAAGAATGGTTACAAGAATTGGGCATGGCTAGTCCAGTGAAGAAAACGACCAGGGGTGACATGATCGCAGTGTTCCAATATCTGAGGGGCTGTCACAGAGCAGAGGGGACCAACCTATTTTCCAAAGGACCCAAAGGATAGACAAGGCACAATGGATGGAAACTGATCAAGAAGAAACTCAATCCAGAAATGAGAAATTTTCTGACAGCGAGAACAATTAGCCAGTGGAATGGGTTGCCTTCAGAAGTTGTGGGTGCTTCATCACTGGAGGCTTTCAAGAAGAAACTAGAGAATCACTTGTCAGAAATGGTATAGAGTCTCCTTCATGAACAGGGGGTTGGACTAGATGATTTAATTTAATTTAATTTAATTAATCATATTTCTATTGTTAAACTTGGCCTGCCACCAGCAGATTCTGTTTGAATATGGGAGGACCGAAAATCAAGATCAAAACTTCATGTGTTGCAAACTAAGTAAATGTATGTATATATCACCCTTAATAGACTCAATAGTGGATGATGGGGCTCAAAGAAAGCAATATTTTATTCCCTAAATCAATTACTTTAATGTCATTACTATGCAATTGACTTGTATTTAGTGGAGTGGCTGCCTAGCAAGATGTGTCATAAGTGAATATTGCTGACATTCAAGCTGTCTATAATCCTAAGTATGCTTTTTAAAATAAAGTCCATGCTGTCCAGTTTTCTAATATTTCCAAAGTGCATATTTTATGGGATGCAGATCTTCCTGCTCACTCAGCCATTACACCAAGATGCTACTTTAACTGAGAAATAAGGAGTGGGTGCTGCTGTCTCTGGCTGCAAAGATAATAAATTAGTCTGTGCTTAGGAGAAACTTATTTAGACAATCAACTTCAGGAAGAGAGAGGAGGTCAGATTGCAACTGAACCACTGGAGGCAGAAATAATTGACACCTTTGGAACCTTGCCAGACTGCGAACAGAAGGACTTACTGAATATATTAGAGAACCTTACACAAACTTTAATAATAGTGCACAAGAATCCCTCCAGCAGAACCCAGGATGCAACATACATACACATGCATGCATTTGTTTGTTTGTTTGTTTGTTTGTTTGTTTTATATGCCACCCATCTTGCTGTTTGAGGCAGCTATGAGAGGCATACATATCTACAGGTTTATACCAAATATCCCTGGAACCAAAACCAACTGTTTTAGTAGTGGGTTTCAATTTAGTTTGTTACCGGTTCGCTCGTGTTCGCACACAGTGCTTCTGTGCAGAAGCATCTGGGTGAGTGGGCGGAGCCTCCCGCCGCGGCTGCTACCAATTTGCCTGATTCGGGGCGAACCGGTAGCAACCTACCACTGAACTGTGTGTATGAAGATACTCAAGGAACTTTAAAGTCAATCAAACTCGTGAAATGGTAAGACAATGATTCAAATACCCATAGGAATAAAGCTCCAGAAGCCAACAGCTATGTGACAGTCCAACACAATAATTTTGTAAGAGGAGTTAGACAAAGTAGCCTTCAGAACCAAATCCATACTGAAGTTAATCAGCGGTATTGACAAAAATCTAACATGAAGATATCTACAATCAAATGTCCTGGAACATTGCTGGTTGCATGGACAAATGTATAAATGAGAATTTTTTTTTGCACTTTCTACAGGGTTGCTACATGTTTTTTTCTCCAGAAAACTTGGTTGATGGGAAATAATGTTGGTAGAATACCAGCTACAGGTATTATAAATGGGTCAAGACTGACTAAAAGAGGGGCTGAGCTAAAAGGGGCTTAATGAGCATTATATCTTGATGTAAAAATAGAAGAAATTATTCTGGGAAATTATGATATATAGTAGATTAAATTCAAATATTGAGGTTGAAATCTAAAGGGGAAATTGTTAATTTGTATAAATATTTATGTGCCACCCAGACAAGAGGTAAATTGGGATAACCAGGAACAGTCCTTAGCTGTTCCTGGTTAGTAACTGAGAGTAACTGTAAACTAAACAGTAATTGTGAGAGGGACCTTTGAGTCTTGGCGTACAATCACTTAAACATGAGCCAGCAGTATGCGGCAGCAACCAAAAAAGCCAATACAATCCTTGGTTGTGTAAACAGAGGCATAGAATCAAAATCATATGAAGTATTAGTACTGCTTTATAAAGCCTTAGTAAGGTCACACCTGGAATACTGCATCCAGTTTTGGTCACCACATTACAAAAAAGATGTTGAGACTTTGGGAAAAGTGCAAAGAAGAACAACTATGTTGATTAAAGGCCTGGAGATTAAAATATATGAAGAACGGTTGCAGGATTTGGCATTGGCTAGTCTAAAGAAAAGAAGGACTTGGAGGGGACGGGACATGATAGCAGTATTCCAATATTTGAGAGGCTGCCACAAAGAGGAGGGGTCAATTTATTTTCCAAAGCACCAAAGGCAGGACAAGAAATGATGGAAACTAATCAAGGAGAGAAGCAACCTGGAATTGAGGATAAACTTCCTAATGGTGAGAACGATTAACCAGTGGAACAGCTTGCCTTCAGATGTTGTGGGTGCTTCATCACTGGATGTTTTTAAGAAGAGACTGGATAGTCTCTTGTCTGAAATGGTATAGGGCCGTGATGGCGAACCTATGGCATGCGTGCCATAGGTGGTACGTGGAGCCATATCTGTGGGCACGCAAGCATTGCTCTAGCTCAGCTCCAGCCTGCATGCGTGCGCTGGCCAGATGACTTTTGGGCCTTTTGGGCCCACTGAAAGTAGGGAAACGGGCTGTTTCTGGCCTCCAGAGGGCCTCCGGGGGAGTGGGGAAGGCTGTTTTTGCCCTCCCCAGGCTCCTAGAAAGCCTCTGGAGCCTGGGGAGGGCAAAAAAAATGGGCCTACTGGGCCCACCGTGCCATTGCATGCCAAAAGCGGGGTCGCACAGGGGGGTCGCGTGTGCATGCACAGGGAGCAGGGCGCATTGAATTATGGGTGTGGGCATGTGCATGCTCAACCCCCTCCCCCTGCTTCCCCCCGCTTTTGGCATGAGATGGCAAAAAGGTTAGCCATCACTGGTATAGGGTCTCCTGCTTGAGCAGGGGGCTTGTCTAGAAAACTTCCAAGGTCCCTTCCAGCTCTATTCTGATACGCTACATCAACCCATAGGTATATATATGCTAGAATAGAGCAAAGCCAGAACTGAAAAGTGTACACTAAAAGTGCAACTCTCCCTCTCTTAAGCGCATTCCCCTGCTGGGCCCCATTGTCTAATCAAATTCAAAGATATTGTTTTTGGAACAGTTGCTTCACATGTGGGTTGGAATGCAGTGTGGTCCGTTCTTAGATGCACTATTAACCTCTTCCAGGATTGTGACCAATCCCAAAATTACCATTTGTTCAATGTTCAATGGTTTTCACCATGAATGGTCTTCTAGTACAAGCGGCTACTCAAGCAGGAGACTATATACAATTTGAGACAAGTGGCTGTCCAGTCTCTTTTTAAAAGCCTCCAGTGATGGAGCACCTACAACTTCTGAAGGCAAGCTGTTCTACTGGTTAATTGTTCTCAGGAAATTTCTCCTTGATTCTAGTTGCTTCTTTCCTTGATTAGTTTCCATCTTTTGTTTCTTTTTCTAAAGAAACAATAGACCCCCTCTTCTTTATGGCAGCCCTTCAAATATTGGAACACTGTTATCATATCACACCTAGGTCTTCTTTTCACTAAACTAGTCATACTCAATTCCTGTACCTGTTCTTCATATATTCAACATGTTTTATATAATATAGTGACCAAAAGTGAATGTCATATTCTAAGTGTAATCTTACTAAGGCTTTATAAAGTGGAACTAATCTGTCATGTGATCTTGATTCTATCCCTCTATTAATGCAACCTAGGACTGCATTGGCTTTTTGGGCTGCTGCCACATACTGTACTTCTGGTTTATATTTAAGTGATTGTCCACCAGGACTCCACAATCCCTCTCACAGTTACTGCTATTGAGCCAGATTTCACCTAATCTATACTTGTACATTTGTTTTTTCTTGCCTAACTGTAAAATCTTACTTTTTTCTACACTGAATTTCATTTTGTTAGATAGGGCCCAATGTTGAAATCCATCGAGATCCATCTGGATCTTGAGCCTATCTTCTGCAGTATTGGCTATTCCTGCCAGTTTAGTGCAGTGGTGGGATTCAAATTTTTTTACTACCGGTTCTGTGGGCGTGACTTGGTGGACATGGCAGGGGAAGGATACTGTAAAATCTTCATTCCCACCCCACTCCAGGGAAAGGTTACTGCAAAATCCCCATTTCCTCCTGATCAGCTGGGACTCGGGAGGCAGAGAATAGATGGCGGTGGTGTTACTTACTGATTCTCTGAACTACTCAAAATTTCCACTACCGGTTCTCCAGAACTGGTCAGAACCTGCTGAATGCCACCTCTGGTTTAGTGTCACCTGCAAATTTGATGTGTTCCCCTTCTATTCCCTAATTTAAATAATTTGAACATCACACTATAAAAAAAAGATGTTGAGACTCTAGAAAGAGTGCAGAGAAGAACAACCAAGATGATTAGGGGACTGGAGGCTAAAACATACGATGAATGGTTGCAGGAACTGGGCATGGCTAGTCTAGTGAAGAGAAGGACCAGGGAGACATCATAGCAGTGTTCCAATATTTGAGGGGCTGCCACAGAGAGGAGAGGTTCAAGCTATTTTCCAAAGCGCCTGAAGGCCAGATAAGGAATAATGGATGGAAACTGAACAAGGAGAGATTCGACCTGGAAATAAGGAGAAATTTTCTGACAGTGAGAGCAATCAACCAGTGAAACAGCTTGCCTTCAGAAGTTGTGGGAGCTTCATCATTGGAAGCTTTTAAGAAGAGACTGGAGTGCCATCTGTCAGAAATGGTGTAAGGTCTCCTGCTTGGGCAGGGGGTTGGATTAGATGACCTACAAGGTCCCTTCCCTTCCAACTCTGTTAATCTGTTAATTTATGAAGACATTGAAGAGTACTGGGCATAAAATGGAACCTGGGGCACCCCACTGCTTACTTCCCTCCATGTAGATGTAGTTCCATTAAGGATTATATGTTGAATGCAGTTTGTCAGCCAGTTACAAATCCATCTGATGGTGATGCTATCTATGCCTTACTGAAATCCAGATAGTAGTAATGTCTACAGCATTTTGCTGGTACACTAATTTAGTCACATAGTCAAAGAATGAAATAAGATTTGTTTTGCATGATCTGTTTTCAACAAACTCATATTAGCTTCTGCTTATAACTTTATTTGCTTCTAGGTGTTCACAGATCTGTTGCTTGATTATCTTTTCCAGGTTCTTCCCAAGTGTTGATGTCAGGCTCATTGGTCTGTAGTTTCTTGGATCTGTTTCCCCTCCTTTTTTTTTTTTTTTTTAGATGGGAACTACATCAGTTCTTTTCTGGCCCTCCAGTAGTTCGCAAGGATCATTGAAATATATGTTCAGTGGTTCCAAGATCACATCTACCAGTTCCTTCAGTACTCTGGAATGTTATCTATCAGGTCCTGCTGATTTGAAGTCATCTAGAGCGGATGGGTGTTCTCTTATCATTTTCTTGCTTATATTAATTTGTACTCCTAGTCTGTCTTTTATGTTTTTGGTAGTTTGGACTGTATTCTCTTTTATTGTGAAGACAGATTAAGCAGCTCTGCTTTTTCTCTACTGCTTATTTAAAGAGATAGCTTGTATTCTATTGTTTGGGTTTACATTACATTGAATTTCAATATGACATGGTCACTCTCCCTCAAAGTTCCAGCAACTTCAACCCACTCTGTCACTTCTTCTCTGTTAGTAAGAATTAAGTCCAGTATAACTGTCCCTTTATTTCCCTCCTCCACCTTCTGGATAACAAAGTTGTCAGCTAGTTTGGCAGTAACCTGTTCAATCACTCGCCTGATGCAGAGTTTGTCTCCCAGTTGATGTCAGGGTAGTTAAATACCCCATTACTACTGTGGTGAGTTTCCTACATACATTTGTTAACTGGTTAGCAAAAAGTTCATCTATTTCCTCTGCTTGGTTGGGTGGCCTGTATTATACACCTATGGCAATGTCGTTCTTTTTTCTTTTTATATTAAGCCATATGCATTCTAGGAGGGTTTCATTCTTGGTTTTGTGCATTTCTATAGCTATATAATGAAACTCTGACATATAATGCAATTCCAACTCCGCTTTTGTTAAGTCTGTTTCTTTTGAACAGTTTGTATCCTTCCATCAGTACATTCCACTCACGAGTTTCATCCCACCAAGTTTTGGTAATGGCAGTTATATCATACTTTCCCTCTAGAATTCTCTCCAATGCAAAAGACCAAAAGTACAATAATTAGCCTGTTTTTACACACTATATAAAATTTTCAGGCACAGTCTAATATCTGTAGGAAATTGGAGTTCCCGTCCGAACCAGGGGTGGGTTCTACTTACCTTTACTACCGGTTCGCAATGGGATCGCGCACATGTGCGCCTTGCTTCTGCGCATGCGCAAATCACTGATGATGACATCCGGGATGGTGGGCGGGGCCTCCCACTGGTTTTACTACTGGTTCTTGCGAACCGGTCTGAACCAGCGGCAACCCACCACTGCTCCGAACCCCTAGATATTTCTGATTGGACAAGTCAGTGTAACTTAGACAGCCAACCTAGGATGTCTCCTCAAACCCTGAATATTTTGTCCAGACTGCTGATCTTTAAAAGCAATCACTTTTTTAGGTTGCTGCTGTATCTTTTTCTGAGTAGTTTCTAATTGCTCCCAGACTTTATGGAGTGCATTAAAACCGATTCCACCCACTGACTACTGCCCCTTCTTCTGTCCTACTCCCAATAATTGCATTCATTTAACCATGGGAGTTGAATCTCCAAAGTGTGCAAAAAAAAAAAAAAAAAAGCTTAGTGAAGGTTAGTAATGTAATATATGAATATCAAGTTGCATAGTATAAGAAAAAAACAAAGTGGTTAATATTAGCTTTGATTTAAAAAAAATACCAATTCTTAACAGACAACTAGAGAATTTGGTTCATTTTATTTTATTCCTTATATTAGAGATCCCTCTGGTGGCTAAAAGAGAAAAAAAAAACCTACTAAAATATCATTGGAAACACAAATGTATGCTCCAATTATTTAGCAGATTGCAGAATTAATATAGATTAACAAGGGATGACCACAATGAACCATGGCTTCAATTTATTGATATTGTATATGCATGTCTGTGAATATGCATTCTCAGTGTTGTGTATACTTATTTTCCTTCATTTAAAAAAAATCAGTTAATTAAAAATGTTTTTTAAAAGAAAAAAAATACACTTTCATCCAGGTTTAAATGTTGGGCTTTTAAAAGTATTTTATTTTTTATTTTGTAACAGAAAATATGAAAATAAACCAAGTAAGTACAAAATTTCCAAACCCTTTCCAAAATTATAAACAAAAATTTCCTTGTATTAACAATATTAAATATTTTTCCAAAAATGCCAATAGCTCTCAAGACCAAATCAAATCAATTTTTTTACATTGCCAGTAGAAAGAACCTGATGTATATTCTTTTAAATACATTTTTTTGGCCATCCATTGTACATTTGAATCATTAAGTCTAATAAGACTAGTTTGACATTCCTTAAGAATGAAACCATTGGGGTTCCATTACTTTGTGTAAAATATACAAAAGAATGAAGGCTATTGCTTAACGCATTGTAAGCCGCCCTGAGTCTCCGGAGAAGGGCGGCATATAAATCAAATTTAAAAAAAAAAAATTCCAATTCTTTGATCCATGTGTCATTTAATAGCAATAGTGGTTTTATATACTGCTTTACAGTGCTTTACAGCCCTCTCTAAGCGATTTACAGAGTCAGCATATTGCCCCCAATAATCTGGGTCTTCATTTTACTGACCTCAGAAGGATGGAAGGCTGAGTCAACTTTGAGCCTATGAGAATTGAATGACAATTTTTTAATTTTATTTTGATTCCTTGAAGCTGAATGTTTGGTTCCAGTGACAGGCTCCCTCAAAAGGAAAACAAATCAGGTTTCTTTGAAACAGATGAAATATCTGGTTTACATTTAGCCATTAAAATGTGATTGTTGGATATATTATTCTGCTGTGAATTAGGCAAGCAAAATTCCTCCTAAAGTTTGAGAGAAATCCTTAATATAAATGAAGTAATTAATTTGAAGTAATTATTCCATGTTCTGCCCAAACCTTCCAAAAAAACTTCCTAATATCTATTTTCAAAGTTGAATTCTTCAATATTCAATATCAAAATGAACCCTATGACTTTAGCGGCTGTCATATATGGAATATTAGTGTGGATAAATTTTTTAAAAAAACCTTTCAATTGAAGCCCACAAAAAAAAAAAGATCTGCAGTTCTAAATTTTTGTTCCATTTAAAAATGGCCAATATGTGATGGGGTGAGTGCGCATGTGTGTGGGGCAGGGTGCATGCATGGGGGCCACACACGCATTACATTTTGGGGGTTCAGGCACACGTGCATGCATTCGCACATGCACATGTGTGCTTTGGGCACTCGGTCTGGAAAAGGTTAGCCATCACTGCTATAGATCAATCAGCCTCAATGGAAACTAATCAAGGAAAGAGAAGCAACCTAGAAATCCTGACAGTGAGAACAATTAACCAGTGTAATGGGTTGCCTTCAGAAGTTGTGAGTGCTCTATCACGGGAGGCTTTTAAGAAGAGACTGGACTGCCGTTCGTCTGAAATGGGGGTTGGACTAGAAGACCTCAAAGTTCCTTCCAACTCTGTTATTCTGCTAGGTTGGCAGATGGGAACTCACCCCATCACACAATGCTGAGCTTTCAAATCTGGGCTGTCAGGTTTCTAGCAGGCAAACTCAGCTTCTTATCCACTGAGCCACTGTCCCTATAAAGTCCTATATTCCAGGGGTGGGTTCTAAATTTTTTTACTACCGGTTCTGTGGGCATGGCTTATTTTGTGGGCATGGCTTGATGGTCGTGACAATTCTTTAGGATTTAGCAGAGGGACTGGTCTACCAGGCTTTTAACTGCTTGCAGAGCTGTAGCGGTCCACTCATTTGTTTTTGCAGGCATTGGTCTACCCATTTATTTTTGCACACTGCCTTTTAACACTGATCAGCTGTAGGGCAGCCCTTTGAAGCCCCGCCGCAAGAGTTTAAACAGTTGTTTTCCTTCTAGCCGATCAGCTGGGACTCAGGAGGCAGCAATAGATTGGAGGTGGGGCCAAATAAAAGGTAAGAATAACGTGGGGGTGGCAGGGTGCGGGGGGGGGGGGCAGAACTGGTTTGGTGACGTCATATTGTCACTGCTATAGGCTTGGCAGAACCGGGAGGAACCGGGAGGAACCCACCACTGCTATATTCTTAATATATTAACTGGAAATTTCATTTCATCTTATTCTCTATGTTAGAGCACTCTCTTGTGGCAGAAAGGGAAAAAAAGAAAAGGCCATCTTCAGCCACTTTATAAACAAATTGAAAACCATCACAACAGAGACTGTTGTGTGAACCAGACCCTGAAGTTCCAGAAAGGCAAGTCTCAATTTAGAAAGGAAATCAAATAAATTATAAGGCTTCCAAGGCATACAATATTCAAAGCTATAATTGTGCTGATTTGTACCAATGACGTAAGCTATGATGAATTCCTGGACAGTTTTGTCCTACTTTCTTTGGTACTCCCAAATATGTATTTGGAATGCTCAGTGAATAATTTTTAAGCTGGATGAAAAAATGGGAGAAATCACATACACACACCCCTTGGCTGACTCTCACAAATGGCTAATGATGCTTTCCTGCTCTCTCATCATCTCAGTGTGAATTATGCTCTTACCAAATAGGAAAGTTTAAACTCTGCTAGAAGAGGTTGAACACACCCAGCTACTGAATCAGGTAGGACAGCTGGATATGCAGCGTCTATTACTAGGTGGGATTCCTATCCAGATGGAGGGATTGATGCAGAAGTTTATATTGTACATCCATAGCAGAGGTGGGTTTCAGCAGGTTCTGACCAGTTCTGGAGAACCGGTAGCGGAACTTTTGAGTAGTTTGGAGAACCGGTAGTAAAAATTCTGACTGGTCCCGCCCCCATCTATTCTCTGCCTCCCAAGTCTCAGCTGATCGGGAGGAAATGGGGATTTTGCAGTAACCTTCCCCTTGATTGGGGAGGGAATGGAGATTTTACAATATCCTTCCTCTGCCACACCCACCAAGCCACACCCACCAAGCCATGCCATGCCATGCCATGCCACGCCCACCAAGCCACGCCCACAGAACCGGTAGTAAAAATTTTTGAAACCCATCACTGATCCATAGGCTCCAGCTGGCATAAAATGGCTATCCTCTGAGCTATGACAAATTTCAAGGGTTCTGTATATGGAAAATGATAGCTACTAATTCTGTTTCACAGTAGCCATGAAACCAGCTGGGTGACTTTGGGCCAATCAATCTCTCTCAACTTAACCCACCTCACAAGAGTTGTCGTGGAGAAAAAGAAAGAACGTATGTTGAGATATGTTCACCACCTTGAGTTATTTTGTAAAAATAATAATAAAAGGTGGAATACAAACAAACACACAAAAGTAACATGTCTGTCAAGCAAAATTCCCAGATAATTACAGGACAGAATGTACAGGACAAAAAACTACGTATCTCCACTTTCCTGAGTATTATAATTAAACCTTCAATCATATACAGTTTGGCTTGATAAAATGACTTGACTAATCCTTATTTTGGATTAAAAAGGAAACAATCTGGAAACTACCCATTATGTCTCCTCCAAAAATAAATTTTAGATTTCCTCTTCTTTCCATAACTATTACTAAATTTCTTGGAAGAAATATACAATTTCTAAGAAATAATAGATTTCTAATAACTATTGTTTAAGACATGGCAAATACTTGCAAAACATAACCGTAATATTGATTTTTAAAGTATACCATTATAGTCTGGCCATGAAACTCTTTTAAATATGGTACTTTTTAAGAGGTTCACAACGTGCAAATCTAAAGGCCTTTCTTGTAGTAAATATTTTGTACAATATTTCCCATCAGCTCTTGCCAGCATGGCAAGTATAGTAGGAATAATGAAGGGTAATCTCCAAAAGTGAGACAAGAAGCAATTGCTTTCATTGGGTTTAGTATTTCAGTAGTGAATGTGCCACAGAGAAGAATGAATTGAATGTTTAAATTAAATGTTATGTTTCAAGATTGACAGTAAAAAGCTTCTTAAACTGGTTTTACCTCTCCCAGTTTCTTTCCACTCCCTGAAAGTTTCACATACTGTAAAGGCAAGTTGCTAATGGACTAAACTCAAGTATGGTGATTTATCATGTAATGCATTTTAGATATTTAAGTACACACCCAAGTTAGGCATGTTATTAAGTTGCACTGTAGTTCAACACCTGAGAATTCTAATCACTCAATTTAGCTATGATTCCGGAATCGAAGTATTTCAAGAATAATATCTTTCTGGCTTAACTAACTCTGCTTCCACTTGACAAAGACAACAGTTTTTTCAGTGAGTAAAAAATGACCAGGGCAGAGCTGGAATTTTAATTTCAACTGGTTACTGAAGATACAAAAGTACACAAAATACAGCTGTATATTCTTGTTTTTTTCTTGTTGTTCTGCTGAGGTAATAGCTCTTGCATATTTCATTAAGATCATCTTTCTTACTCTCCGTACCGATGTAATGCTACTAAGCCACATAATGAATCAATGTGACACTGATCCAGATTGACACTGGTTATTATTACCATAATCTGTACAAAACATATTTGTGAATGTCTTTCCTAACGACTTTCCTCAAAATATGTTGGGTCAGAAAAAAAGGCCTTTGGGGCACTGCTACAAAGGACTACTATGGAATGGTAAGATGGTAAGGATGAATTAAATTATCAACCATTGATTTATTCACTGATATAGTAAACGCCATAAAAATTTAAATTAATTTAATCTACATTCTGCATCAGGACTCAAATTTCAATAAACATTTCTTTACAGGTAATTATATATATATATATATTCTGAGGTTTTTGCAGGTATTTGTATTTCTAGGAGCACGAAGCCGAAAACACCAGCCTGAAGATGACGAATGAGACTTCGTTGAAACGTCGCCAAGACACTTCCAATTTTATGCGGGAGAAAACCCGAATAACCAAAGATATATATATATATATATATATATATATATGTAAATTTGGCCACATTTCTATTGCTTTTCTACTAAGAAGCTACTCAGATGGGTTATAACAATTTTTAAATTAAAAAAGTAACCACTGCATTATTAAAAATGTAATTATATAACACTATTACAAAAACAGCAAATTACTAAAAATAACTTGGCTGGTTCTGAGGGAGACATCCCTAGGCTGTAGGAGGCACAAGCAAACCACTTCCATATTGCTAGCCCCAAAAGTACATTTTAGTACTTTTGTACTCACTAAAAATCATATTCAATTTAAAGGAATCTTTAAAGTAATTTATAACATGAAGATAAATAAAAAGTTTTGTCTTTCTATCTTTGCTAAAAGCAGAGGAACCATCCAGGTTCTGAAGGATGGGCATCTCAGTTTGGGAATATCATGGGAGAAGATCGTATGCCACATGTCCATCATGAGGATCCTCCAAGGAGATAGAAGCATCCCCTGAGGGTTCTATAGCATCAACATGGCAGGCTCGAGCAAGATGACAGAAATCCTGCTGCTTTCCGCGTGCCTGTGATGCATTCAATATACTTTTAAAAAGGGATGATTCAAAGATTCTTGCTGCCTGTCACCACAGCATTTGAAATTGTTAGTTGCCTTAATGTTTTGACACAGAAGTTGACAGCTGAGGCATTACATGCATTCTGCTCATGTTTATCTACTCATGAATTTTCTTGAAATTTGTGGGAAAGAAATGTATTGCCAAAAGCCTTTTCTACATTCACTGAAAGATCTTTTGCCATCTAAACCATGGGTTTGCTAATTTGATAGTGCTCTTTTTCCTATTTCCTTTTTTCTTAAGGTGCATGCTGCATTTTTTCTTTTCCAGTGTTTGGCAAGTACAATCCTTGCAGTGGTCACCATGTGAAGGAATAGCACCCCAAATTGTTTTTCAATTGGTTTATCCATAATACCTAAAAGAAAAGCTTAAGGTTTCCTTAATATCTTAAGTATTTTTTGCATTATCATTATTGTGATTACCCAATATGTTTTTTACAAGGCAACCATATATGATAAAATGTACCTGGATTTTGGCTGCATTTCCAACACTTATTAGAAGTCCCTCTATACAGGTAGTCCTTGACTTACAACAGTTCATTTAATGAATGTTCAAAGTTACAACAGCAATTTTTCACACTTACGGCCATTGCAACATCACCATTGTCAAGTGATCAAAATTCAGACACTAGGTAACTGACTCACATTTATGACTGTTTCAGAGTCCTGGGGTCACCTTTGGCAACCTTCTGACATGCACAGTCAATGTGAAAGCCAGATTCACTTAACAACCGTGGGAAGAAAGGTTGCAAAATGAGGCAAAATTCACTTAACAAATGTCTCACTTAGCAACAGAAATTTTGGAATCAGTTGTGATTGTAAGTTGAGGATTACCTGTACACTTTTGCTAGTCTATCCAGGGTCAAACATCAAAGATACATCATTTTGTAAAAAAATTCTGTCAATTCAATGTGAATTTAAATCCATTAGTCCATACATTTTCCCATTTATCTAGCATTATGTTGTATCGAAATTTTTTTGCCCATTTTATCATGCAATCTTTGACATATTCGTCTTCCAGATTCATCTTGAGTAATGTTTTATATACTTTGGTGATCAAGTGGTCATCTCCAGAACATAAGCTGACATCTGATTCAGATTTAACTCCTGCAAAATCAGAACTCTTTTTTATCAAGTTTAAATCTTTCAAAAATTCTATAATAATTAAACCATTCAAAGATAAATCCTCCTACTAACAATTAGTAACAATCCTTACTAATTGTTCTCTTATCCTTTATCTTGAATGGTGCCAGATCAGCTTGTTATTAAACTTGTCATTATGCCAGCGGGAAAGGCAGCTTCCTTAGCAACTGGGAAGGGAAAAGCCCAGCCCCTGCCCACCACCCCCACAAGCTGCATTTTCTTCCTCTTGTGTGCACAACAAAGCAAGCACTGTGTCCCCTGCCTCCTTGTGCCCAAGGCCACCCATTCCTTGGCTGCCCCGATGCGCGTTTAAATGTTCCACACAACCAATTGGTCATGGAAAAGTATTCCTCTGTGATACGGCTGGGATGAAGGGATGGGGTCAGACCGCTGGCGGACCAGTGGCAGAAGAGGAGCGCTGATGGAGAGCCAGCTGAGTAGGAATGCCTGTGTTGGGTCAGCCATGGTGGTGGAGGGCCCCAAGATGAAATGGGCGCATTAAAGCAGCTGTGTTCAATTGTCCCATTCCGGAACTGGTGTGATGGCAGGGTACTATATAGTTTGCATTTCAGCTTCTGTGAGGGAAAGAAGAATCAATAGTTAGGTGGAGATAAAAATGCCCTTCATACCGGAAGTGAAACTTGAGGTAATTTGTTCCATGCTGCCCTCTGAAAAGCAAAAGGACGCCGATCCCATAGGGTAAGGTGACTGGACCGGAACGTGTACCTGAAGGAAAAGTCAAGGGAAGATGGAGCCCCAGTTCAAGAACAAAGAGGGCAGATAGCACTGAAGTACTGCAAAGGCTTAGTTGGGGTTTATCTTAGAAAAGACAGCAAGGTTAGGGATGCACCATATTAATAAATGGGCCATTCATTGGAATAATCCCTAAATTACTTTGTTTATATAACTTTAGTACCATGATGGCAAACCTGTGGCACATGTGCCTGAGGTGGCATGCAGAGCCCTCTCTGTGGACACGCACGCTGTCGCCAGATGCTCTTCTGGTTTCATGCACACTGGCCAGCTGGTCTTTACAGGTGCCGGAGCAGTGGAAAATGGCCTGAAAATGGCCAAAACCCAGGCCGTTTTTCAGGCCTTTTTTGGGCTGTTTCCAGGCTGTTTTTCATGCTGTTTTCCAGGCTGTTTTCCAGGCCATTTTTGGCCAGGAAAACAGCCTGGAAATGGCCTGGAAAACAGCCTGGAAACGGCCTGGAAAACAGCCTGAAAATGGCCTGGAAAACAGCCTGAAAACAGCCTGAAAACAGGCCAGTAAACAGCCAAAAAACAGGCATACATGCACCAGCCAGCTAATCTTTGGGTTTCCGATGCTCCAGCATGTGCATGTTCTGGTTTGGGCAGTTGGTGCCATCATTGCATTAGTACATAAACAGGCTTTCCCATGTTCTGTTTCTTTTGGCAGCAATTTAACTATTGCAGCGAATATGCAATATTAGATTTGTATCTAATATTTGTATTATATGTAATTTTCCCCAAATAAAGCCTGTTTTTTCCCCAAAATGTTATTGATGTATGCATGCACATACATTTTATATTATGTATAGCTATACACAAACACACTCTTTCATTTTATGGTAGAATTGCACCACACAGATACGGACATCCCATTTTGGAAATGAGGCAAGTATCAGTGTAAAACAACAATAAACAATGGTAAGGTAGTATAGTGTATTTAAACTGTAAAAAGGTGCCCTCCCTTTTCCACACCTTCCCCCTCCTCCCAGTGTGACTCATCCCTACTGAAGAAGCAACAAAGCTGTGAAGACGGTCGGGTGCAGCCAATACTACTCTTTTGTAAGCTGAACTGCACAACCAACAGTATTTCTGGGGAATCTGGATCTGGACACTGGTTGCATAAAGAGGTAAGGAGATATTTATAGACCGGCATGAGATTTTTTCCCCCAAAGTGTTCAGTTTATGATATTTAGAAGAGCAGGGCAATTCATGAATTTTCCTTCTCTCTATTTGGATTTCATTTACCACCTCAGAAGCTCAGACAGGATGCCCAAATACAATGCCTTTGAAACTTCTGGAAAACTTAAGACGTTTTGGACTGTGCTCCTTTGTATTTTGTTTCTGCTTCTCAAAACAATTGCTCAGAAGACGGGTTTTGTTAAACCTAAAATCTCACCAGGGAGAGTTAACCACGGGAGTAAAATTTTACACAAGTTACGGTATATCCTTTCTGTGGCATAATAGTAAAACTACACTACCATCTGTCTTTCACAGGCAAAGTATTAGATATTGAAAAAGTAAGGTTTAGAGACAGGAGAATGATTTAAAGGAAGGATTCACTATTTATTCTGCTTTAGTTTGCAAGAGCATAATATGCTGTTTAATAATATACTGTTATTTTTTTCAATATAATAAAGAATTAAGTTTGAGACTGTAAAAAAGTTCATTTTAAAAAAAGAACAATTAAGATTTTAACAGAAAACTCACACATATCAAAATTGTACAGAGAAACTATCTCATCCCATAGCTACTTACTATTTTAATTCTTTCAAGACTGAATCTTCATCTCCACCCAAATCCTGAAAAACCTGTTCCTGCAGCTTGCTTTATACTGAATAGACAAGGGATTTTAATTCTCATTTTGCATTCAAGTAGCATTCAAGTAGCATTCTTTTGCATATGTAATCTTGTTTTATAATTGGATTTATAATGGTTACCAACATAGAGAATGTAATTTCTAAGTGTAAACAGAGATGTACACCAGTTAATAATATACAATGTGAATGCTATGGGACAACCAGGGAGATGATAATATTGAAAACTGATTCTGGCTAATGCTCAAAGGAGATTTTTAAATCTTGCAAAATTTATATTGTCTTAAATACAGTTTTAGATTTCTCCATATATACCTTCTCCAGATGAGCGAACATTGTGGTTTCTAGCCCTTGCTGTCAAGATAGTTAGAAATTGTCTGAACTGTTATTCTCCACTGTGTTTTATGGCTGATTGGTGCTTTGAAGTATAGAACATAATAGGGCAAGATATGAACTGGTATAGAAATGACACCAGCATGAGGGTAGGGGATAAATGTTTATAGGTTAAAAAGTGATCAGTTGGAGATAGCTTATTGTCTTCACTTACAGTCAGGTCCAGAAATATTGGGACATCGACACAATTCTAACATCTTTGGCTCTATACACCACCACAATGGAGTTGGAATGAAACAAATACAATGTGCATTAACTGCAGACTGTCAGCTTTAATTTGAGGGTATGTACATCCAACTCAGGTGAACAGTGTAGGACTTACAGCAGTTTGTATATGTGCCTCCCACTTGTTAAGGGACCAAAAGTAATGGGACAATTGGCTTCTCAGCTGTTCCATGGCCAGGTGTGTGATATTCCCTCAATACCCCAATTATAATGTGCAGATAAAAGGCCCAGAGTTCATTTCAAGTGTGCTATTTGCATTTGGAATCTGTTGCTGTCAACTCTCAAGATGAGATCCAAAGAGCTGTCACTATCAGTGAAGCAAGCCATCATTAGGCTGAAGAAACAAAACAAACCCATCAGAGAGATAGCAAGAACATTAGGCATGGCCAAACAACTGTTTGAAACATTCTCAAAAAGAAGGAATGCACCGGTGAGCTCAGCAACACCAAAAGACCTGGGAGACCACGGAAAACAAGTGTGGTGGATGACCGAAGAATTCTTTCCCTGGTGAAGAAAACACCCTTCACAACAGTTGGCCAGATCAAGAACACTCTCCAGGAGGTAGGTGTATGTGTGTCGAAGTCAACAATCAAGAGAAGACTTCACCAGAGTGAATACAGAGTGTTCACCACAAGATGTAAACCATTGGTGAGCCTCAAAAACAGGAAGGCCAGATTAGAGTGTGCCAAACAACATCTAACAAAGCCTTCACAGTTCTGGAACAAGATCCTTTGGACAGATGAGACCAAGATCAACTTGTACCAGAGTGATGGGAAGAGAAGAGTATGGAGAAGGAAAGGAATTGCTCATGATCCTAAGCATACCACCTCATCAGTGAAGCATGGTGGTGGTAGTGTCATGGCGTGGGCATGTATGGCTGCCAATGGAACTGGTTCTCTTGTATTTATTGATGATGTGATTGCTGACAAAAGCAGCAGGATGAATTCTGAAGTGTTTTGGGCAATATTATCTGCTCACATTCAGCCAAATGCTGCAGAACTCATTGGACGGCACTTCACAGTGAAGATGGACAATGACCCAATACTGCAAAAGCAACCAAAGAGTTTTTGAAGGGACAGAAGTGGAATGTTATGCAATGGCCAAGTCAATCACCTGACCTGAATCCCATTGAGCATGCATTTCACTTGCTGAAGACAAAACTGAAGGGAAAATGCCCCAAGAACAAGCAGGAACTGAAGACAGTTGCAGTAGAGGCCTGGCAGAGCATCACCAGGGATGAAACCCAGCGTCTGATGATGTCTATGCGTTCCAGACTTCAGGCTGTGATTGACTGCAAAGGATTTGCAACCAAGTATTAAGAAGGGAAAGTTTGATTTATGATTATTATTCTGTCCCATTACTTTTGGTCCCTTAACAAGTGGGAGGCACATATGCAAACTGCTGTAAGTCCTACACCGTTCACCTGAGTTGGATGTACATACCCTCAAATTAAAGCTGACAGTCTGCAGTTAATGCACATTGAGTTTGTTTCATTCCAACTCCATTGTGGTGGTGTATAGAGCCAAAGATGTTAGAATTGTGTTGATGTCCCAATATTTCTGGACCTGACTGTACCTTGATTCTATGTACCACTGTCTGTTGTGTGGAAGTTTTAACACAAGGCAGAAAAGCTATGACATGGTTTAAAAATCTTGCTTTTGACAACTGTATTTTGATCAATTTCTAGTTTGGTTCTTTTTGATTACCAAAATGAGCACCTGCATGTTTTATAGTACTGTATAGTACCAAAGATATACCTGCCACATAATATAATGGTTTATTAATATAATCACAATTTTGTTATATATTTTCAAATTTAAACTTTATATTTTAAGATATTGGATGAGGACAGAAATGCAGAGGCAATCATTTTTACCTCAAGTGACTGATAGTTTATGACCAGTTTGTCATTATTACAATACTAGATGAGGGCTCACAAGATTCTTTTAAGAACTGCAGGTGTCTTGGAGAGGATTACTGCATTGTCTACATAGAGCAAAAAACCCCTATTTTTTGGAATGTGTGTGATGATTTGGTTTATTTAACCATTTAACCATGTCATTAATATAGAAACTGAAGAATAGGAGATGTCAGGCCTACCTCAGCTAGGTCCCTAAGAAAGAAAGACTCTTGACTCCATTTGATTGAAGGGATAGGTTCTTTTACTAAGGATTAGTGGTTGCAGCAAAAGCAAGACTAGAACTGAGTATTCCCACATACAAGTTACAAGTTTTCCCCTTCCATGGTGCTCCCCCCTTGACCAGATCATCAATGTCCAATAGCATCCCAGTATGATGTTTTGGGAACTGCTTCGATGTCAGGCACTTCTTGAAACATCTTCACATTCTTTCCCAGACCAGGCATTCTTGGGCAACTGGATCAATCTGGTTTAACATTTCTGGTTCCTATCAGTACCATTCCCTCCCTCCTTGCCTCCTCCTTCTTCTTTTCCCCTCCTGCACATCTTCCCCAAAATTGCTTTGCTCCCCCTCCATTTATGGCAAGATGCCAGCAAGATTAGCAAAGATGGCAGAACTGACAGGAGAAATGATGGAACATACATTGCTGAACTAAGAAAAAAAACCTCACAAGTTTGTAGCCCAAAGCAAGAAAAATAATAATTAAAAAACTGCCCCAGGTTTTAAACCACAACCTTTAATTATCAGGCCAAGTGTAATAACCTTTGTGTCATTTTAGTTTTATTAGTAAATTTTAGAATACATTTAGTGACAATAGTTATCATTGACTCAATAGAGGGAGTATTCGTGAGTCATAGATAGGAATGATATTCACAGAATCCTTCCTCAATTATTTATTTTTCTGACCTCTCTTCCAAGTCATTTATAAATAAATTGAACTTTACAGGATTTTGAATGGGGTCTGCAATGTACCTGCAAAACCTCCATTCTGCTTGACAAGAAGTCACTGACATACGCTCATTGAGTTCAGTTCTTAAATCAGCCCTGTATCTAGTCTATTTAATCCAGTATAGTCCAGTTCACATTTTACCATCTTCTCTTCTAAAACCCAATCCTGACTGTTTAGTAATCTGTTCTAGAGTTTGTTTGGCTTTGACCCTGTAGTTACCTGGATCATCTCCCCCCTGCCCCTTTTTTGAGTTTCAGACCCATGCACAATTTAAACAGCTATTAGGCAGACTTGGATAATATCTGAAGCTTTGCTTAGCCCTATATTCTCTGTCTTATTTTATCACTGATGATTTAAATGTCAAGGTGAATCAAAACTACACAGTATTGCAAAACACATTCATTTTATTTATACTTCTTGATATTGAATATGATCCAAGAGTCTCAGTTGTTAAATATTTGTAATGTTGTTGGCTGATACGTTACATAATTGCCAGATAATTAAGATTTTTCCATCCTATAAGATTGTTCAAGGTGACTACTCTGACCAATACAGATTTTGGTCTGATCATAAACCTTCAATTATTAAGTTCTGCTTTCTGTAGTGAACAAAAAAGCTTCAGGGTAAGGCTCCACACACAGTGAGGGCTCCACAAAATGTTGAATATTAATAGAAAGTAATTTGGAGTCTGTCAGGACTATATATTATAAGAGGGGAAGCTAAAACTGTGCAACTATCCAAAATCGTTTAACTGTGGTGTAGCTGTCAAAAAAGGGCTAGAGGTAGTCCTTGACTTATAACAGTTTGTTTAGTGACTGTTTAAAATTACAACGGTACTGAAAAATGTGACTTATACCATTTTTCATAGTTACGACCTTTGCAGCATCCCCATGATCATGTGATCAAAATTCAGATGCTAAGAAAAGTCGTAAAATGGGGCAAAACTCACTTAACAAATATCTCACTTAACAACAGAAATTTTGGACTCAATTGTGGTCATAAATTGAGGATTACCTGTATTTGGCATATTCAATAACCAAAAAACAGACCTGTTCAGAGTTCAAGTGGACTGTGAACTATGAAGTCCTTTGAAGGAACTCCTTTGTCAGACTTTTTCAAATATAGACTGGATAGTCTACTCCAGTTGGATATGTAATGAATCCTGGAGGATGTTGGACTTGTTCCTTCTTCTATGATTCTATGAACTCATATTTTTAAAGAAGCAATTATACTCAGTCAGCTGTTGCCAAGTGTGCACAGCTGTTTCTCTTTTTTTAAAAAAATGACAGATTGCTTCCTCTTTTAATAGACCATAAGCAGCGCTATTACAACTGACTTGCTCTCTCCAAATTAATGCACAAGAATCCAGTTTTCCTGCCTTACATTTATATATTTATTTCTTAGATTTTTATCCAACCTTTAATACTCCTTCCTCCTCCTATTTTCTCTATGACAACAGCCCCATGAGGGGGTTAGTCTGAAAAAGAGTGACCTGCCCAAAGACAGCTTGTATGCCTAATATGGGACTAGAACTCACAGTCTCCTGGTTTCTAGGCCAGCATTTTCTTCTTTTGAACTTGCTTGTGGGTCATTTCAAGACTGACTTGTAGCATTTATCATGGAGGCTAAACAGTTGAAGCCTGGGGCCCCCTAGATAATCTCCATATTAGTGCGTCTGTCTTCCTTCATTAACATAACTAGTTGCATGCCTGACTAGACTATAGCACTTATGGTTCATATATTTTAAAAAATATATAATAGATAAAATATGTAAAATAAAATAAAATAAAATAGATATTTTCCTGACAATTAAAGCTCAGGGTGGCTTTAGAGAAGAGAGCTTTTGTTCTTATCATTGTCTAGTATTGTAGTATTTGGCAAAGAAATGGACTTGCAATTCAAAATCTCAAGTATCTGCAGTGAAATAGGAGTTGAAGGGCTCTTTCTTTTTCCTGCCACCTTCTCCAAGCGGTAGGTCCTTTCATTCTTTTTCTTCTCATATTATAGATCAGGGGTGTCAAACTCAAGGATTCAGCCTGTGGGGTGCTTAGATCTGGCCCACAGGTCCGCCCTGAAACCACAAAGGACTGGCCCATGGTTTTTCTGCAAGCAAAAATGGAGCTCCGGAGGGTCACGTGTGACCCTCCCGAGCTCTGTTTTCACTGGTGGAGGGTTGCAGTAGGCCATTACAGCAGAAAATGGAGCTTGCGAGGACCATGTGCAGCCCTCCTGAACTCTGTTTTTGCTGGCAGAAGGTTGCAGGAGGCGGTCGCAGCTGAAAATGAAGCTTGTGAGGGCTGCATGCAGCCTTCCCAAGCTCTGTTTTCACTGGGAGAGGGTTGCAGGAAGCTGTCGCAGACAAAAAAAGCTCAGGAGCGTGTTTTCGCTGACAGAGCCACCCAACACAAGCGATATTGAATGTCCACTCCCACCTGGCCACGCCCACTCTGGCCCCCTGAGGTCAAACACAACCCTGATGCGGGCCTCCAATGAAATCGAGTTTGACACCCCTGCTATAGATGAAATCCAGACACTGCAAGCTCAATTAGAGCAGCAACACTTTAGTTAATATCAAGCCTCAAAACCAAATTTTCATTTATAATTATTTCCGACTAACTGTTGTTATAACACGAGGAAACTGAGAACAAAATGTGGATAAACTGTAAGTTTATTATTTTAGTTATTTACTTACTAAACAGAGATTGATTACTCAAGGAATGTCTATAGTACCTTTTTGACGTAATGCTTTGATTCTATGACTTTTAACTGCCTTCCTCCTTTTTTTTCTCCCTACAATAACTTTTACATCCTTTACATTCCTTCCTTCCATCTCATCTCCGAATATTATTCCTGTACTGTATTAATTATCATACCCTAGTAATATTTTTCTGTGCAAACAGGATATGCTTATAAAAACTGAAAATAAACTCATATGGATTTTTTTAAAAATAAAATAAAATGTGAGATAATAACAAAAGTAATAAATAGTCAAGTATGCTTCTAATCTTTTATTTGCAGTTTGGCACTGAGTTCAGAGTTCGGAATTTGTAATTTCTATGACTTATTTGTATTATTTGTTGATCTCATACAAAGGGGTGTTTTTCCCCTTAGGGGAGTCCCAAAAAGGTGTGAAAGGTTGGCAGCCGTTATTTTGCCAGAAAGTTTAAATTAAGGCCCTGGGAAGGGAGGTGATCAAGATAGAGGAAGGAACAGCCATTGGGGACAGCAAAGTTCATACCCACATTATTTTCTGCAGTTCAGCAATGAGGAAAGGCTTTGAGACAATAACATCCAAACTTCAAAAGCTTGTAAGTACTGTGGACCTAAGGAAACGCCCTGTGTTGGCAGAATGCTTAGCAGGTTATATATATATTTTTCTTTTCATATTTTCTTACATTATACTGTATAAGCCTTGAGCAATTGCAGTGAGTGAGTGAGTTATTAATTAATTAATTTATTTATTTATTTATTTATTGGTTCAATTTATATGCTGCCCTTCTCTGGAGACTCAGGGCGGTTTACAATGCGTTAAGCAATAGCCTTCATACTTTTGTATATACCTGCTTAGTAGGGCTTCCACCCCACCACAAGCGGTGTTCTTTTTTATACAAAGTCATCTTATTGCCCCCACAATCTGCGTCTTCATTTTACCTACCTCGAAAGGATGGAAGGCTGAGTCAACCTTGAGCCTGGTGAGATTTGAACTTGCAGCAATTGCAGGCAGCTGGTGTTACTTAACAGCACTTTAGTCTGCTGCGCCAGCAAGTTAGAAATAAAGCTTACAAGTTCTGTGTTTTGATAAAACTACGCGAATGAATGGTTTTGTAATAAGGTATAAATGGAAAGGACAAATATGTTTGTTTATTCTATGATCAGCGAGCTAAATTCTAAGTTGTATATAAACGTGTTTGAAGTCAGCACAGCAACACCAAGTTATCCTCACAATCATTTTCACACTTAAAATGAAAAGGTGTCAAAAAAAGTTAATAGCAATAGCACTTAGACTTACTGTATATACTGCTTCACAGTGCTTTACAGCCCACTCTAAGCAGTTTACAGAGTCAGCCTATTGCCTCCAACAATCTGGGTCCTCATTTTACTGGCCTCTGAAGGATAGAAGGCTGAGTCAACCTTGAGCCAGTGAGACTCGATCTGTTGAACTGCGGGCAGTTGGCAGTCAGCAGAATTAGCCTGCAATACTGCATTCTAACCACTGCACCACCACGGCTCATTAATATTTCAGGGATGCTACTGGAATCTCCTTGAATTGTTGAACATTGTTGCTGTTGGTTTACTGGTGATTCTTCTCTCAGCTGCTGAGAGAGTCATGTTTCATTTCTACCCGGTATTGACTTTTTCCTCTACGACTAGAGTTGGAACAAACAAATTGGCTTGGGACATGCCTGCAGAAAGTGCAGATAAATACACATTGGCTTATTTGATGCTTTTAAAATCAAAAGTGTAGAAACCAATGTCTAACTTTTAATTTGAATGTCTAAGTCACATTCCAAACATTTGCAGGTAGTACACTTAAACAATGTTTTATGTCCCACTAGTGAAAATGGGAAGTAAAGGGTGTTTCTCAACAGAATCTAAACGAAAGTGGCATAAGCAGAAATTTGGGAGGAAAGCCTACTAATGGCATTTTGCTTGCTTGAGCTTAAAATATAATAATTTTGCAAGCAGTTTATTTATTTATTTATTTATTTATTTATTTATTTATTTATTTATTTATTTTTCATATTTGTATACCGCCCTACTCCCGAAGGACTCAGGGCGGTGAACAGCCATAATAATTACAAATACATATAGAAGTTAAAAACTATTAAAAAACAGATTAAGTAATTTGGCTCAAAGATTAAAACATCCAAATTTATCTAAAAGATGATGCTTTGAAGCTTGCTATATTTTTCATGAACAGTTCTCTCTGTTTTCTATACTTTCCCATGGAGATAAATTGAAATTGAATCCATAAGAGATAGACTTCTAAAATTATAGGCATGTTGCAGTTCTTGGCTCACTATTACAGTATAAAAGTAGTCCTCAAGTAAACGACTACAGTTGGGACCAGAAATCCAGATTCATTTCATTCATAAGTCATTTTGGCTATGCTCTTTCCTGACTCGGAGGCAAAATTCAATGAGCACTAGCTGCAAGAGCAATAAAGGAAATTATTGGGTTCATATCCTGATTAAATATAACTGGTTGGCCACTATGGGAACAGAAATCAGTTTGTGTGTCATCTGATCCGGCAAAGTTTTTGTACGAGGGTAGTGCAGGTAAGGATGCATTCTGATGCCATTTTCTGGTTTTTGACCACTTATTTTTTGTGTTTTTACTTTATTTTAGGACGAACTGGATATAGCCCTGAATAAAATGTCAACATTCACTGTAGGAAAATCACAGCATATCAAAAATGGTAATATAATTCCTCTTTCAGTTTTGTTTCAATTGCACTGATTGATCACAAAAAGGAAATATGAAGAACTGAAATGCCTTGCAACAATATGCAAGAGTGTGGATATTTGTGTGTGTGCATGTGTGTAGGGCAGATGGATGCTTTCCTGTATTAAGAATAAAACATGCAGTTTAATTGCAAATGCATTGATTAAACTTCTTTCACTACTTTTAAGCTATAAAAGTTATTTTAGCAACATGTTTAGCAGCTGTTAAGCACTGTGATTAACTAGCATCTTGATTTTAAATTAAGAAAATTACCTGAAGCTTCGCTTGCATTGGTGCAGACAAGACATGTTCAAGGCTAAACATTTCAACCAGGGAGGAAGCCTGTTTACAAATTGTTAGTGTTGATAATGTTAATTGTTAATAATAATATTGATAATTAATAATAAAGTTAATAACAACTTGAATACCATTGGCATTGACAAATTCACCATCAGTTAGGCAACCATATTCTGTTGTTTTTCTGCTGTTACAAAAGGCAGCTTTACTAGGAATAGCTTACATCCTGTGATGATACTTTTAGCATCATCAAGCATCTGCCTATCCCAGGTCCTTGGGAAAAACTCAGTAGGTGAACAAAAAATGCCAAATCCATTCTGAACATCTGGCTGACTCTGCAATGAACCATAATCAAAATTGTCAACAAAAAAAGACCAAATGAAGAACAGAAAAGTTGGCAGTAGAGGTAACCAGCATAGCTATTGAATTTTCATTCTGAAACCAGGCACTCTCATCTCTTCCTCAGAAAGGCCAAAGTTCTCCAACTAATGAAGAATTGAAATAAAGAATACTGAGTATCTAGAACAGCAGCAAATACAACAGAATAAGGTTGCCTGCATTGAAGCGAGTTACAAAGAAATAACTAACACAAGCATTAAAAGATGCAAGTACTATAATATGAAATAAAAGCATCAGTAGATACAAATCAAATAATGTATAGCAGTTGCAGATCTAACTGAATACCTGGGATGCAAAATCAACAAAGAAGAAGAAAAAAGCCAAACAATGCATCATCAAAATGGAAGGTCAGGACCAGCAAGCTGAGATCAGATGCAAGCCAGCTAGAACAGACGAAAGAAAAGAAGCTAAAGATTAAAAAGACCAAAGAATACCTGATCAAAAATGTCACTTAGAAACAAGAAACACCAAGGAAGCACCGGAAATAATGAAGCAGCAAGTAACAGTCAAGAAGATCAACAGATTCAAAGCTTGAATTGCAAATTATAGGCAGACTCTCCAATTTCAATTCAATTCAGTAATTATGTGTTCTTACTACAACAGCAGAAGTGTATATAGCTGCCAAAATGTATCTTGGACACATTTCAAATAATGTATCTGGCTACATTCTTCCACATGCTAATTTGAAACTTTGTTCTATCAAATCCGTCACTTTTCAGAGTGAGATGGTTGGCATGTAAGTTTAATAATAAATAACTTCAGAATGGTTTACTTTTAAATAGATATGCAGAAATGTTGCACTTTGTAAGAGTTTGAGAAGAAAAACAATGAAGAAACAAATATATTGAAAACTAATACCAGGCTGACTTTTTCTAGATTTGGAAGCTAAGCAGCCAACCTAAGCAAATATTTTAAATTAATAGTTGGATGGGTAGCTAGTGCTATAGGTTAGACCAGGAAGCTAAAAACAATTCTGGAAGAAAGCATAAGTGATGGATAGAGGCTTGGCATTCTATCCAGACTTGTGTTCAGATGTAACCACATTTAACAGTAACAGAGTTGGAAGGGACCTTGGAGGTCATCTAATCCAACCCCCTGTTCACGGAGGAGACCTGTACTAGGGATTCAAACCGCTGAACCTTTCTGATCGACAAGCTCAGTCTCTTAGTCACTGAGCCACCTAGTCATTTGGCAACTTGAAAGATGGTTGTCCTCCGTTCTAAGCTCCCTTTTATACCCACTCATTCTCTTCCCATCATACAATTGATGTTTTTCCCACCAGCAGGCAACGTTCAGTAGAGTCAGAAGAATACCAGAAGAATTCACAACATATAAAAACAATAAACTTTAAATATAAACAAAACCCTGTACCGACGTCATTCCTGAGACAGAATTAAGCTTGGCAGTTGAGGCATCAAAACTTAAGTTGGCACAGTTTTCTGCCAACTCAGAGATTGGCGGAATGACTCCTGGGGCAACTAAACTCTGTGATGTTCCAAAAAGATTTAATTACATTGTACTATGTACTGTCTAACATACTGCTGATATATTTACAGATGCTAAGAATGCTTCCCTTGCTATGAAGAGCAGACAGCAAGTTATTAATGAGGTCAACAAGCGAAGAACCCTTTTGCAAGATAATAGCTGGATAAAGAAAAGGCCTGAGGAGGAAGGGTAAGGAAAGAACCGACTGGCTTTTTGGCAATATGATCAGACTTGGCAACTTTTTCTAGACTTTTCATGTAAAATCCATGGAAGTGACTGACTTCTTTTCATTAAAGTCTGCTGAAGTTTTCAGCTTGGTTTTCCAAATACAGTAAATATTTTCCAGGTGGGTATTTATAACTTGTAATTTACATACCTGACGCCATTCCTCACTTGCATTTATTCACTGCATAAACAGCATAGCAATCACCTTTTTTCTGCTGTGTTTCCATGAAACTCTCTTTTCTTGTCCTGAGCCCAGGGACTCAGCCATGACTCCCTCTCTTGGCTTAACTTCTTAGTTAACTGCTACTAAAACAATATTTCTTCCTATTCTGACACTTTTCAAGAGCATCCTCAAAGTCTAGAAAATCTATTAGGCCTTCTCTCTCATTGCATTACCTTGGAGAAAAGTGATGGGATTGGAGAATGGCTCAGTGCAGAGACAGGAGAGTAGGATAAGAATTAAGAAGTGGGACAACCAATTTCATGCAAGTATTGTTTTCTGCTGACTGTAAATTGAATAGAGAACTACTGAACAAAGAACCACTGGAAGCTTTTAAGAAAAGACTGGACAGCTTGTTAGAAATTCTGTTTATATATAAAACCACAGAGCAAACAAAGAGTACAGTCACCATGTGGTTTACTGTTCAACCACTTTAACTGTAACAGGAAACAGGAAACTCTACTTACAACAAAAAAGCATAGAGTATATACCATAGATCCAAATTTGTAAACACTGCTATCTACTGCCTGAATACTACTGTAGTTGTTGCATAAAAATACATTCCAACAATGAATTCCAACACAGCCATTTGTCTGGAATGATACAGGGTCTCCAGCTTGAGGGGGAGGTTGGACTAGAAGACCTAAAATAAGACAGTATAAATACAAATAGAAATAACTACATACTGCAGCATCCAGGGGCAGTCTAACAAATCATCCATACAACCAGGACATGGTTCAATCCCATGCCCAGAGCACCACGAAGTCATCAAGGACTTAGAAAATGCCAACAGGAACAAGGCCAATTTAATCTGGGGTGGAATTATGTTCCAAAGGGTGGGTACCCCAGCAGAAAAGGCTCTCCTCCTGGGCCCTGCCAAATTAACACTTCCTAGTCAATGCTACCTGGATCATCTCCTTTCTGCCAATTGGATAGAGAGAGTTAAAACAATTAGGGAGAGATGATCCTATGAGTAATATAATTTGGTAATAGAGGAAGGCTCTGAAAGGCTAAATGTGATTGATCATTTTGGGGTTCATTTTTATGTCATCGAGCCAGTCCAGCAAACTGATGATTTAATGTACTGTGCAAATTAGATTTATTCACTTATTAAGGGATTAGCATGTTTTGGAAATGGAGCCATATGATTTGCAAGATAGAAATATAAGAGAAAAGAAGATGGGTATTGAAGAAGTGGTTTAAATTAAACATAGGCAACTGAAAATATGAAATATTTAGTAACACCTTTATAGATTTTTTTTGTGTATAGCATCTTGCAAACCTTGGAAACTTCATAACATCACTCCAGATGATGCAATAGTTATGACCAATAATTGAAAAGAAGTTTTGGAATGCATCTATTCATTCTCCCATATCAATTATGGACAACATACAAATGTTGTAACACAAAATATTTAATTTAATTTAATGGTTTTCAGAGTTTGTTCCAGTGAATCTTAGAGCGTCTCAAAAATTTAATGTTTCTTCATGTGAAAATACATGAGATTAGTTTGAAAGTAGCCTAACAGTTTGAAAACCATATACCATCCTAGAGTCACAAGTTGCTCAGTTCTGGATTTAAGGTTAGTTTCCTTTGGACGTCATGAAGATCCAGGGTTTATTTGGACAGAGTTGAATTGCAGTGAGCTTGGGATTTGGATGCTTTCCATTTTCTCCTCTTACTGTAGTCCACTTTAAAATAACTAAAGCATATTGAGTTAATAAGATTTGAAAGTGTCATTGGAATTTACAGCTTTAAAAAAAAAGTTTCCTAAACTTTTGCTATGATATTTAGTCCAATTTACAGATAGTCCTTAACTTACGATTATTCATTTAGGAACTATTCAAAGTCAAGACTGTATTGAGTGACTTAGAACTGTCACATTGTCCCCATGATCAATCTCATGATTGTGATTCAAGAATTGGCAAGCGGCATATATTTTTGACAGTGGCCGTGTCCTGAGGTCACAAGATTGTCATTTGCAACCATTCCACCCAATTTCCAATAAGCAAACTCAATGGGAAAACCAGCAAGGAAGATTTTTAAAAATCGCAATCATGTGATGACTTAACGATCATGGTCATAAAATCAGGTGCAGTCACGTGATGCCTCACTTAACAATCACACCAGTGAACAATGAATTTTCCAGTCCAATTGTGGTTGTAAGTCAAGGACTGCCTGTACTATATTTAAGGGTGATATCTAATTTTTGTTTATTGCAGCACCAATGAAAACTATGGCAGAGTGGTTCTTAATCAGTATAAATCACAAGAAAGCTTGCACAGGTACAGTATCATTTTAATGTATACATTCTTTCCTATGCCCATTTCATTTGCAATGTTGCAATTCATTGTACTGTTAATAATTTGTGATAAGAACCTAATGTATTAATTGAGCAAAGTCAGGCCTTTGGTTTAATTCAGACATTGGGATTTTCTGTTACTTGATTGTAATGCAGTAATTTCTTCATTGTTTAAAGTAATCATGAAGTCTGACGTACCCATTAAATCATGACACGATTTTGATAGTCAGCCCTATGAGTGGTTTAATTGATAACAATTGCACTATGTAATTTTTAAAATGAAGTTGATCCAACCAATCTTTTTAGAGGATTTTAAAGAGGAAATAATTAGCATTGAATTTGTAATAAAAGTGGAATCTCCTTTTATTATGTAGGACAGGAAAAAATATTATTTCCTGTCTCTTGAACACTTGATTCATTAAATTGAGATCTGATGTTGTTGTTGTTAATATAATTAAATATGGTTGCCATTTCTAGGCTGCAAATGTTTGGATGACTAATAGAAGATAGATCAGGAAACACAAATTCCTTGTTTCCATTTCTGGCCATTCAGAAAATAACTTTTTCAGCTCAAATATGGTAACCATAATGGAAAGTGATTTTATCTTAGTTTTGTTTTCACATACAACATATAATCAAATTATGGAAAGAAGGGATTTTATTTATGTTAAGGAAAAAAGTTATATGGTTTAAGCATGCTTGGGATAAACACATGTCCATCATGCAACAAAAACATAAAATAAAATTTAATAAAATATAAAAATAATAATTAAAAATGATAAATTAATTAAAAAGAAAACAAAAACAAATAAACTCAAAGGACAAACTCGATGGACCCTTAGATCTTTTTTTGCCATCACTTCTCTATTTTCTATGTTCCTAATTTTGTATAATTGGATTCAGGCAATTCCTGTCATTTATGATAGAGACAGTCTGTAATAATGTTGCAGATAACAAATTTGAGAATGCTGAAATCTCAGTGGAGAATTCGATACCATGATTTGGATTCAACATAGATTAATTGAAATTGATACATAAATTAGACATAAATAACAAATGCTTATTATACTTTTCTCATTTATAGCATACCTAATTGTGAAGATAATTTTATAATATTAAATGTGTGTTGTTTAATAAAGAAAATATTATTTTAAACAATATTTTATTAATTATATTAGCAGAGATGCTGTCACACTTTAGTTTATTCCATATTTCCAAAGATAATTTTATATAGGCTAAACAGCTGGTAAATGGTACTTCTATGAGATGGTAACTAATTATAATTAATAATTATTAACTATCATGAATTAATCTTCCTTTCCTAATAATAGGAACCTAGAAGGGGAAGATGATGAGAAAGCTATGCTTAATCGATACAGATCTGATACTACTTTAGACAGGTAAAAATTTAATTTACACTTGTTTTCTTTGCTTTTGTATAGTATTATGCAATATGACTGAAAGCAAATTTCTTCAGGTTAAGAAGCTTTATTAATTTAAGTACATCTTTTACATTTTATGACAATGATGTAACATAGTTTTATATTTGAGTTTTAAGCTCATCTGCAATTCAATTCAATATAGGTGTGTACTCAAAAGTGACTTAAGCCAATATATTTTATGAAACAGGCTTTAACTCTCAGCTCCTACTTTATACAGTAGTTGTCTTGATTTGCATCACAGATCTGACACCCTTAAATTAGTCTAAGATAATTTTGAATGTTGTTGTTGTGAAGATTCACAATCCTCGAGCAATTTGAAAGATAGGTAGAATATAAAACTTGGTAGTAAATGCAACAGTACCCTCTGTTTCGGCTCCTACAGATTGAAGATTCTCATCTAAGGTTATCTGAAGAAATTAATTAACTCAAAATTTTGCTATAAAATTATCAGTTCTATATTTCTCAGACCAGAGCTTGAGCTATAGTTTAGCTGTCTCCTGTATTTTGTACTTTCCTAAGTATTGTGATGCAGTTTTTGGATTTAGGATACGAATTTTAAAAACAAAAACAGAATGTGTAGTGTACCAAAGAAACAGTTGTTAAAATCAAGTCCAGTTTAATATAGAAAAATGCTATCTCGCTTTGATTAATTACTGTCAAAATAATTTGTTTATGTGGTAGGAATATGAGTTTAGTCTCTACATCCGAGAGGAATTTACCAATCCAATTCCATGTGTACCTCCTGGAATTTATCAGGACTTCTAGATGAATGTCATTAAAGTAATCAATAAAATTATGGAATGTGCGGAATTAGATAGACTCACAAAGGAATTACAAAATAGGGAAGAACATGACTTTTACTTAGTATGGGAAAAGTGGTGTAGTTGGTTGAAAGATAGGAAAGAGATGAAGCAATAGGAAGTAAACAAAATGACCAAATATAATATGATGGAAACAAAGAACAGACATAGGTCAACAAAGATCAATAGTAGATAGACAAAAGGGAATGATCAAATAAGGAAGAGTCAAAATACAAAGAGACATGTATATTATAGTTGCGACAAACTGGACATGTATTGAAATGGATGTTTATATGTTTTTATGTTTTGTACGTTTCATTGTTCTGTTTAGTTTGTACTTATAAATAAAAATTTTAACAATAATAACAATAATAATAATAACAATAACAACAACAACAACAAAAATAATAATAATAATAATAATAATAACAACAGCCAGGGACAGCCAGGGAGGTGACTGGAGACTGGATCCAGGCAATTGTCAACGCTTCACTAAAGGAAGGGGTCTTTCCCGCTGCGCTTAAAGAGGCGGTGGTTCGACTCCTCCTTAAGAAGCCTAACCTGGATCCTGACGTACTTAACAACTACCGTCCAGTCTCCAACCTTCGCTTTTTAGCGAAGGTTGTTGAGTCCGTGGTGGCACAGCAATTCCCTCAATTCCTGGAGGAAACTGACTACCTGGATCCTTACCAATCTGGTTTCAGGCGTGGCCACAGCACAGAAACGGCATTGGTCACCCTAGTAAATGATCTCTGGTGGGTCAGGGATGGGGGTTGCTCCTCCATCCTGGTCGTTCTAGACCTCTCAGCGGCGTTCGATACCATCGACCATGGTATCCTGCTGCAGCGGCTCAGGGGGATGGGGTTAGGATGCACTGTTTTACAGTGGTTCTCCTCCTATCTCTCGGGCCGTCTGCAGTCTGTTTGGGCGGGGGGTCAGGGATCCTCCCAGAGGCCTCTCACTTGTGGGGTGCCTCAGGGCTCGGTTCTCTCTCCTCTGCTCTTTAATATCTATATGAAACCGCTGAGTGAGATCATCTGTGGTTTTGGGGTGAGGTATCATCAATATGCTGATGATACCCAGCTTTACATCTCCACCCCTGACCACCCTAGGGATGCCCTTTCCGTGATGTCCCACTGCCTGGAAGCGGTGCGGGTTTGGATGGGGAGGAACAGGCTTAGACTCAACCCTTCCAAGACTGAGTGGCTGTGGATGCTGACATCCCAGGATCTGGAGGTTCCATCCTTAATGATCGGAGGTGAAACCTTGCTCCCTCCAATAGGTTCCGCAACTTGGGTGTCCTCCTGGATTCTCGGCTGTCTTTAGATGACCATCTGACGGCCGTAACCAGGGGGGCCTTCGCACAGGTCCGTCTTGTGCGCCAGTTGCGCCCGTTCCTAGACCGGGATGCCCTTGCCACGGTCACTCATGCCCTTGTTACCTCTAGGTTGGACTACTGTAACACCCTCTACATGGGGCTGCCCTTGGGATGTGTCCGGAGGCTTCAGCTAGTCCAAAATGCAGCCGCGCGGGTAGTTACGGGGGCGTCTAGATACTCCCGTGTAACACCTCTCCTGCGTGAGCTGCACTGGCTACCGGTGGCACTCCGGATACATTTCAAGGTGCTGGTGCTCACCTATAAAGCCCTTCATGGCTTAGGCCCGGGGTACTTGCAGGACCATCTCCAGCCATCCTGTGCGCTCTCACAGAGTCGGCCTCCTCAGGGTGCCGTCGGCCAAACAATGTCAGCTGACGTCCCCCAGGGGGAGGGCGTTCTCTGTGGGAGCCCCAACCCTCTGGAATGGATTGCCCACTGAGCTCAGGATAGCCCCCGACCTTCTTTCCTTCCGTCGCGAGCTGAAGACGTGGCTCTTCCACCAATTAAACTGATCCGTTTGGGGGTACACTGGTATAATTTTAAATCGTTTTTAATGGGGTTACTGATTTTAATTTGGTATTGTATTGTGATTTGTATTGAAGTTGTCATTTTGTAAGCCGCCTTGAGTCCCTAGGGAGAAAGGCGGCATATAAATCACAATAAATAAATAAATAAATAAAAACAACAACAAAAAAACCTAGTGCTTTACTACATTACAGATTATCAATGACAGTGTCAATTTCCTTTAAAGAGAAGGGACAAGAGTACTCAGAAGGCTTTCATCCTGACTGCCAAAAAGCTGAAAGCGCTTTCTTGATGAGAGAGGAGTGTCCTTTCACCTTTGGAGCTTTGGAAAGAGATACAATTTGAGAGGCTATTTGGTCAGGAGTTACACTTGGTGTTTGTTGTGCAAGTTTTCTACCTCTACCCATTTCTTTAATAGCCTCCAAGCTTTCCTGCTGAATTTGCTGAAATTTAGTGATTCTGTGTATTGAATCATTTGGGCCAGTTGACTTTTTGAAAGTTCCCTCCAGATCTAGGGATAGAGCAAATTAGGGGAATATGAATTCCAACTTCTAGCAAGATACGATGGTATTGGCTGTGCGGGAATATATCCATTACTTTGCTGTTTATAGGGACTGGCACTGGCTGCAAGTTTGGGCAAAGCACAAGTCTCGATCAGTTCCATTCCACTGATTTAAACATGCCCTTATCTTTAGCATTGAAAATCAGTTGGACTTTGCTGCTCCCCAATTGGACAATTGTTCACTGTTGTCATCAGTAGAACGGTATTTCCAATTAACGTGATGGCTATTGAAATCGCCCACGTAGATTGTTGAGTGCAGCTTGATGTTCAGGACATGCTGCGGCCATGATGTCAGAGGTGGTTTATAGATGTTCATTATTGTTAGATTACTTGGGTTGGAAACTACTTCATGTATATTGTTGTTTGTAAAGGTAAAGGTAAAGGTTCACCTGCACATATGTGTTAGTCGTTCCCGACTCTAGGGGACGGTGCTCATCTCCGTTTCAAAGCCAAAGAGCCAGCGCTGTCCGAAGACGTCTCCGTGGTCATGTGGCCAGCATGACTAATCACCAAATGCGCAAGGGGCACTATTACCTTCCCACCAAAGTGGCCCCTATTTTTCTACTTGCATTTTTTACTTACTTTCGAACTATTAGGTTGGTAGAAGCTGGGACAAGTAATGGGAGCTCACTCGGTTACGCAGTGCTAGGGATTCAAACTGCTGAACTGCCCACCTTCTGATCGACAAGCACAACATCTTAGCCACTGAGTCACAACGTCCCTCTTGTTTGTAGAGACTGACAATAAGGAGGCATTCTCTGGATTCCTTCTAACATATGTAACCATGCCATAGCTGTAGTGATAATTGGCTCCCAACAGGTCATAGACATGAATCTTGCCTCTTCTGAGTTGCTGTTCTTCATTTTCTATGAGTGGTGCTAGAGAACTCCTGCTGTGCCCGTCTCTAGGTTGTCTTTGAAGGTCCAGGGCTTCTCACAATCACCTCAGTGTAGACAGTTCAAGGACTGCTATTCAGAGGTGGGTTTCAGCAGGTTCTGACCAGTTCTGGAGATCCAGTAGCGGAAATTTTGAGTAGTTCGGAGAACCAGTAGTAAAAATTCTGACTGGCCCGCACCCATCTATTCTCTGCCTCCCAAGTCCCAGCTGATCGAGAGGAAATGGAGATTTTGCAGTAACCTTCCCCTGGAGTAGGGTGGGAATGGAGATTTTACAGTATCCTTCCCCTGCCACGCCCACCAAGCCAAGCCCACCAAGCCACACCCACAGAACCGGTAGTAAAAAAAATTGAAACCCACCACTACTGCTATGGCTGCACAATAGTGACCCTCTGTGCACACGGCAAAAGCAATTTGGGGCGCCCCTTCCATTCTGCTGGGCTCAGAGGCACAGGAACCAGCCACATCCTCTTCACTCGGTCGGAGACCAATAGCCAAACCAACAGCCATTTTAGCTGTAAGCAAGCTGGGTTTGTGTTTGAATGTCATGGGAATGCAGGAAATCGGGTTAGTTCCCTGACCACGCTTAAATCAACTGCAAACATGTGCCAGGAAAGGGCTTATGTTTTGTCTTTGGTGTAATTTTGTTGGCTTAAAGGAAATAGGTGTTAAACATAACTCCCTCTTTGATTCGATGTAATGACTGTGTTTTAAAGGGAATTCTCTATGATGGGTGTCTTTAGGTTACAGTACAGTAAACTTCCCAATCAATTATGTTTGATGATTAATGGAACATTTGAAGTGGTAAGGGATGACTTTAATTGCAGAGACTCTTTGCTTCTTTGTTAAAGGACTTGGTAGAATATTTTAATGTTACTGCCATGGAACACTAGAAAAATAATAAATTCAATTTATAAAATAATATTTTACCACATAAGAAAAAAAATTCTAAGTATCATGGTGCTATTCTGATGGTCACTAGGAAATTGCATGAAAAAGCTAATGGTGTTTGGTTTTTTTTTTTACTTTCAAGGAAATACTAGCTTTTAATTTTAAAGCTACTTTTTACATTTTAAAAGCTAGTAATCTTTTAATTTAAAAACAAACCAGTTTATATCTAATGTGAAAACTATCTTTGCTATTTAGGATTCCTGGCAGAAGTGATACTAATAAGATAAACACCTCACCTATCTTAGACAGCAGGATAAATAAGAGGTAAATATGCATCAGCTGGGGATGTACCTGATTTGGTAGAGAATTGTGACTTTTCTGAGTCAAACTGAGCCTTTACATTTTGTTACAGCTTATTTGCCTTCCTCAGATCTGGATAAATTTTATGAGTTGTATCTCAGAAAAACATTTAACATAAAAAAATCTTTGTTAAATAAGTAGGTATGGTCCAGTGACTTTTATGCTAATATAATATAGTGCATTGCTTATACAGGTAATCCTCAATTTACAACAGTTCATTTAGTGACGGTTCAAAGTTACAATGGCACTGAAAAAAGTGACTTGTGACCATTCTTCACACTTATGGCCATTGCAGAATCCCTATTGTCGCATGATCAAAATTCAGGTACTTTGCAATGGGTTCACATTTATGACTGTTGCAGTATCCTGGGGTCATGATGATCCGCTTTTGCGACCCTCTGACAAGCAGTGGGGAATCCAGATTCACTTAACAACCATGTTACTAACTTACCAAATGCAGTGATTCGCTTAAGAACTATGGCAAGAAAGGTTAAAATGAGGCAAACTCATTTAACAAATGTTTCACCTACCAACATAAATTTTGGGCTCAATTATGGTCGTAAATTGAGGACTACCTGCATGCCACTATGGAGAGAACTAGAAGAGAGGAATTGCGGTTTATTTTCTTGGCATGTCATCTCAGTGTAACAACTAGTAAGGTGAACTGTGTATCCCATATGGAATGAGATAATTTCATGTTTACTGCTACAGCTTATGTGTGTGTGTGTGTGTATTTCCTCTTATCAAAACAAGTGTAGCCTCTGGTTTGATCCACTAAAGGAAGTTCCTCCAAGCAGCCATGAATCACATTCTCCCTGAGACTACAAATAGTAGTGGAGGGCAGATGGGGGACGTGTAGTCAAACATCTTGAAAGGTGTTCTTTGTACCGATGAGTTGTGTAAAATCTAATGAGTTTTAATCATGCAGTGTCTTGACCAGAAAGAATTCCCTTTTAGTTACAAAAGTAAGTGAATGGTCTTAGCAGCCATAGTCTTAGTTTAGGGGTATCAAACTTGATTTCATTGAGGGCTGTATCAGGATTGTGCTTGGCCTCAGGGGCTGGAGTAGGCGTGGCTAGGGGTAGGCGTGGCCAGCTTGACATCACTCATGTCAGAGGGGGGGAGTCTGTGGTGGCCTGAGTGCTCTGCCAGTGAAAATGGGCTCCTGAGCTCTGTTTTTGGCTGGGATGGCCTCTTGCAACCCTCTGCCAGCGAAAACGGAGCTCCACTGCCAGTCCTTCGCTGGCTCCAGGGCAACCCCATGGGTCAGATCTAAACACCCCACAGGCTGGATTCGGCCTATGGGCCTTGAGTTTGATACCCCTGTCTTAGTTTAACAAGCTCATAGAGTTGTAAGTATATACATGTAAATTGCCATAATGGAACTCTCGTAAATATTGCAGGAAGTTTAGATAATTTATAATTGCAATTAATTGGTCTCTGAAAGGTTGATTTCATGTTTTGGAATCAGCAACCCATCTTGTGATGGTATAAGGAAGAGAAGACATATTCACAGATAAAAGAGACAGTAAGCAACACCATGTACCTGAGAAAACCGGGATTGTGAGAAGGAGACCCAAAATAACCCTGCCTTGACTCTGTACAGTATAAGTGGAGGCAGAGGGAAAATCTGTCAGCTTACCACAGAGTTCCCATAGCTCTTGCAATGTCTATTTCCTTATCTGATCTACCAAAGGGCTGGCAGATGGCTGAAGGGAGCACAGAGGGTGAATGTGGAAGAGGCGGAGGGCAAGGCCATCTGTAGAGAGGGATGATGCATGTTAGGAAATGATAATTTCCAGGGGGCGAGCCTTCTCTGTGGGGGCACCCGCCCTGTGGAATGAGCTGCCTCCTGGAATACGATTGATCCCGGACCTCCGGACCTTCCATAAAGCCCTGAAGACGTTTTTATTTCATCAAGCCGGCCTAGCCTAAATGGTTTTTAATTGAGATTTTAAATTTTATGGATTTGGGGTTTTAAATTGGGTAGCCAATGATTTAATTCTTTTAATTATCTTAACTTTTGTATTTGTATGTTTTTTAATTTTGGCTGTTCACCGCCCTGAGTCCCTCTGGGAGAAGGGCGGTATACAAATTAAATAAATAAATAAATAAATAAATAAATAAATAAATAAATAAATAAATAAATAAATAAATAAATAATCTAACTTGTTGGGTTGGCAATATAAAACCTTAATATAGCTTTAAGACTGTATTGCTGTATTGCATCATCCTGTGTCCTGATTGGTTACCTCTGTAGCCAATGTCCTTAAGAGGGAGCTTGAAACATGGTTAGTTTCTCTCTGTTGATCTTTGCTGACCATTACTGCTCTTCGCTGTGTTTGCTACTGTTTGCAACTGTTTATTGTGTATGACTACGACGACTGGTAAGGAGACTTTGTTATTGGAATATCCCTGGACTATTGTTTTACTATCTACTGCTTTATCTGTGTATGACCTGGACTGTTTATTGGACTGTGCCTTATTACTATTTCCTAAAAGTAAACCCAATTCAGTGTATCTCTGTGTTGGCTGTGATTATTCGCAACTGCTCTCTATTGCTTTCATGTGCATACCCTTGCTAGGGTTGCTCTGCGAATTCCTCAACAATATATACAAAAGTAGTGTAAAGCTGACACTGCAAATTCCATCCCTTTTGTATGTGTGTTATAACACTGCACACACGTGCAAAAGATGTGACTCTTATATTGCGACAGCACGACACTTACCTTGAATAAATTCTAGCAGTTCCCTCAGGAAGAGGTTTGCTGATTCCCTTTTCACAAAGTTCCTTCACTTTTTCTGGCTGAATCTTTACAAATCTTTATAAAACCAAGGATAGCTGTTCCCACTTTGTGCCTTCCTCCATCCTTTGAACATGGACACTATCATTTTCAACGATTTCCTGGAAGGACCATGCTTGGTCTTGTAAATTGCTAGAAAGGTAGATCCATACCCTTTAGAAGATAGCTATTAGAGACTTTTAGTGTTTCAGTTATCAGCTAAATTTCAGAGTATATTGAGAATAAATCACCTTGGCATTTGTTTCAAATTCACAGGTACCAAGACATAGATGATTTTATCAAAGTGAATCATACCTCTAAAAGGGAAGAGAAGTGGTAAGTCTTCAAGTGCAATCAGCACTGAGATTGTATTTTGAAAAGAGTATTATTTTAATTTTTCCTGGTCATTGTCATTCCACCCCCCCGCAAAAAAACCCCCATGTGACTCTAACATTGATAAGGAGGCAATGCTTTCACTTTTATGCTTCCTTGTAGAATTTTAAAGCATATATATGCATACCAGGGCTGAAATCCAAAATTTTTCCCTACCAGTTCTGTGGGTGTGGCTTGGTAGGGCATGGCAGGGGAAAGATATTGCAAAATCTCCATTCCCACCCCACTCTAGGGCCAGCCAGAGATAGTATTTGCCGGTTCTCCGAACTACTCAAAATTTCCACTACTGGTTCTCCGGAACCTGTTAGAACCTGCTGGATTTCACCTCTGATGCATACCCACTTCTTTCCAAGTATTATGTAGCTATATTGTTCATACACATTATTCGTTAAATTTATTCTTTGCGTTTTTATTAAAAATAAGCCAGTGTTGCTAATAATAACTACTCGCAGATAGAATCCAGGATTGTAATTCAGATGTTAAAATATATTAAAAGGAATGAAAGCCCAACAATAATTCTACCTGCTTGAAATCTTTGTACTGATTTTGTTTCATGTTTAAACAAGCTGTGACTTGGAGAGTCTGATTGCAGTCAAAGATAATAACAGCAAGGAGGGGTAAGTCTCCATTCACTTTGTGGTATAGGTACAGGTAGTCCTCGAGTTACAACAGTTCATTTAGGGACTGTTCAAAGTTACAACATTATTGAAAAAGTGACTTATGATCATTTTTCACACTTACAACCATTGCCGCATCTCCATGGTCACATGATTAGAATTCCGATGCTAAACAACTGGTTCATACTTATGACTGTTGCAGTGTCCTGGGGGTCATGTGATCCCTTTTTATGACCTTCTGACGAGCAAAGTCAAGGGGGAAGCTGGATTCAATTAACCAGCCTGTTACTAATTTAACAACTGCAGTGATTCACTTAACAGCTATGGCAAGAAAATGGGGCAACATTCACTTAACAACTGTCTCCCTAAGCAATGGAAATTTTGGGCTCATTTGTGGTCGTAAATCGAGGACTACCTGTATTTAGTATTAATTTGTACTACTTTCCACCATTCTTGATGCTGCAGAAAAGTACTCAGGTAATCCTTGGAGAAGGGTGGTACATAGTTAGGATCGGGATTTCTGTTGGTAAGCGATGCGGATATGAAGCATAAGGTCACATGACTGTGTTGCTTAGCAATGGCAATGCCCACAATCCCTATTGCTACCATTAAACAAGATTTGCAATTTCCTGTTGGCTTCTAATAAATTAGTGGGAAGTTGCAAGTCTCATGCAGCTCACAAGCAGGCTGACAGGCAAGCAAGCTACTGTTGGGTAGGGAAGGCTGCAGAGGGATCCATAAACAGCCAACATGGTGTTTTGACCCAGCTCCCAAACACAATAAGTCCATTTATTAGGAGTGCCAACAGCCACGCTCTCACAGCAGGCTACGAAGTCTCTTAAGTCCAGTGGAAAGTAATGCTCACTCCCTTTCATCCTGAAATGGCCCCAATACACCAGGAGTCCCTCTCTCTTTCTCTTCCCACGCTTGTGAAAGGAAGTCCTGGAAGGTGCATTCACTTTCTTCCAGAAGCAGAGACACACATGCTCAGAAGGCACTGCAGATTCCAAGAAGAATTCTGATAATTTCCAGACAGCATTCGGAAGTGCAGGCTATCAGTGGCTGACAAGCAGGGAAATGAATAGTTGTCTGCCACACCTATTCATCTCCGCCCCCTGCCTTTTATCCCCAGAGCTAGGGTGGGGCAGTGGGTCTTCCATCTCAACGACTGTGTTGTGGTCTGCCAGCAGCCTGCAGAGCTGGCAGTGGAGTCGGGCAGTGAGAAGGTTGGGGAGGAACATGGGCCAGTCCTGGAGTCTGGGGAAGGCCCAGACAAGGGCTCTGCATTGGAGGCAGAGATGGGGCCAGGGCCATCTGGGAATGATGTGTGGACTCCGGAGCCCCCAGAGTCGGGCAGCAAAGAGGCAGAGGAACAGGAGGAGCCCGTTCCTAGTGCACGCATGTACAGAGCTGCCAGAAGGCAAGAGCAGTTAAAGCAAAAGGGACGACTCGGGAGTAAGGCCAGGAGATGATTGGCCCCTCCCAAAAGGCTTAAAAGAGAAATAAAGGCACTTGGGGCCTTTTGCAGGAAAGTAACATTGCTAACTCTGTTTCCAGTCGGCATCTCGTTTGTTTCTGAACTTTGTGGGGCTTTGCCAAGTAAGGCCTTTGGCAAGGTATCAAAGAAGATAAAAGTTGGTGATTATCCCGAAGGACTTCTTCCAAAGGACTTGTTTTGCAACTAATTGGGACTCAGCTGGGAATGAACATAATTCTCAGCTGTTACAATAAAATAGGTTTGTTTGGGACTAATTGTGTCTTGTAATGACTCAGTAAGCCTAGGTCACAACACACTGTCCCATAGATTCCCACTGCTCTCTTCTTCTCTGCCTTCTGCACATCTGGGCACCAGGCACTGGACCCAGCTTTTCCTCCTCTTCCTCATCAGCCACCTCCACACCTGGGAGCTGTTGACTCTCCAGCTGAGGCTGATGGATGGCCCAGGCTCCGATTCTGTCTCTCTCTTTGACAGCTCCATTCCCTCTTCCCCCTTGGAGCTCTCAGATTGCTTTGATGCTGGCCCTGACTCCCACGCTGCCTCCTCATCTGATTTGGCTGCCGGAGGGGCCGGCGGCCGACAGGCCACAACACAGGGTACAAGCGGGGGTGCTTGTACCCTGTGTTGGATGCAGGATGCAGGAAGGCTTGCAAGAGGTTGGCATAATGTGAGCCCTGCTGGGCTGGAAGTGGCTGTTGCAAGGCGTTCAGAGGGCACATGGGGGGAGGAAGCCCAGCACAAGCTCTGCAAGGCTTTGCTTTGAAAATGCTCATTTAGAGAGTGCTTCAATACTTAACAAGTTTCTACGGTAATTTGCAGATCATATAAAGTGAAGTAAGATAGAAAAAAAATATAAGACTTTCCATTTGCTTGAAGGAAGCTAAGCCTTTAGGTCTGCTGCTGGGGGCTGGAAGTTATCCTTCCCCTTATGCCTTTATATCAGTTTAATTCCACAATATATTGAAAATAAATTACCATTGTTTTTTTTCTTTACAGAAACAAAGATCTGGATGATTTTATCATAGTGAATTGTACATTTGAGCCGTGTGACAGGAGGTGAGTTTTGCAGCCACACTGGGCATTTGTATTACATTTCTAATCTAGTTTTGAAAACAATACATTTCATTATATATATCCCAGTCCCTGTCTGCCAAAACCCCAGGTAAATTTTGCATTATTTTATTTATATCCTTTAAATATCTTTTCTGTTCTAATAAATGATATAAAACTTTAATTGTTATCAAAGATCAGTGCACAAAATGTTTCCGTGTGTGTGTCTGTACACATAGTTCAGTGAGACAACTTAATTTAAAATACGAATTATAAAATTAATTGCAAAATTATACGAAGAAATAAGCTGTTGGGCCTTTACTGCAGTTTTACAAATTGGTGGTAAGACAACACTCTGTATTACACCTTGACTGGTATCTGACACTCGTAGGGTTGCCAGGTGTCCACTATTTCAGCGGACAGTCCACTTTTTTCACATTATGTTCACTATTTTTTTTCACAAAATAGTGGACATTTTTTTTATTCAAAAGCTTTATGATGAAATGGTACGTAATCTAAAGCTGTACAGCTCCGAGTTTACTGAAATTGTTCCAGTATTGTGCATCAATTCTGGTATCAAATGCAAACGTTGAACGAATTTTCAGAGTCATGGGAAATTTGTGGACTGACGAACGTAACCGACTGCTTGTATCAGTTCGAAGTGAACTTTGTATATTTTTAAATATTTCTCAATGTTGTACTGAAATTAAAGAATTATTCCTTAAACACAAAGAATTAATCAAAGCTGCGCAGTCAAATAAAAAATACACACGACAGCAAAGTAAAGTGTAATTTAATATTTTACATATTATTATAATATATTTGATGTTTTGAATTTTAAGTAAAGTTTTGAAGTGATTATTTTAATGTGTGTTAAAATGTTTGTAAGAAAATATATAATTTAATTGTAATTTTTTTTTTACTTTTTTACTACTTAACCCCCCCTCCCCACTTGTCCGCTATTTTTTGGAAGCAGACCTGGCAACCCTAACAGTAGCAGTTTAATGTAAAACTCGTTTGCTTTACGTGACATTTGTTGGATGCTAGATGGCATTTGCAAGAGTCCCTGGAAAAATCCCAGTTAAGGGCATATGCTGAATTGTCTCAGTCTGTATCCAGTGATATATATAAAAAGGTTCATATCAGTGGTGAAATTCACTTACCTTCGCTACCGATTTGGGAATGTGAGTGCACGCGCCTCTTTGTTTGCTCCCCTCAGACAAGATTATGCTTGTCTGGGGGAGCAGAGACTTAAAACCAAGGACAATGACTCAGCAACTACAGCCAGCCAATCACACAATCCAAAAACAGACCAGGACTCAGAAAGGTATTTAAAGGCCAGTGCTCCCTCAGACAAGCACAATCCAAAAAGCACTGAAGATGTCTCCTCTAATTGGGATGAAACATTTGCAACCAAATCACCAAACTCAGAACTCAAACCAACATAATAACCCATTGCTTCTTTTATATACTCAAGATGGGTTTCCTAAATCCTGAAAATTGAAATACCATTCCAAATTATTTAAAGGAGGACACTTGCTTTATGCTGGTCACACCCATGGCCCATCTATATGACTCATCTTTCTGCCAAATACTATTATTCTAGATTTCTGATGATGTATAATCAAATTGCAAAGATTACAGTGCTTTAAAAGCATTAAGCGCTCTTTTGCAACCAATTTAGGAAAATAAATATACATAGAAAGGCCTTTTTCAAATGTCCAGAATGTGGAAGTCTCAATGTACTTGGGTTTTTGTTTTTGTTTTTTTTTGCTTTAATTTATATGCCGCCCTTCTCCAGAGACTCAGGGCAGCTTACAATGCGTTAAGCAATAGTACTTGTGCACTAGGCTTAACTAGGCAAGCTATCACAAATGTCACTTGTAGTTCTAGTGTTAACTGAAGATCAATAAGCACTCAAGTACTGGAAATCTGCTCTTTCAGGGGAAGGGCACCTCCAGTTTAAACTCTAACGCCAGTTTCCAATAACACCTTTCCTTGCTGGTCCTCCCTCATCCATCCCATTTTTTAATTTAGCTAACATTTAAGGAGAAACGTGTGTCGTGGTTCAGGTACCAAGTCAGAGACTGGTAGACCATGAGTTCTGCTTCCACCTTAAGCTTGAAGCCAGCTGGATGACCTTGAATGAATCACCCTACTTCATCTTTAGGAAGGAGACAGTGGCAAGCCACTCCCGAAAAATGTTACCCAGAAAACCGCAGGGACTAATCCAGAGAATTGCCAGGTGTCAACACTGACTCAAAGGCACAACCCAACCCTTCCATTAAAGAGCACCCTTAAGTGCTTTCTTGGAACTGAATGGCAAGGATCAGCTGGGTGTCTGTTTTAAAACTACAGATTACTTTTCCTAAGGGATGCATTCTATAGCCCTTGAAGAACACCATAGATAATGTGTTGAATGACAAATTCCCATCCTGACAGGAAGGAGTGGAACCACTGTAAAACTGCAGCCGAGGGTATGGGATGAAATCAAAACAATTGACGGCATCTAAAATCAACCAGAAATCCAACAGAAATAACAGCTACATTTTCCACCTCCAGAGTTGTTTGATTTTTTTTTTTTTGTAGGTTATCCATTTGGGTGAGCATATCAGAATTAAAATCTTGCTTTAAATGGTTTTAGAAGGTCATTAACATTCATATGTATCTGAAGATATAAAGCCAGTCTTTCTGATTACCTTTCTAGAAACAGAATTACAGGTTGACACAATTAGACACAATTAGACAGTTCTCGCATGGGTATTTTAATGAAAGTGTCCCTTGTTCTATATTAACTCTCAAGTAAACTGAGAATTCTTCAGTTTATATTCCAGTTGGGGTAGCTTGTGCTTCATCACTCAGAACTTACTCATAAATAAAGGACTTGGTACCAGTAGAAGGAAGAAGGTACTCGGGAACAATTTAAATTAAATTGACAATATTAATTTTGTTTTAACAATAAACAAGCAATGCTGACCTGCATTTTGTATTCCACTGATCTGTGACCCCTATTCTACAGATCACTCAAGCCATCAAAATAGTACAGGTAGTCCTCGATTTACGACTACAATTGAGCCCAAAATGTATGTTGTTAACTGATAAATTTGTAAAGTTGAATTTTGCCCCATTTTACCACTTTTCTTGCCACATTTGTCAAGTAAATCACTACTAATTGTTAAATTAGCAACCTGGTTGTTAAGTGAATCTGAATTCCTTATTGGCTTTGCTTCCCAGAAAGTCGCAAAAGCAGATCACATAAGCCAGAAACACTGAAACCATCACAAATATGAATTAGTTGTCAAGCATCTGAATGTAAATCACATGACCATGGAGATGGGGCAACGGTCAGAACCCTGAAAAACGGTCATGCCACTTTTTTCAATGCCATTGTAATTTTGAATGGTCACTAAGTGAACTGTTGTAAGTCGAGGACTATTGTATTGCTAAGAGATGATGTGGGAGATTTCCCAAGCATGAACTGTATAGGAAGCTACCAAGTGCCTGACTATTTTAACTAGTCCTGCACCTGCAGAGATTTTTATTAGCTATCAATCTGCATCTGATCAGGGAATGATTTTCCTTGAAAACAGCGGCATGGATCTCCTGCAGATATATAGTATCAGAGTTTCTTGCAAGAATCAAATCCAGAAGTACACACAGATAACTGATTCAGCTGGATTCATTAACTTCTTTATATACATAATAACATTTGAAGTATTTACAGTACCAATAGTTGATTCTTCTAATGTGGTAGAAGTTGCAGGCAGAACACAAGGCAGGAGAGAACAGTTAGTTTCATTTCAGTAGAGCAGACAGCATGCACAGACTGCTTAGTTTCAGTTTCAATTTTCTGCACAGACTCAGAAGCTGCAGACTAAGACATGCCCTGGCTCCAGTCTGTCTCAGCTCCCAAACAGCCCTCATTGGTTAACTTATTTGCTATGCCTATACATTGGCTGACCTTGTTACCATGTCCTATTCCAGTTGATGAATATAGTCTGAAATATAGCTGTACTTGAAAAGAAACCTAAATTTAACATCTTCCCTGTTTGGTGCATAGGACTAACTATTATTTGGGACTGGTCCTTAGTCATGAAATCATGATTGAACACATTGAAATCTTCCAGGACAAGCAGTTCAGATTCTTATTATAACACCATATACCCATTTACCTTAGTTAGCTTAGGAAGACTGTTAAGCATCAGCATAGGCAGCATACAACAATTTCCCAGTGCTGTCTTGACTATCCAAAGACCACAGCATGCATTCAGAATTACAGTAGCAGGTAGAAGGGCTACTCAGATTGAGTTGAGATGACTCAATACCCATCTTAATTGTTCAGAGTAGCCTTCTAGCCAAAACTGGGAGAAAGGAATTGTCCAGGGTACTAATGGCCAAGTGTCTATAATATAGGTAGACCTTGACTTATAATCATTCATTTAGTTAAAATTATAACAGCACTGGAAAAAGTGGTTTATGACTATTTTTCACACTTAAAACCATTGCAACATCCCCGTGGTCACATGATCAAAATCTGAATGCTTGATAACTGGGATGCATTTATGATGGTTTGCAGAGTCCTGGGGTCATGTGATCACCTTTTTCTGACAAGAAAAAGTCAGTGGGAAACCAGTAACAACCATGTTACTAACTTAACAGCTGCAGTGATTGACTTAACAATGGTGGCAAGAAAAGTCCTAAAATGGGCAAAACTCATGTACCTTACTTATCTTGCTTGGCAATTTTGGGCTCTGTTGTGTATTATTAAGTTGTGATTTTACCAGCACAATTAATCTTGGAAAACAGTGGTTACTTTAAATGTCTATGGAGGAAGCACTTTTGGGAGTGAATATTTTACTAGCAGCTGATTAAGCAGTGAGGATCTTTTGAACTTTTTGGTTAGGCTGTAGCCTGCCTTCCCTTCCATACAGAAGCCCGGTTTCACCATTCTGATGTAGTTCTCCTGCTGTGTAGTCCATGAGTTTTTACTGCAATCTCTGTTCCTAAATCTATTCCTAAATCTGTCCCTCATTTTAGAATAGAATAGATTTTTTTTTATTTAAAAAGTTTTACAAATACATTTTCTCCCCAGTTTCCCCCCCCAACCTTCCCTAACCCTCTCCTCCCCCCATGACTTCCTCAAGATGAAATCCAAATCAAAATCACATTTTATAATACTTCAACCCCTAGCTATTCCACCCCGTATACTATACATTTCATCATGACATTCAGTTATACTATTCCTAACTATTCCACCCCCTGTGTACTATTCATTTCTTCATAAATAACATTCAGTTATGCTATCCCTATATAATACATTCAGCTAAAAGCTATCTGATATTTCCTAGTTTGATATTTATTCTGTACATAATCTATCCACTTCTTCCACTCCCATGCTTAAGTCTCTTGAGTCCGATCTTTTAGATATGCTGAAATCTTCGCCATCTCTGCAAAACTGGCCATCTTCAAAGTCCAGAATAGACTTTTTTTATTGGCCAAGTATGATTGGATACACAAGGAATTTGTCTTGGTGCGTGTGCTCTCAGTGTACATAAAAGAAAAGATACGTTCATCAAGAATCATAAGGTACAACACTTAATGATAGTTGTAGGGTACAAATAAGCAATCAAATCATATTAGGAAACAGTCAATATAATCGTAAGGATACAAGCAACAAAGTTACAGTCATACAGTCATAAGCGGGAGGAGATGGGTGATAGGAACAATGAAAAGATTAATGGTAGTGCAGACTTAGTAAAGAGTTTGACAGTGTTGAGGGAATTATTTGTTTAGCAGAGTGATGGTGTTTGGGAAAAAACTGTTCTTGTGTCTAGTTGTTCCAGTGTGCAGTGCTTTATAGTGTTGTTTTGAGGGTAGGAGTTGAAACAGTTTATGTCCAGGATGCGAGGGGTCTGTAAATATTTTCACAGCCCTCTTTTTGACTCGTGCAGTATATAGGTCCTCAATGGAAGGCAAGTTGGTAGTAATTGTTTTTTCTACAGTTCTAATTATCCTCTGAAGTCTGTGTCTGTCTTGTTATGTTGCAGAACCAAACCAGACAGTTATAGACGTGCAGATGACAGACTCAATAATTCCTCTGTAGAATTGTATCAACAGCTCCTTGGCCAGTTTGAGTTTTCTGAGTTGGCGCAGAAATATTCTTTGAATATTCTTTTTTTTTTTATCCCCTTTCTGAGTACATCTCTTAACACTAAGCAACAGCTAACCAGCAGTTTTCCCTTCCTCCCATGCAATGGCTTGCCTCTTCTCCTGGCACTCGCATAAACATGGAAAAATACAAATGAGGTGCCCCTTGGCTCCATTTAAAGGACTTTAATGGCTTTTCAAAGGGTTTCTCACATATCCAACAATAATCTCTGAGTGCCAGAACAGTGTTTCTTTTATCCCCAAATTCTGTGCCGATGCAAGCTTGGGCACAGAGAATAGAGCAAGCAAGTAACCAATTCTGCATGAAAACTCTTTTCCATAGGTATCAAATGCACAAAAATATACAAACAGCAAACTGCCTTTGTTTTTGTTTTGCCTTAACAGATCCCAAGACCTAAACAATCTCATCACAGTGAATCATATGTCTAATCAGCTTAGAAAGGAGTAAGTTTCAAACCTGAAAACCTATATTACATTCTGAATTTAGTTTGAAAATTGTAAAATGTCATGTTCTTCTTTATTCCACCCTCCTCCCCGAAACTTTACTGAATCTTATGATGGCTAAAGGGGTGGTGGTGTTAAGTTAATATTTACTTACTTATGAAGTTGTAAGATTCATTGTTCCATGGGCATCCACAGGGAAAGTTGAAAAAGTGAAGATGGCAGTTGCTTCCATATGATTGAAGCTACAACTTTTATTAAGTGCATGGGATGTCAAAACACATACAAAGAAAGTTGAGGGTCACTATTGGCATAGCTGCTGCATGGAAATTTAATTGATTTTAATAGGTGGTTTCTGATTCAACAGTAGTAACTGTGAGAGGGATTTAGGTTTCCTAGTGGACCACTACTTGAGCCAGCAGTGTGCCACAGCTGCCAAAAAAGGCCAATGCAGTTCTGGGCTGCATCAACTAAAGTGTCAAACTCAAGGCCCGTGGGCCACATCTGGCTCTTGGGGCCACCCTAGAAACAGTGAAGGACTTGCCTGCAGTGACTCTGCCAGTGAAAACAGAGCCCTCCCGAGCTCCATTTTCACTGACAGAGGGTTGCAGGAGGCTGTCACAACCAAAAATGGAGCTTGGGAACCTGTTTTCTCTGGCAGAGTGCTCGGGCCACCACAGGTGCCCCTGACATGAGTGACGTTGAGCTGGCCATGCCCACTCTGGCCATGCCAACCCTGGTCCCCCAAGGTCAAACACAACCCTGATGTGGCCCTCAATAAAATTGAGTTTGACACCTCTGAACTAAAGGATAGCATCAAGATTACAAGAAGCGATAGTATCCCTTTGCACTACACTAGTGAGGCCACACTTGAACTATTGTATCCAGTTCTGATCACCATGATACAAAAAAGATGCTGAGACCCTAGAAATAGTGCAGAGAAGAGCAACGAAGATGATAAGAAGTATGGAGGATTAACCATACAATGAATGTTTGAGTGAACTAGGTGTGTCTAGCCTAATGAAGACTATCAAGTATTAGTATGACTTGATAACTGTCTATCAGTGTTACCAGGAGTTGTCTGTCAGGCACAGGAAATTAGAAGCCGGGATAGAGTTCAAAGGTATTATGGGTTTATGTTATGCAACTTATACACAAGAATCTGATCTACTAATGGTCAAGGCATATTGGCACCAAATAAGAATCAATGGACTTCAAGGAGGCTGGACTCTAACGGGAGCATAGTGACTCCAAACTGATAATGCATTTGACCCCGCCTTCAGACTCAGCTGGGTCATCTCCTACCTTGTAACAGAGAAGAGGAAGTTGACTTACTCTCTAAAGCACCTGAGGGCAGAACAAGAAGCATTGGGTGGAAGCTCGTTAACAACTTACCTTCCAAAGTTCTGGGATGCTCCATAGCTGGAGGTTTTCAAGAAAAGATTGGACATTCATTCATCCAGGATGTTATAAGACCCGTGGTGGTGCAGTGAATAGGATGCAGTATTGCAGGTTAATTCTGCTGACTTCTGACTGCCAGCAGTTTGGCAGTTCAAGTCTCACCGGGTCAAGGTTGACTCAATCTTCCAACCTTCCAAGGTCGGTAAAATGAGGACCTAGATTGTTGGGGGGCCATATGCTGACTCTGAAAACCACTGAGAGGGCTGTAAAGCACTGTGAAGTCTAAGTGTTATTGCTATAAGGACTCCTACTTTAGGCAGGGGCTGGATTAGAAGGCCTCCAAGGTTGCTTCCAGCCCTATGAATCTATGATTCCTAAACTCATTTGACTCAAAAGGCTAAATTCTTTGGTGCTCTGGACTTTCTGACTTCCATTCTCATTCTCTTCCCTTCTAATTTGGTATAGTGGTTAAGGCCCCAGGCTAGAAACAAGAGACCATGAGCCAGCTGGGTAACCGTGGGCCAATCACTCTCTCAGCCTTAGGAAGGAGGCCAGAGCAAACTACTTCTGAATTCTTGTCAAATAAACTGCAGGGACCTGGCCAGGCAGTTGTCAGGAGTCAACACTAACTCAAATTGTCACAAAAAATGTAAAAGTGTGCCTGTGAGTGTGTGCTTGTACATATGAAACGATATATAAATTTAACAGATATATATAGAAGCTAAATTGATATATTTTTATCCTCTAGCAATATTCTCTTTTTTTTTTTGACATCTGATTTCTACAAATAAAGATCAAAATGTTTTTAATCTCTGTTAAATTATTTGATTATATCTGTAACATAAGGTTAATCCATTTTAGATTTTTACCTAGTTATTTTGAATATAAATAAGGAGGCATGCTTGTGTTGCTGGGGCAGGTGGTGGGGGCGTCAGGGGTGATTTTATTACATTAATTTATTTGATTTTTTATGAGTTTTACTGTTTTTTAAATGCGGTTTTTATATTCTGTAAACCACCTTGAGTCGCCCTGGGTGAATAGGCGGCAATATAAATCTAAAAAATAACAAACCATGCCCCCCTTTTAATCTATATTATAATTTGTGCAAGTTGTAAGTGATTTTTGATCTTTATAATTACTCTTTTTACTCTTTTTGTTATTTAAAAAATAGATATTTTCTGAAATGTGTCAAGCCAAAGAAACATTTTTTCTTCATACTTGGATTCTTTTCTTTCTCCATCTTTAAATTGGCTAATGAACAGTGCAGATAATGCAGATAAATCCAATATTGTTACTGATATATTAAAAGCAATGAAATATTTATTGAAATGCACAATTTTTCAATCAATTATCTGTCTACTTTCATTTCTAAAGAGGCATAACCTGGACACTTTCTCTAAAATCAAAGATGAAACTGATCGTGATTAAGTCTCTGTTTCAGTTCCAGTTCAGTATCTTGGAAAAAAAATCCACAGAATATCATGATGATAGGAAGTTTTCTGGCTTTACTAAATTTCCAAGTACCAAAGCATGAATTATGCAACAATGCATTTTTAAACTATTTTTTTTAATCAGCAACAATATTTCATATCACATCAATGTGGTATCTCCCTGTTATTTTTCAAGGCTTCACCTCTAGCAGAAATTTCTACTAATAGTATCAGAGGGCACATTACTCACAAACCTAAAATACTTTCTTAATCTTGCAAAGTTACTCTCATGTAGTAAGATCAAACCATAGGCCTTAGAACAGGGGTGTCAAATTCGCGTCATCACGGTGTCATGTGATGTATCCCCCCCTCTTTGCTAAACCCTTGGCATGGCCAGTGCATGATGCATCCGGCCGTGAATTTGACACCCTTGCTTTAGAGAGTAGTACTTCCTCCTACTGTTTTATCTCTGTATTAGACAAAATTCAAACACTATGAAGAATAAATTACTTTGGTTTTTCTTTCATCTTAGCGGATATCAGAATGTGGAGGATCTCATTGACGTGAGTCGTATATCAAACCAGAAAGGCAGATCGTAAGTTCTAAATTCTACAGTTGAATTAGGCATCTACATTATATTAATGAATCTAATTTTGAAAAATTATCTCATTCTTTCAAAATAGTATGAATCAAATATTGGTGATAGTTGTTTTATCAGGCATTCTTCATAAACTTACAAATGCTATAGTTTCTTACTGAATTGTTAGTATAGTATATAAATGAAACCTTGCTTTAAAGGAGTAATTAGGAGTAAAAGTCAAATGAGATATTCACAAATATCTTTTAAATATGAAAATGTATCATCAGGATGTTTTGCATCATTTACATGATTTTACTATGTGAAGGATTGTAAACAGTCAAAAAACAACATTGTACCATTTTCACCTGTGATCAAATGTGTACCTGAGAAAACAATGGGGGAGAGTTTTAGCAACACAGAGCTTTCCCAGAAAGAGGTCCAGATGAAGAGACTGTAGTCCTGAGCTGGATGTGGGAATGGGAAAGAAGTTCAGGATAGCTAGTATAGGGGTCCCCAAATCCCCAGTCGCGGCACTGGGTCGCGGCATACTAGAAACCGGGCAGCGCAAACAAGTGAAGCCCCATTCGCGGGATACAGGCAACATGTGAAACCACACGCCCTCTGGTCCATGGAAAAACTTCTCTCCACAGAACCGGTCCCTGGTACCCCAAAGGTTGGGGGTTGTTGATCTAGTAGATCAGAAAGTTATAGCTTTAGTTTGACAACATTCTGTCCAGTGGTAAAATCCAATTTTTTTTACTACCGATTCTGTGGGTATGGCTCGATGAGCGTGGTGTGGCTTGGTGGGTGTGGCTTGGTGGGCATGGCAGGGGAAGGATACTGCAAAATCCCCATTCCTTCCCCACTCCTGGGGGAAGGATATTGCAAAATCTCCAGTCCCATCCCACTCAAAATTTCCGCTACTGGTTCTCCAGAACCTGTCAGAACCTGCTGGATTTCATCCCTGATTCTGTCCATTAGAAAGTAAATGATTAAACTATTGGACTTTGCTTGTGTGATAGCATTGTGTGATAGCATCACAAAGATCACAAATTATTTTATTTGCATAATTACTTCATTATGCAAGTGATACAAATCATTATAGAAGATCTATTGCATCCAGAGTTAATTATACTGAGATTCAATAATGTTTCACTGAATATATATGTATACAGTCTTGCAAACATTGTTACTATGATCCACACTGATGATAAATTGTTAAATTTATATTCCATCCTTTCACCAAAAACAGTGTTCAAGTTGAGCAATAATAAAATGCTACTAATATAAAAATAAATAAATAATATTAAAACAAATACATTAAAATAAATGAAAACCTTCTGCTCAACTATTATTGGAATCTTTGCAGTCCCTTGTACTTATCTTATTTTGTTCCTAAATCAGCTCTAACCTGGACAGTTTCATTGACGTCAAAGATAGAAACAATCAAAGGTAAGTCTGTACTTCCAGTTTGTGACTTTTAATTTAATTGCTATGGTTCGACCCAAATGTGGTATAACGTGAGCAGGAAAATACTGAATGTGAAACCAAATATAGGTAGTCCTCAATTTACGACCATAATGGAGCCCAAAATTTCTGTTGTTAAGTGTGAAATTTGTTAAGCGAGTTTTGCCCCATTTTATGTCCTTTCTTGCTACAGTTGTTAAATGAATCAATGCAGTTGATAAGTCAGTAACATGGTTGTTAAATGAATCTGGTTTCCCGCTTTGACTCTGCTTGTCAGAAGGTCATAAAAGGGGATCACATGACCCTGGGATGCTGCAATGGTCATAAGTATGAACCAGTTGCCAAGCATCTGAATTATGATTACATGATCATGGGGTTGCTGCAAAGGCCAGAACTGTGAAAAATGGTCATAAGTCACTTTTTCCAGTGCCATTGTAACTTTGACCGGTCACTAAATGAACTGTTGTGAGTTGAGGACTCTCTACAGAAATATCACTTCTACAACTTGACTTACAACCATTTGATTAACAATAGTTCGATGTTAAGACAGTACTGAAAAAAGTGACTTATAACTCACCCTCAAATTTATGACTATTGCGCAACCCCTGTGGTCATATTATCATGATTAGAGGGCTTTGCAACCAACTCCCATTTACCATGTTGCAGCATCCTGTGGTCAGGTGATCACAATTTGTGACTTCCCTGTTACCCACCAGCAAAATCAGTAGGGTAAACCAGATCTGCTTAATAACTGTACAATTCCCTTAAGGACTATGTTATTTGCTTTACAATCATGGTAAAAATAATCATAAAATTGGATCTGGTTACATGATGACTCACTTAATGGCTGCATCACTTTACAGCCGAAATTCCAGGCCCAATTGTGGTTGTAAGTCAAGGATTACCTGTACATGAACACCCTCGTACTGTTTTGTTGTTTCCAGACTCTGAGCACTTTTTAATCATATAATTCTTTCATTATGAAGCTTCTATACATAAAAGTTCCATCCATGAGCCGTGGTGGCGCAGTGGTTAGAATGGAGTACTGCAGGCTACTTCTGCTGACTGCTGATTGCCAGCAGTTCTGCAGTTCAATTCTCACTGGCTCAAGGTTGACTCAGCCTTCCATCCTTCTGAGGTCGGTAAAATGAGGACTCAGATTGTTGGGGGCAATATGCTGATCCTGTAAACCGCTTAGAGAGGGCTGTAAAAGCACTATATAAGCGGTATATAAGTCTAAGTGCTATTGCTATCTATGTATTGAGATAATTTATCGCTTTTGCAGGCAGTCCAGATTCCTGAGGCATTTTGTACTACATTGATACAATTTGGAGTTTATGTCAGGAGCAATGATTGGTTCTAAAAATATTTCCTTATTCCTGCAAAGTTGCACTATGGATAGAATGTCTTAGTAAGAATTGATGGGGAATAACATGGCATTTGCTTCTGATTTTGGCAAAATAGCTCCATAGCAAACAATTGATTCACTTAATGTCTGTAGATTCATTTAACAACCATGGTGATTCACTTAATAATCGCTGTAAAAAATATCATAAAATCAGGTCAGTCACATGGCTGACCCACCTTTACGACTGTCATGACTTATGATTGTAATGCGCAGGTTTCATTATGGTCATAAGCTGAGGACTAGACGTTAATATGTATTTTTCTGATTTTTAAAAATCTGTTAAGGATAATCCATATTGAGTGCACTTTTTCTGCATGAGATCCACTAAAAATAATGGGAGCTTTGCAAGAAATGTGTGTTATCTTTTATCTGACATTATGTTTTCCCTTCTGGACTGCACACTTGAACATCAATGTTTTTTTTTTAAAAGTATTCATTTAGATTTTAGAACAAATGTATTATATTGCAGTCAACGTCTTTGAGCTGCTGCTTAAGACTGTGTTCCCAGAACATCTATTAAAACTGTTTATTCTACTTCTGATAAATAAGGATTTTCTGCGTTCACACATGAATATATTTCATTCAATGAATTGATTTCACTAACAGTTATTGTATTAGAACTATATGAGAGGAGTGTTTGTCAAGTTAAATTTATACTGATGACAGCAATTATCAAAGCTGTTGTCTTTTTATAATAATTCTTTTTAAAATTTAAAATTACAAATAAAGGAATACAAACTAAAAAATATATAAAAAAGAGAAAGTGCAAAAAGGAGGGGAAAGAAGCAGGACAAAAGTGGAAAAATATAAAAAAGACAAGACAAGTGTAAATATTTTCAATATATTAATATCTTCTCTAATATTATACCTAAAACTCTTTTCACCCCATATCTCATTGTTTATCTATTGGCAAACAACAAAACCTCATATTTCAATTTTAACCAACAAATGTCCATTAAAGCTGCCAGAAATAATATACATATGGTTATTGTTTGTTTTATATATATTAAGCAAACTTTAAAGAAGTAAATTAATTTCCTTTGCTTTACATAATTGGTTGTCATTTTGTCTAAAAATGAAAAGAAAAAAACTGCTCTTCCCATGTGTTATCTATAAACAAATCTTTAAAACCTCATCATTCAAACGTATTCAAGAAGTATTCTATTAACAGCTATTAAAACCAGAAATTGAAAATAATCTTTCATCCCTTCCAGTGATATTCTATACATTCCTATCCTTTCTTCATCTTCTCTGAAATTACGATATCATAGCTTATCATTTTCTCTAAAAATCATAGAATCATAGGGCTGGAGGGGGTTGGAGATCTTCTTATGCAGCTCCTTGCCCAAGGTTAGAGACCTTATTCCACCCTGGTCAAATGGCTGTCTAATCTTTCCTTGACGATCTCAAGCGATGGAGCACCCACCACTCTGGGAGGCAAGCTAAACTGTTCCATTGATTAATTGTTCTTATTGTCAGGAAATTTCTCAGTAGTTTCAGATTGGATTTCTCTTTAATCAGCTTTCAGGCATTGCTTCTTGTCCTGCTCTTAGGTGCTTTGGAGCAGGGGTCTCCAACCTTGGCAACTTTAAGACTTGTGGACTTCAACTCCCAGAGTTAAATTCTGGGAGTTGAAGTCCATAAGTCTTAAAGTTGCCAAGGTTGGAGACTCCTGCTTTGGTGAATAGGTTAACCCCCTCTTCTCTATGACAACCTCTCAGGTACCAGAATACTTCTATTATGGCTTCCCTAATCCTATTCTTTGTTATGCTAGACATACCAGTTCCTTTAACTGTTCATCATACAGTTTAGCTTCCAGTACCTAGGAATCTTTGCCATCTTTGTTGCTCTTCTCTCCACTCTTTCTAGGGTCTTCACATATTTTTGTGTTGTGATGACCAGAACTGAACACAGTATTCCAAGTGTGACCTCATTTGTGCAGTATAGAGTGGTACGATCACTTCTCCTGATCTTGATACTATCCCTCTTTTGATGCAGTTTAGGACTGCATTGGCTTTTTTGGCTGTTGCAGTGCCCTGCTGGCTCATGCTTAGTTGATATACAATAGAACACAAAGATCCCTCCCACTGTTACTACTGTTAAGCCAGATACCTCCTATTCTATTCCTAAGCATTTGGTTTTCCTGCCTAAGTGCAAGACATCACCTTTCTCTGAACTGAAGTACATCTGTTGGCTAGGGTCCAATGCTCAAGTCTATCAAGGTCATTTTGAATCTTGAGTCTATCTTCCAATGTGTTGGCAATTCCCCCCAACTTGATATTGTCTGCAAATTTGATGAATTCCCTTTCTATCACCTCATCTAGATCATTTATGAAGATGTTGAAGAAAAAAAGCATATATAAAGCAGGACAGATAGAAAGCATACCCAGGATCAGCTGTAAAGGACTCAGATGCTTACATACTAACACTCAAATTTTGAGGAACATGTAAAAAGCTAAGAAAAAAAAGTCAAGGAAACAATAAGAGAAGTTGGCAAAGAAGCAAGGGGCAGCAGGGAGAAAGCAGAGTTGCTTAATTCATTCTTTGCATCTTTCTTCACGCAAAAAGAAAAAATAACCCAACCTAACAAAAACAGAACCATAAAAAAACAGACTAGAAATACAAATTAAAATAGGCAAGAAAATGGTAAGACAGTACCTGTCCATCCTTCATGAGTTTAAATCACTAGGACTTGATGGATTACATCCCAGAGTTCTGAAGGACCTGGCAGATGTGATCTCTGAACCGTTGAACCACCTCTTTCAACGATCCTGGGGCACCAGAAGACTGAAAAGAGCTGATGTAGTTCCCATCTTTAAAAAAAAAGGGGGGGGGAACAGATCCAGGAAACTACAAACTAATCAGCCTGACATCAATACCTGGGAAGATCCAGGAAAAGATAATCAAGCAACAGATCTGCAAACACCAAAAAGCAAGTAAGATTATAACCAGAAGCCAAGATGGGTTTGTCAAAAACAGATCATGCAAAACAAATCTTATTTCATTCTTTAACAACATGACTAAACTAGTGGACCAGTGAAATGCTGTCGACATGGCATTTGAGTTGGATTTCAGTAAAGCATTTGACAAAGTAGACCATAACCTACTTCTTAGTAAGTTAGAAAAATGTGGGATAGAGAACATCACTACCAGAGGAATTTGTAAACTGGCTGACAAACCACAGTCAATGTATAGTCCTTAATGGAACTACATCTGTTTGGAGGGAAGTAAGCAGAGGGATACCCCAAAGTTCTGTCTTAGGCCCAGTGCTCTTCAATATCTTTATAAACGATTTAGATGAGGGAATAGAAGGGGAACTCATCAAATTTGCAGATGATACCAAGCTGGCAGGACTAGCCAACATCCCAGAAGGTAGGCTCAAGATCCAAAAGGATCTCGACACGCTTGAATACTGGGCCCTATCTAACAAAATGCAATTCAGAAATTTTTAGGCAAGAAAAACCAACAGGTATAGAATAGGTGGAACCTGTCTCAATATCAGTAACTGGGGGACAGATCTAGGAGTCCTAGTAGACAACCACTGAAATATGAGCTAGAAGTGTGCAGCAGCTACTAAAAAAAGCCAATGCAATCCTGCATTAACAGAGGGATAGAATCAACTTCATGTGAAGAGTTAGTACCTCTTGGAATACTGCATGCAGTTTTGGTCACCATATTATAAAAAGATGTAGAGACTCTGGAAAGAGTGTAGAAAACAGCAACAAAGATAATTAGGGGGCTAGAGGCTGAAACATATGAAGAACGGTTGCAGGAATTGGGTAGGTTTAGTCTAGTGAAAATAGGACTAGGGTTTGCATGATAGCAGTGTTCCAATATTTGAGCAACTGCCTCAAAGAAGAGGGCATCAACCTATCTTCCAAAGCACCAGAAGACAGGACAAGAAACAATGAATGGAAAGTAGTCAAGGAGAGAACCAACATAGAACTAAGGAAAAATTTCCTGACAGTGAGAACAATCAATCAGTGGAATGGCTTGCCTTCAGAAGTTGTGGATGTTCTATCAGTGGAGGTTTTTAAGAAGAGATTGGACAACCATTTGTTCGGAATGGTATACGGTCTCCTGCTTGAGCAGTGGATTGGATGAGAAGACCTCCAAGATCCCTTCCAACTCTGTTATTCTCTTAATTTGTGAAATATCTTATTGGAGTTCAAGTAAACTATATCCACAGCATTTCCCTTGATACACAAATTTAGCCATTTTATCAAAGAAAGCAATGATGTTCGTCTGACATGATCTGTTTTTAACAAACCCCGCTGGTTTGTAGTGATTGCTCTGTTCATTTCTAGGTGCTTACAGAGCTGCTGCTTGATACCTTTTCTAGGATGTTCCCAGGTATTGATGTCCAGCTGCTGTCCAGTTTTGTATTTTCCTGGATCCACTTTTTTCTCCTTCTTGCAGATTGGAATTACATCAGTTCTTTTCCAGTCCTCTAGCCCTATACTTCAGGAGTCTTGAAATATTTTGTTCAGTGGTTCCAAGATCACATCTGCCAGCTACTTCAGTATCCTGGGATGTAAACCAGCTAGTCCTGGTGATTTGAACTCATCTAAAGTGGATAAGTGTTTTTTTTTAAATCAATTTCTTACCTATTTTGCCCTGCATTCCTATTCTGTCACCCAGTATAATAAAACCTGTCCTTCTGGAAGTTCTTAACGTTCCAAAAGCTATTAACAAGCCATTTCCAATATAAGCTATTAATAGGGGAGGTGGGGTGAACTCAGTATCCTTATGAAAGGCTCTGGCCATAGCTTGGGCAAAGTTGTCTCTCCTGACTCCCACAGCTATAAAGCACAATGGATACTGCTAGTTTACCTTCTCATCAAGGGAACATCGGTAAGGAGTCCTCTGGGCAATCTCAAATCCGAGAGGGATTTAGGGAGCTGGTTGCTTCACTGATTCCACTTTCTACTGGAATTGTTGGTCTTAAAGCAAAGTGGTCTAAGTCCACCATTCTCCTCAGAGGTCTCCCCAACTACCAGACATGGTTGTCTAGAGTGGGCTAATTGAAAACATCCCAGAAGGAGGCAGAAGCAAAACCACTTGTGTACTGTTGTTAAAAAAAACAATTTTTAACTGTTTTAAAAGTTTTTAACTGTTGTTAAAAAAAGGCAACAGCCGTCTTCAGTCTGACCTATGCCGCCTTCGATCCAACCTAAGCATAGTACATAAAATTATCTGCTACAACGTCCTACCTGTCAATGACTATTTCAGTTTCAACCACAATACAATAATAGATACAAAGGTAAACCGCTCCAAACTCGATTGCAGAAAATACAACTTCAGCAACAGAGTGGTCAATGCCTGGAATGCACTATCTGTCTCTGTGGTTTCTTCCCCAAACCCCAAAAACTTTAACCTTAGACTGTCTACTCTTGACCTCACCCCATTCCTAAGAGGTCTGTAAGGGCCGTGCATAAGCGCACCAGCGTGCCTACCGCTCCTGTTCTAATGTACCCACTTATTTGTGTCCATTTCATGTATTCATAATCATGTTTATACTTATATCTGTTATCTTATACATGCGCAGCTAAACAAACAAACAAACAAACAAACAATAAAATAAAATAAAATAAAATAAAATAAAATAAAATAAAAACTATGTATTTGATCAAGAGCTGAGCTGAACTTGAAAAAAAAAGTGCATTCTGACACAAGCAGGAAGCATTAAATATTGTATCGATCCATGGCACTAGAAGTTGCAATCTTATTTTATCAAGGCTAAAATATAAATAGCTTTATTTTCAACTATCTGGATTAGCCTGCATTTCCTCTTCAGAACATTTACCATCCACATAATTAGTGAAATAATGTTTCAGGGCAAGTGTGAGTCTCTGAGGATGCTAATACTTTAAGACATCAGTGGTGACTGTGTGCACTAGTTCTTCCAATAATTATGAGAAATCTATACTTTTTTTTTTTTTTACAAAGGGCTATTATTGACAAAGAATTGTGTACCTATTGCCAGAAGCCATTGGGCACAGCTACTAAAATGATTCTCGAAGCTCTACAGATTTGCTGTCATGCAACTTGCTTCAAGGTAAGAATGCTGTCTCACTGACTGTCCTAAAATAGGCCAATGTACATACAAATGTATATAGATGTGCATATATAGATGTGCATAGACAACCATTTTGGTATAGTGGTTAAGGTGCTGGCCTAGAAACTTAGCTAATGCTAGTCATGAAAATGTGCTCTCCTCCCGTTTGGGCCAAGCTTTCTTGTATTGCCATGTGACATTAGTCAAGGCTTCAAGAGCCATGAATTGTTATAAAGTTCTAGAACATGGTGATAAAATCCTGATTGTATTAATATTTCAGATTGTGGAGGAGATGAGTTTTTTGAATGATTGCTGGAAGCATAGTAAGCCAGCCAGTTCAGTTTAGAAGTTAAGGCACCAAGCTTGAAACCAGAAGAGTTAGTTCTAGTCCCAACATAGAAAGAAGCACCATCTGGGTGACTTTGGGCCAGTCACTCTCTTAGCCCAACCCACCTTTTCCCCATTGTTGTCAGGGAAAATAGGAACAAGAAAGAACATTATATACATTTGCTAGCATGAGTTACTTACAAAGTAATGAAATGGGATAAAAATCTAATAAACATACTGTAGTTGTTTTCGTGTTTGGACATATTTGTTCCAGCTCGCTATAAACTTGCTAAATCAGATTTGGGGAGCTTCTCTGAAGGAGAAAAGATAGATTTAAACTGAATGCAATTAGGCAAATCTGAAATCATGGTTCTGGTCATGGAACCACATAGAAATTCAGTAACAAGGTTTGTGCTTTTTTGAAGGTTGTTCTGGTGTACCCAGTTAAAATAAGCAAGGAAATAAGAGAAATCTTTACTTGAGATTTTGGACCACCGCTGCTAGCTGCATTCACACTGACCTGGATGAATGTTAAGCTTCAGTGTAAAACCTCTCCTTAATTTATCGTTTATCTTTAGAATGCTGGATAATTGTAAAGTTATATCGCCAAAATGTGGAAAGATTATAGTGTTAGTTCAGTAGATGCTAGCCCAATAATAAAGCACATTCATACAGGAAATGAGTATTGATGCTGAATTTCTCTGAAATATTTTAAATCATAGTAAAATTATAATGAAATAAAGGTGTAAGGCAAGCTACAATTGTATTAAAAATGACTGACAGATATGTTGTTCTTTGTCTGGCTTTTGCCACTAAAGATTTTTAATTCCATGTTTTTAAGTGTGAAATCTGCAAAGCAAGTTTAGAAAACCTGGAGGCAGGAGATAGTATCTGGATTTACAAGAACATAGTGCACTGTTCACCATGTTATTCTAAAGTTAAAGGTAAGCTATATTCAAAGTAACTTCCAATATGAAGTATTCGGGAAATACTTGTTCTTCCTGAATTTTTGTAGAAATATACCCAATTTGCGGCTTCCTTAAACATACATGTGTCCTGGAATGTTCTGGACTGAATGGCTGATTGATTATGCGTTAACAATTCATTGTCAGCTCTTTTCAACCACATTGATATCCCAAATATGCTTTTTCAAGAGGCAACTGGACTTTCTGGTTTTTTCTTTGAAGATGTTTCGCTTCTCATCCAAGAAACTTCTTCAGCTCTCAACTGAAAAAGTTTCTTGGATGAGAAGCTAAATGTCTTCAAAGAAAACCCAAAAAGTCCAGTTGCCTCTTGAAAAAAGCATCTTTTGGACAACCATGACCTGGATGACTGATTGTTTTATAGTTCCCACAGCTCATCAGTTTATATTTTCTATCCATGTGGTTTTCTTGGAAAAAGTACAAGAGTGGTTTACCATTGCCTTCTCCAACTCAGTATATATTTATGCCTATGCCATTGTCACTAAATAATCTTCAACCTCCAGATCTTTCTGTATCGCTGTTGCTCGAAAGAGGTGCCTGTTTGTGTGTTGAGTGACCCTGCATATAGTCTTGACATACACTCCTAATATTTTTTGCTCATCTCTCCCAGGAACAGCCTCTTCCCTCCCCTCCATATGTGGCAGTACAGCAGGATGTGGGGTGGAGTGGGGGAATGTCCTTACCCCCAAAAAACTTCATTTTTTCAAAATGTAATGTGGCTCTTAATTGAAAAAAAAATGCAATAACACGCTAACAAAATTGGGTGGAGAAATTAATATATTCAAGAAAAATAGCTGAAAAAATTTAAACGTACTAGGAAAAGTGCAGAAACGAAATGTGAATATTAGGAGAAACACCATGCAAACTTGCAGACATTGGAGATGTCAGGGGAATGATAGTAGAATAAACTTCACAGTGATTAAATGGTTTACACTGGGAAGCAAGGAATTCAAAGTCTGAAACTACAACATAATTTATACGTGTGATTCTGTGAATTCACAAGTGGATAAATATTTGACATTCAGAGTAAGAACTAAATGAATATTTTCCTCTGGTTTTTTTAATTACTCCAACTCCAGTTCACACTTTGGAAAACCAAATTACCCCTGATTGAGAGACAGTGAAATCTCTCATCAGTGAGAGATTCTCTCCTCCCAGACTGAAATAAAATTAAAAAATGTAAAAGCACAATGTGAATGAAGTAGGATTTTAGTTTAGAGGTCATACAAATTAATTTAACTGTATATAACCTGTTTCCCTGAAAATAAGACCCAACCGGAAAATAAGCCTTAGTATGATTTTTCAGGATGCTCGTAAGAAAAGCCCTACCCCAAAAATAAGCCCCAGTTAAGATTATCAGCAGACGGAGGTGTTTAGTACTGTATTTCTCCCCCAAATAAAACCTAACCAGAAAATAAGCCATGATGCATCTTTTGGAGCAAAAATTAATATAAGACCCTGTCTTATTTTGGGGAAAACACGGTATTACAAATCCAGATTACAAGAAACAGCTTTTTCTCTCTCTTTGCGTGCATGCATAAATACAAAATGTTTGGATTGTATCTCTACATTTATAAGAGCATCAGAAAATACTAAGAGTTCTTTGAAATTATTGTAGATTCTGGGGGTGGGTGGGGGGGGAGAGCAAAGAATGAGCACAAAGAATCTATTTGGGACAATGGCTCTTTACCACTAAGTCTGCAGTTTTCAGGACAGGCAACTATGAAATGATGAGGGAGAAGGAAACACATACCATACAGTGGTGGGTTTCAATTTTTTTTACTACCAGTTCTGTGGGTATGGTTTGGTGGGCGTGGCGTGGCGTGGTGTGGCGTGGCATGGAGTGGTGGACGTGGCTTGGTGGGCGTGGCAGGGAAAGGATACTGTAAAATCTCCATTCCCACCCCACTCCAGGGGAAGGTTACTGCAAAATCCCCATTTCCTCCCGATCAGCTGGGACTTGGGAAGCAGAGAATAGATGGGGGCAGGGCCAGTCAGAATTTTTACTACCAGTTCTCCAGAACTAGTCAGAACCTGCTGAAACATACCTCTGATACCATACACATCTTCATCCAGCCAGATTAATCCTGGTGATTAGTGGGCTGACAAAACTTGGAGTCATATGCTAATTTTAAAGTTATCAGCATTTACTGAAGTACTTCTGAGATAACAGGAATGTATCAAATATGTTTAGAATTTTTTATTTTGGTTTTACCAACATATGTTTAAGCTCAGAAGCCATTAATTTTCATATTAGTGTTTCTAAGTGTTTTTATTTCTATCCTTTACAGCCACATGGACTTACTAATCACTAATGAACTCTGATCAAACCTGTGCTCAGATATTCCAGCTATCTTTATTTGTATCTGAAAGTTGTATTTTTTTAGAGTAAGATATTTCAAAAATCCACATCTGGCATTTGAGCATAAAATAAGATCATTTCTAAATGAAAAATAACATATGTACTTAGCATGTTCCTAGGTGTTTTCATTGTTAGCAAGAGAAATGTCTATGATTGTAGCATTATATTGAATAAGGACACAAAGTGTTGTACTGTAAATACAGCGTATGAAGATAGCTATCTCTGCTTAGCATATTCTGTTTTGTGTTCATGCATTGAAAATTCACCTATGAGTGTTCATCATATAGATAGAAATGCCTTCTTTAGCTGCAGCAGTTCTTAAGAGAGAAAGATTTTGCAACTTTGGTTGGGACTGTTGATTTTGAGAGGAACCAAATCACCACGAAAGCTGCCAGAAAACAAGCAAGATGAAATCAAGTGGAATCCATGCGTTTATGAACCATCGTTTTCCTATTATTAATGATCCCTAGATGTTGAGCCTGCTTCACTTCACTTCACTTCCATTCATACTGTAGCTCTGTGGAAGAGAACATTGGGGGGGGGGGGTTAATCTATTCTCCAAACCACCTGAAGGAAGGACAAGAAGCAATGGATGGAAACTAGTCAAGGAGAGAACCAACGTAGAACTAAGGAGAAATTTCCTGACAGAAAGATTAATCAGTGGAACAAGTTGCCTCCAAAAGTTGTGGGTGCTCCAACACTGGGGATTTTTAAGAACAGATTGGGCAACCATTTGTCTAATATGGGATAGGGGTTCCTGCTTGAGCAGAGGATTGATCTAGAAGACCTCCAAGGTCTATTCCAACACTGTTATTCTGTTGTTACTTGCAAGAAAATCCATCTGCTGTCTGCTCACTTTTACACATTTTACTCAATTTTCTTTATAGAGATTGTCCCTGTCTAAACTTAAGTCAATATAGCAATGTCATCAACAATGAAATATCAAAAGGCCAAAACTGCAGGTGCAACGATGGATCCAAGCCCTGCCTTTTTATATATTTATCTGCTATTGGTGCATGTACAGAGGTGTAGGGCTTTGATCTAAACCACCTACTTTTTTAGTTGCTTTAGCCACTCCATTGAAGATGGTATTGCAAAGTATGGTCTTCTACTCGCATTTTAGTTATATTATGCTAATTTGAAAAGGTCAAGTCAGGCTAGTATTCTGATGCAATCAGTTAAAGACACAGATATGGGAAAATAGGTACATCCTCATATGATCTGGAGCCAAACATCAACTCTTATGATTTAAAAGTACTTACCCTATGGTATCAATAATAAATATTCAAATAATTCAGAATAAATCTGGACTATTAAATAATATAAGGCATATATTATAGCACATAATATTACAGAATTATATTATACACAGTCTGCATATTTTAATATAAATATGAATACGTACTTTTCTTTTCTCTTTTGAACCTATGTGAACAGTATTGTAAAGAATTTACCTTGATATGGAGAAATATTTTAAAATTAAAGTAAAAAAAAAAGTGGTTGCATTCATGTGTTATGGTAATCTGAATGTTTTTGTAACATGAACAAACCTTAAACTTACACGATTCCTGCCTTCTCTTTCGGCACAGACTCAGGTACTGGTAATAGTTTCAAAACTGGCAGTTCTATTTTTATCAACTCAATTTGTAGTTTAAGATGAAACTGGTAAACATTTATTTGAAGTTGCACTAAATCATAGATAATATAAGGAATCCTGACACCACACAAAATAAACTTAATCATGGCTTCAAGAATATATCCAGTAACCTAATTGTATGACAAATGTATAGCACAGAGGTCCCCAACCCCAGGGTCGCGGCCCATTACTGGGCCTTGAACCATTTGGAACTGGGCTACAGAAGAACCGGGCTCCAGAAGTGATGGGTGAGTGTGTGTACATCCCCATTTCTGTGAGCAGTGGGCAAGTATGTGCATGTGTACTTACTCACCGTTACTGCAGAAGCATCCCCTCTTCCCACTCTCCTCCCATTCTGCAAAGCCGGAAAGGTTGGGGAACTCTATAGGACAGGACTGAAGTTACTACCGGCCTTGAGCTTTTCGAAACTGGGCCGCAGAAGTGGCAAGTGAGCATGCGCTTGCCCGCCACTTGCGCAAAACTATCTACTCTCCGTTGGTTCTCAAAGCTGGAAAGGTTGGGGAACTCTGCCTTAAAGGATAAAAAGTTAAAAAACACTTCCAAAAGAAACTCAGTTCACGATGGGAATGCAGTGCACCCATGTTGTTTTCTTGGCAACAATATATTTTTTTTACTTTCCAGTTGTGGGAATTCCTTGTAGTTTTCCATTGTAGGAGGATTTCTAGGAATTTAATTTGTATCTCGACCTTATGTACGGACTTGCAGATCTAGTGAAATGATTTATCTGACTGTACTATAGACTCGGCTAAAGTAAAGCCCTTGGGATCCACCACCATATCTGAAGTGACGAACTGCAAAGAGATGAAACTGAATGGCAAGAAAGAAAGCCAGCTGTAAAGAGTGTATTCCAACAACTGAGAATTGCCAGCATTTTAGTGTTGGGAACCAAAGGTTTTTGGATAATGGTTAGGTAAAATTAACAATTTAGGGCAGGTTTTAAGACCCTTTGTTAAGTAAAGGCTTTATTAGGTAGACGAGTGATCTCATTTAATCTACCTGGGTTTTAATATGCATTACATTAATGCAAACACTAAATCCTAGTCCTCTATAAACCATTGCCTTCCAGTACTTTATATGTCAATAAATCATTTTTTGTTTCAAAGCCTGTCTTGGTCTCCAATTAAAATGCACCCTAACAGGATTTTCCCCCTTTCACATTCATGTAATAACCAAATCTCCCCTTCTTCAGCATTTTCAGGATTAACACATGTACATTCACATGGGATTCACATGCTATGACTCTTGGTGGGATATTTCATAGTTTTTTTCGGTGCTGATTTGTCATTTTTACATCAAAGCTGAAGAAAAGAGATGCAATCGTGTTCTTCCTGGTTAGGAGAGCCAGGAAAACCAATGGTTACCATGATCCTCACCTTGTCTCAGGTGATAATCCAAGACATACTTTTCAATTGTTAGGAGATCTTTTATAACTATGCTGATTTACCATTTGACCATTAAGCTTCCACTTTCAGACAAACATCAAATTTGAAGACGAATCACATAATGATGTGATTAATGTTTTCCTGGCCAGGAGAATCAGGAAAACTCTCACATTTGAAAAAGAATCACAAAATCATATTTTCACTGGCCAGGAGTGCCAGGAAGATTTTAAAGTTCTACTTCTGAAGAGGCAGCACAAGCCTAACTTGCAATTGCTAGGCAGCCCATTATAGAGAGTCCCATTTAGTGAATAACCTGCCCATTTCAAACAAACATCAAATTTGAAAAAGAACCACATAATCATGTTATCCCCGGAAAGGAGAATCAGGAAAACCACTTTGTTTCGGGATCTGAAGAGATAGTCCGAGTCATAATCTGCAATTCTTAGGTGGCCCATTACAGTGAATGCTGAATTCCCATTTAGCTACCCTGTTTTCCCCAAAATAAGACATCCCCTGCTAATAAGCCCAATCGGGCTTTTGGATGCATGGCAATAAGGCCAAGTGCTTATTTCAGGGTTCAAAAAAATATAACACAGGGTCTTCTTTTTGGGGAAACACGGTACTAAAATAAGTTTTCTTTTCAGACAAACATCAAATTTGAAAAAGAGATGAGGGAAGCCCCCCTTCCAGAATGAAATATTTTGGGGAATATTAAAAAGGCAGAATATTATATTTCTCTAAATGAGAAATGGAGAAACATCTTTTTTTTAGAGGCAGGAAGCAGGCTCACTCTTAATAGCCCCCACCTTTCTTAATAGCCCCCAGCAGATGTCAGCACTTAAGAGATAAAGACCTTATTGAAAGAAGCCAAGTACATAGATAGCTCTATTCATAGGCAAAACAAAAACTGCAGGCAGAAATCCATTCAAGACTGGATATTTTGCAATTCCCTGCAGCAAAGTCTGAACAAAAGTAGGATTAGCCCTCAGCTACAATAGGAATTGCCCAACACCCTTTCAGTTGCACCACCCCCAGCAAACTTCAACGATACCTGGGAGCTCAGGCAACCTATAGAGCATTGGTGAAATGCTACTGGTTCGCACCAGTTCGGGCAAACTGGTCGTGATAAAAACTACCGGTTCAGGCAAACCAGTAGTTAAAAAAAACCTACTGGTTCCTCTGAACCGGTATTTCAGGCGATCAGCTGTGCTGCATGATTTAAAATAGCTAGAAAGCAGGAAATCCTGTTTTCTAGTGAATCTAAATTGCGCGGCACAGCTGATCCCCCCCTCGCTGCTCTACTTACCTTCCCAAGCCTCCTTTTGGTGCGTATTGTGCATGCGTATGCAGCACGCATTTGGCGTGCAGCTTGCAAACGCAGCCAGCGAACCGGTGCCAAACCAGTTAAGATTTCACCACTGCTATAGAGTCAGATATGACCCCTACATAACCTCTATATGGCCCCATGGGAGTCTGACAACAGCCAATAGAATACATGTTCTTGCACAGGAACAGGAAGCTCAAGTGCAAAGCCCAAGAGAAGGTATAAAAAAACCCCACTCTCAACTCCATGTGGTCAACTGCACCAGAACCACGTGCTTGGTGGTTCTGTTCATCATTAAACCATCTTTACAATCAGCCTCCATGTTTCCAATGTCTTTTTTCTGGCTTGGAACAGAACCAGATGAATATTTCTTCCCACAGAGATATGTAATCATGTTCTCCCTGGTCAGGAGAACCAGAAAAACTAATTGTTTCCAGGTTAGTTACATTGTTTCAGGAGATAGTCTAATTCATGATTTTAAACTGTTAGGAAGCCTTGGGCCATTTGGAATCAGGCTACAGAAGTGATGGGCTCCATCCCATTTCCTCCTCCCTGTCTGCAAAGCCAGAAACGTTGGGGAACTCTGGTCTAAGGCATTTGGGGAACTCTGGTCTAAGGCATAACTTAACAATTGCAAGGAGACCCTTTATAGCGAATGCCAAATTCCCATTTAGCCACTGAGTTTCAGTTTTCAGACATCTTGATAAAGCAAAATGCATCTGCTGGGTGCAAGCAACCTCTTGATGCCCTCTAAATCAAATATTGCTATTCACCAGGGGTGGTTCTACTTAACTTTACTACTGGTTCTCAGCGGGGCCATGCACGCTCGCTCGCTTCGCTCGTGTGTGCACGCGCGCTCTTCTGCGCATGCACAGAAGCATTTTGATGACATTGGGGTTGGTGGGTGGAGCCTCCCGCTGGTTTTACTACCGCTTCTATAGAATCGGTGCGAACCGGGGGCAACTCACCACTGCTATTCACTATTCTCTTACTCAGCGATAAGAAGCACAGATATTGGCCCAGAGGTGGGATTCACTTGCCTTCCATACCGGTTCACAAATGTGAGCGTGCTCGCACATGTGTGCGCTTCTCTCGCACACACCACCTTCCATGCATGCTCGACCTTCCGCGCATGCTCTTTGCTTGTGCGCGCACCTCCCACACATGCGCACAGCCTCCAAAACGTGGCTAAATAGGACGGCATTATGTCCTGGCCGGTGGGCAGAGCCTACCACTCTTGGCGCTACTGGTTCACCCGAACTGGACAGAATTAGCTGAATCCCACCACTGTTTGGACCATGAAGGACTTCTATTTCTCCTGGTTAGGCTTGAACGGAGCCAGCGAGATCTGTGGTCCTGACATTGTTCTGTGGTTCAGTTTCAGTGACTTCGCTCAAGTGACTCAGCTTTTAGTAGAAGGTGGCGATCATGCCACGAGGTATGCTGTCGGTTCTTTTGTGTCCTTTATCGCCAGTGTTAGATTGGTGCAGGGAAAGGAAGACGCGACTCAGCAGAGGTCCGTTCAGCACTTTATTCAGCTCATACACAACTGCTGGCTGAGCTGCCAAGCCCTCCTTATATACAGCTCCGGCAAGCTGGCCAGCCAATGACATCCATTTAAACTTCCCACCGGTGGATAAGCCAACCACCGGTGGATGCCCTTATAAGGACACAACAGTTTTGGCTCACAGAAACAACATTTTGGTGGAACCATAGCTATTTTCTATTTATTTTAGACATACGGGATTAGGAAAACACACTTTGTACCCAGGAACAAAAACTGAATTGAAATTTGTTACATAGTGTAGTCCAAGACATAACTCCTAATTGCTAGAAGGCCCATTATATCGAATGCTGAATTCCAATTCAAAGTACAATTGAATTGTAGTTAGTATACTTAGTAAGGATTTACAGGAAGTCCTTAACTTACAACAGTTGATTTAGTATCATTTCAAAGTTACAGCGGCATTGGAAAAAGTGATTTATGACCATTTTTCACACAACTGTCACAGCATCATGGTCATATGATCAATATTCAGATATTTGGCCACTGACTCATATTTATACAGTTTCGGTGTCCCAGGGACATGTGGTCACCATTTGCAATCTTCTGACCACCACTGTCAATGGGGAAGCCAGATTCACTTGACAACCATATTATGCATGCAACCACATTTACTCGCCTTCTTGTTTTGATCACAGTATTAGTTTTCATTTTAGAACTAAACTAGTTTTGTCATAAGACATCAATACATCAAACTTCCACGGTTTTCAAAATAGCATTTTTCTTCTTCTCTGATCACAAGGTGGCTCTACAGCATAAAAACAAATACTATCTCCTTTGAAGGTCGCAATGTTGCATAAGAAAGTTAACCTGAATTTTACAATACTTAATACATAAACATTTCTTTATCAAATACAATTATAGCTTTGTTTATATAGCTTTCTCATACAGGATTGTAATTATTTTTGTGTTCTTCAATAAATGTGCATAATTCTTCATTAAACTTGTATTCTTCTTTGTTTTTGAAAAAAAACAAGGAAAAAGAAAGCAAGGACCTTTCCATGATAGAAGGATCCAACAAGATTCTTCATCTGCTCCAAAATCTCAAGATTATTATTATTGTTGTTGTTGTTGTTGTTTGAGAGATCAATGCCCTTGTTGTTTGAGAGATCAATGCCCTTGTTGATAGGACTACATTGAACCATGCCAAATTAGGGCCCTCCTAAATTGAGGGATATTGGTTTTATTTAAATATTTGCAGATCAAGAAGCGATGACAAGGTTTGTTGGAAATGCTCACTTAGGAAGGGACATCAGTTCGATTAAACATCAATATTCTAGTATGCTGCTGCTGTGTGTATGTATATGTGTTAGATAAATCTGAGCACAACGCATTAAGAGTTCAGTAGGAAGAAGCAAATCTAAACTGAGCATTTTGTCTAAGGTTAATTCCAGTTTAATTCATTTCCAAGGACCAAACTCTTCTTTAGATGAAACGTTTCAAAAGCTTGCAGTCTTAAAATGTTAGTGTATTTATCTTTTTCGGGGTGACAATGAATTTGAAAGTCCAAAAAGAAGGGACAAAGGCTTTTACAAAGAACGTAGACTCTAAAAGAAGAGGGCTGACATAGGTCCAAAGAAAAAATTGTGTGGGATAATCCCTGCTTATTGCCCCCCATTCAGTGGAGAAGCAAGTTGAGGATTTAAGACTCAGAGGTCTTCAAACTTGGCAGCTTTAAGACTTGTGGACTTCAACTCCCAGAATTCTCCAGCCAGCTGTGCTGGCTGGAGAATTCTGGGAGTTGAAGTCCACAAGTCTTAAAGTTTGAAGACCTCTGATAGTTATGCGTGAAGTCTATGAAGAATACTATGAATTCGCTAATATTAACTTTGGATCCTCTACACCTGCTTCGGGAGCACGTTCCTAAAAGTTATGGAAAGAATCTTGTTCTCATCGGTCTCTTCAACTTCGGATGAGCGATCATCCTTTTCCAGAAAACGAGTCCGGCCTGCTTGTTTTATCACCCGTTCCGGGCTTTTGCAGCCGCCTCGCTGTTTCAAGGGTTGCTAAACGACACCCAAGCGTTTCAAGGGTTGCTAAGCGACGCAAGCCGGTTCAAGGGTTGCTAAGCGACAGACAGCAACGGCAGCGGCTCGCGCTCTTCAACGGCGAGGCCAGAGCGGGAGTCGCGAGCTCAAAGTAAGCCGCGTCAGGGCCTCCGTCCAGGCCTTTAATAACAGTTTCGCAGCGTTGACAAGCAAAAAAGTGAATAATTCGCCTCAGGGTACTTTGAAAACAGGACGTTGAAAAATAACTCTCTGAGAAGCCCCGCGCCTTTGATTGGAAAACGTAAGAGACGTTCGGATTTAAAAATTTATTGGTAAATTGATTTTTTTTTTAAAAAAAATGTGTTCTGTGATACCAAAGCATGAGTCTGTTCTGCGGGCATCACATTAAGGCCGTCCAGTTTTGGCCCCGGCCATGATACCCACCATGAACCTGAGGTGCAAATCCTTTTTATGATTTGCATGGTTTATGTTTGGGATCCACCATATTGCAGATGATTCCAGATTGGGCCGATTGGGGCACCAATCACAGAACTTGAAAAAGTTTGGGTGCTGATGTGGTGGGGCAAAATCAGCATTTGATTTTTGCATTATTGTCGCCTTGGTCGAATCACAGCCCACATCTGTCCGCAGGGAATCGGGCATCTTGAATCTGCATCGGTACAAAACAGTGACTTTGATGTTGGATTCGGATTAGATTAGATTAGATTAGATTAACAGAGTTGGAAGGGACCTTGTAGGCAGTGGTGGAATTCATTTTTTTTTAATACCGGTTCTGTGGGCGTGGCTTGGTGGGTGTGGTGTGGTGTGGCTTGGTGGGCATGGCTTGGTTTGGTGGGTGTGGCAGGGGAAGGATACTGCAAAATCCCCATTCCCTCCCCACTCCTGGGGGAAGGATATTGCAAAATCTCCATTCCCACCCCACTCTGGGGCCAGCCAGAGGTAGTATTTGCCAGTTCTCCAAATTATTCAAAATTTCCGCTACCGGTTCTCCAGAACCTGTCAGAACCTGCTGGATTTCACCCCTGTTTGTAGGTCATCTAGTCCAACCCCCCCCCCCCCCATGTCCAAGAGGAGACTCTACACCATTTCCGACAAATGGCATTCTAATCTCTTCCTGAAAGCCTCCAGTGATGAAGCTCCCACAACTTCTGAAGGCAATTTCTATTCCATTGGTTGAGAGGGAAGAGCGGGTGGAGAGGAAGATCTACCACCAAGCCAACAGAGAAAACAATTTGAGAAGAAAAGAGATCTTGGAGAATATCCCCCCTGAAATGTATTTGAATATTAATAGCTCGGATTACTAGTTACGTTGTTGGTTTGAGCTCCCAGTTTGGCAATTTGGTTGCAAATGTTTGGTCCCCCATTCGAGGAGACATTTTCAGTGGGCTTTTCAAAGTTCACTGAAGATGTCTCCTTGAATGGGGACCAAACATTTGTAACCAAATCGCCAAGCTGGGAGCTCAAACCAAAACGTAAGTATCCCCAGTTCACAGAAATGGAGAGGGAAGCACATTCAGACTTGCAAGATTCCCTTGCTGTAGCTGTCACAATAAACATAGTCCTAACTTACATGTCATTCTAGGGCTAACTTGTAGGGCTAGCAGATGTACAGCTTTAATATTTCCTTTAAAAGGTGCTGTTTATAATACAATTGTGATAAGAAGCTTAGAAGCATTGTTAAAAAGATTAGAACAAAGAATGGCATATAGAAAATTCTACAGTGTGGACCAAGAGATGGCAAGGAGATTAGAAGTGTGGATTAACTATCTAGGATTCCTAATTGTTAAATATATTTATCTTTGTGTACTGTAGAAATAGAATCTTCAGAAAGTTTACAGTTTTTAAAAATGTGACTTTGCTCCGGGGAGCTTCATGTAGATATTAGGATATAAGGGAGACCAAATTGAATCTGAATAGACTCATTTATGGGAAGTTGGCTTCTGGATTGGAAAGTAGTCTCTAGCTCATCAGTTTCTGAATCCTATTGTCTGAGAAACTGTCACAACACAATGATCTCTAGCACTGTTTTTTAAAATAAATATTAATGAAGTCTTTCCTGTCTAATGCAGTGTAAGACTGTACTGCTTTGAAAGTGATTTTTAAATTTTTAAGAGTATACTCTTTTATATCCCTAATAATTCTTTTATAACCCTGTTTGTGCATCAAGATCTAGGGAAAAGTTCTGATTTCATAGCACCTTTGGTTAAATGTTAGTTTATTTGTACCATGCTAATATCAAAAATATCCAAATCTTTTATATTTCTGGTTGGTTCCTTGGTGAATGCTAGATAAATGGAAGATAGTTGACACTTCTGAATTAACTATTGCCCCAATAATCAAGATTTCTTTTCTATGACTGTACGAATGAAAAGTCTTACATTATTCACTCTGAAGAGCAGTTATAGTTGAAAAGCAAGCAAATGTATGAATGAATTTGATCATCTTAACAAATTAATTCAGGTGGTTTCAGGTATACCAGTATTTATATCTGTATTAGGAGCCAATTTGTTCAAACAAAATTGTATTAGTTTCTGTAATGATTACATGCTTAAAATTAAATCGCAACTGATGAAACGTGGACACTTAATGATTCCAGGTTTATGCAGAATGAAGATGGCTGGTCCATTGAGACACATTGAAATAATAATTCAGCAGCTCAACAAATTCCATCCTGAAAATGAGAATGTTGGGCATTTCTTGGATGAATCAGCTAAAGTATTACAGGTGTGAGATGTCTTTTGAAGCTTTCAGAAAATGCACATTTGAAATACTATATTTCTAAAAATCAGGAGCCATGTATATATGTATACACACACACGTGTGTGTGTGTGTGTGTGTGTGTGTGTGTGTGTACTGTAGGCAAAAGAAATTTGGTTTGTGAATTGCATAAAAACAGTTTGAAGGGCAGCATTTGTTTCTTTTTGTTTTTTTATTTCCATGTGGTAGGGCAGTGCATCAAGACTTCTTATCTCCACTAGCTACTTCTTATCTTTCATTTGTTCCTTATTATCTAATTTTAAACTAATTTTCTAACCATTTAAATCTGTGTAAAGTAGTCCTAGGGTTTTTTATTTTATTTTTTAATTATTTTTTTAATGGTGAGGAAGAAAAAGAGGACTTGAATGAATTCTGGACATCCAAACTCCCAAAATCTCTAAAACAATTAAAATTTGATAAACTGGTATCTGGACCTAACTCTGTGCCAGTAGGTAGAAAAATTTCATTTATTGCAAATCACCAATCCCAGGTCACGAAAGGTGATCACATGACCTGGGACATCACAACTATCATAAATACGAGTCCAATGATCCGATTTTTCTTGGACAAGCTATCACAGAATTCTTTTACTTTAAATGTTGCTTGGATTAATTTATAGTGGATAATTATACTTTGTACGTTTTGTACTGCTCAAAACATATACTACTTATACATTTTGATTATACCTTTTGGACAATAGTAGCTAATATTACTGCTATCATTTTACATTGAATGATGATATTTAGATACATATATTAAGTTTTTGTTTTTACATTTAAATTAATTCTGTTTCTGTAGCCTTTCAAAGTAACAGATGAAATCCCTGTACCTGTAATGGATATCTTGTGTGGCTGTTTAGAATATAAAACTGTATTGGATGTGGTAGTTGATGCATTTTATATTCGAGATGGAAAACATTGCCTATTTTCTGAGCGTAACATGTATATTGGTAAGTATTCATTTATATATATAGAATATAATAATGTTAGAAAATCTGATTTTTAGTCTCCTGTATATATACTACTAATAACAGCAGCTATATATATGGGTGTCAAGTACAACTTGCAATAATGAAAAAATAAGATGTGAAACATGTCATTCCAACATAAACCTTCAGTGTTTTGCATAGTGGATATATGAATATTAAGTCATGTTATATTATTTTTTAAATTGTGATGAATTTTATCATTTGCCTAATCTGCCTTCCATTTCCACTCCACAAATACCTATATTTGGAGAATTTGAACAAATGCTAGTAAATTTCAGAGTAGAAATCTTTAATAGGCTTAATTATTTACTTTGTCTTCAATATTAATGTATGTGTCTTTTCTAGTTATTTGTTATTTGGCTACTTTTCGACTAGAGGAACTTGGATTTCAGCAGTTCAGCAAAATCATTAAATCAATGGATGCTGCTAAGATATGTAAGGTAATTAAAATATTTGCATTTCATCAGAATTAAATAAAAATCCAATATTCTTGGATTTTAAGTTGTTTAGAATTTTTATAAATATTTTAAATAGTGAATGACTGTTCAGAGCTACTGCTTTTAATACTTATCTTATATTTGCAGTGGAAAAATCTTCAAGTTGATAGATATAGACACATCCCTCATCTACTACAAAGCTATAAATATATTCAGAATTTTTGAAAGGCAAGTTATAAAATTAATGTATTTAAAACAACACATGGTTGGCATCCAGTGCTAAATGATGATGCATGGTTTATAGACTGCATAAGATGCTAAGACAAAGCCAAATTCCTTAGCACCATGTATAAAGCCACTGTAACTACATTGGAAGAAAATCTAGATATTAACAATTGAAGATTATGCTACTTCTTATGAAGGCATTATTTATCTACTCAATAAAAAAAGAAGAAGAAGCAACTACTTTATTTTCATCATTTAGAATCTTCCACTTATGTATTTTTGTACATCCCTTAAATGAGAATACATTGCAAAATACCAAGAAATATATGTTTTGAAAGAAACTGGGCTTCAGTTCATGTGGTTCTTGATTTTATGTGAAATCAAATAATGCATACTAAAATGCAAGCCAAAGCAGGTAGTCCTTGGGTTATGACCTTAATTGGGACTGGAATTTATGCTACTAAGTGAAGCAAAACATCACATTACTCTGCTGCTTAGCAAAACTAATCCTGGCAGTCTTAGTTGCCAGGACTCTGCGTTAGGAAAAAATCTCACACTTTCCCTATTCTGAACAACCTGCCTCTGATTTCCTCTCCTGCTTGTTTCCCCTCTGCCCACTTCTGTTCTTTTGGCTGCTCTGCACTCTGCCATATACTCTGTAGGCTCCTGCTGCCCCCACTAACTAACTTTCCATGTCTTCTTCCTTCTGATCTGAGATCTAGGCGCTGGGCAAAGCTTCTACACCGTGCTCACAGCAAGTGCAGCTGAGTGGCAGAACATTATCTGCCAAAGAGCCAGAAACTTCCATCTCCCCCTTCGTCATCTCTGCCCTTTTGGCTGTCCTGCACTAAGAAATGTGTTTATCTTTCATTTTTTACCTGTGTAACTGCTAATCATTGACTTCAAAAGTGAAAAACAAGTTTTTCTTTCTTTTTTTCCTCATCTCCCTGGATCTTTAGTCTCCTCTGGTTTCTTATTTCTTTATCACATGGTCTGTCTCAATTCTTGTTGTTATTTTGTTTGTTTAAAAAAGAGTCTATCATCTTTCCTGAAAGACTAAGCTCTGTTCCCACAAAGATACAGTTTTATTTTTTAAGTATTTCAAAAGTTTAAATATTTTACATTTTTCTGGTCCCTTAGTTGGTGTCAAAATTTCTTAAATTCTGATCTTTTTTTTTTTGCAGTTTACTTTGTATCTTTAAATCTTTAAATTATTATTTTTCTCTTCTTTCTAGGGAATGAAGATTCATTCACTAGTTAGTTTTTCAAACTTGTTGCTTTAAAACTTTAAAATAGTTACTGTATATCCCAAAAGTGTTTAGAAAATTGGGTTGACAAACCCAATATCCATGTAGGGTATTCTGATGACAGCTTAATGGATTTCCTCATCTTCCAATGCTCAAACAACGAATCAACTCTGTCCTATTGTATTCTTGTAAGGAGTTATTATCTGGAGCTCAAATGGGTAATTGTCTTTTCCTTATCTAGAGAGGTTCTGTTGTCCTGAAGTTGTCACTGGTCTGTCAGTCTGGCTGCAGTGTTGTTTCTCCTTTTTCAGAGACATCTTAGTTTGTTGTTCCCTCACTTGGAAGCCCTAAATCCCCTCATTTAGAAGCCCTCTAGACTTCGGGATTGAGAAATACTTTTCAGAATGAACTCTAATCTTCTAGAAGAAACTGACAGTTTCAGGCCAGAACACATCCTGTCTGGCACTGAACAACCAGATAAGCAGATATTAACAACCAATAAACAATCAAACAGAAAATACAGGTAATCCTCAATTTACAACAATTCATTTAGTGACTATTCAAAGTTACAAGCAAACAATGAGCAAGCAAGCAAACAATGAGCCTCAGAGAATGCCAAAAACTCCACATTATTTAAACTACTGACAAGTACTCATGGCAGGCTTCCATATCACAATAGCAACACATCATTTTCTCACAGCAACTTCCCACCATTGCTATTGCTATCTATTAGAAAACTGCAATACTGGAGGCATTACATTTCATTCAATCCTTGTATTATATTATTATTGTGATGATAAGAACATCCATAGTGTTTCTGCAGTTCTTTGTACCAGACTGTAGTGTACACTATTTTGGGGGTTCTGAAACTTTAGGTCATATTTGCAGAATATAAATATAGAGAAAAGTGGAATTTCGAAAATATTTCCTCAGTTCTAATGGAAAATACCTACTATGGACATGTCTACTGCTCTAGGCAATATTTCAATAGAAATTATGAATACGTTACTGCTGAAAATAGAAAATGTGATCTGATTTCAAAGCATATATATTTTTTGATTAAGCTTCTTTCATTAATGCATACAGTCTTTTCAGTTCCTTAGGTTCTTTTTCAATATGGTAAATTTGCAAACATGGATAAAAGATGAATGGAGTCAGATTTATGATTCGGTTTATGTAAATGAAAATTGGATTGAACCACTGGAAAAGTAAGTAATAGAAACATTGTAGACAAGCTTTCTCAGAAGTAATTTCTAATACACTGTCAGGAAATATTTCTCAAAAATGTGCATGATTTCCTGTTTGAATGGAACTGCATCTTAAGTAATACTGTTCATTTGAATCTCTACTTAACAGAGATTGGCACTCTTAATTATTTGTATTAGACTTCTAGTTCAGGACCAATCTAAATGTTTAGATTCTGTAAAATTATTAAAATTGCTTATACTAGTATTAATTAAGCAGATGGAACCCAGAGCCAAAAATAAAATTGTATTTTTGTTTGTTTGTTTGTTTTGTTTCCTGTAAGTTGGCAGCCAAAAATACAGGAATTGATCAGTCAGCTGGATAATATTGCAGATAAACATGTTACTACAACTTTAAAGACGACTGAACCAAATGAGTTTCACTTGACGGTCCCTAATCCACGAGCTATACTGATTCCGGAGCAAATTCCACGACAAGAGAAAACAAAACCTGTGAGTTCTGTATTCTATTCCAAAAAAAGCTTGATTGATTTTTGAAACTATTTGAATCCCAAAGAATTAATTTAAAAAACCCTTAAACTTCAGCTTTAGAATGCAAATATTTTGTAAAACAAGCTCCTTCAACTTGGATTTCTTCTAGGCCGGTAGTTCCCAACCTTTTGGGCACCAGGGATCAGTTCCATAGAGAGAGGTTTTTCTGTAGACCAGAGGGGACGTGGATTCACATGCTGCCTAAATCCCACAGATGGGGCTTCACTTGTTTGTGTGGCCCAGTTTCTGGCATGCTGCGGCCCACTGCTGGTACATAGACCGGGGTTTGGAGACACCTCTTCTAGGCCCAGAAACCTGTCTCTAACAGTGCAGAAGAATAATATGAGGCTGGCTTTTTCTCAAAACTGAATAAAGAAGCCTTTAAACCTTACTCAGAGTCAGAGAGAGGAAGCTTCTCTTAAAATTAATTCACAGCTTTATCAGAGCCTTTCCTAGTTTTGCCATATGTCAGAACAGATGATAAAGTCAGGAGAGGAAGCAAAAAGTTTCTGATATCTCAGCAAATCCAAAAGGACTCAAATTTAAGACAAAGAAATTTCACCCAGGTTTAAAAGAACCACCATTTCAATTCAGTCCCAGTAAAGTGTGAACTTTTAGGGGCTACTACTAAATATACATCTAGTTTTGTTCTAGGGTTGCTGGAAGTATAGAATGGAAACAACGTTTGGGAATATATTAATTTTTTTAAAACAACCCTGTAATCCCTTGTATTGGGGAAAAATCCGGCGACTGAATGGAGCTGAGCGTTTACTGGCTAGATGCCTTTCATGTTGCTTCATGTTGCTTATAGCAGATACTTTTTCTTTGTGCCCAGAGAGAGAAATATCTGCCACTACCTAGGATCAAATTCACAGTGGTGCAAAACCAATTGCTCTTTCCACTCCTTCCTCCCCAAATACATGTGGACTGCGAATTAGCTTTCAGTCACAATGTAGTGTTGATCCAATTACTATTGCCATTTAATAAGACTTTAGATTTACTCATCAACAGTATTAGTGAAGGAAAGTGGTACATATCTACAGTGACTTTTGCTCTTGCAGAATATAAGTAGTCTCTTTAGGAACCACAATTGGGACAGGGTACTGTATCATTAAGCAAAGTGGTTGCTAAGTGGGACATTGTATGACCACAAATGTGCTTTCCTTTTCTCTATTCCCCCCTGCCCCGCACGCACACTTTGGAATGCTCACCCTGGCAATAGAATAATTAGCAAAAAGGTGATTATTGCTAACATTTACATCCATTGGAGGGAAAGAGATGACAAGAGTAAGCAGGCACACAGTGGAGAACACACACTAAAAGCAATGTGCTGGGAGCTGCAAGCACACTATGCAAACAGCCTGGTGTATTCTCCATTGTGTGCTTGCTTACTCTCTTATAATCCATTCTTCTCCAAATTCACTGCATTGGAAGTGGGGAGGAGAAAGACTGCTTGACCTATTCTTTCTCCCTCCAGAGTGGAGAGATACGGTAATAAATGTGAGCATTGTGCATAAAGCTATTTTTTTCAGCACCATCATATCTTTGAATGCTTACCGCATAAAGCAGTTGCTAGTGATGACTATCTATAGATTATGTCTGTGTATTTATACTCAGATTCCCAAGAATATTTACAAACCTCCTAGAATGAAGCAGCATCTAGAAAGAATCAAACTGAAGAATCGCCAGCAGGCAGAGGCAAGTTTAGTATTTTAATAATTTATTTATTTCACTATATTTTCTGGAATTTATCTACCCATATTTGTTGTCTTTTGAGATATCAATGTGGTTTCCAGGGAATTGCTGAGAAATCACAATCTATCATAATTAACCACTTGTATTTGAATAATTGCTTTTCAAGGTTCTGCCCCAGATTCCTATTTATGTGATATGATTATGTGATATGTGATTAAACGCTTTTGCTATATATTTTTACCGTTCATAAAAAGGCTAAGACACCAAATTAGGCAAGAAAATGGCAAGAGAACACCAGTCCATTTGCCCACTCGATGCTCCGCCACTCCACTGTATGGGTTACTTTTCTCTGTCATTAGATCGACTGGGTGCCAATCAAATTTTCCTCCACAGCTATGTCCTGCCTCTTGCAACTGCGCATGTCCAGTCTTTTCACTCAGTTGCTGGTGATCAGATTGGAGTGCTTATGTATCCATTGTTTAAAGCGACTTAATTGATCTAAAAAATTGGGAAAGACCTTTTAATTTGATCTAGTTTCGCTGCGCGGACAGGCGTTCCTGTCTAGGGCGCCTGCCGCTGCGTTCAAAACGATAATTTAAGAAATAGGGGAAGCTCGGACTTTTCCCCAGCTGATTGTCGCCGCGAGCGTGGAGTTGGGTAACCGGCGCGCCGGCAAACCGCCCACGTTAATGTGTCAAATTAGCGGCTGTAAAAGTCCCTGCCTTGCCGGCAAACTTATTTAGTCAGGAGACAGCTTCTGTATGAGATATATTGACGTTTTAGCAGCCAAACACGAGCGGTTTGTTTAACAGTGGTCTGGCTGGATTAACGGAGGTGATTGGAGGCGGTTTTTTTCATCGTGGCAATACATTCCGAACCGCCGTTATTGAGCCCAACCGTCATCTGGTCAGAGTGGTTCATCATTGTACGGGGGAGGGTTCGTCTCATTGTCTTTTTGGGGATTAGCTTGTTCTCTATGTAGAGAATATGATCTGCAAGTTGGAGTCATCTGCATGCAACAATGTTATATAGTTTGCAGGAGAAACTTTTGGAGCACATCTTCTTTAGTAATATGGTCAAAATAGCGAATCCTTAGGCTTTGTCAAAACCATATTATTGGCTTGTTAATACTGGCTGACACCTTCCAAGTTTCACTGGCATTAATGGCTCCTGGGATCACTATAAAGTTGAGCAAACTGTTTTAAGTTTCAGTGATATAGACTACAGGGACCACATTTTATTCATCTGGAAAACAGCTATTGCTTTTACAGTGCTGACAGAGAAAGAGGAAGGGAGGGATGGAGAGAGGGAGAGGGGGAGAGAGCGAGAGAGCGAGAGATAAATAGAGTATTTGCTTTTGTACATTAAAGAATAAACATTAAATTTCTGGGCAAAGAATTAATGGCATTAATCAATCAATTTTTATTACAGTCACATACCAGCATTTAATTAATGGCATTAAAATTACACTTTATGTAATTTATTAAATTTATATTTTCTTTTAGGAACTACTGCTAGAAGCAAATATTAATCAATTCAACTGTGCAGCCACAAAGATTGATTACAAATTCTATGTAAGTAAAACAAGGAAATCAAGAAATGAATGTAATTATGAGTAAATGGAAGAAAAGAATGTACTAAGATTTATTTATTGTAATGTTATTGTTTAAATAATTTTGAATAATGTTTTGTTGATATTTGATATTGATAATGATTTGCAGCATAGGCTATGAGCTCATTCCAAGTTCATTTTTAATGCTGACACAATTTGAAGTTTTTAGCAATTGTATAACAGCACATAAGCTGTGAGTTGTTGCTATTATTTATATTTGTAGATGGCCAGAGTCTTGGTAGTTCGCTGGTAAAGAAAAGAACTAATCAGTACTAGTAATAACAAGTGCCAATAAATTATGGAAGCTTGTAAATTTTTAATTTTCCCCGTGAAATAAGAGTCGAATTCTGACTTTAAATCTATAATAGCTGTGTACTACTTATAGACGTTTTCACAGTTAAATTTTGGAATAAAAATACTTTTTAATAATGACTGAATATTCCCTGACACCAGCCTTTTCTTTAGCTACAGAATTTTTCAAAATCATATGCCTAATGTGGTAGATTATGATTGCCTAAAAAAGGCATCTTGTTATCTTCCATTAATTTATTTTTTAATGTACAAACACTTGTTTGTACCAGGTGGGTTTTTTTTTCCTTAAGAAACTTCTATGCAGGCCTTATATTCATTTTATATGCACTGTAATTAGCAATAAGCATTTTATTTTACTTTTTTCTTTTAGAACCTTTGAGCTGTAACTACAGTTTTGAAAAATGTGGCTGCCAATAAGGGAGGGTTGTATTTGCATGGACAATTATTCTTCCCATTTTATGTCTTTATTATCAATTAAATTATCCTGGCCAAAGTCAAGGATTAATCATTTTAATATAACTTTTCATTCTGGGTCTCCTTTAATTTACCCTCCTTTATTTTCTACTATTTATCCAATCTATTATTGGCAAATATTTACATAATTTGCATAATCAAATGCATATCTCAAAGGTGCTTTTTACTTTCTTTTTCCATTGTTTTTTTCCCCCAAAGTCCAGTTGCCTTTTGAAAAGCACTGTTGGGACAACCATGACCTGGATGACTGAGAATCTCCATGGACAATCAGATGAATAATTTGATTTTGAAGTATGCTTTTTTTCAATAGAATAAGTTATATAATAAAGCTACAATAATTTTTACTTATAGATGAAGGAAACACCAAGCCTTGTTGAAAAATTTGAAGCCCAGAAGATCAAGTTCAAGGTGAGGAGCAGCTCTGGGTAGCTTAATGTTTTAAATTGGTGAGATTCAAAAAAGTCAGTTGAAATCAATTTAAAAACAGACAGGCAACTTTTTGGTAGCCAAGGACTTCCTTGTTTCTTTTTTTTTTAAAAAAACTTTTTTTATTAAGTTATAAAGTATTATAAAATACAAAAGTAAATAAAACAGCAGTGAAGTGGGAGGGGAAAAGGGAAAGAGAAGTGAGGACAGGTAGGGAAAAGAAAAAGAAGCATTGACTTCCAACTCGCTCTGTTGCAGTAGGAATGGAATGGAATGGAATGGAATGGAATGGAATGGAATGGAATGGAATAGAATAGAATAGAATAGAATAGAATAGAATAGAATAGAATAGAATATAAACAAAGTTGGAAGGGACCTTGGAGGTTTTCTAGTCGAACCCCCTGCTTAGGCAGGAAACCCTACACCACTTCAGGCAAATGGTTATCCAACATCTTCTTAAAAACTTCCAGTGTTGGAGCATTCACAACTTCTGGAGGCAAGTTGTTCCACTGATTAATTGTTCTAACTGTCAGGAAATTTCTCCTTAGTTCTAAGTTGCTTCTCTCCTTGATTAGTTGCCCCCTGACTCATACAATGTTTTACATGTTCATTTCTAAGTTTGGTTTCAATAACATTTTATAAATCTTAGCAATAATATGTTCATCGTTGCTACATAATGAAAATTCCAATTCATTTTTTAACAAAATCAAATCCATAGCACTTTTTATCCAGTTTGAACCTTTCTTTCAGTTGCTGATAGGTAAACCAATGACAAGCTTAACCTTTTGATTCAAGTTCTTCCTCGGCTTTCACCAGAATTAAAAAATTAAATTTTACCATATGTCAACCAATCTGGCTTTGCCACCATTTCTTTTCTAAAAAGAAATTCTTCCTGCGGCGACACCCAGAGGGGCAGCTTCGTAGAGAGCCTTGTTTTATATTTATCCCAAACTCTTAATATGACACTTCTAACAAAATGAAAATATGAAAATATTCATATTCAAATTTCACAAGAAAATAAATAAATAAAAAAGCTCCCAAATCTGCCCCTCCATATATTTGCTGCCATCAGAAACATTGGACTTCCTTAATGTTTCTGATGGCAGCAAATATATGGAGGGGCAGATTTGGGAGATTTTAAATTTTTTTTCTTGTAATATGCCTCATTCCTGCATTTTTCTCTTAATTATCAGTTTTCACTAAAGAAAAATTTTCAACTGTGATGAAAAAATTGGATTGAAAATGATAAAATATTTCTGAGCATCAAATCCCTGGTTGAGCAATTCAAGAAAAATGGCTGTTCTTGAAAAATAGGCAGATAGGATCAGATCTAATTAGTACTTGGATGGAAGATCCAGGAATCCTAGGCTGTAGGCTGTCTTGGAAAGTTAAAAAAAAAAAAAAATTCTGGAAGATAGTAGTAGACAAATCCCATTAATATCGCTACCAAGAAAACAGTGTCATGTGCCTTAAAACAGGATTTTGTTTTGTTCTTGAAATATTTTTTCAAGCCATTCTGACACTTTCTTGTCATGTGACCCCCTTTTGTGACCTTTTGACAAGCAAAGTCAGTGGAGAAACCAGATTCACAGTTGTTCTGTGGCAAAATCATACAATGCCAGTGAGAATCTTTGAAAAATTGCTGGAATTTTTATATGTGATTGCCATAATTCTTTAATCATGCTTAAAAAACATACTTGCCTGTTTAACCTCAAAATTTCCTATTGTGTTTTTTGTTCACACCTTATCAGAAATTGGAATAAGGATTGTGAAGTTAGTTAAGAAGCCCATTATTACAGTCAGTGCTTTCTTGGCTATACCATATTTCTTTAGTTTTCTTTATCAATCCTTTTCTTCTAGGATTATGTAGGAGGAGAATATGCTAATTATTTCAGCTCATTTTGTCCATCCAAGAAGAGTTAGTATTTGAAAGGGCAAGATGCTTTAAAACAATCTCCTTTGTTCTTTGTGGGTTGGCATTCTGTAATGGTGACACTGTGAAAGGCTTATAAATTTGTGGTCTTTTGATGGGTAGTTTTAAGGATGGGTAGAAGTCTTTAAGAAACAAACATTTCTTATTCTTGTCTTAAATCTTCATGACTCTGAAAAATGCCTCAAAATAGGTATTTTGGAGGCCTTGGGGGTCTCTGGATGAACTTTGGAATGTTTTAAAAGTAAAGATGGAAATCCTTTGTCTCCCAGAGGGTTCCCACTTTATTTTCACCCTTAAATCCAAGGAGAAATTGTTTCTTTGTTTCTTTCTTTATTTATTTACAAGGTTTATAAGGCTGACAATGTATATACTGCTATACAGCACAAAAATAAATAAACAAATGAAAACATCCCACTCCAAATCAAAACAAAACATATATAATATATAAGTAGAAAAGGGACCAAGGAACCTAAGAAAACAGCCAAAAGGGGACTTTCAGTCAGTTGGCCCCTAGTGCCTGGGGGAAAAGCTAAAAAATCAGGAAGAAAGGGAAGGAGGCTCTCTCTTTGTGTGCGTGTGTATACACATATATACATACAGTGTAGCAATGGAAGATACCTTATTAATCCACAACTCAGTTATTATGTTTAAGGTTTGTCAGTGTTGCACAAATATTAATGTTCTTTATTTTTACGGTTATGTTTTGGCCCTATAAATAAATGTAGTAATAAATGCTAGCTCTGGGAGCATTGAATTCTTTGAATAGTGATGATACCTATCTCTCCAAAAATTTTATTCCAAAAGATATAACATTATTAGATGATCATCACAAATAAAAGAATAACCCTTTTGACAACTATTTACCATCAAAATTTAAAAGCAGGAACTAGGTGTGCTGTAAATGGCTGAAGTTTACTGAACCATAACCTAAGTAAATATACTTTCTTTCCTGACCATAAACTCCATATAATTTGTATCATTCTATGTGGAAATGAAATCAAAAGGAGAAATGTATACCTCACTGTTCATCAACCAATGAATAAATGGAAGAGGAATTCATGAGCCAAATCATGGCCTATTCTTATTTTTATTAATGTTAGTTGATTTTAAACCTCTAATAATAGGATCTTAGAAATAAATACCTTATTAGAAATAAGATCCACTTATTTTCATATGACTTATTTTAGTTAAATAAGATTTGATTGTAGGCGAAATGTGAAATGAAACATTTTGAGGAATTAATAGATCTTAATATAGTTTGACTGTTAATCATACTTGGGAGGATATGTCACTGATGAAAATAGGAACAGATTTTTTATATTAAATACTATACAATTTATTATCAACTACTTATTAACTAATTAAAGAAACCTAAATAACCATTGTAAAATGTAATTAGGGAATATGGTACTGTTATATCAGTTGTAGACTGTTAAAGGTTTCTCTTTTGCAATTTTCCTTCTAAAAATATTTATGCATTAATTTATCCAACAGACTGACAGTACTCCTGTTAAGCTAAACACAGCAGCAATCTTAAGAGAAGGTGTTCTGTACCAAAGAAAAGTGGAACAGGAGCTTAAGAGGTACTTAACCTGTGCCAGATTTTGATAGCGTTTTTATGTTTTCTAAAGAATGATTATATTGCATTAAAGGAAATCAAAATACTTATCTATTGTTTATAATAAAATTATTCTTTCTTTCAAAATGTAAATGATTCCAAGGATTATTAATAAAGGTCAGGCTATGCCATCAGATATATGAATAGTTGTGGGAATTCTGACTAAGTACATAAGAAAAATCCAAGGCATAACTATTTTAGTAGTTTCAGTTCTTTTTGATGAGGAGAGTTAGTTTGGTGTAGTGGGCTAGAAGCTGGAAGACACTGAGTTCTAGTCCTGTCTTAGGCACAAAGCCAGTAGGTGACCTTGGGCCAGTAACACTCATTCAGGCCTAGGAAGGAGGCAGGGACTTCTCTAGGCAATCTCCAGGAGTCGATGGTACATAAAGATAGAAACATAGAATTAGAAAACTGACAGCAGAAAAAGACCTAGTTGTCCATCGAGTCTGTCCTTTGAGTTTTTGGTTTTTAAATTTATTTATTTATTATTTTATTATTTTATTTCATTTTTAAATTTTTTGTTGAGTGATGGACATATGTTTATTCCAGGCATGTTTAAACTTTGTTACTGATGATTGACCAACTACCTCCTCTGAAAGTTGATTCAAAGCTTAGGGTATAAGAACCAGATGTGTGTTTCTCAACAGTTGTAATTAAAAGAGGTGCACTTGTGAGAGACTGGAGATAATGAACATTTGTACAAGCTTCGGGTCAACTGTGTAAAATCAATTTACCATGCTAGAAATCACAACAGAGTGATTGAGAATCTCCATAGACATTCTTCAAATAGAGGCATGTCATTGCCCTTTTCAAGAAGATAGTTACCACTCCTTCATTTAAAGAGGCACCAATGATCTCCCAAATCCAATCAGTCATTCCTAAAGAAGCCAGATTGGGCAAGGATCCAGCCCACCGTACACAAGACCCAGCTTGTTTGCTTGCTTGTTTATCTCTGTCTTCTGTCTGTCTATCTATCACCTATCTATCTGCCTGTCTGTCTCATCTATCTCATCTGTCTGTCTGTCTGTCTGTCTGTCTGTCTGTCTACCTATCCATCCATCCATCCATCCATCCAATCTATTATCTATCACCAATCTATATAGCCCAACCTAACACAGGGCTATACAACATAGTTTTCAACATAGTAAAAGAGAGTCTAGAAATAGAAATTACAATAAGCAAGAAAATAGTAAGAGACTGACATGATGAATTCAAATCATTGGGAACTGATGGATTGCATCCCAAAATTCTAAAGGAACTTGCAGATGTTATCTCAGAACGATTGTCCCATATCTTTCAAAGATCCTAGAGCATTGGGGAAGGACTACATGTTGGGTGCAATTTGTCAGCTTGTTACAAATCCAAAGCTGTTTATCTCACATTGATTTTATCTTATCAAGAAGTAGATTGTGGTCTACTTTGTCAAACTCCTTACTGAACTCCAAGTATACTATGTCCGCAGCATTTTTCTGGTCCATTAATTAATCACTTTGTCAAAGAAGGAAAAAAGATTTGTTTGACGTGATCTACCCATGTTGGCTTCTGATTATAACTGCTTGCTTCTAGGTGTTAGGTGAAAAAAGCTTATTTCTCAACCTAAAAGAGGTGCAGACAACTTACCTAGGGGTTACCCTTAGGGCGTTTGGTTGATATTTGCCTAGGAAAAAGGCTGGAATTGCCAGGGAAATAAGAGGCAGAAGGGAGATGAGCCGAAGACCAAAGGCCTCCACTTATAACTATTCTAGCCTTCACATAAGACAGCAGTGTTTGAGTTGTACTGTTTCCCTTCAAATAACCTGTTTTAATTTTTATTATAGAGTCGAACATCTTCTCCAAGGAGCACAAGATCCATCAAAATTTCTGGAATGGCAACAACAAATGCGTGGGAAAGATTTGGACCAACAGCTGACAGAAGCAGAATGTAGAAAACTACAAGGAAAGCTAAGCTATGAGGAAGCTATTTTGGCACGCCAATATTGCATTCAGGAAAAGAAAAAAATTGCTGAACAAAAGAGAGAAGAGGTACTGAGTGTTCTTCAGATTTTATATGGGTTTGAGTTCCACATGTTGGTTATAGATTATATATACATTATTAAATTATAGATAAATGGATTTGGTAGAAAAAGGAGTTTAAATACATTCTTGAGGTGTGCAGGAAAAACAATGCTTTTCATAAAAAAACCCTTTCCTCTTTTTTCAATCCCAAAAGGATCTCTGTGCAAAGGCTATAATGCATAAAGCACATAATGTTTCTTATTCAAACTTAATAAGAATAAGAAACTACACAATCTCCCTCTTTCTATTCATAGTGCCTCTGTTTTGTTAAGATGCAATTTTGATTTATTGACACTTGTGAAATTTACTGCTGCATCTAGATATTTCTTCATGGCTTGCAAATGTTTTGTTTTTTGATATCTTATGTATTGATATCTTATTTCAGATCTCCAAATATACATGTTGATCAGCTTTTAATCACTTTCTTTATGAGGGTTTATTTCAGTCCTTTATGCTTCCTACCTTTGCTGCTCTTTTCAGTGTCACTGCGTTTTTGTATTTACCAGATGAGCTCATATTTCTGGACTGTCAGACTTTCCGTAGCTTGCCAATTTTGTTATCAGTAAGCTAACTACGTATATCTGCATTCTTTTCTTTCTACTACACACTTTTCTTTGTTCTCTTGCCAAAGAAGTCCGGCTGCTGAGAGATAGCTGGCAGGAACTTTGCCAAAATGTAACAATTTAATTATTTAGATTAGTTAGATGTTTTATTTTCTTTATAACAAATAAATGAGTTTATTCTTAGAAAAAATATCTTCGGGGTTTATTTTCTTACAAAGGTATACACAAGGAAAATGCCACGATCCACGTCTCTAAATCAAGGTGCGATTATCCAAAAGCAGAATGGGATTAATCAGCGCCCTGACATTCAGAACAAATTATTTAATAGATTTGCAGAGAAGCTGGGATAAAGTTGTGTTTCTAACTACCTTTCTAATCATTTTTAACCTTTGAATAAAGATGTGGAATACTATTTTGAAATCATTTAAAATAATCTTTTTTTCCCCAATTGAACCTAATAGATTTACATCTATTTGCTTACTTGGAATTATTTTTGGATTTTAGACAGCAGAAATGCATCTCCTGTGTGCAGAAAGATGCCTTCAAGAAAGGAAGGAAAAGGAAAAAAAGGTTCAGCAAGTGGCAGAGGGACATAAGAATGTGAAGCAAGCACAAATGAAACTCCAAAAATGCAAACAGCAAATAGGTATTTAGAGTGTCAGATCTATAGACTTTTAACAAAATTATTTAGTAACTGGACCATTTATGAACTTGAGAGAAACTATTAAGATGTCATTTCATAACTATTCTTGTTGGAGCAGTAGCAACGAGATTTATCCCCTCTGTCATGGTCAGACCATGCCATAGTGGTCTTGAAATTTTCCAGTGCTGCCCCCTTCCGCAGGGAGGCTGGACATATTTGACTAATCTATCCTCAGCAACCAATGAACCCTCTCAGGTTACAGAGTGAGCTGGAGGATATCTGGGGGATGTCTGCTGTGGAGGCTCTGGCCACAACCTGGAATCAAAAGGCAGCTGGAATGGACTTCCGGTTTCCTCGTCTTCGGCGGCGACGGTGCTTTCTTTTGGCACCGCCACCCCCGCCGCTTGTAGAGCCGCTTCCTGATTGCGAAGCGGCTCGAAATCTTCGAAATCCCTAGGATTGAAGAAGAAGAGGCAGCAGGGCACAGGTAGAGCCCCTGCAACCCCCCCAGGGAACTGTTTCTGGGGAGGAAGCAGGCGCGGCTCCCTTACAACCTGCTGAAACTCCGGGCGGCGTGGGACGTCTTCTGCTTGTGCGGAACAAGCCAACCTCAGGAAACCTTTAAAGAGCGAGGAAATAACTCAAATAAACATCTGCAATCCACTTGAACCCTGAAACTTTGAACTGCAAGTATTAGTCCTTTGCTGAACTTTTTTACTGAAGTGAAAGTCTCGGAATGAGTGAAAGTGATTGAAAAAAAAAATATGGCGCTCAGCAAATGAATTAGTGGGTGTGGATTGGTGAAGTTATCTTGTCTTGCTACAAAGTTAAAAAGTTGTTACAGAGTTGCTCCGGCTGCAACAGAAATAAGAGGAAAATCTCTCCCTTTTACTTGTCTTTGCTGCATTATAGCTTTGCTTTGAGTAATTCTGGGGGACTTTTTTAGAAGGTATTGTGGAGGTGGCAGAAGAGGCGGACCCTCCCTTTTTAAGAAAGCTAGCTTACGTGGCAGGATGGCTTCAAAAAAGCAGGAAGGCAAAACAGGGGGGGGATCCCCCCCACGTAAGCAGGATACGCAGTCACAAGCCCAAAAAAAAGATTTGGATATGGGAGAATTAAAAGCATTCATCTCAAATATTTTGGATGAGAAATTTCAAGACATGGATGATAAAATAAATAAAATAGATGAAAAAATTCAAAAGTCACAACAGGAAATCATGCAGGAAATGCAGCAGAGCCAAAAGATGGTGACCAAAAAAATAACGGATGTGGCGTCTGGTCTGGCAGGATTTATTATGAAAGTTGAGACAAAAGTGGATGAATTTAAATTAGAAGTTAATGCTAAGATGAAAAATAATGATCATAAATTTTTTGATGTTGATGACAAGATGCAGAGAGTTGAGAATGATATTGTTATGATGCAATTTCGTGCAATGGAATTTGCTATAAGGCTTCAAGGAATTAGAGAAGAGGAGAGACAAGATTTGAGACAGATCTGTGCTGAAGCCCTAGCTGTGATTTTAAAAGTTGAACCTGAGATGGTTTTTTGCAAAATAGATAAAATCTATAGAGTTAACTCGTGGGTGGCCAGACAAAGACAACTGCCTAGAGATGTGGTCATATATTTTACAGATAGAGCAATAAGAAATGACATTTTGCAAAAATCTTTTCTCACTTCTGTGCAAGTGAGTGGATCCAAGATTACAGTTTACAAGGAGCTCCCACCTAAGATGTTGAAATCTAGAAAAGAGTATGGTTTTCTTGTTAAAGAACTGCAGAATAATCAAATCCCATTTCGTTGGGACGCCCCAACTGGCATAATTTTGAGATATAAGGGAGAGAAACACCGTCTGAATACTGTGGAGAAGGCGGAGCAATTTTATAATGACATCTTTAAAGAAAGAACTCCATCCCCACGCACATCTACAGTTTTGGAGATTAAAGAACAACAATCTAAGCAGGAATTAGCAGAGCTGAAGGGTGCTGAAGGAGGCTTTTTGGATGAGCCTTTGCTGGAACCTTCTCCAATCTCGGAGCTGGCTTGGGCGGCTGAAGTTAAGGATCAGCGTATAACTCGAGCAAAAGCCAAGGAACTTAAAGAAAAGTTACAGCAGGAGAGTCAAGACAAGGCTGGGGCTGTGGGAAAAGCAGGACAGAGGATCTCAGATGACATCCTAAGGTTCTGCGCTTCGCTCCAGAAGGAGAATAAGGATGATTAAATGTTTATCTTTTCCAAATTAGGAACACATTTTATATCCTCAACTAACCAAAAAAAGAATGGTGTGGTTATTTATGTAAACAAAAAATTAACAGCCAAACTTATAGAAGCTGATCAAGATGGTAGGTTTGTAGCAATTGAATTACTTTCTGCTAATAGTCAAATTCTTCTGATAGGAATTTATGCTCCTAATCAACAACAGGACTATTTTTATAAAATGCTGCATACTAAAATACTTCAATGGGATTATAGATCTATTTTAATTATGGGAGACTGGAATGGAGTAATTGACTCTAAACTAGATAAAAAGACTTTGGCAAAATCAAGAATTAGATTACCACAGACTTTTTTTGATATGAAAGAAGACCTGGAATTAAAAGATATTTGGAGAATACATAACCCAAAAGAACTGGACTATACTTTTTTTTCTGACAGACATAGATCCTTTTCCAGGATTGATTTTATTTTGTTGTCTGATGACCTACTTGTTAGGACAAAAAGAACAAAGATTCTGCCAAGAACTTTGACTGATCACAGTCCAGTCTGGATAGAAATTGAGACATGTAAGAATGAGAGACGCTCTTGGAGATTAAATGAAAACTTGTTTAGATATGAGAAAAATATAATAGAACTTAAAAAGCATCTGAAAGAGTTTTTTGAAATGAACTTGAATAAAGGCACCCCAATGGAAATTGTGTGGGACGCAAGCAAAGCTTATATGAGAGGGGTGCTTATATATATGAACTCTAAACATAAGTGGATTCGACAAAAGAAAAGACTTGAATTGGAAGCAGAAATAAAGGACAAAGAACAGTTACTTATTAAAAACCCAACAGATGAAAGAATACTTAGTGTTATAAAACTTCTGAAAGACCAATTCCAAATGCTTATAGCGGAACAAGTTGCAACAAACTTACAATATGCGAAGCATAATACATTCTGCAATGCTAATAAACCAGGCAGGTGGTTGGCTTACACATTAAGGAAGAAACAAAGCATACGGACTATTGATAGTGTTGATATTGGGGGGAAAGAAGTTTTTCAACAGAATTTAATAAAAGAAGCCTTTCTTCAATATTACACTAAATTATATGCCAGAGAAGAGGTGCAGAATGGACTTATAGAAAAATATTTGGACAATAAAAGAGTTACAAAAATCACTGAACAACAAAAGGAAAGAATGGATTATCCCATAACAGAGGAGGAGATAATAGCAGCAATAAAACAATTAAAAACAGCTAAAGCTCCTGGAACGGATGGTCTGACAGCAGTGTATTATAAAATTTTACAGGCAGAAATGGTGGAACAACTCAGAGACTTATTTTGCAACATACAACAAGGGGGAAAAGTACCTCCATCGTGGACTACAGCTTATATTTCTTTGATACCAAAAGAGCAAGCAGGTCCCAAAAAACCGGAGAATTACAGACCAATATCTCTTTTGAATACGGATTATAAAATTTACGCAAAAGTATTAGCCAACAGACTGATGCCAGTAATTCAAAAGGTGATTCATGATGACCAAGCGGGATTTATTGAGGGTAGGCACATGAAGGACAACGTAAGGCAAGTAATAGATTTATTGGAATATCTTGAGAAGAATAAACAGATCCCTGCAGTGCTGGTCTTTCTGGATGCAGAGAAGGCCTTTGATAGAGTGGATTGGAATTTTCTATTAAAGACATTAAAAAAGATGGACTTTGGGGACCAATATATACAGGCGGTCTCAGCAATTTATCAAGAGCAAAAGGCACAGATTATTATCAATGGAAGTTTGACAACAGAGTTTAAAATCGAAAAAGGTACAAGACAGGGATGTCCACTGTCCCCATTGTTGTTCATTTTAACACTAGAAGTCTTGTTAAATACAATAAGGGATTCTAACACATTGAAAGGTATAATGATAAGGCAAGAGGATTACAGAATAAAGGCATTTGCAGACGATCTGGTAGTTACCCTAACACAGCCAATGGAATCGATAATCCAGATGAAGGACATTATACAAGACTTTGGTAAAGTTTCAGGTCTCAGATTGAATCAGAGAAAAACTAAGATGGTAGTTAAAAATATGACACAAGATCGTAAACTGGAGTTAGAAAGGAGGGCAGGTTTTGAGATTGTACCAAAGGTAAAATATCTAGGAGTTCAGGTTGCAGAATCAAATATGAAATTGTTTCAAAATAATTATGAGGCGTTGTGGCGAGAGGTGCAAAAAGATATGGAGACTTGGAAAAAACTGCAGCTGTCTTTACTTGGAAGAATAGCAGCAGTTAAGATGAACATTTTGCCAAGATTTCTTTTTTTGTTTCAAATGATTCCGGTGCTCAAAAATGATAAACAACTAAAAGCATGGCAAACTGGTATCAACAAATTTGTCTGGAACGAGAAAAAACCAAGAGTAAAAATGAAAATTATGCAAGACATCCCAGAAAGGGGAGGTCTCAAACTTCCAAACCTACAATTATATTATGATGCAACAGCTTTGACTTTAGTAAGTGATTGGTTTGGAGGAAAAAAGACTGGAATATTGAATGCAGAAAGTTTTGATTTGGAATTTGGATGGCATGCTTACTTATTTTATGACAGCAAAGTGGATAAAGTATTTAAAAGCCATATACTTAGAGATTCTTTGCTGAGAGTTTGGAAGAAGCACCGAAACAACTGGAATTATAAAATACCGCTATGGCTGGATCTTGGTCATACCTTGTGGAATACAAATATAATGTCACTCGGGGGGTTTTTATATAAAGAGGTTCTTTTTACAGATGCGGGCAGATGGCAGCTGAAGACATTACAGACATTGTTGGCTGAAGGGATTAATTTAACTTGGTTACAATATAATCAACTGCAATTGAGATGGAAAGAGGACCAAAAAACTGGTATTATGATGTATGAGGAAGAATTAGTTAGACATATAAAAGAGAAAGGCCCAATGCATATTAAAAGACTTTATAATGTTTTGTTAGAAAGGGATTCAGAAACTGAACTAGTTAAAGACTGCATGGTTAAGTGGGCACAAAATTTTGAGGAACCAGTGATGTTGGAAACATGGGAAAAAATTTGGGTTCAGAATGTTAAATTTACACAGTCGCAGAATCTGCGGGAAAATTTCTATAAAATGTTTTATAGATGGCATTTAGATCCAAAAAAATTGTCGTGTATGTACCCTAGTGCCCAGCCTAAATGTTGGAGATGTGACTGCTTAGACGCTACATATTATCATGTTTGGTGGACCTGTAAGAAAGTTAAGGCTTTTTGGGTAAAAATTTGGTGGGTCATGCAGAATGTTTTGAAGAGAAAAATTCAATTTTCTCCACAACTGTTTTTATTGGGTATAGTTAAGGGTTTTACATTGGGGGAAACAAAAATGATATTGTACATGATAACTGCAGCAAGATTGTTGATAGGTAAATACTGGAAAAATGAAGCGCTGCCTTCGATTGAGGAATGGACTTTGAAGATGGCCAGTTTTGCGGAGATGGCGAAGATTTCAGCATATTTAAAAGATTGTTCTCAAGAGACTTATGAATGGGAATGGAAGAAGTGGATAAATTATGTTCAGCATAAATATCAAACTAGGAAGTATCAAATAGCCTTTATTTAAAAATGTTATATAAGATAGAAACATTTTAGGGTTGAGGATAAAAATTTGTTAGAAAATGTTATATTAAGATAGAAATATTTTAAGGTTAAGGATGAAAATTTGTTAGAAAATGTTACATTATGATAGAAGTATTCTTAAGGTAATCAGGATGAAAATTTATCTGAAAATGATATACCAAGATAGAAATAGGTTAATGTAATGAAGATGAAGATTTGTAAGGGGGAGGGAGGGGTTCAAGTTTTATATATAAAGGAGGGTTTTTTCCTTTTATCTGACATGAGCATACTAGGAAGTCTGGGGGGAGGGGAGGGTTAGGGTGGGTTGGGGAGGTTGGGAAGTTTGGGGGGGCTAGTGGGGGGGGGGGAAAAGGGGGTGAAAATGTAATTGTAAAACTTTTGCAATAAAAAAAAAAAAAGGCAGCTGGAATGGTGACAGGATCATGCTCATGTGCCCTCTCTTGGCCCATCTCTCCTGATTCCTCCCCATAGTTCACAGAGTTATTGAGGGTGTTGAATAGGGCCAAGAGCACCATTGAAGGAAAACAAAGAAGGAATCCAATTGATCATAAATGTACTCCTCTCCTCATACCCGACAATTAGCTGCTATTCTGTGACTTCCAGCTATCTTATTTGAGAAGACAAATTAAAATGAGAAAACTCATTAGTTTCAGAGATTGCATTTAAAAGCTTTGTACTTAAAAGAAGTTGCACTTAAAAGCTTTACCATCACCAATGTATAAGCCTCTGAAAAATTTTAAAAACAACTCTTGAATACTTCAGAACTTAGAGATTTCTAGATAGATTTCATTCTCTACTTACCAAGACCTCCAATTACCATTTACACCAGAATTCACTCTATTTGCAAAACATTTCTGTATTTGCTTATCTTTGGCAATAGTATATTAGTAAAGTTTATATCTTTTTCTGCTGTTCTAGTTCAAGAGGTATCTAAAAAAAGCCAGGACATACTACTTCAGGCTTTAAAAGATGAAGAAGAGAAATTTAAAAAAAGATATGAACTGATTCAGCAAATAAGAGCTATAGAATACCTGCCATTCTTGAAAAATAGATTTATTGACTTAACCAAGGTAAACTCATAATAAAATATGGATAAGCCAATAGTGAATTAGAAAAAGAAGATCTTGTGTTTATTATAACTTATGAATCCTATCTTACAATTTCTAAAAAAAATTTCTCTATTAATTTTTCCAGAGTTTTAGAAGCTATGGTTATAATGTTGGATAGCATTGCTAGACCCATTCGTTTTTTGTGAGCATCTTGTGGTTGAGTATATTTTTTTTATGACAGGAATTTGAAATCTGCAGTATCTTGGATACTTTCTGGCAATCCAGCTTTCTTAAAATTTTATTCCTGATAATTTTTTCCTTTCAAATTGTTAGGAAAGAAGAATAAAATAATGGTCTATTTAGTTCAGTACCATGAATCTTAACTTGTTTTACTAATAATGTTTGTTTGTTTGTGTTCATTCATAATATTAAACCATGAGGTTGGGCAACCCAAGGTTCTTTGGCCATGTGCCAGCTTTTACATTCCTTTTGTACTCACAGCTGATTCTAAATATCAGGAGCCAAGAAAGTAACATGTTTTGCCATATACTTTTTCCCATTGAAAATCAAAGATAATATACAGATTGCTGCTGCTTACCTTGGTTATTTTTGTTTGTACTTCAATTCTCAAAAAAATTATATGTGAACGCGGTGTTCTTGTTTTATTTGGTAACAGTAAAGTGATTATACTGTGTCTTTCCATCTACTGTATGCATTATTTTCTGTTTTCAGATCTTCACTAAATTTTCTGTATAGCTACATTGGCTACATGTCAGGGAATTGTGCAGCAGGTGTCCAAATGAAGTCAGAGACGCTGACACGAACTTTATATAAATAAATACATTTTACATCTATATGTACAACAGACAAGATAGGCTGACAGGAGCATTATGAGGTAAATTGTCAGGATATACAGAAGAAAAAGGCAGGAAAAATGGGAAACTCTCCCTCTACACCCACAGCAGCCAATCTCAGCGCAAATTGCCTCACTCAGGAGTCAGCACTCTCCAACCAATCAACCACAACTGTGTGTTCTGGCTCACTGCACAACCTAATTGCTCCAACTACTCAATTTAATTTTTTTTGTCTACACGAGAACTCTAATATAAATTAAGATACAACAGAAATATAATACTTCTACTTTTCTTTTCCACAGACTGCTAACCATGGTGTACTTGGTGAGATGTCAATTGTGGAACTTCAAGAACGTTTAGCTTTGCTGAAAGAATCTCAGCAAAAAGCAGAAGAAGAGAAGAGGAATCTGATAATCCATGAAAAACATGCGAAGGAACAACTTCTTTTGGATAAATTGGATCAAATCTGTATGTTCAGAGAACAATTTGGCAGAGCAGCTGCATTAAAGTTAGTTTGAAATACTGTAATATTTATCCAGACTCCACTGTTTAAACAATGCCACTATTTATGATGAAAACCATGGCATAAAAGTGTGCACACTAAATTTATTTCTTTAACAATCTCATAGACAAGGCCCAATGTTGCTCATTGTGGCTTTAAGAATGGGTTTTCACCATTATTCTGTGCTTCAGAATAACTAACATCTGAAATACTGTATGTTCACAATTTTTGAGAGGGTGTTTCTTTAATGTTCTAGCCTTTCATTATACTGTTTGTTATATTTCTAAGGACAGTGCAGGAATTCACACTTGTGAAATAGGAAAGATTTTATTGAAGTACAGTGGATATAAAAAGTCCAACAACTGTTAAAATGTCAGGGTTTTGAAATGTAAAAAAATCAGACCAAGAGAAATCATTTCAGAATTTCTTCCACTTTTAATATAATAAATAAAGCGTACAATTCAATTGAAAAAACTAAAATCCTTTAGGTGGAAAAATAACAATAAAACACACAATAATGTGATTGTATAAGTGCATACCGTCTTAGAAATAAGGATGTGACTGTTCAGAATTAACCAATGTTAAACAGTAGTCAACTTGCCATCAATTAAAGGGACTCTGAACAAACCCACTGTTCCGCTGTTCTAGTAGGATTTACCAGAACATTTACTCGGTTACCTCTTACAGCAAAAGCCATGGTCTGCAAAGAGTTTACAAAGCATCAAAGTGATCTCATTGTTGGAAGGTATCAGTCAGTAGAAAGGTACAGAAAAATTTCTAAGGCATTGAATATACCATGGAACACAGTGAAGACAGACATCAACAAGTGGAGAAAATATGGCATAATAGTGACATTACCAAAAATTGGAAGTCCCTCTACAATTAATGAAAAAGAAGAAGAAAACTTGGTGCGTGAAGCTGCCAAGAAGTCTACAACATTAAAGGAACTGCAGAAATTTCTGGTGAGTACTGTATGTGTACTACATATGACAACAGTCTCCCGTATTCTTCATATGTCTGGGCAGCGGGGTAGGGTGGCAAGACGGAAGCCTTTTCTTACAAAGAAAAACATCCAAACCCAGCTACATGTTGCAAAAACCTACATCAAGTTTGACAAAAACAAGTGACAGTTAAAGCATTGTGGTGGCAGCTTTAAGCTTTACGGCTGCTTTTCTTCAACTGGAATTGAGGCTTTAATCAATTATAAACAGTTGCAAATATCAGTCAATTTCAGCACAAAACCTTCAAGCCTCAGCTAAAATGCTGAAGGGGCATTTCACCTTTCAACATGACAGCAACCCAACGGATACCTCCAAATCAACAAGGGTGGCTTCCCCAGAAGAAGACTAAGGTTTTGGAATGGCCCAGCTATCCAATTGGAATATATCCAATTGAAAATCTGTGGGGTGACTTGAAGAGGACTGTCCACAGGAGCTGCCCTCGCAATCTGGCAGGTTTGGAACATTTTTGCAAGAAAGAAAAAAACAAAGGTTCCCAGGAAAACATGTGCCATGCTGATAAGCTCCTACTCCAAAAGATTGAATACTGTCATAAAATCAAAAGGTGCTCCAAACAAAATGCACTTATGCAACTATGTTATTGTATGTTTTTATTGTTATCCCCCACTAAAAGATTTTAGTTTGTTTTTCTATCGAATTGTACAGCTTGTATGTTAAAAGCTGGAAAAAAGTGATTTATCTTGAACTGATATTTTTACATCCTCCAAAGCTGGCATTTTAACAGGGATGTTTAGACTTTTTATATCCTGTATATCTTGCCCCCATCTTTGCTGCTATCTTTTCTGTATATCTTTGCTGCCATCTTCTCTGGGTATTGCCCTAAGGATAGGGCTTCAGAAGGATTGATGCATGATCTGAGATGGGCATTATTTTTTTCTATTCCTCATTTACTCTTGCTCCACTTTCCAAGATATAATTGAGTATATTTCTACCTTGGGAAACAGGATGGGAATCTAGACAAAGCAATACAAACATGCACAGAGCTCATCACATAATTGGCCCCAAGAAGCCCCTCCACTCCATAAGTCCTAATGTTATAATGATCAGAATGGACTACAGACAACTTATAGGCAGCTGTATACTGTATGTGAGTAATTCCATACAACCAAAGGGCAGAGTTCATTTCATGGAAAAATGTGTGCTTATGGTAAGACTTCATCATAACTCAGAGCGCTATAGTTTTCCTTTGCACTGAACAGTTCTGGCCTGTTCATGTTTTAGTTGCCCTTCATTTTATATAGTCCTCGACTTAACGACCACTGTCACTAAGTGATATAGTTAAATGAACCATCATATGACCATACCCTATTTTACGACCTTTATTGCTGCGATTGTTAAGTGAATCACATCATTAAACGAGTTCTGCTTTCCCCGTTGATTTTATGCGTCAGAAGCTGGCTGAAAATGGTGATCAGGTGACCCTGGAACACTGCATCAGTCAAAAATAATTTACCAAGCACCTGAACTGCAATCTTGCGACCACAGGGACCCTGCAATAGTCACAAATGCAAGGACTGATAGTGGGTCGCTTCTTTCAGCACCGTTGTAACTTTGGTTGCTAAGCAAATGGTCATAAATCAATGGCTATCTGTATTTCAGATGAATCTGAATTTCAACGGATACTCTGAATTAGCTCTCAGCTTTAGGAATTGGCTTAAGTTTATTGCCATTAATCAGATCGCTGTACAGTTAGAAGTTATATAACGTGAAAAATAATCTCAGCTAATGTGTGTTCCCTATCTATTTATTGCTGAGTTTTTTTATGGTGGGAAAAATTGAGAGATAACTATTTTGCTGTTGCAACTGATTCAAAAGAAGTATATGAGAGTTCCATTAAGTCTTAAGACATTCCTGGTGTGCTTTTTGAGGAAATTGGAACTCTCTGCCAGGGACTACAGATCTACAACTTTAATTCCTTTTAATTTATTTATGAAGAAATAAGAGCACAATTTAGCTGGATACATGTCTCATAACACCTTTTGTTTAAAATGGAACCATGCCTAAATGTGTATTTTCTTCTTGTAGGTCTTTCTCATTAAGTTGTAATTAAGTCATTGTTTCTGGATCACAACTAATTGCAAAGTGTTATTTATTACATCATTTTTTTTAGACAGGAAGAAAAGAAAACTAGGACATCGCCTCGTGAAGCCATTTTAAAAGAGGAACAAGTTTTAGATCTACAGAAAAAAATTATGGAAAAGTCTACTGAACGTAAAATACAATCTGAATATTTAAAAACTAAATTTCTGAAGCCTAATGGAAAATCAAAGCAATTATGGAAATTAGACAAAGTAAGGAAAGGAAAATAACGCTTTATTTTGCATTTTATAAAATAATCAGACTGTCCTCTCTTAATTTAATGGGTTTTTGAAGCATGTGTAGAAATTGGAATAATTGTATATTCTTGCTTTACACTTTAAAAAATTAAGCATACATCTATAGATTTAATATATTCTATATCTTGGTCGTAGAACATAAATTTCCATTCCTAACTCATATATAAGATTCATTACTCAATATGCATGAAAATATGACATCAAGTTTCAAAAAAGTTAAAAATTGTATAAAACAGCTGATTCAAATGTTAATCAAGTAAATATATGTTGAAATGTAAAGTATAATTTCAACACATACTTCAGTACTTGATTAATATCTGAAACTTTTTGAAACTTACATTTTCAAAGAGAAAAATAGAAAGGCAAAAATATTCTTAAAAAGATTTTTAAGAACATTTTTGTCCTTTTTTTCTCTTTTAATTGCTTTTCAAATTTACTATAATGCCATCATTTCCCAATTTTATTCCATCAATGCTCATCAAAGGCTAAAGTACAGATTGGTGGGGTGGCCATCACATACACATTAATCCCAACTGCTTGGAAGGTATCACTCTTCTCTTTGCTGTCCTTCAGGAGGCACAAGGCAATGCAGATGTTCAAGCCAAGGTGAAATCATTAGTGAAGTGGGATTTGCATGGTACCTAGCAGAATTTGCTTTAAGATGACATCTTCATCTGGAGGAGAAAATTGTTTTTTGAATTTAAATTGGCAACTGTAGCCTGCTACTGGATAATACGGCAACTACAAGAAGCATCCTCTCCTCACTGGTGGTTTTGGGTCGCTCACCTGCTGATCAAGGAGAGAAGTGCTCTGCTAAACACTTAATGAGGACACTGGCAATTACAAACAGCATTGTTTTCTGACAAACAGTGTTTTAATTTTTAAATGCCTAGATAGTAATTGCTTAATAATCGGTTCTAGAATTTTGTCTACGTTTGTTTTCAAATAACAGCTTTTTTCTGTTATTTGAAGACAAAACAACAGCATCTTCTCCAATCCTATGTTACCGTGGTGGCGCAGTGGTTAGAATGCAGTACTGTAGGCTAACTCACATCTCACTCCAGTTCGATTCTGAGCGGCTCAAGGTTGACTCAGCCTTCCATCTTTCTGAGGTCAGTAAAATGAGGATCCAGATTGTTGGGGGCAAAAGGCTGAGTCTATAAACCGCTTAGAGAGGGCTGAGAAGCACTATATAAGTCTAAGTGCTATTGCCATATCCATTTGCATGAGGAACTTCAGAGAAAGGGGTCTAAAATTACATTTCCAAGCTCATCTTCACAAGGAACTTCATGGCATCACTTACCGTAACTAATTTCATTCTTTTGATATAGAATTTCAAAGGGGCCAATTTCGCGCATGTACAACTGAAGCAAGGAATGACTTATATCCTGATCCCTCTGTAATTTTTTTCCATGGAAGTTTATTTTAATTGGCTTTCCTGAAAGTGATAAAGCAAGGGGAACAATACAGGGGTTGAAAGATTCAAGATCTTCCTGTCACTCAAGTTCCTAGGAAATATTTGAAATACCAAATACCAGCTGCCCTGATGTAGAAAAAAGAGAGGCCACATCAATTTATTGCAATAAGACAATCAAAAGAAAATTTTAGATAGCTTGATGAAGGGCCACATAAAAGGGTTATTTTTTCTTGTGTCTCCCCAATCTTTTCCAAGTTTCAGAGACTTTGTAGTCAAACCATTATCAGTTGACCTAGTTGACCTTAGGGATGTATTAACAAACCTTAGGGATGTTGAAGGAAATCCTACTGGTGTATTGTGGGGCACCTCAATCAGCATTGTGGATCACTTGCAACATCTGGATGGTCTTCAAGTGTAGCTTCATGTAGCGCATGTTACAATGATTATTTTATTTAACATGTTTGAATTAATATTAGCATACTCTATATTTTGCTTTCACAGAAATCTCAAGGAGAGGATCGCTGGAGGAAATTGGAAGAAAGTCGACAACAGCAATTTAAAATGCTTCAGCATGGTCTTATGTCTAGAGATAATGCTCAAAAAATGATAGTAAATGAAGCTATGAAAACTGGAGCCACTGTTTGTATATTAAGAAATTGTTACTAGATATACTACTGTTTATTAGACATTTACTACTAACATGACTCAATTTCTGATTTCTTGAACTACTTTATACTTTAGATATGGCTATTAACTAGCAGCTCTTTTTGATTCATATATGTTGGAATTATATGTTTTTTAAACATTTTTAGCAGTTTTCTAAAGTATGTGGTAAGTTAGTGATATTTTTCAAATAAATAAAAGGGAGACAAATAATGCATTTTAATATTTTAAAATAACTTTTTTCATTTATGCAAAGATATTTCAGATGAATTTCTTCAATGATTTTTACTTTATGAGGGCTGTTAGTATTGTATAATTGTATATAATTCAATATAACATGTAGCTTTTGAACATCAGAATTTTCTACTATAGTCCCATCCCTCTGGAATATTCTCCCGAAATGTTAGGATGACCCTGATCGTGGTCTAAGGCCATGAAGATTTAGTTGTGTTACTTGGGCCTGGGGACCTGAGTGTGTTAAGGGCCCTGTTTCCTGGCTGTATATATAGGAACACTTAATCAGTGCCATTTATATTTATTTTGAACTGTTTTATTTTATTCATAGTCTTAATTGTTTTTATTGTTTTATCTCATGTCAGAAATGCCGAAACTAGAAAGGGGAGGGATATTATTTAATATTTATAAAATTAAAAGCTTTAATAAAATATAATTAAAAATCTGGTGGTTAGAATGCAGTATTGCAGCCCAATTCTGCCCACAGACTATAGTTTCATCCTGAAGGGGTTCGAGGTTAATTTAGGCTTACATCCTTTGGTAAAATGAGCGTAGAGATTGTTGGGTGCAATATGCTGACTTTGTGAACCGCCCAGAGACTGCTGTGAAGAACCGTGTGGTAGTATATGCTATTGCTATAATTCTAGCTCAATAATGGGCCATGTTAGTGGCAGAAACATTTCCGGCCAGCAAGTCATTCTGTGTGCAAATCAGTCCCAGAGGACACTGTAAAAATATATATACTTGTTTGGATAGTGCCCCATTCACAGTGAATATCTTCATCCTCAGGGAGAAACCCCCATTTTGCCATATAATCTTTAGTTCTGGCCAGACTAGTAATTTTATTATGTACGCTACCCAGTGTCATTTGTTGACATGGGGTGACTACAGAAACCAATTCAGTCAATCATTCTGTTAACTTTATAACATTACTCCAAAAGGGGATATAAAGAACATGATCAAAACATGTGAGTTAAGATGCTCTTGAATTTCTTCTAATGCTAATAAATGATAATCCATCCTTTACCAATATTCTACATATTGTCCCATAGATATTAATATTTTGATGGATTAATTTCTGCTTTAATTCATAGGGCATAAACTTTGTATTTTTCAAAACATGAATCCATTGAGTCCTTTGACAAGACCAGAGTTTCCAGTTCTTGATTCTGAGCTTCTTGTTGTACATATTTTAAACTATTTCTTTAACTTTTGACAAAAGAAAGAAGTTTGGATTCTGAAATTAATTCTTTAGTATTAATAACATATTGAGTATTTTAGAAGTTGCTAAAGCATCAGATCCATGTTAAGAGGTCAAGCATATTTTAACTGGATATACTGTTATCTCCATTGTTGCATTGATAGTAAGGAAAATTATGTTACAATTGCTGAAAAGATTTACAGTAATAATTCAATAATTGATCTCTTAAAATTATACACTTTTGCCCCCATGTTTTACCCTGTTATGCTAGAGAGTTGGTTATTCATGAGATTTCATATCAAATTTAAACTCTAACTGAGATGACCGAGATTCTGCTTAAGAAACAGTCAGATAGGAGACAGCATGGCCTGCAACTGGAAAATGGATGAGGAAATAGGCTTAGCAGGGACCCTTCTAAAGAGAATTATACATTCAGACTTGAAAGATGTAGCTTTACTATAAAGTAGAATTAGGTCATCTGTCTGTTCTAATTGGTAAGGACACCCTTTCTGCCTCAAATTTCTCTCATTTTATTTGTGGATGCATTAAAATAGCCCCAAAGTATATTTCAGTTTGGTGCTGGCTGTTACATAAAAGTTTTGCTTATCTCTAGAAAGGAGCTGCATCTATTCAGAAATATTAAAGCTGAGTGCAATAGGAATGGGTTATTTAAGATGTATGCTAAAACTAGATACGCTTTAGAATAAACAGGTGATGAATGGAAGTGGACTAAATATAAAATCAGCCAGTGTAGGAAATATGTATTTCAAGACAGTTTGCTCATACAGAGACATTGAACATCATTTCAAGAGAAAGGTATGACGAATGAGTATGCTGAATAGAGTTGAGATCTAAAAACAAAAAGGTGAGAACTTTGAAAAAAAGACATGTGCATTGTGAAAGTTGTCAATTTAATCCACTATCCTCTATTTTCAACACACATCAGTACAAACTTATGGGCGCAAACGGAGCCAAAACATAGCTCTATCTTTGCATTCTCTCTAGTTAACATTTGGCAAGAAACTAATTTGTTACTTTTCTTTTGAATGCATCTGAAACAGCCCTTAATCTTCATTATCCAACACTATAATTTTGAACTACAAGTGTATTTTCTATTGTATGCTCCATTGGGACACTCATCTTGAGAAGCTTTTTTGCTTTTGACTCTCTGACCCTGTTCCAGGTGAACTTGTGCTCTAACTGAGAAAATCAGTGTCACCATCTCATTTTTATACCCAAATAATTCCCTCAGACCAGAGGGACGAACTGCTTCTATAAGTCTCAGCAGGAGGAAAAAATAACCTCTTTCCCTAAAATTAGCTCAGTCTGGGCAGAAGAAAGCACAATTGGGATTACTCACTGCCTTTCAACCATGTAGGATTCCGTATGTCCCTGATCAGAATGGACAATCAAGGTAGAACTTTCCTTATAAGCAGCACAAAAATATTTTTAAGGCTGGCTTTGCCTTTCCATGCAGTTATAGAAACAATAGATGGCCCTGTCTGCTGATTGGAAGCTTTGGAAAAGGCCAGAATCCTTTTTTGGATTGGTGCAAGTCTTGATAAATTTATTCACCGACTTCTAACACTTCAGCAGAACCAGTCCAGTGCTATCCACCTTGCACCAGCATTAATATGCTCTGGGTCATTGATCTGCTATCAAACCTTAATGTGAGTGGAGATTCTCAGTCAGCCAGGTCATAGTTGTCCCAAAAGTGGTTTTTCAAAGACAACTGGACTATTTTTCTTTGACGAAGAAAATATGTAGATATTGATAGGATGATGGGTGGGGGTGGAAGTATTTCTTTGCAGTCATCTGCTTGTTAGTACTCTCTCAGAGTCGTTGAGGCCACTTGGGGGTTTATCTGTGCCCTCAGGATCACCTGAATCAGAGTGCAATTGGTTGTGGAATCTTCTTGGAACTGCTGAAAGGGCTACCTTGTAGACTGGAGATAGGTGCTGTCTTATTCCTCTTCTCTGTTGAAGGAGGACTGTGCAGTGCACATTAAGGAAGACAAAAACCTTAACATTGAAGTTTACAGAGTCCCCCCCTCCCCCCCAGATCAGTATTTACTATTTGATTCCCACCACCCCTTGGAGCACAAAATGGGGGTGATCAGAACCCTAAACCACCAAGCTGAAATTTTGCCTACCAGGGAAAAGAAAAAGAACTAAAGTATGTCAGAACTTGTGGTTATCCTAACTGGGCCTTCATCAAATCCAAAAAAAGATCCAACTCTTCCATTATAGACAGAAAGAAAGAAAAGAACAATAAACGTAGCAACATTCCTTACATTGCAGGACTATCTGAAAAGCTCAGGAGGATTTTCAACCAACACATCGTGCATGTACACCTTACACCCAAGAATACACTAATGCAGAAGCTTGTCCATCCCAAGGATAAAACACCCAAACATAAACTGAGCAATGTGACATATGCAATACAATGCAGTGAGATGTGCAGATCTGTACATTGATGAAACAAAACTACTTCACAAGTACACGGCAGGACAAGATTCAGGTGTCCATCTGCGTTTCAAAGACAAAGGTCACTCTTTTGAAAACAGCAAAGTCCATATTTCGGATAGAGAGGACCACTGGTTTGAAAGAAGAGTAAAAGAATCCATCCATCTTAGAACCGAACAACCCTCCCTCAACAGAGGGGGAGGAATAAGACATCACCTACCTCTAGTCTACAATGCAGCCCTTTCAGCAGTTCCAAGAAGATTCCACAACCAATTGCACTCTGATTCAGGTCACCCCGAGGGAACAGATAAACCCCCCCAAGTGGCCTCAACGGCTCTTAGAAAGAATGCTAACAACCAGATGACTGCAAAGAAATACAATCCTTCCATCCCCACCTACCATCTTGTCAGAATCTATTCTTCCATCACCCCACCATCAGAACTGATGAAGCTTCTTGGATATGAAACAAAAAAAAATTCTTCTTCCTCAAGGAAAAATAGTCCAGTTCCCTTTTGAAAAAGCACCTTTTGGATAGCAAGCCTTAAGCATTTTTTATATTCGTCCAATTGCCAGCATGCTGTAAAACAGCAAGTCACTTACTCTACTTATTACATAAAAAAGCATTTTCTTTTTTTATAACAATATCTGAAACAGTGTTGTAAGATCTTTAAAAAAACACAAATCACAAAAATTAAAGTGTCTTCTATTTAATAACAAGAAAATCCTTCCTTTGTTTTTGCTTTTTAATCTGCCAGATAAGAATAATGATCTAACATGATATGTTACTTCCAGAACAGAAACATGGTTTTCAGCTGGTTTGATGGACTACAAGACCCTTCACTATGAGAAAGTTGGCCTAGTACAATGAAACTCCATACTAAAAAACTAAAAACGTATTTGAAAACCAAGGGATTATAAGACATTTTTAATACAGAACCCTGTCAAGTCTCATTATAATGTCTCTTTGTGTGTGTGCATACACACACACAGACACCCATACATATATATCTGTATGTATGTATGTATTCTAAAGTGCATCTTTTAAGACTTGACTAGTGAAAGGACATTTTCAATTATAAAATACTTAACACAAGATATATAATAATTGTTAAATCAGAATGTACATTTTTAAAAACTAATGTTTAAATTTTGATTCACTAAAGAATAAAAGATGTCATTTACAAGAGTGTTACATCATTCTTCAGAATTATAGAGCTTTGGATGATCTTGTTACTTGCCAATCTTTAGATTTGAAATACAGTAAAGAAAAACAGTTCAGTCACGGACCATAAAATTATGCTTAGATTTTGGGAAGCTTTGGTGCACTGACAACAGGATTGGAGTCCTGCAAGAATCTCCTTCCTGCATTCTTGTAATCATAAGTACAGGTGTGAGTCTCTGCATAGCGATGAGTTGCGCAGAAGTTGTTTCCACATCTGAAGAAAAAAACGAAGGGTTAGAAAATATCAAGACAAAAACTAAAAAAAGACTTTAAAAAAAGAATTTTCAAAAAAAAAAAAGAATAAAAAAAGATCAATTCAAATTGCATGAGCATCAATATAAGAGGGTACATAATACAATTATAAGAACATTTTAACATTTCAAACACTCATATTCAACCCTTCTGTCTAGAACATATAATTTACTAGGAAACAATTGTTTAATAAAGCAATAGAGACCACATTTCAATAGATTATTTTCCATTGTCAGTTTTTTCAAATCTTTGTTCTGTGATTTTCTTGCCCAAGCAATTCCTCACTTTTTAAATATACTAAACATTTTCTAATGTTTGAAACAAAAAACCTGGCAGATAAGAGAACCTGTAAACAAAGATTTTTAAATATTGTATTTTACTCTTACTCTTAAGAGTACTCTTAAAAAAGAGATTTACAAAATGTAGGCATTCTTCTTTAGCTTTTATTATGTAATCTCATCTTCATTTAAAAGGACTTTGTTATGTTGGAAAACTGGAGCAAGGAGCACCAGCTGATGGAAGTATTTTATTAATAAAGATCATGAATATTTATTTACAATTAACTTTCCCCCTGAAGATCAAAAATGATCTCTAGCTGAATTTTTGTTTGTGAAATCTATGAGCATTCTCTGTGATTCTGAACATCCTAAATACAGCATGATATTTCCAGATGAAAATGGTTTCAGGAAATGATTGGCAGAGCTGTAGCCATATTACCTGGAATTTTTGTTCTGTCAAACAAGGAGAAATATCATGTTTGTAATTTTTTTTTCTTTGAACAGAATAAGGTGCTATTTGCACTACTCAGGTGACCCTGAGGACAGATAAACCTCCAAATGGCCTCAACAGTTCTCTAAAAGGATGCAAATGACCAGCTGTCTACAAGAAATATAAATCTTTCCATTCCCCACCTTCCAGTCAGAGCTGAAGAAGCTTCTTGGATGAGAAGCGAAACGTCTTCAAAGAAAAAAAACAAGAAACTCCAGTTGCCTCCTGAAAAAGGACCTTTGGGAGAACCATGACCTGGACGACTGAGATTCTCCATAGACTTTTTGCTATTCCAGAAAGTCTAGCTAAGATTGGTTTTTAAAAATTGGAATCTATTGAGATTTTCATTGAGAGGTTTAAATCTAGATTCATTCTGTAATAAATTACAATGAGTGAAATTGAGTTTTAATTGTCTAGGAGAGTAACATTAAAGAAAGAATATTTATTTATTTCTCTCTCAACCGCCCATCTCCCTACTCACACAATGGGGAAAAAACTGATGTTTCACTGTATCTAAGGATCCTGAAGGCAAAATTCAGTAGTTCTATCAGCAACACAAATCTAATATAGAAACCAGGCTGCCTTCCCCAAGAGCACTGGGGAACCCTGTGGACTGGAAAAGAGATGATTGGTTCCCATCTTCAAAAAAAAAAAAAAAAAAAAAAAAAAAGGAAAGAACAAAAAGAGATCCAGGAAATTACAACTAATCAATCTGGCATCAAAACCTGGGAAGATCTTGGAAAGATAATAAAGCAACAAATCTGCAAACCCTAAACGCAAAAAAAGTTATAACCAGAAGCCAAAATGGCTTCATCCACACCAAATCATGCCAAACAAATCTTATTTCATTATTTGACAGAGTGATTAAATTAATGGATCAGAGAAATGCCGTGGACATAATGTACTTAGATTTCAGTAAGGCATTTGACAAAGTAGACCACAACCTATTTCTTGGTAAGCTAGTAAAAGTGGAATAGACAACATCACCACCAGATGGATTTGTAATGGCTGACAAACAATACTCAACATGTAGTCCTTAATGAACTACATCCACATGGAGGAAACTAAGGTTAAGGTTCCATTTTAAGCCCAGTATTCTTCAATATTTTCATAAATTATTTAGATGAGGAACCAGAAGGGGAACTCATCAAATTTGTAGATAACACTAAGCTGGCAAGAAGAATCAACAACACAAAATTCACAACACAAAAACTGACAATGACAGAAAAAACAAAATAGAGAAGTAATGTTAAAATTATTTGGAGTGGTTGTTGCAAAAATGGCAAGAGGCGGCCCTATGTATGCCACTATCCTGAATAAAAGGCAAAATATAAAACTAATAATATAAATCCCATGACAAAAGCAACTGTGGAATTAAAAAAACAAATCAAATTTACTATTATACAAATAGGCAGTCAACTTCAAACATATGACCCAAAATTATTGAATTCTGAATTAGGTAAAAATTCAAGGTTTAACTGAGGACCATATATAATAATGTTAGTGTGGTTAGTTACAGTTAAGGATTAGGAGCAGGAAACCCCAGATTCTTCTCCTCCTGTAGGCATGGGAGCTTGCTAAGTGACCTGGGGCCAGATCCTTCCTCTGAGCTCTTATTGGTAGCAATGACAAACCAATTGTTAAAAAACTAAAATAAAAATTGTCTCACTGCACCAGGCTGAACTCCATGGGAAGAACCGGATGGATGAATGATAAAATAAGCAGACTCTGCATCACAAACACCAAGAAAAACAATCTGCTAAAATTGTTGCTGTTAATGTTTACATCTCAAAACTCTTAATTAATCCTCTATTTCTTTTAATCCCTCAATTTGTTGCTGTTCTTTATTCACCATTTTATTAATTCAAAATATATGCTATCTTTTTATTTACACCACTCTGCTGGTTTCATCTCATCTCATCTATTTATAATAGTTCTCTATTTGGAAACAGTTATTATTTTAGAGGGATAAAATCCAATTCGTAAGAAAAACAGGACATTTCTTGATGTAAATTTAGTTCATGGAATTAGCAGTGAATACAATAATCCTTCAATTATAGTCCAAGCACTGCTAAATTTAAGGTCACCTTCATATTTACATACAGACAATGAAAGAGAATGATGGAGAAGAAACCTGCTTGTTAATTTTTAAATAGGCAAGCAAATTTTACAGATTGTGTTTCTTTTATTTTAGAATCTACTGGCTGAAAAGTGAAAGATTGGTCTTGGCAGTATTATTTATCTCAATACTTATTTAGCATTTATCCCAACTAATCTTTTTGTTTCACTTGAATAATGATAAATGGTTTTAGGATGCAAATTCAACCTACCTACATTCATAGCTAGTTGCTAATCCAGTTTTCTTTCCACATAGGAAGCAATGTTTTGCAATTTTCTTTTTATGCTGAATAGAACAATTCACAGGTGGAAGATGAGTTGTATCACCTGCTTTCAAAAAAGTAAAATGTTCATAATTATTTTATACATTTGCTATGAAATAAATGATACAAGGGAAAAGCAGCTGCCAAGAGACATGGTTTTAAAAAAAAATGGCATGTTACTGATTTTTCTCAGGCAGCAGTAAATGTTTAATTTACATTTTTAAAAACAAGTTAATGTAGTATTTCAGGATGTCAAACTCGATTTCATTGAGGGCTGCATCAGGGTTGTTTTTGACCTCGGGGGCTGGGGTGGACGTGGCCAGCTCGACATCACTCATGTCAGGGGCGCCTGGGGTGGCCCGAGCGCTCTGCCAGTGAAAATGGGCTCCTGAGCTCCGTTTTCGGATGCCACAACCTCCTGCAACCCTATGCCAGTGAAAATGGAGGCACCATAGGCTGGTCCTTTACTGTTTCCAGGGCGGCCCCACAGGCCAGATCTAAGCGACCTGCGGGCCGCATTCAGCCCCTGGCCCTTGAGTTTGACACCCCTGTAAAGTTAAATTGCATATCTATTGGAATTATACCTGTTAATTAAAACCTGTTCATTTAAAAGACTTGCTAAATTATTGTACTGAGAATTCTTCTACATCAATATGGATAATAGTATAATGCTAATTTGCTAATTCAAAACCATCAACATTCAGAGTGGCTAGTAAATCGATTGATCAATATTTGATTTTTTATGAAAGTGAAACAGCATTATCTGACGGCATTATCTATTTTTGTGCACTACTTGTGCTTTTTGAGAAATCACAGAATTATACTCAAGTTTAAAAAGGCTATAAAGCATCAAAAGGTTACTTCTCCAACTTCATTCAGTTCTTCTGAATTAAATAATAAAAAAGAGAATTAGACGGAATGTTTCCATTCATAAAGACAAGATACAGATAGAGATGGTGATAAAAGAGATAGGAAAACTGCTTCTTGCTTAGGATTTGTATTGTTAAATATGTAATTTCAGCCTGGCAGATAATGTAGTATTATAAAAAATAAAAATTATGCTTTAAGCATTCTAAGAACAAAAACCAGGATGGGGGTTGTTGGAAACTACTATGTGAATCAAAATTTACTGAGTGTAATATTTATGAATATTTAGTTTATCTTAATGTACTTAAAAGTTTGTGACTGCTTTTTTAATATTAATTTTTAATATTTCTGTGTAAATATTAGCTAAAATGTGTCATGTGCTCCATACAAATCCTAAAACTATTTATTTATTTATTTATCATATTTGTATACCGCCCTACTCCCGAAGGACTCAGGGCGGTGAGCAGCCAAAATAAAATACAGAAACATACAAAAGTTAAAAACTATTAAAAACAGATTAAATAATTTAGGCTCAAAAAACAAATTAAGAAACATCCAATTTATCTAAAAAACATTTAAAACCCAATTTAAAAGCCAATTTAAAAGGGAGAGTTAGGCCAGACCATCCTGTTGGAATAAAAACGTTTTTAGGGCGCGGCGGAAGATGCGTAAGTCTTGGATCTTCCGTATCTCCGGGGGGAGCTCGTTCCAAATGGCAGGTGCCCCCACAGAGAAGGCTCTCCCCCTGGGGGCCGCCAGTCGACATTGTTTGGCCGACGGCACCCTGAGGAGCCCCTCTCTATGGGAGCGAACTGGTCAGTGAGAGGCTACTGGTGGCAGAAGGCGGTCTCGTAAGTACCCTGGTCCTGAGCCATCGAGCACTCTAAAGGTGGTAACCAAAACCTTGAAGCGCACCCGGAAGACCACTGGGAGCCAGTGCAGCTCGCGCAGGAGGGGGGGTCACATGGGAGCGCCACATCGCTTCTGTCACCACCCGCGCGGCCGCATTCTGGACCAATTGGAGCCTCCGGGTGCTCCTCAAGGGGAGCCCCATGTGGAGAGCATTACAATAATCCAGGCGTGAGGTGACAAGGGCGTGAGTGACCGTGCGTAACGAGTCCCGATCCAGAAAGGGACACAACTGGCGAATCGGGTGAACCTGATAAAAAGTCCTACTGGCCACGGCCGCCATATGCTCTTCTAAAGACAGCCGCGAGTCCAGGAGGACACCCAAGTTGCGAACCCCATCTGTGGGGGCCAACGACTCGCCCCCAATAGTTAGAGATGGCGCCAACTGACTATATCGGGACGTCAGAAACCACAGCCACTCGGTCTTGGGTGGGTTGAGCCTGAGTCTGTTCCTCCCCATCCAGATCCGTACGGCTTCCAAGCACTGGGACATCACCTCGAGGGCATCATTGGGGTGGTCTGGGGTGGAGATGTACAGCTGGGTGTCATCAGCGTACTGATGGTACTTCACCCCAAAACCACGGATGATCTCAGCCAGCAGCTTCACATAAATGTTGAACAGAAGGGGCGAGAGGACCGATCCTTGCGGCACCCCACATACAAGGGGCCTCGGGGTCGACCTCTGCCCCTCTGTCAACACAGACTGCGACCGGTCGGAGAGAAAGGAAGAGAACCACTGTAAAACCGTGCCCCCCACCCACACCCCTTCCAACCGGTGCAGCATATCATGGTCGATGGTATCAAAAGCCGCTGAGAGTTCTAATAGGACCAGGACAGAGGATCAACCCCTGTCCCGAGCCCTCCAGAGATCATCAATCAATGCGACCAATGCCGTCTCTGTGCTGTACCCGGGCTTGAAGCCCGACTGGAACGGATCTAGATAAGTCGATTCATCCAGGTACTGAGGTAGCTGTCGTGCAACCACACTCTCAACAACCTTCGCAACAAAGCGAAGGTTGGAGACAGGATGATAATTTGCTAACATAGCCGGGTCCAGGGAGGGCTTCTTGAGGAGGGGCCTCACCACCGCCTCTTTCAAGGCGGCGGGAAAGACACCCTCACTCAAAGATGCATTTATAATCCCCTGAAGCCAGCCTCGTGTCACCTCCCGGGAGGCCAGTACCAACCAGGAGGGACACGGGTCCAATAAACATGTGGCCGCACTCAGTCTGCTCAGTATCCTGTCCACGCTTTCGGGAGTCACAGAATCAAACTCTTCCCATATAATATTCTCAGGACTTGCCCCTGTCATCTCCCCTGGATCTACCCAGTCAGAGTCCAGCTGTTCCCGAATCTGAGCGATTTTGTCATACAGATATTGTACAAAATCCTCAGCTCTACCCTCCAAGGGGTCCTCCCGCGCCCCCTGGTGGAGCAGGGAGCGGGTCACCCTAAACAGGGCGGCTGGGCGATTATCTGATGACGCAATAAGAGCAGAAAAGTAGTTTCTCTTCTCTACTTTTATCGCGACTAGGTAATTCTTAATATGAGATCTTACCAGTGTCCGGTCGGATTCAGAACGACTAGCCCTCCAACTGCTCTATAGGCGTCTTTTTCAGCGCTTCATCTCCCTCAGCTCCTCAGTATACCAAGGAGCCAGGTGAGACCGGCGCCGGGTCAGAGGCCGCAAAGGCACGACTCGGTCCAAAGCCCCAGCAGCCGCCCTATCCCAGGCGGCTACTAAGTCCTCAGCCGAGTCATGTGCCAGAACCTCAGGAAATGGCCCAAGCTCCATCTGGAACCTATCAGGATCCATCAGGCGCCTGGGGCGGAACCACCTGGTTGGTTCCGCCTCCCTGCGGCGGGGTGTGGCGGTTTGAAGGTCCAGGCGAAGGAGGGAGTGATCTGACCATGACAAGGGTTCAATCGCTATATCTCCTATCTCGAGATCACTCAACCACTGTCCAGAGACAAAAACCAGGTCCAGTGTGTGTCCCCCCCTGTGAGTAGGGCCATAAATTAACTGGGTCAGGTCCATAGCCGTCATGGAAGCCATGAATTCCCGAGCCATCTCAGACGTCTCGCCGACTGATGGCAGGTTAAAATCCCCCATGACCATAAGCCTGGGGGTGTCAACCGCCACTGCGGCTATAACGTCGAGCAGCTCGGGCAGGGCTGCTGCCACGTGGCAGGAAGCCAGGTACGTGACTAGCAAGCCCAACTTCACCCTATGACCCCACTTCACAAGGAGGGACTCACATCCAGCCATCTGAGGAACAGTGGCCTCCCTTGGTCCAAGACCCTCGTTACTGACAACCGCCAGCCCTCCGCCCCTCCCCTGTGACCTTGGCTGATGGAATGCATGGAAACCGGGTGAAGATAAAGTTGTAATTAAACAAATGAGTCAAAAACAAACTGGTTCATTTATTTATTGAGAAAAATGATACAAAGCTAGATGTTTATATGTGGTGAAAGTATGAGAACTGCTAGGATTATCAGTTCACTTAAATTTAGAGTTTTTCAACAATGGGATGATAATCAGTTATAAGTGTGGAAGATTCTGCCTTATTTAAAAAAATAGAATCCTGGATATTTTAACCTTGATCAAATAAACCAATTTTATATTATTTCATTTTACTTCTAACCATCTTAATATTTAGTTCGTTCAAATCCTATCATCTATTTGATTTATCTTCATTTCTTAGTTGTCCCATTTAGCAAGCCTTTTTTGTAAATCCAGCAGGAAAAAATTTAACCAAAACACTCCCTCGGTTTGTCATTTGTAGATCTAGTTAATACCCTTTTCTAAATAATTCTCTTGGTCGATCAATTGTAAATCAATTTTCAATAATATTTCTATCTTGTCAGATAAAATTTGTTCTACACCTAACATTTCATAAACAATATTTTTTCCCAAAGGTCTATTCACAGCAGACATCACTACTAACACTGTTATTTTGACTACTATTTTCTGCTTCTATTGTTCAAAAGTTTATTTCAGTATTTTTACTGTCACAACATTTTGCATTATCTTAGTTTGTACATCTTTCTTCTACTTAAAATTTTTAATCTACTCTAGTTTCCATTTTTTGAACTCATGAACTTATCTATCTACAGGTAGTTCTCTACTTGCAATCAGTTGTTCAATGACTATTTGAAATTACTATGGTCAGGGAAAGGATGGTCCATAAAGCACTTCCAGCTGTCATAAAACATTATGCTACTCCACTAGTGTTCACACAATCACAATCTGGGTACTTGGCAATCTGTTTGCAGTTACAACTGGTTGACAAGCCCTCTGAAATAGTATGATTGCCATCTGCAATCTTCTCTGCCGGCTTCCAGGGAATCAGTGGGGAAGCTGGCATGGAAGGTTGAAAGCACCTGCTAAGAGGACTCCTTCTTGTCCCTGAAGATCTGAATTCTGTTCCTGCACCTCACTAAAGGAGTTCCCTTCTACACATGAAGGAGAGCTGACATCCTCCTATTGGGTGGAGAAGGAGAACTGAAAAATCTGAGCTATGTTCCTGTACCCAGCTGAAGGTTTCCCTTCTTTGTGAGATAAACTTCTTTGGCAGGATAGAGAAACTGAGCTCAGAAAGATCTGAGGTTTGTTTATACATCCTGCTAAAGGCATTTGCTTCTGCATGTGGAGGAGAGCTGAAGTCCTGCTGTGGGGGTGGAGAAATGGAGCTCAGATTAGTATTATCAATACCACTTCTCAGAAGCCAGGCAGCATTCTGTTATTATGTACCAGATAGCAAACCTAAATTATTTAAATTGATAAAATGTCATAGTAATTTTAAAACTGCTTTAAGAGTATTTGACTGCTTCTCCAAAGCAGTCTAATGGTGCTTTTCTCACAGACTTCAAGAGCTATCTTTAAAGCTTTATTCTGAGTTTTATAATGACTTACCCTTAAATCATATATTATACTAGCCAACCCATGATCCTCTAAGTCTAATTGTTTCATAGAGATTTCCTTACCAGATTTCTCAATGCCTTCAACAGTAACAGAATTTCTAAGGTACTGCCTTCACTGGAAAAGTTGGGATAGATTCAGAGATGTATCTGCCTTGAACACAGCTCATGTATAGCAAAGTCAAACATCAGCACAGGAAATGTTTTATGACATTTTGTATGTCATAAAATGTCATAGTACTTTATAAAACCTTAGTAAGACTACACCAGGAATACTGCATCCAGTTTTGGTCACCATATTACAAAAAAAGATATTGAGACTTTGGAAAAAGTGCAGAGAAGAGCAACTTCGGCACCGCAGGCTTCGTGGACTGTCTTTTTAGACCACCAGCCCTGTGTCTTCGTAAAAGCCGCTTTGACAGCGCAAACTGGCTGTCTGGTGGCTGAAAAAGCTCCCCTTCGGGAAAAGAAGGAGAGGAGAGCCGGTGGGCGAGAGTAGAGCTCCCCGAAAGCCCTCTGGAATATTTCCAGAAGCTTGGTGGGTGAGAGCTCCCCAGCCAGCCCGCCAAGAAGCTCCGAAGCCAGGACGACTCTGCGAAAGCAGAGCGAGAAGCCGTGATCCGATCCTGCTGTCAAAAGTGAGTTTGACTGATTACAAGCGCAGGCAGAGCGGAAGCAGGAGAACAAGCTTTAAAAGTACAGAGCTTAACTCCGGAGTTACTTTGTTTCAAACTGAATTTCATTGAGCTGGAGGCTGAAGATGGCGTCTTTGTTATGGTTTTGAAAGTGAAAGCCAGAAACGAAAGTGCTTATTGAGAACTTTGTGCTGGGAGAGTGGATTAGCTGCTTATTAACTGCTGGGAAGTGAGAGCTTGTGGAGGAAAAAAAACTATCCTGCCTGATAAATTAGAGACTATAAATTACAAACATTTTAAAGTTGTTTAAGAGACTTTGTGGTGACTTTAGTTTTTAAGCATCACTGAATATGCTTTGTCCACAGCTTGACTCCTCAGTTATCAGTTGGGAGATGAAGTAAAACTCCCTCATGTTGTCAAGATGCAGGAGCTTTGCCTGATGAGGAAAATGTACTCATCCCACTTTTTGTCTTATCAGCAGTACATGCTCCTAATCCAATGTATGATTTTGATGCAATCTTATATATCCAAAAAAGTATGTTTCCCATAAATTGAATATATTAGAAAACTAAGTTAAAAAGAACTCAGCACAGAAGAAAGGGCAATGAACAAGACAGAGAAGGTGGTCAAAACCCAAACTTAAAAAAAGATGCATCTGCTACAGAGGATGAGAAACTGATGGGACTCCTTTGCAGTGAGTTATGAAACAGATACGACTGAGAAGGAATGGATTCCTACTTAAAGTCTCAGCTCTACAACCTGATGAATAGGTGAGGAGCTGATAAATGATGTTTTATCTTTTATTGGTTTTATTGTATTTATTCGTTTGGTTGCTATGAGCTGCCCAGAAGAGCCAGTGTACAAGTTTAATAATTTATCATTATTCCCTGTGTTATTAATAAATTATGGATGGTCACACAGACAGATGTTTAGAATGGATGTGGCATTTTTATCCACTTATTGCGTCCTTCCCAAAGACCTGGGATATCCAGATAGTATTGTTTGATTGCAATGTCCACTATGCAGAATTTGTTCTCTTTCCTATTGACAATTCTTAAGGTGCTTTTCTGTTTGAATTCTAATGTCTCAGAACACTTTAGCTTTTTCAATTATTTTATTTATTTTGTGGTTCCACCAGCTTGCTTGCAAGCAAATAGCATTTCTTGCAGATACCCAATGCACCATTGTTACTATTTTGTCATGTCACTGTTTATAGTCAATCTATGCAATCTTTTTGCAACAGCTAAGCAGATGATCCACTGTTTCTTCAGCTTCTTTGTAGAGGCAGCTTTTACTATCTGTTGCTCTCTTCTCTATTCTGGCTTTGTATGCATTTGTTAAGGCTTGGTCGTGCATAGCCAGAATTAACTCATCTGTCTTTTCAACTTTCCTGATTTTAGCCATTGCAGGATTATGTTATTTATCTGCTTTGCCTGCTAGTTTTCTTTTTTAAATGTACCAGCCATGTAGTACTTTGTCTTGCCATGTGACTCTTTTCTATTTTTCATTTGTCTTTCCTGTGGGCCAGTTTGGTCTTTCCTTCATGTTGTACTAACTCCAATGCATCTTCTTCACTGTCAGATAAAGAAGAGATTTAAAAAGATCCCTTTTTCTTCTTTAAGAATCTGGTATACTTGCAACATTCCATGCCCACTTGTGATCCTTGATAAGTAGATCTGTCAATGTTACTGCATGGATAAAAGGTCTGATTTATTGTCATTGTATTTCTGGTTTTCCTATCCAGGGCACTTAGTTCACTGAGTCCAATCCTCTATTCCAGCTGTGTATCTAATGATTGGGATTGTCCTGGTTTATTGCAGGTGGCATTTCTTCCACTGAATTTGAACTTTAAGATTTTCTTTAGTATCAAGATGTATTCACTACTAACCTTCTTTTTAAATTTTATTTTATATAAAATTTGATTTACTTTGAAAAATAGAAACTTAAAATATAAAAATTATAGCAAAAAGGGAAAGTGGGGAAAAGGATCAATAGATAATTTATAAAGTGACATCCCCCCCACAAAACAAGAGTTATTTCTAATTCTCCTCAACAGTAGTTATGATAGTAAGCTTTTGTGAAAGATGCATCTCTCAATAGTAAGCTTTCCCAGTCTATCACCATTGATCAGCTAGTGTGTCTTCCATTGTGCCACTAATCTTTACTCTTTTTAAAAAAGATTTCTACTGACTCCTGTTATTTCTAGCTACTTGATTATCCAATCATGTAGCAGGAGGTCAAACGCCTTCCTGTAATCAATCTAAGCTACATTAAAGTTGGTCTTCCTTCTCTTGTAGTTTTCCAAAACTATCCAGTCAATTAGGAGCAAATCTTTTGTACCTCTGCTGTTTGGGCAGTTTCCTTTCTGCTTAGGTGGAAAGAGTTTGTTTTCAGAATAATAGAGTTGGAAGGGACTTTGGAGGTCTTCTAGTCCAACCCCCTGCTCAAGCAAGAGACCCTATGCCGTTCCTTATCAGTGGCTATCCAAGTATCTTTGTGTGAAGACAGATGCAAAGAATGGATTAAGCAGCTCTGCTTTCTCTCTACTGCCCATTACTTCCTTGCCATCTTCTCTCATTAGTGGACTAACCGTATTCTGTTATTTTTGTATTATTTTAGATGCTCAGGTATTCTTTGTTTCAACTGCTTCTCTTTTTCAGAGGGCTTTAATCTCTCTGAGAAGGTAGAGGAAAGGATGCCTTGTTTGGGAATGAAAACAATTCAACAGCTATGCTGTTTTTTTCCATTGCTGACTCCCCCAGATTTGTCTCTAAATACTCAGCTACTTTTGACAAGAATTTGATTTCTTTGCCCTGTGCAGACTTTTGCAGTTCTTCCAATTCTGCTTCTATGAATATTTCATATTATAAATCAACTTTGGTCTGCTAGTCTCTGTTCTGTAACTTTTGGGTGTTTTTCCCCCCCAGAACTGGTGCCTTCTTTTCAGATATTCTTGTTGGATTTGATTTGTAATAGATTATTATTGCTTTGCTTTTAGTTTTTGTATATTTGTGATAGGCAAGCCACCTTTCTTCCAGTGGTCTTGCAGCTGCTGGCCCTGATTCCTCAGTCAATAGTTTTGAGTCTTATAGCCTCATTTGTCACCAGATGTCCAGGAACTCCAACACCTAATGCGGAACTTGTTGACCTGGGTGATGAGTGATCTGGTATGGGTATCTGTACACTTATATTATATTGTATATTATATTGTATATTGTTTATGGAGAGACACTTCACCTGGCTCAGTATGAACCTCTGGTATATGTCTCATTTTCTTAAAACTTCTCATCTCTCTCTCACACACACATACTCTTTCTTGGGCCTCCCTGCACTTGCATGCACTTTGTGCCTTTACAAAGATAACGGGACTGCCTGGATTGCCTTGTTAAGTGATGCGATCACTTGACATCAAACACATTGCTTAGCATTAGCAATACTGAACCTAATTGCAACTGTAACTCTATAGGCTTACACTGGCTAGTTATGGAGACTGTTTTTCACACTGAATAATGAGAATTGAAAACCACGTATCTGCACTTGATGCATAGCAGCAGCTAACTGAAGGAGTCTCTACACTTGCAGATATCTGACATTTGATAAATCTATGATTTACAGAAAGACTTTATAGTGCTTTCCTATTTAAATAAACACAGAAAGGAGAACTGTATAATTCTCATTTCTGTGTTTATTTAAATAGGAAAGCACTATAAATGGCAATTTCTGAAGATTCCAGATTGGTTACTCACCCATTCTTTTTCCCGAAGCCACAATATTTCCATTCAATCCAACTCCAGGAGACTAAAATATAAAGGGTGGAAAGAATAATGAATGTGAACACAAGTAATGAATATATGAATTAAAATCTTTTAAATAAATTTCTTCTACAAATCTGAGTCTTAAATTTTTGGTTGCAAACAACTGTATTCTAATACTAGAGAAAAAAAAAGAAATGCAAATGTATTGTGTACACAACTTAATAAAGTTCATTGTATAACATGTACGGTATAATTGTATAACACTACAATACTAAAACAGAGAATACAATTGGATAGGATATCACACACTTTCAGCATAGCATGAAGGATTTTTAAAAATCCAATTAAGCATCAGCATTAAATGAATTTAACTAACACTTATATCTCACTTGTTTTTTTCACAACTCAAGCTGCCTTCTACCATGGTACCTCAGTACTTATCATTAATTGGTTCTGGGAGGCGCATGAGTACCAAAAACGATTTGTAAAATTATTTGTTATTTATAATCGTGATAATTTCTGCTAAGCAATTTATTATTTTCACAAACTCAATCTGTTCCAGAGTTTTGTCCATTATCGGCTGCAGTTATCCAGATCCTCTTTTTTTCCCCTTTCTTGGAAAAGAGGTACACTATTTGCCTTTACGCTCCACTGCTATGATTTGTCTTTATACTTGACTGCTATGATTTGTCAAAGATGTGAAAAGTTCTCAGAAATGAATCTTCAGAAATTCTTAGATGTAATTGATCTGGTATTGAAGTCTTCAGTTCCTTTGATGTTCCTAACAATCTCCTTACTTACCTTGGATTGCCACTTCCTCCTTAATTGGTCTTCTTAGGTTCATTTGAACAGTTTTCCCTTTAGAAAGAAGACCGAAGCAAAGTAGTCGTTGAGAAGTTCTGCCATCTCATCACTTGTTACCATCTTATTTTTCCAGACAGTGGCCCCACCCCTTCCTTTTTTTCATTACTGACAGTTGACTTTAGCTTCTCTTGTGAGCCTAAATTCCTGTTGCATTCCAGCCTTTATGACTTGATATCTGCAAGTATTAACTACTTGCCATACCTTTTCTTGACAATTGTGTCAGTCTTCCATTTCTTTAAGCACATATGAGCACTTTCCATTGTTTCCTAGTTTATGCCTAGTTTTTCTTCCCAGAGGATTCATATGAGATTGTACAATTCTACATACAAAATCATAGAATCATAGGGATGGAAGAAATCTTGGAGATCTTCTAGTCCAACCTCTTGCCCAAGTCAGAAGTCCTTATTCCATGCTGGAAAACTGATTATTCAAACATTTTTCTTGTGAAAAATGTTTGAATAACCATTTTTTTTCATTTCATTTTCCAGATTTTCATGTATGTATACCTTCATTCAGATCTTTTAGTTTTCTCTTGTTCCTCCATAACCCTTGCTATTTCATTCATTCCATCTTCCATAATCATGGCCAGACAGGTCCACAGATATTACCTTGGCATTGGTCAATCAAGGTTTTCATTTGAATCTATCCTAAGCCAAAAGAGCTTTTATTTCTATGAGTTATTTAATCAATATTTACCATATTAAAATGAATACTGATGTATTAGCTCTCACAATTGTTTGATGGGATTTTAATATTGTATTATTTTTTAACATAGGCTGGCAAATAATTTCAATTTTGTGGATCGCCAGGGAACCTCAGACCACATTTTGCTATAGTGAATGGAGTGGCCTCTTATTATTACTCTCTGGTATATAATGGCATTATCAAACAATGTGAAGGGAAATCAGCTTGAGTAAAGCATTTTTAAAGCCAAATAAGGGGAAAGCCTGACTCATTATCATCTAGTTATCCAACTTCCTTGTAATTACAGGATGTGAAACTGTTCAACATGATCACATTCTGGTGAATATGCCACAAGCATTACTAGAACTCATCTGAAATCCAGAAACTATGTTCATTGTATTCTTTGCAAGCTAAGATCACTGATCGCGGCCCTCCCAAGGTCCATTTTCACTGGCAGAGGCACTGCGGGCCAGTCCTTCACTGCAGGGCGGCCCCACAGGCCAGATACAAGCATGTCGCGGGCTTGAGTTTGACACCCCTGACATACACGAAAAAATATGAGTATCTTCAGGTAGTGGCATTATACCAAGAGGTTTTTATGTGAGCTAAAAAAACTAATAACAAAGAGTTACAGTTCTGCATTTAAAATTGTATTATGTACTTCTTGCAGATGTGCTACAGTCATAGGCAGCTAAGAGATGGCGCATATATTATTAGTATCATATATTTTTCATGGTACTATACAGCAAGTCAACTTATGATTGCTTGTTCAGTGATTGTTCAAAATTATGATGAATGGAGTTACGGCCCCTTCCTGAAATTATGGCTGTTGCAGCACCCCCCCCAGTTACATGATCAAAATTACAATCACCTGCAGAGGTGCTGCAACTCCTCACACTTGCCTATCTCTCTCCCTCCTCCCCAATCTATGCATTTAAAAATGCTAGGAATGCTTTATTGGCACAAGTCAAAGCATAGACACGTACACACGCACGCACACACACACACACACACACACACACAGAGCCAAGCTCCAGAAGTCTCCACAGTGGGACACAAAGCAGCTGCTCTGCAGGAAGTTCCAAACACCCTAGAGACTCCCACACAAACACACATGAACCCTCAAACACCTGGGAAACTCTAGCCCAGCACAGATGCATGCAATCTTCTATGTCAATTGACCTTCACCACTTTCATCTCACTATTTACCGAGGCATGTCCAGCCTGGCCCTTTCCGGAAAAAATAATAATAATAATAATAGAGGAAGGCAGCCATTCATTTGCAATGTCTTAAAATGCCCCTTTCCTCTGCTCCCAGGTGGGGTGGTGGAGGTGGGGTGGTGATGGTTTCAAGCATTCTAGCTCTGCCCTCAAAGCATGAGGCAAAAGTGGGACTGTTGTAGAGGGCCACCACAAGCCCTGGCACTGTGCTTTGCTTTGCTGACACTGCCCTATCCCCCCCCCACGCCCCTGCTGATACCCCATCTGCTGCCACATTACAATCTGATCTTCGTGGGGCTTCTCTTGAGAATAAAGAATCACCTGAAGAATGTCACAGTGCCATATACTGTGTGATATGCAACGCATTCTCTCTCTCTCTCTCTAGTCTCTCTGAGATTTATTTGGCACCCTCTGAATTTCAATCTTACCAATTGCTGTGGTGCATTCTCATCTATCATTTACATCACTGTTTCCCAACCTTGGCAACTTCTAGGTTTGTGGACTTCAATTCCTAGAGTTTTCATTAATGCCCATGTTGGTGGTGGAATTCTGGGAACTGAAGTCCACACACCTGCAAACTGCCAAGATTAGGAAACAGTGGTTTATACAGATTGGGATTTGTAGAGATTTCCTGTACTTTCTTATTCCTCACCAACATTTTTTTTTGAGATACAATGAACATACACAGGAAAGACTTTTGATTTCCAACAGAAATATTTTTATTATTTAAATACTCTTTTTTAATAAATGTGTAATTGTAATATTCTGTCAACATTATGTATCTCTACCCACCATTAACCTATCAATAATTTGTATGATAATCCTATAATCCAGAGCTCCCCAACTTTTCTGGCGGAGACAAGCGAGAGGGGCGAGGGGATGGTCTGGGCAAGCGGTGGGCACACACACTTGTCGCTCACGCAAATGGAGCTTTGCGTTCGTGCACTTGCTTGCTGCTCACGCAATGGAGCTGCGCATACATGTGCCATTTGCTTGCCACTTCCGCAGCCCAGTTCTGAATGGGCCATAGCCCGGGCATTGTGGACCTCTGCTATAGTCTAGTCCTATAAACACTTCTATCCACTATTATTATTTATTCTAAGTTTTGTTTGAGTACCTTCTCCTTCTGCTTCCCTTTCTTTTTCCAGCATCCTTTACAACCTCTTGTTGATTCAGCCCAAACTTTGGGAATGACAGAGCAGAATCTTCTCAGGTCCAATTCAAATAACTTTTGGTCAACCTTCCTTTGGATAGGTGCTGCTATTGGATGGTCTTTTATTGCCTGTTGGTACCACTGGGCCCCCTGCCAGACTTTCCAGGACTTTCTGCCATTGTCAGAGGTTTACTGCTACAGACAGTGTTTGACTGCTGTTGCAGAAGCCAATCTTGTTGACTTGTGGCTCTGGCTGTTGCTGGATTGGCACTTCCATTGCTGGGACGATGCAGCTGCTCTTTGTATTGCTGGCTTGAATAGACTGGCTTAACTACCATGGCTGCCACTGATTGAAGGGGGCTGCTGATACTATCCATGGCTTTTCACTTTTTCCTGGACTTTCATGTCTCCCTATCTGCAGTCATGCCATTGCTTATCCTTTCTCTAATTCACATATCCTCCACTTCATCACCCAACATAACTACAAGTACCACACCGTCCTTTTTATCAGTAGCTGTGCTGCAAGCCATAATAAAGGAAAAAGGTAGGAAATGATGCAGGAATGCATTTTCTGCATTGTGTTTCTTCCTGCCTTGTGGCTTTTCATTGTAATTTAAAAAAATTGCTCCGCAAAATCAGTAATGTAAACTTAACTGACCTCTTGCACTTACCTCACTGACAATCAGGATTATTTTATTGTGGAACGATCCTTAATATCGTTGGCTTGTAATTATGAGTAATCTGAACTCCTAGTTTTTAATGATGAAGTCATTTCTATCTCCCATTGAAGTTCTATTTGTACAATTTGTATGTTCGCACAAGAAAAAAACCTTTCTGCTTTATTGCTTCTTAAAAATTGTTCTATCTGTGCCCTTTTTGTCTGATGCATTCTTGGGGGAAAATAGGGCAGAAGACCATCCCCTTTCTCACAATTTACGAGTTCCTTCTTTTCACATTGGGGGTGAGGTCATATGAATTTTGCAGGTGTTTTTTTTTTTTTTACAGATTTTGTGCCAATGGATGAATAGTGAAGGCAAGTACTAAGAATACTGGTAGTCTTCAACTTACAACAGTTCACTCAGTGACTGTCTGAAGTTACAACAACACTGAAAAAGTGACTTATGACTATTTTTCACACTTATGACCATTGCAGTATCCCCATGGTCACGAGATTTACATTCAAATGATTGACAACTGACTCACATTTATGACGGTTGTAACATCCCAGGGTCATGTGATCCCCGTTTGCAAACCTTCTGACAAGCAAAGTCAATGGGGAAGCCAGATTCAATTAATAACTGTGTTACTAATTTAACAACTGCATGATTGACTTAACAAATGTGGCAACAAAAGTTTTAAAATGGGATATAATTCACTTAACAAATTTCTTACTTACCTTGTTTCCCCAAAAATAAGACCCTGTCTTATATTTTTTTTTGAACCCTGAAATAAATGCTTGGCCTTATTGCCATGCGCTCAAAAGCCTGATTGGGCTTATTATCAGGGGATGTCTTATTTTGGGGGAAACAGGGTAACAACATAAATTTTGGGCTCAATTGTGGTAGTAAATGGAGGACTAACTAGTTATTCTGATCAGAGGATCTCTCGCTCTCTTGCATGTGATCACCAATCACATAAATGGAAAATATATGAATAGGTTCTGTAAAATGATTCTTCCATTCAAGTCTAAGGTCAGATTATATATGAAGAAAAAACAAATTCATGCTTTTGTTTCTTTTCATCTTCCCCCTCAAGGTGTGAGAGAGCATTATCTGGAAATTGTTACTGAATGACATCTGAACAATGTCTGTTTATCTTATAATTGGGAAGTAAATGCCAAATATTTCAACCTCAATGAAACACGTCTGAGAAACATGAATGTTCAGGACATATGCATTGGCTAAATATAGGATAAATATACAAAACATATTATCAACATGTTAAAATATAAAACTCACAGTTAATGAATATGTGCAAAACATTTGAATGTAAAGCACTTTGAAAATAGAGTGTTCTAATACAAAAAGTCTCAAATTGGCTTCTCAATCATTTTGGAAATGTATTACGATTCTTCTAAGGGAAGGAATATTTATATAGTAACTTCACAGTAAACTACAGTGTTTACTAAACCAGACATAATTTACAAATCTGTCTGTAAAAATAAAACATAACTAAATCTGCCTCAGAAAAATGGCCATTGTTTAAAAAAACTAACACATCCAAGAATGGAACATTTATTGAATGGTAACTTTTAAATTTTGAAAGCCAAAACCCAATCTTATTTAAATAGTATTGATATACATTGATGTTTTCCAATTTAACAAGTTGCCAGTTTTGATTCTTGACCAATAAATAGGGAATAAACCCTACTACAAGTACAAATCTCATCTTTGTAAAAAAAATAAATAAAGTATGAGTACTTACTAAAAAATATCCAGGCATGTCATTGGGGGGAGAAGCTGTTCTAAAACTTTCTTCTTGAAAATGTTGAAAGTTGGTAGTTAATGAAATACCAGAAGTCCGAAACCTGCTTGTGCCACAGGAATTCGGTAAGCCATCTCTATTTGTGCCTCGGGTAAATGAACTTAGCAAACTTATGTTATTTACAGAAACAACAGGGTCTTTGGAAGCCTTAATTGCTACTTCTGTGATATCCCTTGCCTCCACTTTAGAATGGGGATCAGGTCTTTTGCTAGGTAAATCTAAACCAATGCCATGAAATCTAGATGTTCTTGAATAAGAGGAATCTGCTAAACTGTGCACCTCCAATGACTGTAGAATATTTGGAGAAATAGTGGGCCTCAAGCCAGCTTCTTCAAAATATTTGGAGTGAGCTTGAGATTTCTGAGGACTGTAATGTGCCATCTGTGATGAACAATGAAGAGGTGACAGGCGTGTTTTCTTAAGACTAAACTCATGAGAGTTAAAAATACTATTATCTGCTGTTGCAAAAGTCAAAGTTTTTGCGATGGATTTGTTTTGATGTTCCTGTGGTAACTGAAGTGTGGTATTCCCTTCTTCTGATCCAGACATTTTGCTGTATGAGTCACTGCAAGTTGCTTCTGATACCAAGGCAAGAGGCTCTTTGTTTGGTAGAACATTTTTTTCTGCAGTGTACAGATTTACATTGGTGAGATCTGGATACAAGAAAGGACATCTTTCATTGGATGATGTACCACTTTGTGCATTTTTTTCCAAATTTGCAAGTGCAGTTGTCACTTGAGGAACTACACTGTTTTCCGAAAGTTTTGCCTCTCCCTTTTCCACAGATGATACCTTGGAAGACAGTGCCATGCTGTTAATTGAGTGAGATGGTGAAATACTCTCCCATTTGTCCTTTTCTTTAAGAAAGTTTCTAGTAATAGATGACACTTTTTTATCAGTATGTGCTAGGGTTGAAAAAGCATTCGGAGATGTTCCTGAGTTATGTAAATTTTCAGGAGGCAGACAGGATTGCCCAATATGAGGAAGTGCTCGTAGAAAATTATGACGAACAGCTGCAAGCGAGCCACTAGATGGATGAAGGACCACGGGAGAATGGGGGTTCACTTTGATCTTAGGCTGTGTGAAAAAATGGAAAAGTGGTTAGTTTTAACTATAGTATAGTGCAGAGATAGCTAACCTTTTTGTCGTCATGTGCTGAAAGCATGTGTGCGTGACAGTGCATGAGCATGCCAGCACCCATAATGCAATGTGTGCCCCCCCGTGCACATGCGTGCATGACCCTCGCTCCCGTGCATGCACATGCAACCCCCCCACGCTCCCCATGTGCATGCGCAGGTGACACCTCTTGTCCGTTTTTGGCCTAGCAGGCCTCCCTGCAGCCTCCTGGGCCCAAAAACGGGCCATGCATGCTCTGCCCCGCCCATGTGCACGCAACTCCATGCATCCCGAAAATCAGCTGACTGGCAGGAGGCACTCAAGCACATGTGACGGCTTGTGTGCCCAGAGAGGGCTCTGTGTGCCAGCTGTGGAATGTGTGCCATAGGTTCGCCATTATGGTTATAGAGCAACTACAGAACCCCAATGTATTTCATCACCAGTTTTGCACAGTAGCATTAACTCTCTTTTATATTTCAATTTGAAGAATTTCATAATACTTAAATATTGTTCAATATACAGACTCAAAAAACAACTTGCTTTCCTTTCAATAGTAATTCTAATCAGTAATCTCTATCCAATTAGAGCAGGTTTTTTTCAAATTTTCTCAGGCTGTTAAAATCTATTTGGTAAAAAAAAAAAAATGGAACAAAAGGCAAATGTCTAGTGGTAGAAAATAGACTGATTTCAAGTGAACTATTTTTTGTCCTTGGCTCCTTGTCCAAAGTACTTGTCCAAATGGTTCTACAGATCATTTGGAAAAATTCTGGATTGGAATGATGAAAATATCACAATATTTAGTACTCTTTAGGCTAAAAATGACATATGATAATAAACCAAAAATGATAGCCTCCTGACACATTGTAATTTCATGACACATTCATGGTTTTTTTAAAAGGAAAAGTATATTATATTGGTAAAATATGGCACATGGATTCTGTACAGCTTATGTAAATTAATTTTGGATATTCTACTGTATATTGAGTAAGATCTGTTATGGAACAAGTTATTTAAAGAGGTTTTTAATAGTTCTTTACTGATATCTAGAGATGATCTTATATTTTATGACTTTACCTTTTTATTAAGATTCATGTTTTCCATCTTTGCCTTTAGCATCTTCATTTTATTCATTGTAATGGAGTTCTCAATAATCTGTTGCCCAGAAGGAGATATTTCTGTATCTTCATCATCATCAGCATACAAATTATAAACAGAACCACCACTGTGGCAAGAAGAAAATTCAGATGTGTCCTAGTACTGTACATGTTAACACTTTGTAAGTCAGAATTATAAAAATATAGCAAAAGTGTTTCTGAAACAAAACAGTGATATTTTTATATTTCAAAAGCATTTTTTACATCAAATATCTTTTAGATCTAATTTTTACTTGAGAACTGTCCTTATATGTGCCAAATGAAATAGCACCTAATAAAAAAAAGGGGACTCTCGATATGTGACTATATACATGTGTAGGAAAAACATGTAGAGATTGTTAAGGAATGTAACAATCTCCTTTTCTCTTTTCCTTCAGATACCATTCACTGGTCATTTTTCATTGCAAGCATATGGAGAGAGTATTTTTTGCTTTAGTTTTGATACAGAAAAAAGGCAATACCTCTGTATTAATATAATCTAATTAAAGTTACTCCTCTCTGAAACTAGACGCTGTGAATGGGGAAATACATCAGTCATGAACTGGAAATTTTACTGAAGTTACATGTAGTCAGGTAACCCCAGAAGCTATTTTTTCATTGAATTATAGGGCTGGAAGGGATCTTCTAGTCCAACTCCCTACCCAAAGCAGGATACCCTTATTGCATCACGGACAAATGGTTATCCAATCTTTTCTTGAAGACTTCCAGAAAAGGAATACCGACAACTCTGGAAGGTAAGCTGTTCTGTTGATTAAATGTTCTTATTCTTAGAAATTTCTCATTAGTTCCAGATTGGAATTTAATGACTGAGTTGCTGGTCTCAATTGTGATTCAGGTAGAACAGTTCAGTTTTAAACTCAAATGAGAAACAGGATTCAGAAAAATGTATCCCCATACTCTTGTTTAGTTAATATTGAAACTATCTTTAATGCCTTTGTTTTTGACCAGATTGGGATGAAATATAAACTAGAATTTTATAAGAGAATGACTACTATATTTAATATAAGCAAAATATGTGTTTATGACAGAATATGATGAAATCTGAAGCAATGAAAGGTATAAGTAAGGTTATACTTATGACAAATTTTAGTCAAATATATTGGGATGAATTTTCTGTAAACAGAAAAAATTTAAGAAATAAGAAAAAATAATTCCTCTTTCTATAAACAGAGCTGAGGAAATGAAACAGAAAGACCCATTAAATGTTATTGGTGCCCTGTGGTATGACAAATGTTTCAATCACCGAGTTAAATATTCTTCATTCTTGTCTTCACTATAGCATTTGGTCTAAATAATAAAATATTTTTGACCACATCTGCTATGGTGCAGTTTTTTGCTGCATTTATTCAAAATTATCTCATTCCTTCTTATGATATATACTGGTCTCATGTTTTTATAACTGCAAATTAAATCATTACTTAGTTGTAAGATTTGTTATTTGAGAACATGGCCTCTTCAACATCTGCAGAAAATGGGATTGAACTTTTGATGTTTATCACCCACCCCGAGCCTGTTTTTTTTTTGTTTTTTTTTTGCATATATCAAAAGGTATATGCAAAAAAACCATCGGCTGCCGCTATTCCATGAGCTCATTACTGTATATTTTCAAAAATCAATTTTTCTTATTTAATCACAAATTTAATGCATTTTATAAGGTTAATCAGTGTAAAATTATTGGGTGATCTTTAAAAGTCTTTAGTCATTTATTTGAACCTCAATCATTTCGTGTTTAGTCAATACAAATATATTAAAAATCAAGCAGGACCAGATATTGTTATCACACAATTGGCATTAAACAATTTTTGAGAATACATGTTCACCAGCGACTAAAAACATTTTTATTCCTATGGGCTTTTAGACTTTAAGATAACATTAAGCAAGCTTTAGTATATAAGAGATCATTCTCATTCTAACAATGCTAATTGGGACCAGCTAGTTTTCAAATTTAAACATTTGCTGAACAAGTGGTTATTAAACAAGGGCCACCTAAATTCGTCTTATATTTATATGCTTTATTTATTGTTTGAATTTTTATTTTATGTTTTAACTATAATTCTGCATTGTATTTTTCTTCTATTTCTACTATTTTTCTTAATGTCAGCCCATCTGATCATTATTTTTGATGCCAATATCATACATTTAATAAATACCATACCCTCTTTTAAATTTAATACACCAGCAAATGTCTTAAGTTTCATTCTGCCCTAATGTGATTAATCTCATTTATCATAGCAACATTTTTATTCTTTATTATGTACTTTGTTTTCTTCATTTTATATTATGCTTTTATGACTATTTTTAATAGATAAACATATAATGGCTCTGAACACTCTTCCAGGAGCAGAATGCACTGGAACCTGACTTAATTGTAAGTGTGCTTAGATTTTTCAATAACATTTGACTATCCTTAACATTACAAATAACATACCTTAAAGATTCAGATAATGGTGTTAAAGTTCCATCTCCCCTGTCCACAACTCGAAAAAAATTCAGCTGGTCTCCTTCCTGGTAGACCAAGAATGTAACATGTTTACTGGATGGAACCTTTTCCCAGACATCATCTCGACAGGGCCCCATATATTCTGCTATTTCTTTAATTGGGTCTTCCAAAGGAACTACCAAGAAAAGAAACATGAAGAAAAAAGATGGTTTGAAAGGGACGTTTTCATCTGAATGAAAACATTCAGCTGGCATGAAGGACATGTTTACAGAAACTCTTGTTTGTAATGAACCAAGTAAAGCATTATGCAATCTTATTAAATAAATCAGATTTAGTCACAAAACCCTATTTTAAAATAGAAATAAAACTGGCTTTAGGTTGTTGAATATCAACAAACATTTCTACTGTTTTACAAAATTTAAAGTTTTCTTTTTATAATTGGAAGATCATTAACATCAAAAGCATCATGGAGCATATAAAATCTCAGGTACAGACCAACAGCATCAACGCCCTTTCCATAATTGCATAACTCTCTGGAAAAGTGTTAGCTATAATCTTCAGAGCCTGGTATTTTCTCCAAGTCTCTGCTGATGTACTATAATCCACAATTCATAAGTTAGGTGTTTCCATTCAAGCATAAAAGTGACATAGTGAAATAAACAAGAACAAATTTGTTGTCACAGCCGTGAAAACATGTGGTAAAATTGTGTACAGGTAGTCCTTGACATACAATTGTAATAACTGAGACATTAAGTTGATCAATACGTGACTGCACTTGATTTTATAATCATTTTTGTAGTGGTGGTAATGGGTGTTTTTTGCCAGAAACCAGTATACACCTAAAATACCCAAAAAATTGCCAAAAATCAGAACTGGGTGACTGAGATCACTTGACCATGGGTGTAGGTGTTTGTGACCACTTAAATTTTGAAAACAAAGTAGCTGTGGTACAGCTATAACTTCAATAGTTGCTAAGTGACCAGTCATTAAGGACTGCCTGTACTACTTTCTCCTATCAATCTTGATGAGATATAACAATGTTTCATTAATGTTCACTAGAACACGTTCTCAGTATATCGGTTTCAGGCATATGGTGTGAAATCTTTAGCAAAGAACTAAACCAGATTCAGAGGATGTAATGGGTTGTAAGAATAACCTTTGAGAAAGAGGAGGAAGAGCTGCAACCAAGACAATGGTCAGATAAAAAATGTAAGTAGAAGACAAAAATGCAATTTAAGAAAATTTCTCAGAAATAACCTTCCCTAGTTTTCTTAAAAATAAAGGGGAGGCACTTTCTGGCTTGCAAAATTCTGTTACTGTAATCCTAAAAGTAAAATAAATTTAAAAAATAAAATAAAAGCAGTACTAGCATTCAGAACTTTGATTTTTCTACTCTTGTCTCTCATAAAGGGTTGACAGACAGAACAGATATTTATATTTGCTAAATTAGTCATTTTGAAATTCACCAGCGCTGTAATATTTAATGATAAAACATCAGGGTGCTCTACCGGTACTTTTTGTTATAATTTATAAATTGCAACTTATTTAGATTAGGCTCATAGCTTGAATGGTATATTACAGAATATACTTCAATAATGAATGGAGTAAGGGCAAAAATTAAATGATTTTATTTATTTTAATTACACAGGAGTTGCAACTTTCCACGTGAAGAAATGATCTCAAAAATTGTCTATGCAATGATTTAAGTCTTTAAGATGTGGAGAAGGCTAAAAAAACCTTGTTGGATGAGAAGAGGTATTTTTACAATGGTTGCAGCATCTGATGAGATCACCTGATCATAATCTGTAACCTGCCCAACTGGCTTCTGACAAGCAAGGTCAATTGAGGAAGCTTAACAACTATATGATCCCCTTACCTGTGGTAAAAAAGGTTTGCAAAATTGGGTCTGATCACATGATGATTGCTTAATATCTACATCAGTGACCAAAATTCCAGAACCAATTGGGGTGGTAAGTAAGGGCTACTTGTAATTAGCTTCCTTGCAGCTCCTTCTTGAAACTGACAAGACCCTAATGTTTCACCACTGTAGCTAGCATGTTAGGCAAATAGCCAGTGTCAGCACCTTACTTTGGATGTATATTACCCACTGTGTGGCCGCTTTCAAGAGTAATTCCTTCCTCTCCAATTAAAATTAACAAACATTAATTTTCTTAATAAATCATCATCATCCCAGTGCTGGGGTGAACATTCCACCATGAGGGAATAGAGGAAAAAATGCTAATAAGATTTGCCTTTTACCCGGCTTCCTCAAGTTCTGAAAAACTTTCTTGTAATTTGGCCTTACCCATCTGTTTGAAGTTGTATCCTTCTATCACTCTAAAACATAGGAAAACTAAAGTACAATCATTAGTACTGTCATGGTCAGGCTTTTTTCCACTTAGTGACCACTTTGCTTATTGACTAAACCGCTAGTCCCAAATGTGGTAGCTAAATGAGAATTATCTTTATAGTGCATACGGTAGTATGTTATTAAATTAAAACAAAAGGGGAGATAAATCATATACTAGCCCTAACCTCTTTGCATTCATTAGGAAATGATAAGGATAATTTTAGATAGTTTATGCTCTCTATAAAAACACAAAGATTAAATATAAAAAAGGCCTACCTCTTTTTGTATTAATAGGGCCACCACGCATTGCTAAGATCAGCTTCAAAGTACAACCTTCTGAAATGCTGTAAACAATCAATCAGACATATTTTGTAAGTTTTTCTTCTAGAAAGAGTGCAGAGAAAAGATGATTAGGAGTCTGGAGGCTAAAACATATGATGAATGGTTGCAGGAACTGGGTATGTCTAATCTAACAAAGAGAAGGACTAGAGGTGACATGATAGCAGTCTTCCAATATTTGAGAAGCTGTCACAAAGAAGAGAGGGACAATTTATTCTCTAAAGTACCCGAAGGCAAGACAAGAAGTTAGCGAGTGGAAACTTATCAAAGAGAAAAATTCTAGATCTAAGGAAAATTTCCTGTTAGTGGGAACAATTAATCAGTGGAATGGCTTGCTCCCAGAAACTGTGGGTGTTCCATCACTGGAGGTTTTTAAGAAGAGAGTGGACAACCACTTGTTCAGAATGGTATAGGGTCTCTTGCTTGGGCAGGATTAGAGCACCTCCAAGGTCACTTCCAACTCTTTTTTAATATAATCAAGAAATATTCAGAAACACTTGAATAATCACATTTGAATACTCACTGGTAATCATTCAAAGAATAGTCATCCTCCAACTCCACATTATTCCAGATTAAATGCTGCTGAGATACAGGGATACCTTGAAATATTAGTAAAATTGAATCGATATATTTACTTTGCAAAACTATGACAAAAATTACTAAAATTATTATTCATTTGGATATATATTCCTCTGAAATTAGCATATTCTAAATGAAAAACATGATTTTAATTTGTATCATGCAAAACATTCCAGATTTAAACTCCTTATTTTTAGTGCCAGGATTAAATCCAAATAATAGGAAAAATTGTCTTTAAGTAAGGCAGTTAATACCAGTTGATTAGTAGTAAGAAGTAACAACAATCTTACATTACCTCACCAACATCAGGATTAATTTCATTAACTACTGCCCTACAATTCCTCAAGTTGGTATATGATTGTTCCTTTCATTTTATCCTTGTAGCTCGATGAAGTGGATTAGGCTGCAAGTATTGTAAGACATTTGGTAAAATTCTCTGGGAATTAAGGATTTGAAAATATTTTTTCCAAGTCAGAATAATCCACATTAATCCCAAGTAAGGGCTTGTTAAATCAGTCCTTAGTCATTGTATTTACAATGACATGCAGTTTGTAAGTGAGGCATGAAGACAACGATCAGGTTAATGGTCAGTATGCAATATTCTGAGAGAAAATACAGTAATGCTTCTCCTCACTTAATGAAGTAATTTGCAAAATACCAGAATTTTATTCTGCTTTCATTTAATAACATGAGAATACTTAAAAGAACTGTCATAAACCAAGATTGTTATACAATTCATGTACTATAGTATTTGATTGATCACTGCTGTTTTCTAACCTCCTTTCTCATTGATAAGGTAAAAATTTTGTATTTCAACGTCGCTTTGGATTCTTTACATAGGAGACCTAAAGCTGACAATGAGCTGGTGTGGGTGAAAAATGCTAAGAAATTTCTTTGCATAAGTTGGTATATGTTTAAAACAAAAGAACAGCAATCAGTTTACTAGCTGTCCAACAGGCTGCAAAAAGCAATTGTAAAAAAAAAAAAAGTTGAAAAAACACAACTGGTGCTTGAGAGTGACAGTAACTCAGTGAATAATATTTATTTTGCATATTATGATACTAACTGTACTTGCTGAATCCTTATCTCTAAGAAATAGTGAACAACTAGGGAAGAGGCAGATGACCTAAAACTGTCCCTATATTTAAAAGGTTAAAAATAGGATCCAGGGAATGAAGATCAACTCTACAATAAGCTTGGAAAAATCTAGAGTAGAAAATAGAGCAGTATCTTTACAAGCAGTCCTCAACTTGTGATGGAAATTGATGTTGGAATTGCTGATGCTAAGTGATACAATCATAAAGTGTGTCTTCATGTGGCCACATTGCTTAGCAATACAATCCAGGCAGCCCTGATTTTGGCTGTAACCTTAAGAAACACAAGATATTAAGCAAGAAACAGAGGGAGTCCCAGATAAAGTGTGGGAATGCCACATTTGTGTGGGAAGAGTGAGAGAGGAGTCCCAATGTAGGTTATGCACAAATTGGTGTGTGTGCGTGTGTGTGTGCGCGCGCCTCAGTGCAGCACAAACTCAAAGAAGCTGGGGAAAGAGGGTGCTGGGATACCTGTGTACGAGTGCAGTGAGGACGAGGGAAGGAAGATGCTGGGGGTGCATTCCTGTGTGCAAACACCGGGAGGTCCAGGGAAGAAGAATGTTGGTGGATGCATGCCTGTGTGTGGGTACAGGGAGGCCAGGAAGGAGGCTGCTGGTGGGTGTGAGCATGCAAAGGGTAAAAGAGGGTGCTGGTGCATGCAAAGAAAGGATGGGCGGTAGAGGATACATTTACCTGGGCAATTTGTCACATTCCCTGCCAGCTTCCCATTAATTTTGTTAATGAGAAGCTGGTGCAGAAAATCAGCAACAGCAATCATGTGACTGTAGGATGCTGCAACCAATCATAACTGCAAGCTGGTTGCCAAGCACTCAAAATATTGTTCATGTGACTGTGGGAGCATGCAACCGCTTGAACTTTGAGGGCTGGTCATTAGTCCCTTTGTTAAGCACCACTGTAATTCCAAACAATTGCTGAACAAATAATTTTAACTTGAAGACTACCTGCATTTCTTGGTTAATTAATTTTCTGGTGTATTGTGGAATTCTGTAGACATAATATACAGGTAGCTCTTAGGTAATAACCACTGGGACTGGGAACTGTCACTAAGTGACAGTCATAAAATTTAAAAAAAATGACACAATGCAATGGATAAAAGAAATAAAATAAAAAGTACTCTGTAATAATTACTTATAAATCTATGGTGATAATAAGTGCCTCACTACAATGGAATGGTGAAATTTAGTTCATTTTCATTATATTATCTCACATTTCATGAAAGGTGGCATTTCAAAAATGAATTGATATGATCCATTGCAAGAAAGTTTTTGAGAAGGCTATTTGAAGAAGAAACATTACAGATGGATCTCGCTTATGAATTGCCTTATACAGTGACCAGTTATAATGATGCTGAAAATATAACTCTGCAACAAGGTGTACACTCAGGACCTTTGCAGCATCTTTAAATCACCTATCTGCTATCTGAGCCTGGTCTGTTTTTTCTCCCCTTCCCTCACAGAACAGAGGTTGGAGAGAAAGATTGTAAAATAGTAAGCAGGTATACAATCAGGTACACACTGAAATGAATGTGCTAGTCTGGCTGTTTGCCTAGTATGCTCGGGCCTGAGAGCATGCTAGTGCTAGAACATTCTTTTGGATCTGTATTTCCTACCATGTGCCTGCTTATACTGCTGTATTCCCTTTCTTTCCAATGAATCTAAATACAAACATTAGTTTCCTTTTTGCTAATTATCCCAATGAGCATCTAAAAGGGTGGGGGGAAAAGGGAAAATGGAGATAAAAACATAAAGACAGTTGTGGTCAGTTTCCTTTAGCGACTGCATCACTTAGCAACCAAATTGCTGGTCTCAAGTTGTGATCATTAAATGAGGACTACCTGTGTTTGCTAAAGATATTCTACACAGAACAGTCATTCATCATCCTTACCTCATATTGTTGACAAATGTTATAATTTGAGCTTTAATAAAAATACAAATATTTTTTGCATATTTTGACCCAAGCAATTATATATTTGTTACATCTCTATCCAAATTTATTTCTAGCTCAATATAATTAAAATATTTTATGTTCAAATTTTTGACCAGACATTTAATTCTGTTGGTATTCCTTCTAAAATATCTGAACTTTCAAATTTCAAAATTAAACTCTGATGTAAAAAGAGCATGTACCTTCCAGTCTCTGGATTTTAGCTTTCACAGAAATAACTGTTTCGAAAGGAGACACTCGCAATTCAAAGCATGTTCCTGTAAGAGTTTCAATGAAGAGCTCCATGGTCTCATAGAAAGTAAGTTTGCAATGACATGATCCAACATTATCCTCATTGAAGAAAGGAGGTTCCTTCTTGCTGGCCATTCTAGTGTTCCTTGTGAAAAAAATCAGTTGGGCGTTATATCTCAATTTTAACTCAAGTGAGCTCTAAACAGGAAAAACTATGTTCATGTTTCAAGGTTAAGACCAATGGTGGGTTGCCCCTGGTTTGCACCGGTTCTATAGAACCGGTAGTAAAACCGGCGGGAGGCTCCGCCCACCGACCCCAACATCATCCAAATGCTTCTGCACATGCAGCCCCATTGCGAACTGGTAGTAAAGGTAAATAGAACCCACCCCTGGTTAAGACTAATACAAGATCTGTTGTCATAACATTTACGAAATAATATTAACATCTATTAAAGCATTCTTTAGGAACTACTAAATAAAGCAAGAAAACAAATTTCAATTAAAGGCAAAAAATGTAAATACCTGTAAATAAATGACTTCTTTCACTGTATTATTAATTTATTATAACAGAATGAGTACACTAAATTTAAAAAATGTCTATGGAGAGTCTCAATCATCCAGGTCATGGTTGTATCAAAGATGCTTTTCAAAAGGCTACTGGACTTTCTTGGTTTTTTTCCCTTGAAAACATTTTGCTTCTCATCTGAGAAGCTTCTTCAGTTTTGGCTGAATGGTGGGGAAAGGATGGATTTATATTCCGATTCAGAGCAATTCTTTGCATGAAAATGAGTCTCAGTTAAGATTTTCCTTACAAAAAAAGACCACTTTGGTGCAAGCAACTAAGTAGATGGAAATCTACATTATACTAACGATTGAGGAAACTGAGTCAACTGAGATCAATTTTGTAAAATATATCTTAAAAACATTTTCTATCCCCAAATTCCTACATGTGTGAAGAACCTAGAAATTTGTAAGATTAGAATACTGCTCCTGGGAAAAGCATTTCCATTAATGTCAACAGCCAATTCCCAAGCAACGAAAATAATAAAGATTGTGTGCTGTAATGATCTATTACAATTGGCAATTCTACAACCACAGAAGATATAAAACTATTAGGTGAACCCTCTATTATTACAAATGGAAGATGTTTGTACTCCTACCAGCTGTATACTCAGAACATTCTACCTATCCTGAATGGTACAAATTGTTTCCTGTATGTTTTTGCAAAAGCTCTTATTGCAAAATAAGATGCAGAACTGTACTAAAATGTTTGAAACACAGCCAGAATTCAGTTACTGAGCTACAATTGCCTATTTTGGTCTTGCTGATCAATCCCATGCTAAGCACTCTGGAAAATCACATACGTGATTTCACAGTCAAGTAGTAGAAAACTGTTATTGTTTCCATGGAACCAAAGAAATTGATATGCTCTTTTGATCTTTCTGCCTTAAGTTAATATATAGGTTTCTGGCATTTTTAGGTGGACTATGACAATCTTATCAGTTGTGTCAAAATGATTCTTGCCCTCCACCATGCATAATCATTATTGCATATATTACGTATATTAAACCTGTGCATTACCCAAAGTTACTTATGTCCTTTATCTAATCACTAGATAGTCCTTGACTTACGACCACAATAGAGCCCAATATTTCTGTTGTTAAGTGAGGCATTTGTTAAGTGATTTTTGCCCCATTTTATGACTTTTCTTGCCACAGTTAAGTGAAACACTGCAGTTGATATATTAGTAACCTGATTGTTAAGTGAATCTAGTTTCCATTAACTTTGTTGGTCAGAAGGTCACAAAAAATGATTTAGATGACCTTGGGACACAGCAACTGTCATAAACATGAACCAGTTGCCAAGCATCTGAATTTTGATCACCCAATCATGGGGACGGCTGCAAAAGTCGTAACTGTGAACAATGGTCATAAGTCACTTTTTCAAGCCCCGTTGTAACTTTGAACGGTCACTAAATGAATTGTTGTAACTTGAGGACTACCTGTATATTAACCCTGTGTGCTACCAAAAGTTACTTATGTTCTTTATCTCTAATCCTCACTACTGTATATGCCAAAAGAAAAAAAAAAAAGCTCCAATGTTTGAGTGTACACAATTATCGAGCAAAAGAACAGGGATAAATTGCAGAATAAATAAGAGCCCCCAATGATTATTTAACCCAGGTCCGGACTCCATTGGGAGAAACAGCCAAACAGTCAAGTCGCCTTTCCCCACAGGATCAGGAAAATCAAAACTTGCTAGTTTGCGCCTTTTTCCCTTCTTACGGTCAAGGGCGGGAAAAAGGCCCGAAACCCAGGAAATTATAAAAAAGGACGCCAGAAACAAAAGCTTCAAGATGGAAGCGCTGAAATGGAACTGTCTTTTATACAGGGATGGGCTCTTTCGGCCAATTTCGGCCCTCCTTTTGCCAGCAGGCCCTTCGCGGGGAGCCTCTCGATTTCCAGGTCGCCCCGAAGGGAAGAAAGCGGCCTCCCTAATCTAACTCCCAGGCCAAATAAGATAGCAGGCCCCACTTCGGAGCCTCCATTGAAGCTTTGTTGGCCACGACGCCTATCGGGACACCGGCTCTTGGGGAACGCTGAGGGGAAAAGAGGAGAAACGGGCGGCCGCGGCCACGCCTGCTTCCCCTCCCCGCCCCCCCCAAGAGGCGGCCAGGTGTGGAGACCCGTCCTCCTCACCTGCCGTTTCCCGCCACGCAGGGCCCCGCGGGAGGGGCCGACGCGTCGCCTCCCCCTTTCAGGGAGCTGCCGAGGCAGCCATGGAGCGGAGAAGACGATGGCGAGCGGAAGACATTCAGCCCCACGGGAGGGCCCGTTCCCTCCGCCCGGCGGCGAAGGGGCGGCGCCTCAACCCGTCCTCCCGCCCTTTGTGACGCGATAAACGGGCGAGTCCGGTTGCTTAGAGACGCGGGGATCCGATCCTTGCGCGGCTCGGAAAATGGCGGGAAAAGGCGGCAGCGGCTCTGAGGGGGGTTAGGCACCTCAGCTGAGGCAACGCTTCACCGGGGAATTGCGGTATCGGAATCCGGTGCCATCCCTACCGCCTCTCCCTTCCCCACACCTTCTTAGGGCCGGGACGCCTTTCCACCTTCATTCGTTCGTCGGCAATCCTGAAAGAGGTCTCCAGACCTCGTGCCTGTCCAGAGGGCGACCACCAATTTGCCTGGCCTTGATGGTTCCTCCGATTTATTTTTTTGATTTTTTTTTAGGCTTTTCCAGCCATCTGATTTAGTGAAAAGATGAACCAGCAGTATGTGCTGAAGCTGCCAAAAAACAGCTGCATTAACAGAGGAATAGAATCAAGATCATGTGAACTGTTAATACCACTTTGTAATGCCTTGGTAAGGCCACGCTTGGGATATTGCATCCAGTTTTGGCCGCCAACTAACTAAAAAACTAAAAAACAAACAAACTAAAACTAAAACAAAAACTTAAAAAAAGATGTTGAGATTCTGAAAAGAGTGCAGAGAAGAGCAACGAAGATGATTAGGGGACTGGAGGCTAAAATGTGTCCGGTTGCAGGAATTTGGATATGTCCAGTTTAATGAAAAGAAGGACTAGGTGTGACATAACAGTGGTCCAATATCTGACGGGCTGCCACAAAGAAGTCAAGCTATTCTCCAAAGCAGCTGAAGGCAGGACAAGAAGCAATGAATGGAAACTAATCAAGGAGAGAAGCAACCTCGAACTAAGGAGAAATTTCCTGACTGTTAGAACAATTAATCAGTGAAACAACTTACCTCCAGAAGTTGTGAATGCTCCAACACTGAAAGTTTTTAAGAATAGATTGGACAACCATTTGTTTGAAATGGTATAGGGTTTCCTGCCTGAATAGGGTGTTGGATTAGAAAATCTTCAAGGTCCCTTCCAACTCTGTTACTCTATGCCAGGGGTGTCAAAATTCAAGGCCTGCAAGCCAGTTCTGGCCCGCGGGGCCGCCCTGGAAACAGCAAAGGACTGGCCCATGGTGCCTCTGCCAGCAAAAATGGAACTTCGTTTTCGGCCATGGGTGCCCCCCCCCAGCTCATTTTCGCTGGCAGAGGGCTGCAGAAGGCTGTCACAGCCGAAAATGGAGCTGTGGGCGACCCTCCAGAGCCCTGTTTTCGCCAGTAGAGGGTTGCAGGAAGCCATCACAGCTGAAAACTGACATCGGGAGCCCTTTTTTGCTGGCAGAGTGCTTGGGCCACCACAGGCATGCTCAACATGAGTGACGTCAAGCTATCCATCCACCTCAGCCCTCCAAAGTCAAACACAACCCTGATGTGGCCCTCAATGAAAGTTTGACACCCCTGCTCTATGCTATGTTATGCTATATTATATTTCTATTCCATTCCATTCTCTCTCCAGACCCTGGTCCATTTCTTCTCAGTCACTCCCCCCCCCCCGTACCTGCGAGCACCCAAAATACTGAGCCTCAATGATACTTCTGCTTGCATCCCTGGAAAGTGATCCAAGTGCCTGCAGGTGTGCACGAGCAGCACCTCCACTTTCCAAACTGAATCCAGAAGTTGCAGGGGAATCTTATGGACAGCAGCGCATGCAGCACTTTTTAAAGTTATCGAATAAAATGAAAATAGAATTGAATGCCTAAAAAAATAACTGTCCAATCTTGTAAAAATAATGTACTATGTTCTCAGTTGATGTAGAATATCTTGCATATTGTGTGAAAACCTGGTAGTCTTAAGATGTACAGTTTTAAGAATATTCATAACCTAATATTTTCAGAGAATATTTTCTGGGTTACTTTTACTATGGTTAAAAGACTGTTACTGCAGTATTGGATTGGAAGTCTTGGGTGAATTAACATATTTAATTCTTGATGGGGTTGCACTGCCCCAGACAGACCGAAGGCACAACTTTGGGGGGGTTTCCTGAACTCACAACTCCTGCTCAAAGAGCAGGTGGATGTTATGGTTAGAAGAACCTTTGTGTAACTTCGTGTTGTGTACCAGTTGTGCCCTTTCCTGCGCTCAGTCACTCAAGCCTAGTCATCTTATGTTGAACTATTGCAATAGTCTCTACATGGGGCTATCCTTGAAGAGTATTTGGCAGCTACAGCTGGTGCAGAATGCAGTTGTCCAGATAGTTCTTAGGGCCCCTAGAGTGGCCCATGTTACACCACTGTTCTGCAAACTGCACTGGTTGCCACTTTTGGTTGCCACTTTTGCTTCTGGGTCCAATTCTAGGAGTTGGTTCTTACCTTTAATGCCCTTCATGGCATGGGTTCAGGTTATCTGAGGAACTGCCTCTCCCCAGTGGGATTGGCCCACCCAACTGCGCTGGAGGAGTAGCTGTGAACTCTTAGTCAAGGAATTCTGGCTGTTTAGGAAAAGAGCCTGTTTTGCAGTGGCCCCTGCCTTCTAGAACGTCATGTCCCTGTCCCCCCCCAGGTGATATTCACACTCACCCTTTTGGCCCTTGAAGGGGTTTGAAGACCTGGCTCAGCCAATTGGAGGTGGTTAATGGACTAAGATAAGACCCCATTTCTTCCTTTTATGCATCTTGCTCCCTTCCTATCTTTGCCAATTTTAAGCTAATGTTACTAGTTATTTATTTTATATTTTAATTGGTTGTACAAGATGATTGTCAGCTGCCTAGAGCCACCTCTAGGTAAGAGGGGCAGCATATAAATTAAGCAAATAGGAAAGATGTGTGGCCCCATTTACACAATAAAGTGAAGAACTAATTACACTTGCTATTTAAGAGTGGGCTGCTTATTGATGTGGACTTTATATGAATAAGTATAATGAAATATGGGGCTCATTTGTACAGTATGTAGGTTTAAAAAACCATGATACTCATATAAGTGCATTAGAAACTTATTCAAAACATTTCCTTCTTACCCCTATGGGTGATATATGTTCTTCCACAATCTCTGGAGTATGAGAAGCTGGAGAAATAACAGGGCCTGAAGGAGGAACTAGAGAGGATATGGAAAGTAAAGACCAAAATGAACCCACAGGTGGTAAGAGCACTCTGGGCTATGAGTCTTAAATTGGGAGTGTCTCTAAGACATTCCAGGAACAACATCAGAACTTTCTGTCCAGAAAAGTGCAGTGTTAAGAACAGCTAAGTTACTGTTCAGAACCCTCAAACTCCCAGGCTTCTTGTGGAGGACCTGAGATTGCGTGAGTAAGAACATTCCCAGAAAGGTAAGCAGTGCATGGCAGTTTCTGGGGAACACTTGGCTGTGGGGGCAATTGCACCCTTCCCCAAGGCTTGGCTCGTTGGAAAATGGCATGATGCAGCCTTTTTGAGTGACAACGGTGACACTAGAACTCATTTGGAAACCCAGAATTCCACTTCATGCCAGCCTTCATGCTTTTAGTCCAGCCCTTTAAGCCACTGGTATGGTTTCCCAGTGTCTGTCACCTCAGTTATCTGTCAATGGTACATCCCATGCAGAGTCTTGTCTTGCCATGGCACCTACGTTTAATCTCAACAGTTCATCTTTGGGTGCTTTCTTACAGATCTACTCCTGGATTCTCTGGGTTTCTTCCAGGATAATAGCTATGACACTCACCAAATCCCACTTGCCCTCATTGAATCAGAGTGTCATACAATAACTTGCGTTTATTAATTTTATTGTATACTGTTCTTCCTTCCAAGGGAAGGGTTTAAGGAATAAAAGTTAAGTGCTACATTGTGGGGATTTAGGGTTACACATAGACGGACCCAGCTTGTTAGTTTTCTACAACTGCAAGAACTTCAGATGTAAGCCAGTATAACAACTCTCATTGCAGCTTTTTAAGTGTTATTCATTCAATCAATTCAATGATAAATCATCCTCCTTTTCCTTCAAAGAACGATTTGAATGCATGTACCCTGCTTTTTTGAACAGACTGAAGAGTGGAGAAAATGCATAGTACTTGACATGAAACAATATCCAAAAATTGGTGTGAACAATACATTCAACCCAAAATGTGCATTTTTATCACTGCTTGGTGGCGATACTACATTAAGGTAAACTGAGATTCAACACGAATGGAATTCTGATACGATGCAAAATCAAGTGATCACTCCCAGTTTTTGATGGTTAATTTTATGCAATCCCATACATCTAAGACATAATTTTCAGGCTAAAATTACTCACCAGAAATTGCTAATGAGGGTATATGTGTGGGAAGGGAAAGCAAAATAGCAAACAGTTAAAGCATATATCCGTGATGGCGAACCTATGGCATGGATGCCACAGATGGCACACGGAGCCGTATTCACTGATGGCATCTTTTTAAACTATAATTTGGTTAAAAAAAAAGGGGGTTACCTTATTGAAGAAAGGGCTTATCCGTAAGTATATATGGTAGTGAAAAACTCCATTCCATCTAATCCCTTCCCTTCCAGCACAATGAAATAATCTTTTATCAGTAACCAAGGATATACCCAAAAGGAGAATTCAGATTCTCATAACCATGAGTTATAATCATAAACTTAATTCCAGAAAGTGAGTTTGCTTACAATATAGGAGATCAGAAAATATTGATTTTGTAAATGCCATTTATCAACATTAAATGTTCTGTAATTTTGATTTATACTATATATACATATTACATTACAAGTAACAAGCTGATTAGGACAATTATTGTTTGCTCAAATAACTGTTATAACATTTTTTTTAAAAAATGTCACGTGGAGTAAAATAGAGTGAATGAGTCCAGGAATATTCTGTTTTGTCACACTGAGTATTTGATTAGAGAATAAAGGAATTAGCGTTCAGTGACAAATTGAAAATAAATTGTCCAGCAGTCTCTTTATTAGTGCTCTTTAAATGCATTGAGAGGGTCGTCAAAAGTGCTTGCTGTTCTAGGTTCACACTTACTTCCCGAGACTGACTGAACGGTGGTCTTTTTTGTTGATGTCTTAGATTGACTAGCAGGGGAGAAGATATCATCTAAAGAGAGGGAGAAAAATTTTAATCTGTACTTGTGCGTGACCAGAATTGTTTCACAGACATTTCTTAAAAGAAAATGATGAGTTACATTTATATTAACAGGAGTACAGGGAAGGATGTTGATAAAAAGTCTGCTGGCTCCTAGGAACATTCTTAGCAAAGACATCAATAATGCATTGCTCACAACATGTGGTAGGTCTGAAATAACACAAATGGGAAATCCTAGTGTTGATTGAATTGAAAGGACTCAAGGGTGCAGGAGACTCAAAAGCTCTGAGTGAAGCCCCTTCAAAACAGTGCCTCCAATTTTAATTTCTAATGTACAGAAAAATACAACTATTAAATGTGTTAAGAGTATATCATATTATCTATATTGATTTAAAATCAAACTTAGTATTTGTTCTAGTATTGTATTTTCTGAGAAGTGTACCCTTTACCATGCCAAATCAGAAGCCAGCTATACCAAGAAAGACAATGTGCCATAGATATAGTCATTCTTACCAGGGTTGGCTTTTGAATTAACTGAAAAGGCTTTAACAAACTGCTACAGGCTCAATAATTACACTCCCCACTGGATAGAATATGAATTTTCAAAAATGTTAATTTCAAAGATACACTGTGGAATCTAGTTTGAACCAACACTATTAAGAGAACAAGCCCACATTAGGTTCCTGAAGCACAAGTATTTTTCCACCTCTTTCTTGGCATATATCGTACTCTTCCCTGAAAGTATCTTCCTATCGAGGCTTAACATTTCTAACAAAAAATAGGATTAGTCATGATCCTTCTGTGTATCTGAAGAAGTACATTAAATATTCTGACATCTCCCAATCCAAGGGAGTGCCCTTAGCCTAGTGGCAGGCATTTTTAAAAAAAAATTTACAAAATCATTACCTAATTCTTTCTCAACTTATTTCTATAGAGATATACTTGTCGGTGAATTGCAGATCTTTGTACAAATATTACAATTTTTTTACCTGTGTCCTCATCAAATATAGATACAGCTTCCATTTTCTTTCTGGTACTCTTTTCCTTTGATTTTACAGCAAGATCAGCAAAGATATCAACATCATCATCAAACAAATTGACTTCCACCTCTTTTGTTTTGTCTGGCAGCTTAACAGTTTCTACTGCAAATATATCATCCTTGAATAAAGAAAAGGATTACTGAGTATAAAAATGATCTTTGGAGGCATATATTTTCTCTGGTTAGTGCTTGTAAAATAAAATACAGGTAGCTTTCATTTTCTGCATCTAAGCTTCAGAAATCAGTTCTGCTAAGTGGCTAGTTCTATGTTGTAAATTTGAATATGAATTATTCTAATTTGAAACTTGGAAAGTATTTAGGAATATGAGTGGTAAATAAGAATATCATCTCTTCAGCCTGCCAAATATGGTTCCATAAAATGATTGCATTCATTTAATTTAATTCCTTGGCCCACAAACACATCATTTAAGATTAAAGCTAACACAAACTAATATAAAGTAAGGAAAGAGAACAAAGAGAACAAAATCAAAGAAAAAGCAAGAAGTGTAAGAAATGAAAACAAGTTGAAGAAAACTAAAAAAAGGAAAAAGATATAAAGAAATGGCTCCCAATATTATTCACAGCAGTTATAAATATAAATATATTTTAACTTTCCTCTTGAAAGTTACATCATCTTATGCTTCTTTTTATAATTTTATCCTATTTAACCATCAAAAGCATAAATCATAACTTCATTTTTTAAAAAAATTTATGCATAAAGTTCATAAGTGGTTTCTAGTTATCAATAAGGCTTGATTTTTCATGAATGAATAGCAGGTATATCTGACTGTTGGCTGGGAATCTTTTTGGTCTATGGATTTTGAGGAAGTGGACAGGACATCCCTGCCACTTTTAAACTTGACCAATGTCCTTCTTGGATGCTTCAGGGAATAGTGGAGATGTGACAAACTGGATTCAGGAGATTGTCAATGCCTTCCTTTGGGTAAGGCTTTAAATCTGCAGCCTTGACGCAAACAGTAGTATGCCCCCTCAAGATACCCTTTCTGAATCTAACTCTGATCATCTCTAATATTGATATGTGGTTAGAAGCAGCTGATTATTTGTATCCTATTCAGGACAGTTTCAGGCATTGTTTGGAGCTTTTTTAAAAATGATTTAACACAACTGGAGAGGTTGCTAATGAATGATTAAAAAAATCCAAACCTATCCCATCTTTCCTTATTCAACTTTTTGGTTACCATTTAAACAAATCATATTCATCCCAAGTGGTTTCCCCCATCACTCTAATGCCTGTGGAATAAACAAAAACAGCACAATACAAAGTTAGAAGAATCCAAGTCTGAAGAGAAAAACTTTCAAAATTACCTCAAAAATGTCTTGGATTGCGAAATTTTGATGTAATTGAGACGGGAGCTCCTGTTCTTTTCTCTTCACAGTTTTCTTACTGGTGATGAAGACATCCTGTTTTTCCTCTAGGAAAGGCACTGTACTTAATTTCCTTAATGTCTTTCTAGAGTGAAAGAGGTCTGTACCCTCTTGAGCAGCAGGAAACAGCTCCTCCCTTTTTGCAACCTGGCTTACAGTGCCCTTAGCTTCCAGTGTTGCTTTAGAGTTGCTATCCTTAGTGAAAAGGTTGTTGGACTCGAAGAGATCATTCACATCGGAATAGGCTGTCGGTTTTAAAAGAGGGTTACCTTTTGACTCATTGGATTGGTTGCTGCTGTTGGTTGATGGAACCAAGCAAGCTTTTTCAATATTTTTCTTTCTACGCAGTTCGCTATGATGTAATATAGTGGGTGGCCCAGAGTTCCCTTTTATGATAGGCAGACACTCGTTCTCTGCAGTATTTGTTTCATTTTTGTCAAGTTCTTCAACAGCTAATCGCCTGGCAGTTCTGGTTGGTGGCCTTCGATTCCCACTCACTTTGATTCTTCCCTGTAATTTGAGTTTATAAGGATGCAAAGTAAGAAGCAGTACAAATTGACAAGCAGTAAGAGCAGGCAATGCCACATTTTTTGGCTCCCAGTGGTCTTCCGGGTGCGCTTCAAGGTGTTGGTTACCACCTTTAAAGCGCTCCATGGCATAGGACCTAGTTATCTTCAAGACCACCTGCTGCTACCGACAACCTCCCATCGACCTGTACGCTCCCAAAGAGAGGGCCTCCTCGGGGTGCCATCAGCCAAACAATGTAGGCTGGTGACCCCCAGGGGGAGGGCCTTCTCTGTGGGGGTACCCACCCTCTGGAACCAACTGCCCCCAGAGATAAGGAGAATCCAAGACCTCGGTGCCTTCCGCCGTGCCCTTAAAACCTTCTTTTTTTCAGCAAGCTGGGCTGGCTTAAATTTTTAAATATTTTTAATTGGTTTGTCATTTTAAACTGGGGCCAAATTAATATATATTCTTTTAATTGTTTTTAATGTTTGTATTGTATGTTTTTATCTGGCTGTACACCGCCCTGAGTCCCTCGGGAGAAGGTGCGGTATATAAATTCGAAATAAAATAAAATAAATAAAATAAATTTTTTAAAAGAAGCACTACTATTTTCAAATTGCTATTCATCACCTTCAGGCAAGAGAAGAAAGAATCCACCTAAATGAGGCTATAACATCAGAATACGATAACTGAAGGGGACCTAGGGTGAAGTACTTTTCTTCACAATTTCTCCTTTTGATTTCAGGTAGTTTTGAAATGAGAGAGGCCTCAAAAATTCTCTTCTTAAGAAAAGCATTTCTTAATTAAGATGAGTAGCCTAGCCCCGTGAACCTATGACATGTGTGCCACAGATGGCACGCAGAGCCCGCTCTGTGGGCATGCCAACTGTCGCCCTAGCCCAGCTGCACTGCTCGTGCATGCGTGCTTCCCACAGGCCAGCTGATCTTTGGGCCTCTGCCACGCATGTGTGGGGGGCGGGGTGCATGCACAGGGGGTGCTCGCATTGCATTTCAGGGGTTCATGCACGTGTGCCCTCCCCGCACCCCGTTTTGGGCCTGGAAGGCCTGCACCAACCTTGAAGCCAAAATGGGACGCTGTGCTAGGCCTCCCCGTTTTGGCTTTCAGGTTGGTGTAGGAGGTTTTCCAGGTCCAAAATAGGGAGCGCTTACATTGCATTTGGGGGTTCAGGCACACACATGTGCGTTTGTGCGTGTGCTTTGGGCACTCAGCACCAAACAGGTTAACTATCACTGGCCTAGCCTAATAATTCTTTCTGCTCTGCTCATTGTTTAATTTAAATTAACCATACTAAGTTGAATATAATATTTCTTCCCTTTCCTTGTGAAAATGTGGAAAAGAAAATGCTTATATGTTTATTTCATTCACTACATTTTTTTCTACATCAGTAAATACTTTGAAACCATCTGGCAACTAAAATAAGTCCAATGCAGTTCATTAAAATAATCATCTTTATAAAGATTTTTTCATTATCAAATTACCTTGTTGACATTTTGCAGCGTGTTGGCTTTCATAGGGTTATCAAAACTAACTCCCAGCTCTGTAGCATTTCTTGTGGAAGCTACTTTGGTATGCTTTGTGTCATCAGGTAAGTGAGATGGTCCCTTTGATGGTAGTTTCACGGTAGTTTTCTTGTACAATTTGTCTTTTGGGTTAATTTCCAATTCTCCCTTACAAAGTAAAATCAAATTTATTATTTGTGGCAGCAGGTCAAGCACATGGATATTTGGAGAAAAGATTCAAGAGGGATCAGTAAAAATGAAGGTGGCAATGCAAAATTACCTTAAAAGTAAATAAAGTACAGAAAGGGATAACTTGCCATGGTGCTTTTTACTCTTACAGGACAATTCTTAGTTTTATCTAGAAACCTGTTTCTAGAGTGGATGAAGAAGTCTCCAAAACCCAAAGAGAAAGAAAGGGAGTGTGAGAGAAGGTAAAAGGTCAAGAAGAAAGGGAAGATAAAATATACCTAAAAGACATATAAACTCAGGGCAAAAATCTCACTTGAGTGGGCACATCTCTTTAAAAAATGAAACTTTGAGAAGTGCTATATTGTAGGCTGCTGCGAAATGGAATGTATCACAGTACAAAGATTTTCTGCCATAATCACCGCTACCCACATTATATTTGGCACACTGCCTGCTATTGCATTTACATTTTACTTGCAGAAACTTTTACCTTGCCAGCTTCAATGAAATCTTAGATATATAAATGTTGTTGTGAAGACTTCATGTATACAATCCGTCTGTATTCATTCTGCTTGTGTGCAAATGGTGATCCCATAACTGTGGGATACTGAGATGGTCATAAATGTGAGGATTTGTTACAAATTTGTTGGTTTTCCTCCCCTCAACTACTGTAACTTTGAACAGTTGCAGCACAAGAGAGTTGGTAAGCGAGATCTATCTATATATTCAAGATGTGACTTACATGGCTTACAAACTGTCAGCCCAATTAGGTAGACTTATTAAGATAGGCTAACATAATCCTGCTGTTTCTAAATATTATCTTGTTTCTCAGCACTTAAAAAACACTTTAGACCATTCTTGTAATAGTTTGCATGTTTCTATCAATGTCACCCCTTTTATTCTCTATCATGTACCTGAAAAGAACAAGCTTCATTGACAAGAAATTGAACATGAATCAGAAGAGTGAGACTAGAAGAATTAATGCAGCTCTGGATTCTATAAGAAGCATCATACCAAAGAGGCTTATTTCTCTCTAGTCAGCACTAGTGAGGCTACACCTGAACAATTCTAGGTACTACATTTCCAGGATTGATGGATGAGAACAGATTCAGAGGTGTGCAATGAAGAAAAAGTGAAAGTTAGAATATTTTGGACATGTGATGCGACACCAAGAAAACTATGGCATCCTTCACTTAATTCTCCAAGGAAAGATTGAAGACAAACAAGGTCCAGGCAGAAGAAGAACATCATGGCTTCAAAATCTAAGGGACTGGTTTGGACAAAACAACAGCACTTTTTCATGGGGCTGATGATAAAAATATGATCGCCAACATGATCGCCAATGTCTGATGGCGGATATGATACAAGAAGAAGAAGAAGAATGAAGATGAACCTTCTTACTGTGTAAGTAACGGAGAAAGAAACAAATAAGATAAAGAAAATAGCTGATGAGTGAATGAAAATAAAAAAGTAAGTGACCAATATGAATATACAATGCTGATATGATTTTGGTCACCTAAAAGAACTGAGTGAGCCTCACATTGCAAAACAATTATATGAAAGAAAAGTGAATGAATTAAGAGGAAAGTAATCATGGTGATGGAATTACTGAAGCACAAAAAAGATATTTGAAATGCAAAGAAAAAATCCATGAAGAGACATGAATGCAATTGAATTATTCAAGGATAGAAAAATATAGGGAAGTATAACAAACCAACTTACTATTAGTTTACCATTTCTACTCCAATCTGCATTGCAAAGTGGGAACAGTACAGTTGGCATTAGTGAGTGTGTGTGTTTCCATCTGAAGATACCCTACTTACTAATGGTTATGGAACATCCAAATGCCTTTCCTTGTTAAGATATGTAATTTTCCTATATTCAAACTTGTAATACAAAATTATATTTTACAAACCTCAGTAGCCTGAATTTTTGATTCTCCTTGTTTGTCATATTGATTATTCTGCAGAACTTTACTATGTTTTTCCAAGGACAACATGGGGCTGTCTTTCTTTATTATCGTTTTCTTTTCCAGTACCTTCCAAAAAATAAAATTAAAATAACATATTAAAGAAGCAAGGTTATGCTTCATGTTAGTTATGAAAGCAGTTGCAAGTTCATTAACATTTAAAAATTGAAATATGTAACTCGCTCTAAAAACAAGATTTATAACTACAAGAACAGAATTTGGCATTCTCTTAGAATAACTTAAAACCAACTTAATTTATTTTAGTATACTGAATTTATCAAGTTTAAACATTATAAACATGGTAAAATTAATACTATTTATCCCAAATATTTGTCAGCTTAAACTTTTACATGGTTAGAGGTAAAAGCATGTAAAATTAAGAAAAAAGGAAATAGAGATATTGACCTACAACTTCACCCCACTACTCAGCTTTTTTTTCTTTTCAAATAAAGTTGAACTGTAAAATGTAAAAAAAAAATGCCAATCAGCCTAAAGCCTTTTGATATTATGTAAACCAACTATGACTTTTCTTTGCCATATTTAAAGTTGCAAGTTTAGATTCTGAAGAAACTTTATGCAGTACTACTGGATCCTGATGTAATACTATTTACATTCTTTACTACTGCTCTCAATCTCTCTCTGTATATGTGTGTGTGTGTAAATTACATTGAAGTATCTAAATATTTTAAACAAAAAGGAAATACTATAGTGTTGCATGTCAAAAGTAGCAAAAAGATCCTTATGGCCATCTCAAAAGGTTCTTCAAAGTAACATGTTGCTTCTGGCAATTATCCCTGAGTATGTATTCATTAGCTTGCTCTTAGGAAGAACTTTCATTGTAAACTGTAGAGTAGCAAATATTGTGATAGCCAAGCAGCACTGGTTCTCTTGAAAGGAAGGCAAAAACATTTTGTTCCAAGCTTAGATCACTTAGAATAATTTGCATACATCTATTATCTGGTTTAAACAATCTCAAGCAATCCAAGCAAAAAGCAACATCTGAGGCCTTTTAAAATATTAATTACAACATGATAAGTACCAAGGGCTTTGTGGCAGAATTGCTAAAGAGACCATCATCGGCATTGTCATCAGTCCCAAATAGCCATTCCCCAGATGATGATTTTGCTTTAGGGCTTGAAATCTGAAATTGAAACAGAAATATACATACGTATCATATACATAGGATAAATAAATAACTATTTCCTAAATATCTATGGAGATTCTCAGTCATCCAGGTCATGGTTGTCCCAAAGGTGCTTTTTTTCAAGAGGCAACTGGACTTTCTGGTTTTTCTTTGAAGACGTTTTGCTTCTCATCCAAGAAGCTTCTTCAGCTCTTCCAAGAAGCTCTTGGATGAGAAGCTCTTGGAACTCTTATTGGATGAGAAGTGAAACGTCTTCAAAGAAAAACCAGAAAGTCCAGTTGCCTCTTGAAAAAAAATCACCCTTGAGATATTTCCTAAATACTTTTTACTCATTTCTAACAAATCACTAATTTTATAGGAAGGTAGTATCAGATTGTGGTTCACAAGCTAAGTTTCCACAATCTAACTTACAATTAGAGCTAAAAAGGCATTTCTTATGTACTTCTTACAATCAGAAGTGAATCCTTCAATGATGAAATGACTGTGTAAAAAGAATTATGCCCACTTGTTCGCTTTTAAAGTTACATGCCTATTTAAAGTTTATACTCCCTCTGTTTCTCTGCTGTCTGGGTCGCTAGAGTTATCATTCAGCCGTATTTGGAGGTCCATAGCTCCATAGCTTCCTACACTGTCATATTCCATTCCTTATAATTACTTATAAGTACTTTAGTCAATTAGCAGATCCTTTATAACACTTTTTAAAGCTTACATGCAATCCATTGAATCAACAGAAATGTCCAACTTTTGCTTGTTATTTAACAATTTGGAAATAAAACAATCTGTGAACAAACAATGAAAGCATTTACTATTGACTGACCACTTTTTTGTTATCAAAAAGGTCAACTTCAGGATCATTGTCTTCCTGCAGTTTACGGCTGAAGAGAAGTTCTTCATCTTGAAACACACCTGTGCTCTTCTCTGAAGGCTGGAAAAAACCCATTGAATTGTTTTCAAAACACAACGTCAAAAACTGATAATAAAATGTAACAGTTAGAGCAGATCAGCTACTTTCTGAGGAATTCATCTGTATGCAAAAATAGCCCAGCCCACTCATTTTGTGTGGTGGGCAACATATAGGTAATGCTTAGTGACCATAATTAGGATCAGCAGTTCTGTTGTTAAGCGAAGCAGATGCTGAGAGTGAAATGGCATGACTACAACTCAACTTTTGTTTTCCCCATTTTCCTACTCTTTGGAATATTCACTCAGGTGCTGAGATAATTAGAAAGAAGGAATTAATGTTTGTACTTTCAGTCATTGGAGAGGAAGGGATTACAAGAGAGTAAGCAGGTACACAGTGGAGGAATACTGTACATACAGAAAACAATACAATGATATAGGCAGTGTGTGTATCCTGTACTGTATGCCTGCTAAGTGCTTTGTAATCTCTTCCTCTCCAATCTCTCTGCTGTGGAAGAGGGGGAAAGAAGAAAAAATAAGTCAAGCACAGGAGAAACTGATTAAAGAGATTGCTTCTGGTTTTCTCCCTTGCATAATAGAAAATGCTCAAACTGGAAGGGAAGAAAGTGAGGGAAATGGTCTCTTTAGCCAATCTTTCCTGTGCCTGGTGTATTTCCTTCCCTCACAGAGTGGAGATACAAGAGAGAAAGGGATTACAAAATAGTAAGCAAGCACATAATGGGGAATACACTGACAATATGTTGTCAGTTTTAATATATTTTATAGCAAATTGGGATTCTTTGGGGAAAAGTGGAGTGATACCAGTACTATAACTCCTAAATCTATTCTGGACTAAAAAAAATTAAGTTGTCCTATAAACTGATAACAGAGGAGGCAAGTTATATATTTTGATTACCCCCTGCAGGGTCTATGATGACTCACAGTGGCCAGGTGAGTGTGGGTGAATGTGAAGGAGTGGGCATGGCTGGGTTGACCTGGATGACTTAGTACAGATGACTTCGCATGACCAAGTGTGCATGGATGGGTGGGTATGGGCAGATGGGAGTAGATAGGTGGGTACAGATGGCTGGGAGCAGTCAGGTCAGCAACAAGTCAACCTGGCCAACTGGATGTGGGGACAACGTGATGCCCCACCAGCTCCTTGCCTCCTGGACTTGCTGGCAGTCAAGTGTGTGCCTCCTGGAGCCCATGCTAAAATACCCCTGTAGGGTGTACACAGGCAAAAAAAAAAGGGGGGGTGACACTTTCCCATGTGGTCTCCCACTCTGCACAGTGAAGCGGCAAACACATGAAAAGTGTTAACCCCCACTTTTTTTTTGCTTGCGTCCAGGTAAGGCTACAAGAGTGCCAGCATCACTGCAGAGCTTTTAATGCAGATGGAGATTTGAGCAATTTCAAATTCTCCCCTCCCATCATCTGAAAGGAAGCTTTTCTGGGGGAGGCAGTGGATTGACTGGGCTCCAGGAGGCACGTGCTTGGCTGCCAGCAATTCGGGGAGGCAAGAAGCTGGGGGGAGGGGGGAGGATCGAGTTGTTCTCAAGTCCAGTGGCTGGGGTGATTTGTTCCATGTCGACCCATCCACGCCCACCTGGTCATACCAAGTCCTATGCGTCAACCCATCTGTGCCCATTCCTTCATGCCCACCCATCCACGCCCACATGGCCACTGTGAGTCGTACCGTTTCACCCTCCGCATGTTACTCACCTTCCCCTTTCCAATCTGTTTATTCTTACTAGAATCCATAACTTCATTTTTCTCCTCGTCCTCAAACAAACTGAATACAGTTCTCATCTTTCTCTTGGCATCTTTTTCCAAAAAGAGCTGGAAGTTCACAGACAGAAGTTATTGTTTGGGCCTGTGACAAATGGATTAAATAGCTTGATTTTATACCACAAATGATTTGGTAATGCAGAGTTAGGGAACGTCAGTCCAATAAGGCACTTTATTCTTCATCTCATGTGATATGTAAACCTTTTTGTCACTGAACTTGACAGGATGGTTCTTGTCAAGATTGAAACGGCTCATGCTGGAACTTTATTATGGTTAGATGCCCAGTGAGCCAGATGTTCAGAATGGATTTAATATTTTTGTCTGCTTATTCAGTCCTTCCCAAGGACTTGGGATAAGCAGATGTGGATGTTTGATGGTGTTACTGATATTGTCGCAGAATGTAAGTTGTTCCGAGTAAAGCTGCCTTTTGCAATTGACTGATGGTGAATGGTCAAAGCTGATGGTGTTTAAATGATGCTCTATTGTTTTGGGATTGTACCCAAGGCACCTATTACTATTGGTACTATCTTTGCTTTCTTTTGTCACAGTCAGATTAGAATTAGAATTTTGTCAAGGGGAATTTAAAATAAAAAGAAAACTAGTGGCAGACAGATATATCTATCAATCATTTTCTTATGTACAACTATCAGAAAGGTTTAGAGTAGAAAAATATACTTCATGGTTTTGAACAGCTTAAGATAAATTTGAAGTAGAATTGTGTACAAATGAACATATAACTGTTGAAATAAAACATTTACTGAAATTTGAAACAGAAGTGAGATAATGTATGATAAAGTGGGCTAAAATTGGTTATAATACGCATATGGAACAATGAGAAAATATGGGATTGAAAGGACTGAAATCTTAAGATTTTTTTTATAAAATGTTGCACCATTGGTACACAGCAACATATGCGTATTATATATAAAGTTTTTCCTCACTTTTTCCTTCCTTTCTTGGTCCAGTACATTTCCTCCTTCTCCAAGATTATAACCATGATGTCTACCAGATTCTTCCGAAGGTCCTGCCTTCTTTTCTACTAATTTCTTCTGAGATGTTTCCAAGAAATTTTCCTGATGGCCAAGAAGTAAAAGATGAGGATTATACCCCTTTCTCTGGAAAACTGTACTTTTTACAAGTATAAGCACCCATACTTAACTGATGGATACACATATATGTATCTTTTGTATTAAAATTAGCTCAGAAATTATGGAATTCCAATTGGAGGGAATGCTAATTGTTTACAGAATTTATCTTCATTTGCTTCACTAGAAAATCCAGTCCTAACAGTTGCCTTTGAACATCAAAATAGCCAATGTTTTATATTCAAAATTTCTATCATTATTTGTGATTTATTATGTTAGCCAGATGACAAATAGGAAGCTACATTATAACTGGGATTTAAATTTAGATGACATAGTACTGAAAATTACTGTTTTAAAAGATCCGCCAGATACATCATTTATAATATTTTTTTAAAAAAATAATTTATTATTTTATTAGTCATATTTCTATGCCGCCCACTCTCCAAGGACTCTGGGCGGCTTACACCAAAGACAGTATACTAAATAGCATATTGCCCCCAACAATCTGGGTCCTCATTTTACCCATCTCGGAAGGATGGAAGGCTGAGTCAACCTTGAGCCGGTGAGATTTGATCCGCTGATCTGCTGAACTAGCAGTCAGATGAAGTAGCTGCAGTACTGCACTCTAACCACTGCGCCACCTCATCATCTTATTAGAAGTAAGATTTTGTGGATAGAGCCAATTTGGTCAAGTGGTTAAGGCACCATACTTGAAAGTGGGAGATCATGAGTTCAAATCCCACCTTAGCCATGAAAGCCAGGTGACTTTGGGTCAGTCACTCTCTCTCAGCCCAACGCACCTCAGAGGGATATTGCTGTAGAGATAATAGGAGGAAGGAGCTGTGTTGGATAGCTTTGCTACCTTATTTGAAAAAATAAATAAAACAGATTTCATCACTTCATTGTGTATGTGATTAAAGTAGAATTCTAATCCAAAAACTCTCATAATAGATTTAATAAGCTGACGAATTGCTATAAGGCTGCTATTCTTACATATGATCTAATATTTCCAGATTGGGATCCCATAACTGACTATTATTAAAAGGAATGAGATTCTTCACAAATGTCATCTTTTTTTTTTTGTCAAACCTTCATTAGATACATCTAACTGGCTGTAACTCATTAGATATATGCATTGTGCAACAAATTGGTATCATGTGAATGAGAGTGCTAAACCTTAAATGTTTACAAAGTCACAATTTGGATTACTGCTTACTTGATCTCTACGCACTGTTATAGTTTGGGCATCAGATGACGCTGGCTGAGGCCTGGTTAAGGTTGGTTGAGAGCTGCCGTGCAAGGTACCATCTTCAAAGAGAGCAGTACTTTTCTGAGGTGTTTTTTTACTGCTGAAAGAAAGAAAAATGTTTGGTCCAAGATGGATCTGTTATTACCTTGTTATCTTTTACAACAATGGTATTTTAACAATGTATCTGAGATTTCGTTAATAACTAGAATTCTGTAATTATTTCTTTATAATCATTTTCACAAATATTTTATCAGTAAGGTCAAATTAAGAGCTAAGACGGGTAAGTATTAAACTGTCTATTTAGAGATTGTAAAATCTTTAAACTAAGAATAATTTCTGAGGTTTTCTTTCTTTTTTGTGCCTTTGTCGACTCCTGGCGACTGCCTGGACTAGTCCTTAAAAGATTTTTGGGCAAGATTTCAGAAGCAGTTTGTCATAATCTTTTTCCTAGGGGAGAGAGTCACCCAGCTGGCTTTGTGCCTAAGGTGAAAGCTGAATTTACTGCCTCCCCATTTCTACACTGATGTATTAATCACTATACTGAATTGGCTCTCCAATTCCTGATTACAACATGGATATAATCATGCAGTTTTATTGGTATTTCCTCACTTCTTTTTGGTATGTTTCTCTGACTTCCCATGTAGCTTCTAGCACTAATAAAACCCTGGTGGCAACTCTTCCAAGTATTAGACCCAACCCTACCATTATTTGACTAACATAAACTGAGAACAATTATTATTTTTTAGGCACTAAAGATGGAAGCAAGAAGAAAATTACAGTAGCAAACCCAGGAAGGGTTGGTAGAGATTAAAGAATCCCATGTAGCACTGTCAGGGTTCTGACGGATGCCCTAATTACATCATGAACCTCAAGTCAAGCTTCAAAAAGAAATCCAGTTATTTATTAGGAGCTTCATGTTGGCATGTTCCAAGTGAAGCCAACTCTGACCCCAAATAATTTACGCCCCAATCATGACCCTGTTTCTCCCCTTCCCCAGGGTGTGTCATCAATTACATTCGCCAATGGAGCAATTTCGCAGCTTGTAGAGATCACTCCCCTCCGGCTGCTGTGGGTAACCCTAGGAGACAGCCTTGAGAGAGATATGTCTGGAATGTGCTTCTATTTTTGGCTGCTGTGTTGCTTCGTCGGTTTCCCATCCCCCTTGCCTATGGCAACTTGAGAGCAGGCCAGGGATGCTTTGCGAGTTGACAGCACATGTGCTCAAGACTAATCTATGGAAGCACAGCTATTTCTCTTACAATGTTTAAAGAATTACCTTGTTCCATTCAGATTGTTGCTCTATTAATGACTATTAAGACCCATGCTACTAAATCTGACCAAATGAGTTGTGATTGTTACAGCTGCTTCTTGTTGAAGTGCTTCTTGTTGCTGGTTGAATACACCAGAGCACGGGTGTCAAACTCACAATGACACATTGTCGTCACGTGACACATCACAACTTTTCCCCCCTTTGCTAAAATGGGTGTGTGTGTGTGATGCATCTGGCCCATGGGCCGCGAGTTTGACACTCCTACACCAGAGCAATCCATCCAATCTGATTAACTGTTTCTGATGGATGGTGTTGACAGTTGAATTAATGAGACCTTTTTAATGCTTCTGGTGTTCAGCTGAAGTTTGTTCTTCCTATGATCTCATTGTTTTTTTTTTAAAAAACCAGGTCCCTGCAGTCTTTTTTTCCTTCAGCGCTTACTTTATTTTTCTCTCAATGCTTAGCACAGCAGTTTAAGAAAGTGATAGGTGGCATAGCCTCCATATGGTAGGTATGTAATTTTTTCCTACTTTTTCTAAAAAGAATCCTTTATCTGGCCCTGGGGGTTGCTTGAGAAAGAACACAATTTGTTTCACAACTTTTCCATTTTTTATTGTTTGTTCTTATAGTAGCTATGATTGAGGAGATGCTGTTTCTTCCACACGTCCAAAAAGAATTTACTATAGTTTCTCTTCCCTTTTTGTAGAAGAGATGGAGTTAACATTTTCCTATCAGCTCTATCTTTGATGACTGAAAGTAACGCCTTTTTAGAAGACCCTCAGAATATGGGGAAGCTGGAGGTACAATTGTCCTGAAGAGATACCAACAGTTTTTGTGCTTGAGAATGCACTAACTATAAAAAAAACTTATGCTGCCTTTTCTCAGAAATAGCACCTCCTGGAGACCGTCTTAGATAATCAGGCATTTGCACTTTTTTTTAAAAAAAGCATTCAATAATAATTTGACTCCACACAATCTTAATTTTGACCAGTCTCCAATGCATTTCGTCTTCAACATTTCCCAATGCTGACAAACAAAAAAACCCAATAGATTCAAAATTCATAGTTTCCAAAAACAATACAGAACATTTTAGTGACAAAATTTGAGCCAATTATGTTTTTTAAAAAATCTTTTTTGATTAAAACACACTATTAATAAATGAACATATCATTTTCTTTCTTGTAGCTAAATCTTTTACCTGTCCTTTGTGGTAACAACAAAATCATCTTCTCCTTCTCCTCCTTCTCCAAAGAGGCCTCTCTTAATAGCTTGACTGGCCCCATATGCAGACTTCACAGCTTCCTTTTTTTTACTTCCTTCAGAAGTAGCTTTGATCTCTTTATTATTACAATGGTCCTAAAAATATACCAGTTGTTACGTAATTATTCTTCAATTCGTTATTCAGATACAGAGGTTCAAATCAAAGTACATCAATGAATGTACAATAACCAAGATGTCACCAAAATAGTGACATACGAACCCTGAAATGAACCCATTTCACCATGTAAGACAATTTTTTTTCCTCAGGAGCATGAAATCAAAATAAGATTAAATATTAGTTGTAGCTTTAAGGTAGCGCCCCCCCCAGAGGTGAGTTCAACTTACTTTTACTACCGGTTCGCATCGTGCTGCGCTCGCTTCGCTTGCTCTTCTGAGCATGTGCAGAAGCTTCTGCATATGCGCAGATCACTTATGATGACGACCGGGTCAGTGGGCAGAACCTCCCACCAGTTTTACTACCAGTTCTTGTGAACTGAACTGGGGGCAATCCACCACTGGCCCCCTCCCCGGCAACCTTTGGGCACTGTTCCGTAGAGAGGTTTTTCCACGGACCAGAGAAAACCACCAGAGAAAACCACCAGGGCGTGGTTTCATGTGCTGCCTTCATCCTGTGGATGGGGCTTCACTTGTTTGTGCGGCCTGGTTTCTCGCATGCCGTGGACCAGTGCTGTTTGATGGACTGGGGGCTCCCTGTTTTAGGGGATCCTAATGAAAAGCAGGTTATGAATATGATCTATGAATATAAGTCTTTTTATAAGTCTGCAATTAGGGATCTTTCTGATAAAACATGCATAAAGCCCTTCAGTGACTCATGGCCTAATTTTTCTACATACTGCAATGTCTACTTGCTAGAGTATCCCTAGAAGACTATGCAGAAGTTTTAACATTTCACCACAACGGAGTGCTGAAGGCAGTGACGGACATGCCTCAATATGACCATATAATAGCTCTGCTTTGTGAGCTTCCCTGGTTTCAGTGTGCTTTTCGGTGTGATTCTAAGGTGCTGGTTGTTACCTATAAAGCCTTATAAGCGTAAGGCTGGGTTACATGAAGGATTGCTTGTCTCATGTAGCATCTGCTGGCTGATTCAATCAGAAAGGTTTGTATGCCAACAGTAGCCAAACAATGGTATTTGTTGGGATCCTTGAAGAATGTTGCCTTGTTGTAGTCCCTGCCCCCTTCTTGAGATCTGTGTGGCTTCTTCCTTGCTAGTATTTAAAGGTAAAGGTAAAGGTTCCCCTCGCACATATGTGTTAGTCGTTCCCGACTTTAGGGAGCAGTGCTCATCTCCGTTTCAAAGCTGAAGAGCCAGCACTGTCCGAAGACGTCTCCGTGGTCATGTGGCCATCATGACTAAACGCCAAAGGCGCATGGAACGCTGTTACCTTCCCACCAAAGGTGGTCCCTGTTTTTCTACTTTCATTTTTTATGTGCTTTTAAACTGCTAGGTTGGCAGAAGCTGAGACAAGTAACGGGAGCCCACTCCGTTACGCAGCACTAGGGATTCGAATTGCTGAACTGCCGACCGTTTGATCGACAAGCTCAGCGTCTTAGCCACTGAGCCACCGCGTCCCTTTATTGGTATTTAGGAGGGCCTTAAAGAATTGACTTCGCATCTAGGCTTTTGGTTATTTTGGATCCGTTTCTTTTTGCCCAGTTTTTGCCATCTTTTGTTACTTATTTTTACTGCTGGGTTGCTTTTATATACTGCCCAGAATTTCTTGTAGTCATGTGATGCACAAATTTAAAACAAATTCAGCCTCCCTGATTTAAAATTCCTACTGAACACATAAATCTACATTCTGAAGAAAAAGCAACCCTGTAACAACAGAAGATATTTAACATAAAACAGTTGTTCCATGTTTTTTATCATGTTTATTTCTGGATCCTACTCCTTGTATCTGCAACCATCAGAACTTCAGAGGGTGGAGTAGGCTGTTTTGGCACTGCATATGTTCTATACAGGCTTGAAGTAGAACAGATGAAACCATCATGATCTGTAAACAATTCCTAAGCAATGAAGGTTCTACAGTAAACAAATTTGGCTTCATGTTGCAGACCCACATTTTAATAACCTCTGAACATGGTACCTCTTCATCGCTGCTGAGAAATAAGGTGGCTGTTCTCTCCTGAGAAGATTTTGACATCTTTGGCACAGATCCAAAGAGATCCTGGGAAAAAAAACAAGAAAAAATTAATTTACCACAAGCAATGAAAAACCAATCTCTACCAGTCTTCACATTTCACAGAAGGAAAAAATGGGAATTTAAAACAAACTTTGTGTGTTTAGGACAAACTATTTTCATACTGTCTGCCCTGCAATCCCAGATAAGCAATGGGCAATTTCTGTTGAATCTATAGCAGATATGTTTGACATTGATGGTTAATTTTGCATTTTTGTGATGAGAAATATCTCATATTTCATATTAAACTTGCTTTGTTTTAAAAAGTTTTCAGTTTTACTTCTGTAAGCTGCTGATATTAAAAAGAAGCATCAACTCAATAGTCAAGAAGTATATTTTTACATTGTTCCTGACTATGCTGAAGTGAATACAGGATTGCTGCTTCTTTGTTGGACTCAGTTTTGTGGCTGCTGATGCAATGAATTGATGACTTCTCGTATAGTAGGACAGGAAAGTAGAGGTGTCACATTCTGAGCCTCCAGCACCAAGAAACAGCAAGCAACACAGTTTGTTCAAAGTGTTTTATCTTGGAAAGCTTGGAAACCTGGCACGGAGTGACAAACAAACAAAGGCAGCGCTACCCACTGCTGCTCTCACGGACTTAAAACCCCTGCGTGCACCTGCCTCACCCATGAGGCTTCTGGGCGCTGCGAAAGGCCAAGAATCTTCAGCCACACCTATGCTGTCATTCAGCTGCTGATCTGCTCTCTGCCCTCCAGCTGATTGGTGCTTTGCTTCCCAGCCGATCAGCACCGTCCAGCTGCTTGACGATGCACCGGCTTGTCAGTGGAGCAGCATTACGGCCTCCAACTGGTCCTCCTGGCCCTAGCTGATTGTTGGTGGGTTCTGCCACCACCACCCAGCTGATTGTCACTGTCATGGTGAGTTCTAGTCTGCAAGCCTCCCCTCCCCAAAATGGCAAGCCCGAGATGGCCTGTTGGAGACTTGCCGTTTCGGGGGTTGGAAGGGGGATTATGGCTGAGCAAGCAACCCAATACAAGGATTGGAGGGAAAGAAAGGAAGACTGTGGCTCAGAATAAAAAAAAGATCTGAGTAAAACACTGCTACAGAGGAAGATGGTTTTAAAGAGAGAAAAACACCTGAAATTGAAATTACTATGTATATTAAGAGTGTTTCTGGAAAGCTTTGTTTTGGTGGCACAAAATGAGACTGTTGCACACGTGAGTTTGTATTTTGAATTTCACATCTCTTTTCTTTCAATCCATCCTCTAGTGATCTTGACAAGTTTATTGCATTTTAACATTAACAATTCATTGCTTGTGAAATAAAATTCAAGATCATAGATTACATTAGATCTGTTTTTTGGGTCTTAAGCAAATTGACTTGTGAAAGCAACTATTAAGTTTCAAACACAGATGAATAAAAATGGAACGTTCTCAGTTTTACAGTCATCCTAGCACCTTTTATTGTAAAATGTTGTTTTCAGGTGTCACATACCTCTTCTTCCTCATCTTCAAACAAAGACAATGCAGTTTTTGTCACCACTTTAGTAGATGATGAAGCTGAATTCTTCGCTTCTGAGGGCTGATGTGAAGCAAACAAGTCCTGTTGCATATGAAAGAAAGCCACATGTAGCATTTTTAAAGATACGTATTTACTCACTTGGAACATTTCAAGCAGCCAACAGAATGGTAGAAGACAACAAAATGGTAAATGGGAGAAAAGCTAGGACTTTGAGGCCATTTCTGTCCTTGTAGAAATATAGCAAGGGATCATTATGTTAAAACAACTTTTCTATCAAAATTGTAATTACTAAATAACTATTCTTGCAATAAGTGCTGTCAAACATTTTAGTGAAGATACTGAGCCCAAGATTTGACTCCATGTCTAGCAGAAGATGAAATAATGTTAAAAGAAAGCACTCCTGAAACACACTTCCACAATCACTGTTGTTCAGGTGCTTTTCTGAGCTCTGGCAGATATAGTAAAGGCGGGCGAGCTAGTTTCTCCACTTGATAACCTATTAATCAAGTTACACTTGGTGGCTGTGGGTACCGGCATCTCTGTTCCATGGGGATGCTCCACCGCTGGTTATAGGGGGTGAGGTGTTGCCCCCTGTTGACAGGGCACGCAACTTAGGCGTCCTCCTGGATTCACGGTTGTCTCTGGAAGATCATGTTACGACCATGACCAGGGGGACATTTGCCCAGATTCGTCTGGTGCGCCGGTTGTGCCCCTACCTGGACCGAGATGCCCTACGCACGGTCACTCATGCGCTGGTCACCTCCCGGATTGACTACTGCAACACTCTCTACATGGGGCTGCCCCTGAAGACCACTTGGAGGCTTCAGCTGGTGCAGAATGCGGCTGCGTGGGTAGTGATGGGAGTGTCCTGACGTTCTCAAATTTCACCCTTCCTGCGCAACCTGCATTGGTTACCGGTTGCCCTCCGTGTGAGATTCAAGGTGCTGGTGATTACCTATAAAGCCCTACATGGCTTAGAACCGGGGTATTTGGCGGACCTTCTGCGGCCAGCAACAGCTCCCCGTCGCCCGGTGCGTTCCCACAGAGAGGGCCTACTCGGGGTGCCGTCGGCCAGACAGTGTCGGCAGGCGACCCCTAGGGAGCGGGCCTTCTCTGTGGGTGTACCTACCCTCTGGAATCAGCTCCCTCTGGAGCTCCGGATGGGCCCTAACCTTCGTTCTTTCCGCCGCGAACTAAAAACGTGGCTATTTCGTCTGGCCGGCCTGGACTGATGGGGGTTTTTAAAATGGATTTTAATTGGTTTTAGGGATTTTATGTGTAACTTTTAATTCGGAGTTTTTGTTTTATTTTTCTGTTTTATTGTTGTGAGCTGCCCTGAGTCCTTTCAGAGAAAGGGCGGCATATAAATCTAAACAAACAAACCAACAAACAAATAAATAATACACGTCAAGGCAAATAGTAGAGACTTGAGTTGTGAGCCTCTAGTTTGCAGCAGATATTTGATTGTGCTAGAACACAACATGTGCCCTTTTATCCCCACCCCCAGTAAAGAAGAGACTGGCATCTCACTGTTTATAATAGAACATTCTCCTACATTTTTCAACTTAACAGAGTAACAGAGTTGGAAGGGACTTTGGAGGTCTTCTAATTCAACCCCCTGCTCAAGCAGGAGATCTATAGCCGCGATGGCGAACCTATGGCACATGTGCCAGAGGTGGCACGCAGAGCCTTCTCTGTGGGCATGTGCGTCATCACCAGCTGCTCTTCCGGTTTCAGGCATGTGCATGCGTGCTGGCCAGCTGGTCTTCGCGCATGCTGGAGCGCCAGAAACCTGAAGACCAGCTGATTGATGCGCATGTGCGTGCCAGAAACCCGAAGACTAGGTTGCCGGTGCAAGCATGCGTACCAGCCAGCTGGTCTTCGGGTTTCTGGTGCTCTGGCATGCGTGCACATGTGCATGCACACATGTGCACATTCCAGTTTGGCCACTCGGTGCCGAAAAGGTTCACCACCACTGCCCTATACCATTCCACACAAGTGGCTGCCCAGTCTCTTTTGATGGAGCACTTACAACTTTTGAAGGCAAGCCGTTCCATTGGTTAATTGTTTTCACTGTTCGGAAATTTCTCCTTAGTTCTAGGTTGTTTCTCTCCTTCATTAGTTTCCATCCACTGTTTCTTGTCTAGCCTTCTGGTGATTTGGAAAATAGGTTGACCCCCCTCTTCTTTGTGGCTCAAATATTGGAATACTGCTGTCATGTCACTCCTAGTCCTTCTTTTCACTAGACCAGACAAACCTCCTAATCATCTTTGTTGCTCTTTTCTGCACTCTTTTTTACAATATGGTGACCAAAACTGGATTTAGTATTCTAAGTATGGTCTTACTCAGTGGTGGGTTTCCAAATTTTTTACTACTGGCTCTGTGGGTGTGGCTTGGTGGGCATGGCTTGGTGGGCGTGGCAGGGGAAGGATACCGTAAAATCAACATTCCCACCCCTCTTCAGGGGAAGGTTACTGCAAAATCCCCATTTCTTCCCAATCAGCTGGGACTTGGGAGGCAGAGAATAGATGGGGACAGGGCCAGTCAGAATTTTTACTACCGGTTCTCCAAACTACTCAAAATTTCCACTACCGGTTCTCCAGAACTGGTCAGAACCTGCTGAAACCCACCTCTGGTCTTACTAAGGCTTTATGAAATGATACTAATACCTCATGGGATCTTGATTCTATCCCTGATAATACAATCATAGGATTGTGTTGGCTTTTTTGGCTGCTGTTGCACACTGCTGGCTCATATTAAATGATTGTCCACTAGGATTCCAAGATCCCTCTCTCAGTTACTGCTATTGAGCCAGGTTTCACCTAATCTGTATCTGTACATTTGATGTTTCTTAAGTATAAAACCTTACTTTTCTCTATATTGAATTTAAGTTTGGTAGATAGGGCCCAATGTTCAAGTCTGTGAGATCCATCTGGATCTTGAGCCTATCTTCTGGGGTGTTGGATATTCCTGCCAGTCTAATGTGGTTTGTAAATTTGATGAGTTCCCCTTCTATTCCCTCATCTAAATTGTTTATGAAGATGTTGAAGAGTATTGGGCCTAAAATGGAAACTTGGGAGTAACCCACTGCTTCCTTCCTTCCATGTAGATGTAGTTCTCTTGGGGATTATACATGGAATGAGTCAACTACACTGAGTTGCATGCTGAGTGCAACTTAGATATCCCATTTCTAGAAATATTAGAATCTTAGTAATCTGAGTTCCGTGGCCAGTAATCATAACAATTCATTATACTTGTGGCCTTCAAGGATTATGCTAACATTGCAAAGGAGACATAGTCATTCCCAGCTACAGTATTTCAATAAGGAGGTGGTGCATGCAATATTTAATTGTAATTGAATGATTAAGAACTTACTTCAGAATCCTCTTCATCAGAGAATAGGTTTTTCTGACTCGTGAAAGGTGTTGGAGTTAAATTTTTAAACTTCTCAGCAGAAGAATGTTGACTCTTAAAAACACACAATACGCATACATATTAATATATCTGAAAGGTGTCAAATGTAAGCAGTCTATTTTTGAAATTGCTTCCCATCGTTGATTTGTGATTCCACCCCCACCCCCACCCCCCCACCCCTGTAAATTTGGTTTTTGATTATCAGCAATTTTCTTCCTTTCAGGCTGCTTTCTGGGCATTTATTTTTTCCTTTCCTTTTCTCTGAACTTTCAGTTTTGATTGGGCGCTTAGTGAGGACAAGGAAAAACAAAATGCCCTTGTTTCTTATGCTTTAGAATTAAGCAAAAGAGCACAATCCCTCTTTAACTACATGGTACTTTATGAGAAGGAAAACAAGGGCTTTACCATGAGCTAACTCTTAAACCTAGATTATAACTGTGCACTAGAAGTTCAATTACCGGTATCATATTTTTGCAAATAATTATCTAATCAGATAATTTATTTACATATGCTAATTCAGCATATTTTGTAATATCATGCATTATTCCTGTTTTCCAATCGCTTTATGTCATAATTAATCAAGACTTTTCTTTTTATATGATCAAAAAACAGGTTTGCTCCCTGTGTCTTAATCAGACAATCAGATTTTGTCCACCTGCAAAAAAGAGAGGGCAAAAAATTAGGAGTTAAAAGGACAGAAAATATTTTAAGGATTTTGTGCCTTTGTTGGAAGTAAATTATCTTCCCTCACCTGTAGCATGGAGGATTAGATTGTTGTTGGAATAATGGAAGACAAGAGAAATGACAATGGATAAAAAAGTAGGCAAGAAGGAAATACCACCAATTGTGGGCAGGATTGTCAGGTCACATTAAACTGTATTTGGCTTGGGACTGGTGCTTATTAATATAGAATCAAAGATAAATACAATATCATTATGTGTAATTTAATTCCAATGTAATACAGAAACCTCTGTTAAATTAGCTTGTGTTTTCATTACATATCTCAATTTTGTATTTTGGAGTTTATTTTCCAACTAAGATAATACTGAGCCATTTCCAGGAAAAGTTTGGCCTCCCAACCACCAAAAATGTACCTGTTCTTGATGTAAAAGATGAACAGATATTTCCAAGTATCATGTGCTATTTCTGTGAAGAGTTTCCCCTTAACCTCTGGCTCTTAAGCCATTCGGAACTGCGCTGTGGAAGTGGCGGGCAAGCGCGTGCACATCCCCACTTGTATGAATAGCAGGCGAACACATGTGTGCAGGCTCCATTTGCATGAGTGCTTGCCCACCACTCGTGCAGAACCATCCCCTCTCCCCCCCTTACCGGTCCGCAAAGCCAAAAAGGTTGAGGAATTCTGTTCTAGAGCAAAGGAGCTATCTGCAGCTGCCACCTTATACTTGGCTTTTGCTTTGCTACTATGCGGTGACAGACTGCCATGAACTGTGGGGAAGGGGAATGAGGGGAGAATGCTTCGGGGAAAGTGCTCTATCTCCTTGACACTCTGCCTCAAGGTCACCCAGCTGGAAGGAGGAGGGGGCCACATATCATACTGTGCTCGGACTGATCTTACTTGAGCCTGATTGATTACACTGGGGTAGGCAATGAGAGACAGTTAAGAGAGGGAAAAGGAAAATTTAGGGATTTTGGCATGCAATTTTCAGTTCTGGCTTTGCATTACTGCAATGCACGATCTCTAATAAACTATACCTTTCTCAACAAATGGCATCAAGGATCGTTTTCATTTAGAGGTTTAACTTGTGGCAGGTTCGACACTATCTGCTTTTTACCAACTGCAAAATATTTGGTGGATTTGGAAGCAGGGGGTTAAAGTAACTCACATCTAAGTTCACTGGATGTTGAAACTGAAGCAAGTCATTACAAACTAATTCTCAATGTAGCACTTTTTTAAAAAAAATCTGTTTGAAAAGAAAAATTACGTTTTTTGCAGTGTTGACAATGTCAGGCTTTTCCTTGAATAGATCCCCATCAACATCAAAGAAATCCACAGAAGATTTGGCTATTTAAAAATAAGACACAAAGAGTTCACTTTAGGATCAGATTTATCAGCAACAGAGGAAGTCAATTAACAAAACAGTAATATTGGTAAAGCACTTCATACATATGTATATAAAAATAATTAAGGGATCTCTCACCTAATTAAAATACTTTATTGTGTACTATATTGTACTGAATACTTCCATACATCATTAAAGATATAAATTAAATGTAATATACAATAGTTTTATTAATGTGACAGGACACTACAGAAAAATAACTTATATTTCACTATCAAGGGCACCGTCACAAACTAAGATACATTGCCTAGAGAGATTCTAAGCTCTTTTAATTATGATAAAGGAGAAGGAATTAACACGTTCATGTTTTAGAAACTTACCTATAACGCAACAACTCTTACTGGATTCAAAGTTGTCATCTTCCTCAAACAGACCAGGAGCTTCATATAGCTTGGAAGATTTATCTGTGATTGATTCTGTCAACTTTTTATTTTCTTTTTCCAGTGGAACTGAAGAAGGACTAAATACATCATTTATACCTATGAACAGGGTTTAAAAAATAGTCACCTGATATCTAGAGCTGGAGTCCTACAAATTGTTTTGCTTAAAAAACATTTTCAAACTCATTTGAACAAACACACTTAAGAATTTGCCTTATAAATCATTAGGCATAAAATTCACTGTTCAACTTCCAAATATACTGTTACTTGACTTCTTTATCAATGGATAGTACCATTTTAACTATAAGTCATCTTATTCTTTAACAATATTTCTAGGAAGAGGTTTCTAAAGCAAAACAGTTCTGCCAAAAGTAGCAGTGACAAAACTTTAAAATGTATATTCAGATCTATAGCACTGTTAAATCAAAATTATTTTAATCTCTCTGTTGGCCAGCAGGAAGTATTTAGAGTGACAGAACATGATTTTAAATCCAAAACAGGTATTCTTCTCCAAGTGCAAATAACAATTCCTGGTAGAGTTCTTTCAGTGTGCTTTATGCCCCATTATCACCTAATATGCAATAACATTTTGCTAGCTTATGAGACACTGTTGAAAGTGGGCCTCCTTGAAACCATTAAGATAGGAATCTTAAGAATTCTTAATATTCAAACACATTTCAATCTTAAGATTCAAGTTGGGGATTTATAGCCATCTTGCTTAGCCTTTATACTGCAACAGCTATGATATAAAAGATGTACATGATGACAGTTTTTTGCTTCTTCATTCCTGCCTTCTGCCCATTTTCTGCCTTTTTGTTGTAACAGAATAGCAGAATAATAGAGTTGGAAGAGACCTTGGAGATAGATCTTGTTTAGCAAACACAGTTGAGACCAGCAACTCAGTCATTAAATGAAGCAGGTGCTAAATAAAACATCACATCATAAACACTTCTGTGTTTATGATCTTATTTCAGCTTCCCATTGCTTTTCAGATCTGCGAAGGAGGACATAAATGTGGGCATTTGTCATAACGTTACTTTTTCATCATTGTCATAACTATGAACAGTTGTTGTCTGAGGTAGTCGCTAAGCAAGTTTGAAAAGTAACAGGAGTGAATGATTACAGGTAGTCCTCAACTTACAACAGTTCATTTAGTGACCTTTCAAAGTTATGTCACTGAAAAAAGTGAGTTATGGCCATCTTTCACACTTACATCCATTGCACCATCCCCATGGTCACATGATCAAAATTCAGACACTTGACAACTGACTCATATTTATGACGGTTGCAGTGTCCCAGGGTCATGTGATCCCCTTTTGTGACCTTCTGACAAGCAAAGACAATGGAGAAGCCAGATTCATTTAACAACTAATTTAACAACTGCAGCGGTTCACTTAACAACTATGACAGGAAAGGTCAAAAAATGGAGCAAAATTCACTTAACAGATGTCTCACGTAGCAACAAAAAGTTTGGGCTTAATTGTGATGATTAATCGAGGACTATTTGTAGTTTGTTAAGTATGTTTAGCCATTTGACAGAATTTGAGGCATTTGACAGAATTTTGCCTGAAAAAAGGTTGCAGCTCTGCCTTGCTGGTGTGGACAGAACAGATATTTTGGAAAAATCAGCCAAGCATCGTCCTTTGAAAAGTTGTGTTGCTGGCATCCTTCTAGTTCTCAGAGTAGAGAAAGTGCAAGAGAATTATCTATTCCTAGCTTAATATTAACCATTATAGAATATTTAAGAAAAGGAAGTGAAAGTAACAGAAACTTGGTAAAAAAATGCCCATATAATGCTGATTTTTATTTTATTTTAAAAGACACTAAAACTGAGTGAATTCAAATATGCATCCTAGACTCTATAAATCTAATATTAAAAATATTGAGTAACAATAAATAGAATTTCATAACAGGAAAAGTAATAGGAAGAAACACATTTTCCTTAAAGAGAAGGTAATAAAAGAGGAAATGTTAACAAACATGAAATGTTAACAATTCCAATGAGGAAAAATAGAGGGCAGAAAAAGCCAGTGTAGCCTCTTTCAAAAAATAAAGCCAGTTTTTTTGAAAGAGAAACACAAATTAGAAATGTTAGTATGGTTACAAAAAAAGTAAATGCAGGAACAAAGGCACAATTTCTAAATTTCAGATAATAACAATTTCATTTTATTATGTGTTCATCAGACTTCATCTTAAGTATTATGTCCAGGAGAGCAATAAGATCTAAATGATTTATTATATAGTTTTATAGTGGAAGGTTGTTTTGAAATGTTACATCATTATATATAAAAGATTAAATATTAAATTAGGATTTATTATTATATAGTTTTAGTGGAAGGTTGTTTTGAAATGTTATATTAATATATATAAAAGGTTTGATTTAAGAGATATATGTATGGGGGAGGAGAAAAAGGGGAAATTATTGCTAAAGTCAGAATGTTATTTTGAAATGTATAGTAAAAGGGGGATATAATAATATTATTAGAAAGAAAGGGTCAGTATTTGGGGGATGGAGTAAGGGAATGGTAAAGTAATATACAATCTGTTATGAATTTGGATTTTACTTTGAAGAAGTCACAGGGGAGGGGTGGTGAGGGGAGGTTAGGGAAGAGGGGGGGAGAAAAAAGGGGGAAAAATTTGTATTTGAAAAACTTTTTCAATAAAAAAAAAAAAGATCTAAATGATTGGAGAATGAATTACAGTAACTATATAACATTTCCAGATGAGAGCTGTTCAATCTCCAGAAATGTTATAAACATGCAAGGGCTGTGGCAGCACAATGGTTAGAATGCAGTATTGCCCTCTGCCAGGAGTTTGATCCTGATCAGCTCAAGGTTGACTCAGCCTTTTGTCCTTCCAAGGTCGATAAAAAGAAGACCCAGACTGTTGGGGACAATATGCTGACGTTGTAAACCACTCAGAGAGTGCTGTAAAGCACTATAAGTCTAAATGCTATTGATAATAGCTGTTCAGTAGAGGTCTCTGATCAAATTTGTATGTCTAGTTAAGCCATCTTATGTTTGTTTAAACAAAAGTTTACTGAAAACACAACTGGCTTGGTTCATACAAAATGAAAACCAAAAATAAGACGACTTTAGTTTTAGCATTGTATATACAGAAAATGCAAATGCCACTTGTTTAGATCAACTAAAGCAGCAATGTTAGCTTGCTTATGTAATGAAGCTGATTAAATGATTTGAAGGTTCCATTCTACAGACATATTTGTGAATTAGAGTAGTTTAAGGTCAATTAAGTAAAGATAAAAAAAAATTGCATATCATTGGTCAATTTTTTTATTATCCATACCTGGAAAGAGAGAAACTGCTCCAGGAGGAACTTTCTTTACTGCTTTTAATGATGGTTCTAAAAAGCACAGAAATGGATAAAAAAAAAAAAATTGAAACTATCCTAAAGTCAACTTCCTTTTCTGTAACTATGCCTTTAAGTATATATTTGCCTTACTCCTGACTGTTCAAGGGCACAGGGATGGCATCTTACATTGTTACAGGTGCGGCACTTTACAATATTACAGTTGTTAAGATGATGACATCTTACAATGTCTGCTGGGAGCCATTTTGCCTGAGGACTTTGATGAAGTGGATATGCTGCTATCTAATATGATTCCTATCACGCATGCCAGAGGTGGCACACAGAGCTCTTCTTCCTGAAAAACGGCCTGAAAACGGCTTGAAAAATAGGCATGCACGCGCCGGCCATCTGGTCTTCGGGTTTCCGGTGCTATGGCGTGTGCACATGTACGCACATGCACGAGCATTCCGGTTTGGGCACTCGATGCCAAAAAGGTTCACCATCACTGGTGTAGAGCGTAAGAAAGATGATCCTGATGGAATTATGAAAGCTCTGTTGCCAATGCAACAGATGCCAATCAAGTGTGTTGAAGGTAAAGGTTTTCGTATACCCCATGAAAATAAACGAGAATCAATGAAAGACTCTTTGGGGGGTAACCACATTTTATAGTTACACTTGGAAAAATAAAGCTGCATTCCAGAATATTTTTTACTAAACAGGGGGAGGCTTAAATATATCCTCATCTAGGATCGGATCATGTTTGTATCAATATACTTTCGAAGGAACTTTTAAAAAAAGAGCATCTTTCCCAAATAAACTACAAAGTCTTCTTGTGTTAATCTATTAAATCATTAAGTTTTATAAAAATTCTTACTATCATTTATTGGGATTCGTGCTTCTTTTTCCTTTTCCTCTTTTGGCAATTCAGCAAAAAGATCCTTCTGGTTGAAAATAGAATAATATATCTCGTAACAGAATGTATTTTAGATTCAGAAAACAATAATAGACTACAAATACTGCAAAAAACAGTAGAAATTATTTTTCATACAATTTTACATATTAAAAAAAATCAGTTTCTGACTTATATATATAGTCTGACTATATATATATATATATATATATATATATATATATATATATATATATATGTAGGTCTTTGGTTATTCGGGTCTTCTCACATGTAAAATTGGAAGTGTCTTGGTGACGTTTCGACGAAGTCTCATTCGTCATCTTCAGGCTGGTGTTCTCGGCTTCGTGCTTCCAGGAGCAATGTGAGATCGCAGCTGTCTCTTCCTTTTAACTGCTAGTGGGGGTGTGAGCTGATTGGGTGGGAACTTGGCTGTGTTCTGATTGGGTGGAGGCGTGTTCTGATTGGTTAGAGGTTTGGCTGTGCTCTGATTGGATGGGGGGTTGGTTGTGCTCTGATTGGCTGGGGGTGTGTTCTGTTTGGGTGGGGGCTTGGTTGTGCTCAGCTTAGTCTGAGTTGCAGGGGGATTTGAGCTGGTGAGCTGCGTTGTTGTTGTTTGGCTTCTTGTTTGTGGGCGTGCGAGCTCTTCATGGTGGGTGTCAGTCTGCTTCATGTATGGATTGGAGGGGTTTAAAGTGGCTAATGATGCAGCTGCGGTCTGGCTTCTGGTCCTTGGTCGTGGCTCATTATCAGTGTGGGTTTGAGTCTGCTTTCTGCGTGGATGTGTGGTGGTGACATCCTGTGTGGCTCTCGTGAGTGTGGGTCTGGTGTCATTCGTCGTGTTAGGGACTCGTTTGTCAATAAGGGCGGGTTTCCAAATGGCTGGTAGGCGGGAGGTATTGTCTCGTTTGTTCATGCTGTGTGGGCATTTTTCTATCTCGATGGCTTCTCTGATTATTCTGTTGTTAAAGTGTTCAGTTTTGGCGATAGTTCTGGTCTTTTTAAAGTCAATATCATGTCCTGTGGCTTTAAGGTGTTGGACCAGGGAAGAAGTTGGTTCTTCTTTTCTGACTGAGTTCTTGTGTTCTTCTATACGTGCACTTATTTGTCTGTTGGTTTGTCCGATGTATGTGGTGGGGCAGGCGGTGCATGGGATTTCATATACTCCTTGATTTTCTAACTCAATTTTGTCTTTGGGGTTCCTTAGGATGGTGGATATTTTTCGGTTTGTGCAGAATGCTGTCTTGATGTTATGTTTGTGGAGGATTTTGCTTATTCTGTCTGTGGTGCCTTTTATGTATGGGAGGAGGGCTTTGCCGTTTTCTTGTTCTCTGTCTTGGATTTTAGTGGGGGTTTCTTTTTGGATTAGGTTGGTGATCTTATTTCTTTGGAATCCATTGGATGTTAGTACGTTAGTGAGGGTGTGTAGTTCGGTTTTTAGGTGTTGTTCGTCAGCTAAGCGTTTTGTTCTGGAAATGAGTGTCTTGGCTACAGAGTTGATCTGGGCAGGGTGGTGGTGTGAGAGTGCGTGCAGATAGCGGTTTGTGTGTGTTTTCTTCTGGTAGATAGTGTGTCCTAGGGAGCCATTGGATTTTCTGTAGACTAAGACATCCAGGAAGGGAAGTTGGTTGTTCGCTTCTGTTTCCATGGTGAACTGTATTTTGGGGTGTAGGCTGTTGAGGTGTGTGAGGAAGTTGTCCAGTTTTTCTTTCCCATGTGGCCAGATTATGAAGGTGTCATCCACATATCTGAGCCAGAGTTTTGGTTTGTGATCCGATTTTTCTAGAGCTTGGGTTTCAAAGTATTCCATATAGAGGTTGGCAATGACAGGTGAGAGGGGTGATCCCATGGGTGCTCCTTCTGTTTGTTTGTATTTCTGTCCATTATAGATGAAGTATGTGTTGGATAGGCAGTGGTTGGTCAGATCTAAGATGTGCTTGGGGAGGTTATATTTGTTTTGGATAACTGTCAAGGCTTCTTTGATTGGTACTTGGGTGAAGAGGGATATGACATCGAAGCTCACGAGTAGGTCACTGGGCTGTAAGTTTTGTTGCTTTATGATGTCTATGAACTGGAATGAGTTCAACTCAGACTAAGCTGAGCACAACCAAGCCCCCACCCAAACAGAACACACCCCCAGCCAATCAGAGCACAACCAACCCCCCATCCAATCAGAGCACAGCCAAACCCCTAACCAATCAGAACACGCCTCCACCCAATCAGAACACAGCCAAGTTCCCACCCAATCAGCTCACACCCCCACTAGCAGTTAAAAGGAAGAGACAGCTGCGATCTCACATTGCTCCTGGAAGCACGAAGCCGAGAACACCAGCCTGAAGATGACGAATGAGACTTCGTCGAAACGTCGCCAAGACACTTCCAATTTTACGTGGGAGAAGACCCGAATAACCAAAGACCTACATACAAACACCCGCGAAAACCTGAGAGAATATATATATATATATATATATATATATATATATATATATATATATATATGTAGGTCTTTGGTTATTCGGGTCTTCTCCCACGTAAAATTGGAAGTGTCTTGGTGACGTTTCGACGAAGTCTCACACCAGCCTGAAGATGACGAATGAGACTTCGTCGAAACGTCGCCAAGACACTTCCAATTTTACGTGGGAGAAGACCCGAATAACCAAAGACCTACATACAAACATCCGCGCAAACCTGAGAATATATATATATATATATATATATATATATATATATATATATATATATATTTTTCTGTGTATACAAAGTTACAGGTACTTAGAGCTCATAATGAAATACAGTTTATAATGTGAAAAAAAGCAGTTAACTTCAGATTTCATCAAACTTTGCTGTGAGATGCCTCTAGAATCCAAGACACTATAAAACATATGTATAATGTTGACAAAAATTCCTATGTAATACAAAGCTAAGATTTTTTTAAAAAGTCATGGTTGTTAAGCAAGTCATAATGGCCTATTTGCACACAAAGAATACCACAATGTTGCTTATCATTAGAGTTACTTCCTGACTTATGATTTTCATTTTGCACATTCACCACTACACCAAACTGACTTGCCTACTAGATCTTGTGGACCTCATTAGTCCTAGGGCTAGGTCCTGGGACTTCAGGAATAACAGGCCTGCCATCTTTACCTGTTCTGACCCATCAGATTTGGTAAAACTGTCTAAGGTATAGGCAAAATATTTTTTCCGCATACCATCCTCTATCCAATTCACACTCCTTCAGTTATGTTATCTGATTTCTGATCAAGGTAATAACCCAGTGAGAAATATGCTAATTCTTTCCTGCTTAACTTTGTTCAGAACAGGATTGTAATATTCTGAAGCAGGTGTGTCAAACTCGATTTCATTGAGGGCTGCATCAGGGTTGTGGTGGACCTCGGGGGGGGGGGGCTGGGGTGTGTGGCCAGGGGGCGTGGCCAGCTCATCACTCATATTGGGGGGCCCTGTGGTGGCCCGAGCACTTTGCCAGTAAAAATGGGCTCCCGAGCTCTGTTTTCGGCTGCAACAGCTTCCTGCAACTCTCTGCGTGTGCCCCCCCCCCCCCCCGAGCTCCGTTTTTGCTGGCAGAGCCACTGAGGGGCGGTCCTTTGCTGTTTCCAAGGCAGCCCCAGAGGCCAGATGTAAGCACCCCGCAGGACAGATCCATCCCCTGGGCCTTGAGTTTGACACCCCTGTTCTGAAGGGTAGAAGACCCAATCTATGGAAACCAAATCTAAAAAAAAAAAAGACTGTAGTACAATACAGATTGTATTCTTTTGACACATAACATAGAAGAGCAGAGGTTCCATCAAGTCTTTTTGCCTAGTTCTAAGGACATACAACTATTTAGAAATAAAGTGGGGGAAAAAGAGGCCTTAGAGGGTATAAATGTGCTCCTCTCAACCCCTCTTGAAAGAAGCTATGTCCCTTTCCAGACTTACATGTTAGCTATACGATTCCAGGGTGATATGTGCCTGAATTAAGTAGGCATCAAAGATGGCAAATTAGGCTGCAGTGATTATGTTTGCATCCTACTACGGAAGTTTATCCTAGAATCTTTTGGGGGGCATGGATGCATCTGCCTCTTCATGGAGATATGTGCACCTAGGTTCAAAGTAGCTTCCTGCCTTGCATCCAAATAGCTGCATGTCCTTAGCTAGTTCCATAAAGGAATATATAAACCATATATTAACCTCATCATCATCGAAGAGTCCTGTTCCACCACTGAAGAGTCCATCTTTAGAACCAAATGGTGAGAAATCTTCATCAGTTAGCTTGGGAGGTTTAAAGATATCATCATCTAGAATAAGATAAATGTTTTCATCAAAGGAGCTAAAAAAGATAGTTATGAAGTTCTCAGATAGATAATAAGATAGTATGATTAGGAGCAAACTTTCCCTACTGAAGTTTTCCATCGACTACACCTACTAACCATTCCACAGAAAATTAGGCCAAAGGAGCCACAAAAGCTGTATTTGTACCATCTCCTGGACAATTTTTGGGGATTCAAAACTCAAATTTCTTTCTATCGAATTAATTGAGAATGTAAGAACGTCAATATTTTTGTTTTTGTTTTTCAGCTTCTAGTACAGTTTCCATAGCACTTAAAAATGCACTGAAAGGAGTTTACATCAGAGAAAAGACTTTAAAGCCAACAAAATAGCTAAAATTTATGATGCATGCAAGCTTCTCACACAACTTTTCCATACGACCTGCCTTTTTCTGAATATAAATAAAATAAATGCACAATATTTCCAAGGCACAGTACTATTCAACAATAAGGACAGTCAGAACCTTAGAAAATGGCTGACTCAGATTTAGTTTTATCTTGCATTTATTATTATTTTTAGAACTCAAGGTGGTGAATATCCCTAAATCATCCTTCACCCTCCTAAATGAGGTTGCTCTCATGTCTTTCTCTTCTTGTAGGAAATGCAGCTCCTAAAGACAACCCACCCCCACCCCTCAACTTACCATCTGAGTCATCATTAACATCTTCCTTAATAGGGACTGTAGTCTTATTTTTCGTATCTGTTCAGGAAGAAAATATTTATGATCATTTTTTCTTCTTCACGACTACATTATATATGAAACATTTAAAAGTGCAATGAACAAAAAAAATTGTCATCTGCTGGGATTTTCATTTTTTCTTATAGATTTTTAAGCTCTCTTTTTTTTCCCCCACTGGCTTTGCCTGTTTAATTATGATTCCTTCCTTCCTATAGCCGAGGTGGTGCAGTGATTAGAATGCAGTACTGCAGGCTACTTCAGTTGACTGTTAGCTGCAGTTCGGCGGATCGAATCTCACCGGCTCAAGGTTGACTCAGCCTTCCATCCTTCCGAGGTGGATAAAATGAGGCCCAGATTGTTGGGGGCAATATGCTGACTCTGTAAACCGCTTACAGAGGGCTGTAAAAGCACTATGAAGCAGTATATAAATCTAAGTGCTATTGTTATTTATTCCTTCATTCCTTCCTTCCCATGGCAAACTGCAATTTTACGGCTTTTCATGGCCAGTCGTCACCCTATGATGACTATGGGCTATGATCACAAACACTATCTGATCTTAAAATGGGCCACTGACTTAGAACTGCAGACTTACTGATTCTACCCAGAAGCATCTTCTTGACCTACTCTGCACACCTTCTTGAATTAGCCAGAATAACTTAGCCACATCATGATTCCAAAATTTGGAATGGATTTATCCCTGGCGAGATTTAATGCCCTCCCAACAGCTGTTACTGAAAAGATATACTGAAAGATCCTTTCTGAACAGAGACTGGGTCTATGTGGTAGAGGAGTAACTGAAATGATGGAGTGTGTTATTTTGTATTGTTATCATTTTTCAGATATTCATCAGGAATCACTATTCTTTACTAAATATCCTAATCATTCTGACTTGTTTTATCTTAAGTTATTATTATCATATCAATCTGATTTTATTTCTTTCACCACAGCTAAGTGGTGAATCGCAAACTTCTGGAGAATAGGTTGGGAGAGGTCTTGCCAGATTATCATTTTCTTTTTAACTCGAGTCCAACTAATCTACAATTAGTGGACTTTATTACTAATCTACAATTAACTAATAAAATAGCCTTTGCTAAATCTCTGCCGGGGAAAAAACAACTTTTGAGCTTGGATGTATTGGATATATTTTTAACAAAAGAGAATTACATTCAACTTTGGACAAAGAATATTTTTCATAATAGAAACAGTTTATTCGAATAAGTAATTTTTTGATCTAGTATATATTTTAAAGTGTAAGATACATTTAAATAATTCTCCCTGATTCCAGTAAATATCTTCCTTTGTGCCTTAATTAAAAGACATTAAAAGCTAGGTTGTAGTATAACAGTCTATTGGAAATAAAGATTGTTTTAAAAATATAATTAGAAAAACTTTTTCTATCATACTTTATGCAACAAAAGAAAAAAAAGATGTGGAATTGCTCACATGATTGTTCTTTCTGTTCTTTACTTAGCTCTTCCCTTTTGATTCGGGCTGCAAGCTCATCAGTAAATGATGTAGGTCTCTTCTTTTGAGTTCCAAGTAGGGAAATAGAAATGGGTAAGAGGTAGAAAAGACACACTTTGTTATTTTTTTAAAAAAGTTTATTCATAAATTAGTTCAAGCCAGACGTATTATAGGCTAGGAAATGTTAGAGGGAAAAACACAATTTTCAAACTAATAAGAGCACATGGAAGGAACTGCGAGAGGAATCTAGGATGCACAACTGGATGCACTATTCCAAGTGTGGTCTTACCAAGATATTATAAAGTGGTGCTAACACTCCATGTGATCTTGAGACTATACCACGGTTAATGCAGCCTAGGGCTGCATTGGGGTTTTTGGTCGCTGAAGCACAATGCTGGCTCATATTTAAGTGATTGTCTACTAGGACTCCTAGATCCCTCTTGCAGTTACTGCTTTTTTTTTTTTTTTTTAATAAAAAGTTTTTATTTTCTGATCAAACAAGTATACAATATAAACAATCATTCAAACTATCATCAAGAAAAAGAAAAAAAAATCAATCCTTGGTAAACTCAATCTTCAACCCCCTCCTCACCACCCCCCACCCCCGACTTCCCAGAACAAAAACAGGGCATAGATTTCACCAAACATTCGCTAAAATAAACTAGCTAACTGTAAGATTTAATAACTCCCAAGACCCCTTAACTCCCCTTTTACAATTTTATCAACCTCCCTTTTTATAGACTCAAAGTAGCGTATAATCCGATAACTCTAAGAGTTTTAAAACCATTAACAAATATTAAACATTCAAATCTTAAAAATTCTCTTAATATATCAGTAAAGTATTCAATTGATTTGCAAAAACATTTTCCCCCTCCTACTTTTCTCAAAGTTCAGATATTTTGAAATATCATAACAAAAAATAAACCTTAGGTATTCACTAATTAAATTTCTACATTTTTTAAGTTTCTAAATTTCCCCCCTTCATTATTCCTCCCTCCAACTTTTAAAATTTTAAAAGATAATCATCAACATAATTAACCATTAATACATAAACTAGAAAACAAAAAAAAGATTAATCTTACATTCAACCATTAATGCATCATATTTAAAAATCAATATTTAACTTTAAACTTTTCCCCCCTCAGTAGTTATAACACCTAAAACATAATCATTTTAAACCATAAGTAGAACAACTGCAAAGCCAAAAGAAAAGGTTAATCTTCCATTCTTGCTTTCTTTTTATATTTTTTCCAGTCTTTCTGCATCCCTCCTACTTCTATTTTGAGGAGGTTTTTCATTTTAATTTGAGGTTGATGTAACTGCAAAGATTGTCCCCTTTTTGAGAAAATTTCCTCTGACTTAGAGCCCCCAAATCGCCTCTTCTTGCTTATATGAATCAGTTCATTCCTTCGTCTGTAGGACCAAAGTTTGTCAAGAGTTTGTGAAAAAAAGTTCAGTTGTTTCTTTTCTATTAAATGTATAAATGCCACTAGCAAATCTCCTTCATCTTCTGAAATCTCGAAAGTCTGGTCATTTACTACTTTTTTCCAAACCAAGTCATAATTTTGAAAGATTCTATCAATTTTTCCAAAAAGAGCAGAGAATAAGCTCGAAAATTCTTGAGAAGATTCTTCCACCTTCTCTGCTGCAATCAGAATATCTCCTGAATTGTCATCATGCTCCGTACTTGTTTTTGTCTCCTCAGTCATTTCTGTTGTTATCCCTTTAAGAATTGCTATTTGATTACTTATAGCTGCAGTATGATTATTCATGGCTTCTTTTATAAAGTCTGTAAATTCTGCATCAAAATCCTTATAACTCTGTAAATCAGACAACTGTTTCATTTCTGACACCTCCAAATAGCTTCCAGCACTTTCAAGATCTCCTTTCTTAGAAGCCATTTTATTTTAAAAAGATTTTCTTTCTTCCCACAACCATAAAATCATAAAGTCAGAGCCATCCTTTTGAGCAGCTTTCAGCAATTTCTTTATAAATCACCAAACGAAATAATCTTTTCCCAAACAGCTCTTCAAAATCTATTCCAGCAACTTAAAGCCAGTCTCTGAGCACGAGTCTATTAGCAAAAACTTTCCTTTCTAACTTTCACTTTTAAAATCGCAACAAAGAAACACCATCTTTACTTCCAGTTCAGAAAATCCAATTAGAAACATTGTATCCCCGGAGTTAAGTATTATACTTGCAAAAAGCTTGTCCTCCTGCTTCTGTTCCGCCTGCTTTTTTGAAATCATTTAATCTTCTGTTTGACAGCAGAAATTGGACGCAACGCCTAGCTCTGTAAAAAAAACAGAGTCCCCCCGGATCCGGAGCTTCAGTGGGCTGAACGGGGAGCTCTCACCCTCTTAACCCCTGGAATTAATCCAGGGGTTTTCAGGGAGCTCTACCCTCACCCACCTGCTCTCCTCCCCTTCTTCTCCCGAAGGGGAGATTTTCAAGCCGTTTGACAGCTGATTAGCGCTGTCAGAACGGCTCAACGGGATCGCAGGGGCGCAGGTTACTGCTTTTGAGCCAGGTTCCACCTATTCTATACAGTACATTTGGTTTTTCTTGCCTAAGTGTAAAACTTTACTTTTTTCACCATTGAATTTCATTTTGTTAGATAGGGCCCAGTGTTCAAGTCTGTCAGGATCCTTCTGGATCTTGAATCTATCTTCTGGGGTGTTGGCTATTCCTGACAGCTTGATGTCATCTACAAATTTGATGAGTTTCCCCTCTATTCCCTCATCTAAATTGTTTAGGGTTAGGGTTAGGATTCACTGATCCCATGAATGTCTTGTACTTTTAAGTGCTATAATTCATGCTCTAAGGATCTTACTAATACGCTTCATTAACACTTTCTCATAAAACTGGTGATGCTATTGAGCAGCAATTCCTTACCAATGTTGTATTTTCTTCTAGGTCACCGTCTTCCTCTTCCCCCTTTTCATAGTCACCAAAAAGATCTTCATCTTCATCACTCATTAGTACTGTTCTCTGGAAAAATAATGTATGTTTTACTGCACTTGAGAAAGAAATTTCATATAGTGAAATGGATCTAGCCAGCTTTTAACTTAATGTCTTCTCTTGTTTGCGAAAGAATATCCAGAACATATTGCTCTGCCTTCTTCTCTTATTGAATGCTTCCGCTTATTATCCTGAAAGTCTCTTCAAAACACAAGTAGCATTAATGCTTAGAATCAAGTTCTGATTTCATCAACAAGCTACTTAGGTTCTATTTATTTTATTTATTTATTTATTTAATTTTTGAACTTGTATACCGCCCTTCTCCCTGAGGACTCAGGGCGGTGAACAGGCAAATAAAAACATCAAATACAAATATTAAAATACAGTTAAAAATATGTATAAATTTGGCCCCATTAATTAAAACAATAAACAAAAACAAAAACAATTAAAAACACTTAAAAAGAGTTAGGCCAGCCCGGCTTGTTGGAAAAAGAAGGTTTTAAGGGCACGGCGGAAGACACTGAGGTCCTGGATTCTCCTTATCTCTGGGGGCAGCTGATTCCAGAGGGTAGGTGCCCCCACAGAGAAGGCCCTCCCCCTGGGGGTCACCAGCCTGCATTGTTTGGCTGATGGCACCCCGAGGAGGCCCTCTCTGTGGGAGCGCACGGGTCGATGGGAGGTCGTCGGTGGCAGCAGGCGGTCTCGAAGATAGCTAGGCCCTATGCCTTGGAGCGCTTTAAAGGTGAGAACCAACACCTTGAAGCGCACCCGGAAGACCACCGGGAGCCAGTGCAGCTCGCGCAGGAGCGGTGTTACACGGGAGCGCCATGCTGCTCCCATCACTACCCGCGCTGCTGCCTTCTGGACCAGTTGGAGCCTCCGGGTGCTCTTCAAGGGGAGCCCCATGTAGAGAGCATTACAGTAATCAAGGCGAGAGGTCACGAGGGCATGAGTGACTGTGCACAAGGAATCCCGACCAAGAAAGGGCCGCAACTGGCGGATCAGGCGAACCTGATAAAAGGTCCCCCTGGTTACAGCCATCAGATGTTCCTCCAAAGACAGCTGCGTATCCAGGAGGACACCCAGATTGCGAGCCCTCTCTGTGGGGGCCAAAGACTCGCCCCCAATAGTCAGTGATGGGGTCAACTGACTATATCGGGATGCCGGGAACCACAGCCACTCAGTCTTGGAAGGGTTGAGCTTGAGTCTGTTCCTCCCCATCCAGATCCATACAGCCTATTTGCTGTCTCTAGTCAAAATGCAAATGATAATTTCAAAGACAAGGAAGTTAACTTGCGAAGAACAGATAAAAACTGATAACACTACTGGAAGGTTGCATGGAGGCAGAAAAATAACTGCAAAAGGTATTGCGATAGTAAACATTTCATCTTGAAAAATGATGCTAAAATAAGTGGACATGTATTAAAAACAAGCGTTGAAATGACCTCAACAGACCATAATTTTCAATCTGGGGGCCTAGAAATAGAACAGTCTGGGGACAGATTGATGTGGGGAAAAAGAAATGCACTTCACACTTTTCTCCTCTATCCAGTATGGAGTACAGGATCACTTAAAACAGATTCTTACACTTTACAAAGAGGAAAACTTGCTTTTGTTACTGGCATCTTATCAATACATTTTCTCATGCTACTTATTTTCTCAACCCAATGATTAGTTGCAGAGAACCGAAACTTGACAAAATGCATTTCTTACCTGTTTCTGATCTTCATCACTTATAGTCCCAAATTCTTCCAGTTCCTGAAAAGTAAAACAAAACAAAACAAAACAAAACACGTATTTAAGAAAAGTGACACTCAATTTGACAGCATGCTATCAATGCTCTATTGGACCTGTTCTATGTAACAGCCTTTCAGATGGCAATTCTTCTGAAACACTATCTGAATTGTTTTAATCTATGACAGGGATAATAAGTACTTAATTTAAATTTAATTTAATTAAAAAAAATGCTACCCCTATAATAAACTGATAAATATCTAAACTTTCCAGAACCTTAGAAGTTTATATTTAGAAGCTGTTTGTAAAATATCTCAAGAGATTGCCTGCTCACCTCTTCTTCTTTTCCTTCACTGTCTATCAGGCTTCCGTGGTCACCATCCACTGAACCTTTTGTTCCATAGGTGAAGGGAAAAGACAAGATTTGTGTATTGTTTCTTTAACTGGTTATACAGATAGTCCTCAAATAATAATAATAATAATAATAATAATAATAATAATAATAATAATAATAATAAATTGAATTTCTATACCGCCCTTCTCCCGAAGGACTCAGGGCGGTGAACAGAATAAGATTTCATATACATATAATATTTTTTTTTTATAAACAGTAAATAATAAATTGAGTCAACTTAGTGTATCTGCCAAGACCTTGGCATAGAATTTAGATGTTTATGCTAGCCCTGCTTGTTGAAACAGAAAGGTCTTCAGGGCACGTCGGAAAGTGCGAAGATCTGGGATTATTCATATTCCAGGGGGTATTTTGTTCCAAAGAGTAGGTGCCCCCACAGAGAAGGCTCTCTCCCTTGGAACTACTAGACATTGTTTTAACGATGGTACTATGAGTAGGCCTACTCTGTGAGAGCGTATTGGTTGGTGGGAGGTTATCGGTTGAAACAGGTGGTCTTGTAAGTACTCAGATCCTAAACCATGGAGCACTTTAAAGGTAAGAACCAACACCTTGAAGCGCACTCGGAAGGCCACCGGAAGCCAGTGCAACTCACGTAGAAGAGGTGTTACATGTGAGCGCCATGTTGCTCCCATAATTACTCGCATGGCCGCATAATCACAACTGAAACCAACGTTTTTGTTGCTCAGCAAGGCAGCTGAATTTTGCCTCATTTTACAGCCTCTCTTTCCTTAGTTGTTAAGTGAATCACTGCCAGTTGTTAGACTAATAACACGGTTCTTAAGTGAATTTGGCTTCTCCATCAACTTTGCTTGTCAGGTTGCCAAAGGTGATCACATGACCCCGTGACAGGGCAACCTTCATAAATACATGCCAGTTGCAAAATGTCCAACTTTGGATCATGTGACTACGGGGATGCTGCAACTGTAGTTAAGTGTGAAAAACGATCATCATTCACTTTTTTCAATGCCATTATAAAGTTACTAAATGAATGGTTGCAAGTCAACCACAACCTATACCCCAAATGCCTTTTTGTATTTCAGGAATTTATTTATTTATTTATTTTTATTTACTTGTATTCCACCATTATTATTATCACGTATGTTTACTTTTATTTCCGGAAATTATAACCCCCAACATTCTATATAGTAATTATGTAAACAGCTGGTAGCTGAATATACCTTTTCTCCATCTTTCTTAATTTTTAAAAATGTTTTGCAATATGTCTTTTGAATTATGTTTTTTCGATTTAAAAAAATCTTACTCATAAATATGTATGTATACCCAAAATTGTCTCCCTAGACCCTAAACCAAGCCATCTCTGTATTAAATTTCCAAGGTTAGTTCTTTAGACAAGACAAGAGGGTTCAGTGGAAGAAGAATAGTCAGCAATGTTCTGAGATTGCCGGCATGTGTTCTGGGTGGCTGTTCCTCCTGAAGACAATGCAGAATGGCGGTCTCCCATGGTTTGAATGTTGGGAGGTGAGGGAATCAATCATCAAACTCAACCACAGTGGAGCCTTTTAAAAGACACTAAATTTCCTAACCTCACTTCTAATCACTTTTAGAAATGAATCTAACCATCTTAAAGCTGTCAGAGATCTATGAAATGACAAATTTAAGAAGTCAACTGGTGCAGAATGGGACAATTGGCTGCGGCCACAATGCCATGCCAACTTTACCCTGGCCTCTCCGCCACAGCCAACCCAGCAATGGCTGTTTATCCTTGGCTGACCCTCTGCCAGTGCTCCTCCTCGTTCCCTCATGCTGGGCCATTTGCTGAAGGTCACTTGTTCCTGGCCAATTCGCAATGTGAGACAATTAGTCATGTGTCCTAGCAGACAATTCGCTGTTGCAGTCTTGCGAGATCCGGCCATGAATGGTGTACATGGGCTTTTAATGCTTTTAAAATGTTTTTATAATGTTTTTAAATAATTTTTCTATGTTCATTGTTCAGGATTATTTTTGCTGTAAGCCGTCCAGAGTCCCTCGGGAGTTGGATGGCATAGAAATGTGATAAATTAAGTTAAATGCTGGAGAGATGGCGGGGGGGGGGGGGGGGAGGGGGAGAGAATTTATTTGCTTTGCTGGAAAACTTCTCAGCCAGCCAGCCAGCCAGCCATTGGAATTTTTCCCCCAGATAATATGCATATATCCCCAAAGGAAAAGAATAACTCTAAATAACTCCATCAGGACGCGTGGCTAATTGTCCTGTGCTGTGAATTGGCTGGGAGCAAGCATCTCTTGGCAAACTGCCTGGCACAAGGGGGCAGGGAGAAGCAGCAGGGGACCAGTGCTGGAGGGGGAGCACCGGCGGAGAGCCACTGTGATGGATTGGCTGTGGCAGGGAGATGCAACCAATTATCCTAGACCTAACTGATGAGCCAATCTTCATTTCCAAACAAAAGAAAAAGTATTTATAAGGGTGATAATTTGAAATAAACAGCAAAAAAGTTAACTATCTTAACTGCTGAGCCACTGCACTGCCCCTAGTGAATAGTAAATGGCCTATAATAAGCCTTAAAAATTAATTAGCCTGTAAAAGTTTATTACTAATTCTTTCACCTACCTTCACTGGAAGGATCACCAAGCCCAACATCATCTTGTTCCATAAACAGTTGGGAGCCAATTAAGTACGGCAAAGGTCGATCAACATAAAGATCCTGGAAAAAAAGTTAAATTTAAAATGCGTTTTAAAGATTAAACTTCAATATATATATAACAATCTGCACACAACTCTACTCTTGATGGCTAATTGCCAATTCCCAAGATTTCAATTAGCTACCTGCCACATTACCAATAACAAGTAAAAATTATCTGAAGGTAATCTGCAACTCATATTTTACTTCAATTGGATTCTTCTACCTCACCTTGTAACCTTTAACTTTATTCATCATTCTTTAATGGAAGGAGGATACTGGGCTTATATTTTACACTAAACAAAACAACAACAACCCACATAGCACTAATATTTCACAGAACTTTCTATAATCATCCAGAATTGCAAGACAAGAAAATAGTTTTGAGACATACTCACCAGTGGTGGGTTGCTCCCGGTTCGCATGAATCAGTAGTAAAAATTTGTAGTAGTTCGGAGAATTGGTAATAACATTGGCTGGCCATGCCCCCGAACCGATCCCCGGCCTAGTCACCGCACACTTACTCCGCCCACCTCATCAGAGACTTGTTTTTAAAAAAAACTTTTAAAAGTATTTTTTCTACAACCTCTTCGGCTAAAGAGGTTGTAGGGGAAAAAATGCCTTTAAAAGCCTCTGGCGATCCCAGCTGAGTTGCCTGATCCTGAGAGGCTTTTAAAAGCATTTTTTTCTGCAACCTCTTAAGGTTGTAGAAAAAATGCTTTTAAAAGTAAAAAAAAAAAAAGTTGGCTACGCCCACCGTCACATTACCCCCACCAAGCCACACCCACAAAATAAGCCACGCCCACAGAACCGGTAGTAAAAAAATTTAGAACTCACCCCTGATACCCACCCTCTATCTTTATAAATAGTCCACTTAATTAGGAATTGGACGGAAGGGAGCCTATGGTTGTTCTTTCGGGGAACTGTACAGATTACAAACAAAAAGGGATGCTTTGTCTGCTACATGGAGTTTAAAATTGGCAAAAAAATAAATAAATCCCAAATTGGGATCACGTGACTGTGGGACACTGAAACTGGTTGTAAATACAAGCCAGTTGCCAAATGCTGAATTGTGATCATGTGATTTGGAGGCAGGACAATAGTTTTAAGTTTTAATTTAGGTCACAACAGATTTTTTAGAGGCCAATATTAAGTAAATGGTCATAAATTGAGGACTACCTTTAGTTTAGCTCTTACAAGCAAAGAAAATCTGCTTCCTCAAACAACCCCGAGAGCTGGTTTTTATTTATTTATAAAAATGGGAAGGTGTGGTTTACAAATACAATTATTGGACAACAAACAAAGGGAAAGCGAACCAAGGAAATACTAGAAAAGTATCACATGGGCATACAGTTTCATTAATGATTGGTGCCTGCCTGAGTAATACATTAAGAAGTCAACATGCATTGATTGAATAGGGTAATTTGATTTAAACCTGTGAGATTTAGAGTCCCTCTCTGAGGGAGATCGGTGGCTCAGAAATGTGAACACATAAATGAAATTAAACTCTGTCGCAGAGTTAAGATGGAGTTGTAATCCCATTATTTTTTAAAAATAAGATCCAAGAGCAGGGGTGGGCTGCTGGGGGTTTGCAAGGGTTCGGGAGAATCTCTAGCTAAGATTCTGTGCAGTTTGGAAAATCCTCAAATCCCACTCCTGGCTGGCCCCGCCCATCCCTCCCAGGAGTCCCCACGCAGCCCATTTTGGATGCAGGTAAGTGCAGGGCACATGCAGAGGCTCAGGGAAGGTGAAAAACGGGCCTACCGGAAGTTTGTGAAGGCTGGAAACCGGCCTGTTACCAGCTTCCAGAGGGCCTCCGGAGCCTGGGGAAGCCGTTTTCACCCTCCCGGAGGCTCAACAAAAACCCCCGGAGCCTGGGGAGGGCAACCCCCCCCCCGCCACCATGGTGCAGGAGACCGACTAGGTCACACCCACCCAGCAACTGGGCAGAGACCCCTTGCTAAAATTTTTGAAGCCCATCCCTGTCCAAGAGTATATAAACATTACTGACCAACAGATATAAGCCAGTTTAAGCAGGTCTCTCCTCATTTGGCTTTAATGTATCAAGAGATTATTATTGGCCTGAGGTCATTAAATAGCTTTTACTACTGAATAAGTTAAACCAATAAAACTGAAATGACCAGAAATACCAAGTCCCATTACCTTAGGCTCCAGTATTAGTTCCAGCCTTTCATTGGTTTCTTCTTCGGAGTCTGAGTTCCCTGCTTTGATGTCCAGTTGTTCAAAGGCACTGTCTAATACCTGCAGCCCAAAATTGATGGCTTCCTGAATCTTGGGAATCAAATCAGCTTCTTTCTGTTCACGGGTTTTCTCCTACAAAATCAAAATATGCCGATCCCATATTTTTCACATACAATGGAAGAAGTTCTAATTTTTGGTCATCACTTTGAAATTACTTTCAATAAAACTGATTTGCAATGAGGGTAAATATTGAAGGCTGGAAAGTGGGACCAATCTCAACCATTATTCCCATTATCTTTGTGAATGATCCACCCTCTGATTCCCGTATCTTCCTCAGCCCACCACCTAAAGTTTACCAATCCTCAAAGGCAAATACTTTAGTCCCCTAACATTTAACTAGTTATCCCATCAATTCAGAAGCTGGAAATAAAAGTGTAGCCTCTGATAAAAAGAATTATCCAGTTAACTAGTATTTAATTAATGCTACCTCTACAAAGATGTAGTGAAAAGATTGAGCCCATAGGCAAATCTCTCTCCTCCTAGAAGCTCTCTGGATTTTCATACCTTGATAAGGCCTCCTATTTTAAGACAGTTTAGTAACTCTTGTACCATTACATGCTTTCCAGGGAGCACCTCACCAGGCCTCTCTTTCCTATTCCCAAGAGAGGAATAATAGGAAGAAATAGGATACATACAACCCATCCTATTTTTTCTGATTATTAAAAGGTCAAAATATAAAACAAGAAAATGCCACATTCTGGCTGTATACCATAAAGAAATGCAATCAGAACATTCACTCCTTTCTCCTTTCCTTGGTAGACAAACCAATCTCATAAATAAAAAAAATATTATATGTATATGTAAAATATAAAATCTCTTTTCAATTTTAAATTAAAAAAACACAAACATCCAACGGAGGAGAGGACAACTTGCAAAACTGTGCAAATTATTGGTCACTAAAATAAACAGAAGAAAAATTCTGGAAAAAAATCTACTCAATGATCTGAGTAGAGCACAAAATAGCAATGCACGTGCTCTGCTTGGAATATTATAGATCACAAGCTACGAGTACAAACTATTAAAGAGCAAGAATATTCCACAGAATAAAAGGGCACGTCTTTGGGCACATCACGTGTAAAATGTTGGGACTTTAAACAATTCCTTAACTTGTAGAGAGAAAATTTAGATTTCAGTACAACACAGAAACAAATGAGGATCCTAGTGCAAATTAAGTGCATTGCCTATTTTTTGTAAAAACAGAAACTCTTCAAACAAAGCAGACGTTGTGGGGAGCGAAGTCACTTTTTCCCAGCTTTGGTCCAATGACTTCTTTGGTGTTTTGCCCACAAATTAAACAACAATTTTTCAATCTCTAGCAGAGAGAGAATTTCTGGTAATCTCATTCTGTGCATGACTCAGCACATACGCAACTCTCTTGGGGATGTGTATACGACTGAGCCTGCCTGGCAAATTATGGTTCATCGCACAGCCAGCCAGATTGGATTTGGCAATTTTGTCCACCTATCAAGTCCTTTCCAAGGACGTGGGCTAGGCAGATGTGGATATTTGATGATGTCATTATTATTTGTTAAATGTATTTGCTGCCTATCTCACTGCTACTCTAGGCAGCTTGCAACAATAAAAAGGAAGAAATGAAAAGAGGGTGAAGAGAAGATACAGAACAATAAAATAAACAATGAAAGAAAACACAACAAGAAACACAACTATATGAGGATGACCAAAAAAGAAAGATGGGCAGGTAGAGTATAGAGAACAAGGTGGGAAGTGGCGTCTGCCATCAACCCAGCAGCCTCCTCCAATGTGGAACTTCCCCATTTAGATGCCAGGTCAGCTGGCTTTTATATTATACTTTTATATTATTTATATTATTTATAAAATATTGGTTACATTCACAACAATGAAGGGCAACATTCTGATTAAAGTGTGGGCTTTTGCTTGTTCATATCCTTTCCATTGTTCCCTTACAGCATTTTAAACAGATTGGATTTTACCCAAAAGAACATTATTTTCATGTATTAAACTTGCCTGTTCTAATTTCTCTCCTCCTTCAGTTTTGGATACGAGTTCATCCATTTCATCATCATAAACTCTCTATAAATAAAAACAAAGTAATTCAAATGAAGCTTTGGATACAAGTTCATCACTTCATCAAGTGTTTATAAACAAATAATTTCAATTAATACTTAGTATCAATTACACATACTTTTCATGTGACAGAGAAATAGGAGGAAAGTGACGTCCTTCAGTTTTAAGGAAACCTAGCCTAGGTCTGGCCAGATCTGGCAATGATTGTCGGGAGGTCCAACCTGCCACTGGAAGGTCACCAAAGATGACTCCTTTGTCTCACTCTCCATGTTAACGGTTATAGCCTGTTCACTAACCAGATACAACTAATAAATGTGGGGTAAACTCTTTCCCTAAAACACAAACTCACCTTGATCATACTTGAAACCAGTAGTGGATAGTGGAACAAGTCAAACTTTTATCAGTCCCTATCTTACAACACACATTGGATCAGATGTATGTATTATCCCTGGCTCTTTCTATGAGATTCTAAGCGACCACTAAGGCACAGGTGTCAAACTCGCCATATCACGTTGCCATCACGTGATGTTTTGCAATGCTTTTCCCATTTGCGGAGCTGGGGTGGACGTGGCCTGCCCATGAAGCATCTGCCCCGCAGGCCACCAGTTTGACACCTCTACACTAAGCGAAGCTCATCTTGACAAACTCCTTGTTAGCTTGTGTACATCTGAGTTCGAATGGGATTCATCTGTCATTTCTACTGCAGCTCCTCAAAATCGCTCAATCTCACTGCCATGGCCATGTATTTATGCATACTTAACTACTTTGCTGGACTGTAATCCCTCACCAGTACCCTATCAAGGTATCCTATCTCTGCCCTATCTCTATGCATTCATGGATATATACATAAAGCATGGAGGTGATACTCTGGCCAGTGGGAGACCATTCAGTCCAGAGAGAAGAAAATCAGCAATTTAATTTTTAAACAAAGCCAATTTGGTTAGTAGTTAAGGTGCTAGACTAGAAACTGGGAGACTGAGTTCTAGTCTTCTCTTAGGCATGGAAGCTGACAGATTATTTTGGCCCAATCCTGTCAGGAAATTGAAAATTATTCCTATCAGGAAATTGAATTTAACATGGGTTAATGCATGATTTTCAACAAAAAATCTCATAATACTAATGGCTCCACTAATCATAAACTCGTTTATTTAAGCCTTTAGTTTTCTATTATTTGATATGAAGGTATTTTAAATTGTATAAAAAGTTTTGCAATAATTAAAGATGCATTGTATGATAAATAGCAGAACTATTTTAAATAAACAATAACATGTTAAACTGCAACTTCTTTCAGATCACTTTTCCTTATCAGAGCTGAAATCTGACATTAATCTTTCTCTATTCATAACACAATATATAAAAGCAACATACTCACATTTTCAATGAACTGCATATTTGAAAGCATGAGGAAACCATTGAAAACATTATGCAGGCGACAATCTATACTTTTAGTTTCATGAATCAGTCTGTCCATCTGCTTCTTTATTTCATGGGTCCTGGAGATTGTTTGCTGGGAGAATTCTTGCAGAAACTGCAAAAGCTGCCAAAAATGTGTACAGAATTTAAATCACATTGTGGAGGGAAGGAGAGGGGGTGGGGGGAGACTCTAAAAGCTCTGCCATGTTAAGTTTGAAAAGATATGGAGCATCAAACCTATTTTTTTTTTTAATTTAAGAAGCCTTTGGATGCATTTCCAGAAAGTTATAACATAAAATAATGAGGCAAATCAACGACTAATAAAGGGGCCTAAAGAAACAATGGATGGAAACTAATCAAGGAGAGAAGGAGAAACTTCCTAACAGTGAGAACAATTTACCAGTGGAACAGCTTGCCTTCAGAAGTTGTAGGTGCTTCATCACTGGAGATTTTTAAGAAGAGAATGGGCAGCCACTTTTCTCAAATTGTACAGGTAGTCCTCGATTTACAACAGTGACCATTCAAAGTTACAGTGAAAAAAGCGAGTTATGACCATTTTTCACACTTATGTCCATTGCACCATCTCCATGATCATGTGATCAAAATTCAGATACTTGGCAACTGACTCATATTTATGACAGTTGCAGTATCCCAGGGTCATGGGATCCCCTTTTGCGACCTTCTGACAAGCAAAGTCAATGGGGAAGCCAGCTTCCCTTAGGAAGCGTGTTCCTCATTTAACGACTGCAGTGATTGATTTATGTTGCAAGAAAGGTGGTAAAACGGGGCAAAAAAGTCACTTAGCAAATTTTTCACTTAGCAACCTAAATATTGGGCTCAATGGTGACCATAAATTGAGGATTATCTATACAGGCAAGCCTGAGGAGAGTGGGGTGCAGCCAATACATTGTTCCAGGGCCCATGAAGGGGAAATTTTTTTTAAAAGAATTTTTACAAAACCAAATTTTTAAAAAGAAAAACAATACTGGATATATATATACTTCATATTCTATTATTTTGTGTGTATAGCAAAACCGCCTTGTTTGACATAACCTTTATTAATCTGAAACTCAGTGATCTATTGAATTTTAATTTCACTACTGAGGACCCAGATTGTTGGGGGAAATATGCTATTTAGTATACTGTCGATTGTTGTAAGCCACCCAGAGTCCTCGGAGAGTGGGCGGCATAGAAATATGATTGATTAATAAATAAAAATACTTATTTATTTCAGCTCGCAAGCTTAGTTTCATTTCGTTTATGAATAGAGGTCATGTTTCATTTCGGTTTAGGGATGGTTCATGAAATGTACGGCACAGGGTCTCTTGCTTGATCTGGGGGTTGGACTAGAAGACCTCGAAGGTCCCTCTATTCCAGGGGTCCCCAAACTTGGCCGCTTTAAGACTTGTGGACTTCAACTCCCAGAATTCTCCAGCCAGCTGCGCTGGAGAATTCTGGGAGTTGAAGTCCACAAGTCTTAAAGCGGCCAAGTTTAAAGACCTCTGCTCTATTCTGATCAGTTGGTTGATTGATTGAACAGAGCGACCGGCAGCCCAACTGGACGGCTCCCGAAAGGGGAAGTAGGGCTCCTCCTTTCTAAATCGCCAGAGCAAGGAAAGCTCCGGCACGGTGAAAGGAAGCTGCCGGGGGAAATGGGAACGCTGGACCCTCTTCCCTGCAGGCGCCCATAGCCTTGACCTTGATTCGGGGCTCCCCCAACCCAACCCAACCCAAGCCCAAGCCGCCTGTGTCTTACCCCCGCGTCGGCTGCCAGGGACCAGGTCTGGCTCCTGGAGCGAATCTCTTCCAGGGACCAAGCGCGCTCCCAAAGCAGCAGCGCCACCGCCGCCGCCGCCTCCTTGGTGGCTCCGGCTCCGGAGGAAGCCTCCGTGTCATCCGAGGCGGAGGAGGACGAGGTGGGAGAAGACATCGCCGCTCTGGCAATAGAAGCGCCCGCTCTATCTCTCTCTCTCTCTCCCCCCTCCCTCCCCCTGTCTCTCTCAAAAGCCGCGGCAATGGCGTCCGTCAGCTGACGCTTCCCACGTGACCCGCGCCTCGGAAGCGCCCTAAAGTGGGCCGCCCCCGACGCCCCCGTCAAGTGACTTTCGGCTGGAGACGCTTCCGCCAGAGCTGTGCGTGAGAGCTTCAGGACTGGCGGAAGGACGACGGACGAGGAGGAGAGCCCGGGATAGGATAGAATAGGATGAGATGGGATGGACTAGGATAGAAATGGGATGGGATGGGATGGGATGGGATAGGATAGGATAGAATAGAATAGAATAGAATAGAATAGAATAGAATAGAATAGAATAGAATAGAGATGGGGATGGGGATGGGGATGGGGATGGGGATGGGGATGGGGATGGGGATGGGGATAGGATAGGATAGGATAGGATAGGATAGGATAGAATAGAATAGAATAGAATAGAATAGAATAGAATAGAATAGAATAGAATAGAATGGGGATGGGGATAGGATAGAATAGAATAGAATAGAATAGAATAGAATAGAATAGAATAGAATAGAAGTAAGAGTAAGAGTAAGCATAAGCGTAGGACTAGGACTAGGACTAGGACTAGATCCCAGAACTATAATTGCACTCAACAATGAACTAAAGGGCCACCATCAGTGAGCTGGGATAGAATAGAATGGGATGGGATGGACTAGGCTAGAAATGGGATGGGATGGGATTATGGGATGGAATGGAATGGAATGGAATGGAATGGAACGGAACGGAACGGAACAGAACAGAACAGGAGTAAGTAAATTTAAGCATAAGCGTAGGACTAGGACTAGGATTAGGACTAGGACTAGGACTAGATCCCAGAGCTATAATTGCACTCAACAATAAACTAAAGGGCCACCATCAGTGAGCTGGGATAGAATGGGATGGGATGGACTAGGCTAGAAATGGGATGGGATGGGATGGAATGGGATGGGATGGAATGGAATAGAATAGAATAGGATTAAGTTTAAGCGTAAGCGTAAGCGTAAGCGTAGGACTAGGACTAGGACTCGGACTAGATCGCAGAGCTATAATTGCACTCAACAATGAACTAAAGGGCCACCATCAGTGAGCTATTGGATAATATTACTTGGTCTGTTGTGTGGATGTTTGGGTGGTTTAAGGGTGGGGAATTGTGGTGGGTGGGAGTGTATTTGGGGATTGTTATGTGTGTTGGACCTGGTCTTTGGGTGTTAAGTAAATTTCGTTGTATGGGTATACTGTATATACACCGTACAATGACAATACAGTTATTAAAGATTAAAGACTAGGACTAGGACTAAACTTTATTGTCACTTTGAATGTACAACTAATCGGCATATATTAAAATGAAGTTTTGTTGCACACAGCTCTCAAGGCTATGAAACCCCAGTTGGAGGTTGTCCGGTGGCAGGCAATAACAACAGAATAACCACATTTTTCTTATATTTCAAGAAGAGGGTGATTAATAGGGGTGAACCCAAAGATGCTTTTTTTTTCCAAAAGGCAACTGGACTTTCTTGTTTTTTCTTTGAAGACGTTTTGCTTCTCATCCAAGAAGCTTCTTCAGCTCTGACTGGATGATGGGGAAGGGAAGAATTTATACTCCTTGCAGACAGCTGGTTGTTTGCATTCTTTTGGAGAGTCCTTGAGGCCACTTGGAAGTTTGTTTGTGTCCTCAGGGTCATCTGAGTAGTGCTGGTTGGATGAGAAGAGAAACATCTTCCAAGAAAAATGAGGAAGTCCAGGTGTCTCTTGAAAAAGCACCTTTGGGACAACCATGACCTGGAAGACCGAGAATCTCCATAGACAATAGAGGTGAACAATTCCTAAATTGTTCTTAGCATTCTCCCCTTCCAATTCCTATATTCCTTTGAGTTCTCTAGGGTAAAAGTGTCATAGTTTAGTAGCACAATATTCCCTCTTGGGATGAGGGGACATTCAAAAGACCCAAACCTAAAGTAGAATAACCCAGCGTGCCTTCCATTCTCATCCCTGAACAGAACAGAACTTTAGGTATATTGCTAACTGTTAGGAAGCCTAATAATCTTCTCTTTAATGCCTGACCAGATCTTTAAAAACTGAGAGATCTGTTTCACACAATATGCTATATCGCAATAACAGAATAACAGAGTTGGAAGGCACCTAGGAGGTCTTTTAGTCTGACCCCCTGCTCAAGTGGGAGATCCTATTCCATTTCAGACAAGGGGCTGTCCAGACTCTTCTTAAAAGCCACCAATAATGGAGTACCCACAACTTCTGAGGGCAAGCAATTCCACTGGTTAATTGTTCTCACTGTTTAGGAAATTTCTCCTTAGTTTTAGGTTGGATGTCCTTGATTAGTTTCTATCTTTTCCTTCTTTTTCTGCCTCCAGTAGTTTTGGAGAATAGCTTGACTCCCTCTCTGTGACAACCCCTGAGATATTGGAACATTGCTATCATGTCATCCTAGTCCGTCTTTTCATTAAACTAGACATACCCAGTTCCTGCAACTGTTCTTTATATGTTTTAACCTCCAGTCCCCTAATCATCTCATTGCTCTTTTCTGCACTCTAGTTTCTAGAGTCTCAACGTTTTTTAAATACCTTTTTTTAGGTTTATAAGCAGCTTTCTATAACCAGCTGACTGAAAGCACACATGGCAACTGAGCAGAGCAGGAGCCCACTTGGCTTCTTCTCCCAACCCTGTGCTGTGCTTATTTACATTTTATTTTCTAACTTCCAATTCACCTGATGCAGGCCAGATCAGGACAGCCAAAGGGCAGGATGCAGTCTATGATATAGGATGGTCAGATGCAGTTGATACTCTAGGATTCAGACAAACAGGATTCATATCATGATCTCTACTTACACCTTTTTAATATATTTTTTTAAGTGCGTCTGGTGTGATGTTGTTTGGAATTTCCCTTTCAACTTCTGGTGGTACTAAAAATATATAAATCCGGCTTTTAAAATTTGTTGCATTCAAGTATGAATCATTTTTAAAAACTGATTTACAACAGTGCCACCTAATACCTTGTGGAAAAAGTGATCCCACCAGTTTATTATGCTTCCAACACTTTCAAGAAAGAATTGCCCATTTTGGCAATCAAAACTGGAGCAATAAAACATACTGATTTTCATAGATACAGACATAACAATAAAACATACTGATTTTCTTTAATATTTGGAGTAAATTTAATATTTTTCCTTTGAAAATCCTATCGTTGCATTCTAATTGCATTGCATTTAGGTTATGTGTCCATTTATCTGACATTTTCAGCTTCTGAGTCATCCTTCACCCATGATTTGATCTATAAATCAAATCCATATTGCATATTACAAGGTTTCCAAATTCAGCCAAGTCTCAATATTAGCACTTGTTTCTGTAATTCCTAGAATGTTATGCTACTTATTTAGAGATCATGAAACTGGACCATTGTGTTTAATAGAATTGCAGTGCTGTGATACATCCTTAGCTAAATACCAGGTAACAGCACCGCAGTTGGGCTTTAGCTGCAAATAACTTAATTGCAGTTCTGTGTCTAAAGCAAAATTGTTAGATCGGCGCAGGAAAGGAAGACGTGACCAGCTCGTTACATAGTAACTTTTATTGCGTACAAGAAACAGTAGCAAGACTGGCTGTGCGCTGCCGGGGCTCTCCTTATATTCGCTCCGGCAGACGCACCGCCCCCTGACAGGGATTCAAATCTTCCCGCCCGGTGGCTGGCAGCCAATCCGGGCGGATGTCCTTATAAGGACATAACACTCCTCCCCCCTAGTCCAAAGAAAAAAACAGTTCAGAGTTCGTCAATGAACGTGACGTAGTCCCGCAGGTACGTAGGACGCCTAGGCACCCTACTTGACCTGCGCAGTCTCATTTCTTCCGCGTCCCCGCCCTGGACGGACGGGGTTCCTGTGGCTCCTGGCTCCTTCCCCGGAACCGGGCTCAGTTCGGCTGGCGAGTGTGCGGGGTCACCCTCAGCGCCTCCGGCCGGACCGCAGACCTTGGATGGCTGGTTCTGGTGGTCTTCCTCCTGGCCTGTGGATCTTTCGCCTCGGCGGTGCTGTTCGGTCTCGACCCGGGAAGAGCGTCTGAGTCTCGGTAAGACCCCGGCTGTCACTTGCTCTTCCTGGGTCTCCCGGTGGCTGCGGTTCTGCTGCGGTCCGGTTCGTTGTGGTCCGGAGGGTGGTTCGGGCCGGTGCCCTTGGGTCCGGTCTGCTCGCTGTGGGTGGTGTTGGTTCGGGTAGCGGTGTCCGACCTTGCAGGGGTGGCGCAGGTCTCCTTTGCCGGGCTGGCGCTGGCCTTCCCCGTCGGGTTGGTGGTGGTCGACCTGGTCGGGGTGGCGCAGGCCTCCCTGGCCGGGTTGTTGTCGGCTTTCCCTTCCCCCTAGTCCCTGGTCTACCGCCAGTTGGTGGTTGGGGTCGTCTGGGTTGGGTTGTTGTTGCCGGGTTGTTTCTTGCGTTGGGCGGGGGTCCCCCTCGCCGGGGAGTCGTGTGCCACCCTCGCCCATGTGCTGTGGTGTGCCCATCTGCGAAGGTCCCCGGTCTACTCGCCTTGCGTTGAGGTCTCCCTGGTAGGGCTGCCGTGGGTTGCCTTCACTGGTAGGGTGCGGTGCTCCCCTTCTGGGCAGGTCCCGGTCTACCTGCGGCCTGGGTCGGGGGTCCCTGGCCCTGCTGTGCCAGGTGCCCACCTGGTCGGGTTGGTGTTGCCATCCCCCGTGTGGTTGGCCCCGGTCTACCTCGCTGCACTGCCGACGTGACAGTGCCTGGTAATGTGCTGGGCCGACCTCGTCGGGATGGCGTTGCTCTGCCTCGCAGGGGTGTGGTAGGCCTACCTCGTCTGGGTGTTGTAGGCCTACCTCGCCGGGGTGTTGCAGGCCTACCTCGTCTGGGTGTTGTAGGCCTACCTCGTCAGGCTGGTTTTCGTGTGCTCCCCCCCACCTTTTCCGGAGTTGGTCGATGTGACGTCTCACGACCTGTCCATCTTCCAACTCGACGGTGTAGGATTTGGGGCCGGTTGTGCTGGCAATCTTCCCCTTCAGCCACTTAGGAGAGCCGTTGAAATTCAGCGCGAAAACTGAATTTCCTTTGCTGAAGGCGCGAAGCGGGCGGCTGGCGGTTGCGGTCACTTCCGGGCTGTATTGGGGGTGCAGCCGGTCCAAGGGTGACCTCAACCTTCTGCCCATCAGGAGTTCGGCCGGGCTCTTGTGGATGGTGGCATGCGGCGTGATGTGCTGGGTGAGGAGGAAGTTGTCGATGCGTTCTTGCCAGTCTCCCGGGCCCATCTTGGTGAGGGCTTCTTTTGTGAGCCGGACCATCCGTTCCGCTTGTCCGTTTCCGGCCGGCCTGTACGGAGCGGAGAGGGCATGGCGGATGCCCAGTCCTGCCAGGAAGGACTCCATGGCCAGGGATGTGAGCTGGGGGCCGTTGTCCGAGACCAGCACGTCCGGTAGTCCGTGGGTGGCAAACAGGCGGCGCAGGGCTCGGATCGTCGCTTCTGTTGTGGTAGATGCCATGGGTACCACCTCGAGCCACTTGGAGAAGGCATCTACCACGATGAGGAGGTGCCGCCCTTGCATCGGGCCCGCGAAGTCGATGTGGACCCTCGACCATGGGTTGCTGGGGGTCTCCCAGTTCGTGACTTCGGATTGTGGCGGTGCTGGGTGGACTTCTTGGCACGGGTCACATCTGGAGACCCATTGTTCAATGTCTCTGTCCAGTGAGGGCCACCAGACGTAACTCCGTGCCAGGGCCTTCATGCGGACGATGCCTGGGTGCCCGTTGTGCAGTGTCTCTAGCGTCCGCCGTTGCAGAGTGCTTGGGATCAGCACCCTGTCTCCCCATAGCAGACAGCCCTTTATGGTGGACAGCTCCGTCTGTTTCCTGGTGAACGGGCTGAACCTCTCTTCCGTCTGTTTCGCTGGCCACCCCCTGAGGATCCAGGACCTTACTTGGCGGAGGGTGGGGTCCCTCTGGGTGTGCGCGGCCACATCTGCGGAGGAGACTGGACAGCTGGCGTCGTCATCTATGTGGAATAGATGGAGCGTGGGGGCTGGGTCTTCCACCGGGTTCTTCGATGGGCATCTGCTGAGTGCGTTGGCGTTTCCTATGGCTGTGCCTGGCTGGTGCACGAGCCTATAGGAGTAGCCGGCCAGGAAGATGGCCCATCTCGTCATCCGCGGGGACATGAAGGTCGGGGTGGGTTGGTCGCCTGCGAGGAGTCCCAGGAGTGGCTTGTGATCGGTGACTATGGTGAACCGCCTTCCATAGAGGTATTCGTGGAAGCGCTTCACTCCTGCCACGATGGCCAGGGCTTCTTTGTCCAGCTGACTGTAGTTCCGCTCTGCGCCGGACATGGTTTTCGAGAAGTAGGCGATGGGGGCCTCCGTGCCGTTGGGCAGCTCGTGGCTGAGGACTGCCCCCACCCCGTATGGCGACGCGTCGCAGGTCAGCTTGATGGGGAGCGTCTCGCTGTATTGGATGAGGACGCTTTTGGACGTCAGTAGTCCCTTGATGGCCCGGAACGCTGCTTCCTCTTCCTGGCCCCACTTCCAGGAAGCCGATTTCCCCAGCAGGCGGTGGAGTGGCTCAGCAACTGTGGCTTTCTGTTTTAAGAAAATGGCGTAGAAGTTGAGCAACCCAAGGAAAGCCTGAAGCTCCGTTTTGTTTTTTGGGCTTGGAGCTTCATGGATTGCTTCCACTTTTGATTTGGTGGGGTGGATGCCTGTGCTATCAATGAGGTAGCCCAGGAACTCGACTTCCTGTACTCCTATGATGCACTTGTCCCGCCTGACCCTCAAGCCCTTGGCCTTGAATCGCTGCAGGACAAGCCTGAGCCTTTCAAGGAGTTGAGCTCTTGAGTCACCGGAGACGAGCACATCGTCGAAGTAAGGCACCACCCCTGGAACGCCTTGGAGGAGGCGTTCCATCATGGATTGGAAGATGCCGGGGGCAGCGCTGACTCCAAATTGGAGCCGGTTGCATTTGAATGCCCCCCTGTGCGTGACAATTGTTTGAGCCTCCGCCGTTTTTTCATCCACTGGCAGTTGCTGGTAAGCCTGGGCCAGGTCCAGTTTCGCAAAAATTGATCCAGATCCCAGGGAATGCAGCAGGTGTTGCACCACTGGGACTGGGTATGCGCTCTGTGCCAACGCCTTGTTGATGGTACAACGGTAGTCGGCGCAGATGCGCACAGACCCATCATGCTTCAGTGGGGTCACAATGGGGGTCTCCCATGAAGCATGATCGATCGGTTCCAGGACGCCCTGGGCGATCAGCTTATCCAGCTGCTCATCTACTTTGGGCCGCAGGGCAAACGGAACTCGGCGGGGCTTGAGCCTAATTGGGGTGATTCCCTTGTCCAGATTGAAGGAGATTGGCCTCCCCACAAATTTCCCCAGCTTACCATCGAAGACTTCCTTGAACTCTTCGATGAGGTAGTCGAGTTCGTCCCTGCCAGTTTGGTTGATGCCCTCGATTGAGAGCCCCAGCGGCTTGAACCACTCCACTCCTAGCAGGTTCGGTCGGCTGTCCCTTACGACGGTGATGGGGAGCTTGCCTTCGAACTGCTTGTAGGTGACCCGGATGTTGGCTCTTCCTAGCACTCCGATGGGGTTCCCCCCGAAGTCGACGAGCTTGGAGTGTAGTGGCTTCAGCTCTCGCTTGGTGATACTGGGTTGCAGGCGCTTCAACTGCTGCCAGTCCATGATGGAGTAGACCGAGCCGGAGTCTACCTCCATTTTGCAGGGTGCTCCTTCCACGTGGATGGTCACATGGAACTTGGTGGCACTGTCTGACGTCGTGTGGGCGATGGTCGTCTGGTGGACCGCTCCGCTCCGGGGAAATCCGTCGTCTCTGCGTCTGGAAGGGCCAGAGGACCGTTTGGATGACCTCTGGTAATCCTTCCGATTCTCGCGGGGACGGTGGCTGGAGGGCTCTGGGGCTGGTTCCTCAGCTCTGCAAGCTTCGGCGATGTGACCCCTTCTGTTGCAGCGTCGGCAGGTCGCATCTCTCCACTTGCAGGTTGCTCTGGCATGGTCCCCTCTGCAGCTGGCGCAGCGCTCCCCTTTGTAGTTCCGTTGGGCGGTTTCCCGCCTTGGGGGTCTGGATACCTTGTGGACGGTGGACTCTCCCTCCGACTCGGATCCAGCCGTGGAATCCTCTGTTGAAGATTGCTCTGTGGAGCGAATCTTGTGGATCCCCTTGGCTCTGCTTACTGCGGCAGCTGCTTTCTCCGAGATTTCGGATGCGGTGGCTTCCTCCACCACATCCTTGAGCACGAGCTTCTTCCTGCTCAGGAATTTCTTTTGCAGGCCTCTGTCCCTCATGCCGAAGACCACGCGGTCAGCGATGGCGTTGTCCACGTGGTCGAACTCACAGCTGGCTGCGATCTGGCGTAGGGCGGCCACGAATTCCTTGATCGTCTCACCCTCCTTCTGGTCCCGTTGGTGGAAGGTGAAACGGTTCGCCACCGGTGTTCCTGTTGGGGCATAGTGGTCCTCCAGGATCTGCAGCAGGTCTGTCCATGGCACTTCTTCGATGTCTCGTGGTGCTACGAGATCGATTGCCATGTCGAGGACCTCGGAGCCGCAGTTGGCCAGGAAGATGCCCTTCTTCCGGTCATCATCGGCATCCCTGATGTTGTTGCCTCTCAGGTATTGCTGGAATTTCACTACGTAGGATTTCCACTTGTCCTTCCCTGGGCGGAAAGGAGCAAGGGCTGGCAAAGTGACTTCAGCGGATGCCATGCCTTTGGAAATGCCTACTGTAGTTCCCGGTGCCGGAGTCTTGTCTTGTTGGCTTGGTGCCGCGAGGTTCGTTCTTCTCTTAGTCCTTCGTCGCCAGTGTTAGATCGGCGCAGGAAAGGAAGACGTGACCAGCTCGTTACATAGTAACTTTTATTGCGTACAAGAAACAGTAGCAAGACTGGCTGTGCGCTGCCGGGGCTCTCCTTATATTCGCTCCGGCAGACGCACCGCCCCCTGACAGGGATTCAAATCTTCCCGCCCGGTGGCTGGCAGCCAATCCGGGCGGATGTCCTTATAAGGACATAACAAAAATGATAAATTTTAGATAAATGAAGATGATTTATGAAAATTTTGAGATGCTTAAGATAAATTTTTCAGCTTTGTTCAGTTTTATTTCTAGGATAATTTATAGTGGATTTTGATGGCGAAATGAGTGGAATGGTGGCCTAGTGGGGAAGATACTTGGCTCCCATTCAGAAGTTTGAGAGTTCAATCCTAGGTAGCAGCAGATGTTTCTTTCTTAGGGCAAAAAGAAAAAAATATCTGCTCCGAACTCCATATAGGCATTAGGAAGGGAATCTGAGTAGTAAACTGCTCAGCTCCATCCAGTCGCCCCAACTCTACCCCAAATAGAGACTATAGCAGTGATGGCTAACCTTTTCCAGACTGAGTGCCCAAAACATGCGCATGTGCACGCAAATGCACATACATACACCTGAACCCCCAAAATGCAATACATGTGTGGCACCCCACATGTGCCCCAACCCCCATGTATGTGTGTGTGGTCCCCCTCATGCGCCCCACCCCCTGCACATGCACAGCAGAGACCCGAAGACCAGCTGGCTGGCGGGAGGCATGCACACATGCGCGGTGGAGTGGAACTGGGGCGACGGCTCATGTGCCCACAGAGAGGGTGCTGTGTGCCTCCTCTGGCACACGTGCCATAGGTTTGCCATCACGGGACTATAGGATCTTAAAAATGGGAGGTGCTTTTTGATGGCCAAATGATATGCTGGACCCCAATTAAATACTGAGATAAGACCATTCAATTTACAATTTATTTGGAACTTTCCAAGATAAAAAGGATTCTGGTTTTACGAGAGAGAGAGAGAGAGAGAGAGAGAGTGTGGAACATAGACTCATTTCTTTTTATAGTTTGCACAACAACGTAAAAGTTGATTGGTTTAGGAAAAATCATTTGCCCAGTTACATCATGAAAAATTAAACATCCAATAATATGTCAACATAAGAATTGAAAAGCACATTGTATTAAAAGTATCAAAAGTAAAATGTTAGCATGGGAAAAGACATCATGAGTCCCATAGAATCCGTTGTGAATAGATACAATTTCAGCTAAGTTGAAACTTCTTAACATGCACAATTGAAAAAGAAAGCCTTTTGTTATTCAGCCTGAGAAAGTTCTTACCTTGCAGTTAGTTACAACAAGTTGGTTACTAAAGGAAAACTTGAACATTCCATTCCCACAAGGTTATGCTCAAAATGTGAGCTAAATTAAAGAAAGGAACCCCATGTTACTTTGCCAGTGCAACAGTAATACAAAAGGAGCAGATTGTTCTATTGCTGCCTCATCTCCTTTGCTGGCTGCTTATAAATTCAGGAATTGACTTTCCACCAGTTGTCCTAGACTCCTCACTAATCAGACAGTCACCCACGATCAGGTAAAAGAGAAAGGCCATTCAGAAGTAATCTTCTCAAGTGCTTCAGTCCCCTCCTGTTGCCAATAGCTAGTCAGGCATTCAGTGAAACTGCCTGTAAGATATCTAGGGAACTCCTAAATGCCTGCTGGAAAATATTCAGATCCATAAGACACCTGAAGTGATCCTTCTGTTCTTTCCATGGAGGTTCTGTACGGCACTCAAACCAGTGGGTTTCTACCAGTTCAGGCGAACTGGTAGCGGCGGCAGTGGGAGGCTCTGCCTGGACGTCTGGACGTCATCACAGACACTCTGTGAAGGTTCTGTGCATGTGCATAAGCGCCGCGCACGTGAGAGTGAAGCAAGCGAGCGTGTGCGCGCGCTCACAGTTCCGAACCGGTAGCGAAGGTAAGTGAAACCCACTACTGACTCAAACTCATCTGAACCAGGAAATAATCTGGCAAAGGCAAGTAACTAAGAGGAATGTCCTTCATTGCTATTCAACTACTCTCAGACAAAAGTAATATCCAGTATATGGCACCTATCAACTGCCACCTTATGTTTGCTTGTGCTTCGCTGCTATGCGGTGGCAGAGGGGAAATGAATGGGCGACGCTTTGGGAAATAAAAGTAAGTGCTTTATCTCCTTGAGATGTTGCCTCAAGGTCACCCAGCTGGGAGAAGGAAAGGGGTCACTTCACGGACTACACTTGGACTGACCATTTGGAAAACGTCTTGCCTGAATCTGATCGGTTACGCTGGAGTGGGCAATGAGAGACCGCTAAGGAAAAGTAGAACTTAGGGATTTTGGTGTGTAATTTTCAGTTCTGGCTTTGCACTTCTGCATTATACTTGATCTCTAATAAACTATACCTTTCTCAACAAATGGAGCCAAGAATCATTTTTATTTAGAAGTTTAAATTGTGCCAGGTCCAACACAGTCTTTATTTGTTGGGCTCAAGATTACTTAGGACAAACCCATGATTATGATGGAATCCCTGCACTCCTAAGCATTATCGAACACAGCCCTGAAGACAGGATGATTAAACTCATCCAACACAAGCATAAGGATTCCAACCTCATGCCTGATCCCACTTCATAGAAGGATAGCTGGCATGCTAATTGTTTTTTGTAACTTTGCACATCATGCTCACTATGGCAATACATTTTCCAAAAATATATCTGGCTTAATGATACTCTGGATGTCTAATATTGATACGAGAAACAAAATGATTTCTCAGTGTTTGAGCCAGATATGAATCTGATCATGAAGAAGTGGTTCTCTGATTAGGTTGAATACGGCTCTGAAAATCTGCTACTTTAGTGTTGTTTTTTAAATCTGTGATCAATTATGGATTTAAGTGGTTCTCTGATATTTGGTGAGAAATTATCCATAGATTTGGCCAGCAATATTCAGAACGTAGGGAGTTGGAGCAAAAACCTCTCTAGTTCCCAGGCTGGTTTACCAGATGGACTTGGAGAGTTCACCAAACAGGGTAGGAAGGTAATATTTCAGGCAAACCACCAGTGAATCCAGTTTGCTTTTAATTGATGAGCTTTGGAATCAGTGATCTAGAAACAAAAACACTTTATTGTGGTGACTATTTTCCCCGAAAAACGAATTGCACACGAAACAATGAAGGCCCTGCCTGGGATCATTTGGCATTCATTCCTCATGACCTATTTTACCTTGTAGCAGGTCAGTGGAACAAAACACATTGTCACGTATGTCCTTTTGTACATAATGCTTTGATGGATTGGTGGCATACAGACCCCCCATTTGGCTCAAAAGTAGAATGACTGCTGCAGTAATCTGGACTTCATAAAGGAGGACCAGTGATCAATTCTCATAATCAATTGGCCAAGCGTTTAGTTCCAGAAATTATGTCGAAATACACCTGAGCGGTTATGTCGAAATTACACCTGAGCGGTGACTAGGACAAGTTAGCAAATTTGTCAGTTGTCAAACTCTGCTCACATGGCAGTACATACATAATGCATACATTTGCATCCACCTATAAATTTGCAGAACAGTGCCTGCAAATTCTCAGAGCAGCCCATGAAAGGTAGATGATTCCATTATGGTGAGTGCCTATAGGATTCTTTTGTTTCTGCTCCTATCTCATGAATAGCCTGATTGGAGAATATTTAGTTGGAAGTAACACAAAAAAAGATTTGTTTATGATATTCTGGTTTACATCTTTTTAGCTTGGTAATGCTTAACCCTTTTCAGGCTGACAACCAGTCTGATTCCTGGAACATCTCCAAAAAAATAAGAGATAAAGCAATAACATAAAACAAGAATCATATTCAAAATTAAACTAATTGAAATTCTCTCCCCCCCCCCCGCTTTCTCAAAAATAGCTTTTAAATGTTTGCGGTGTTGTAGGGTGTCCACAAACAGTTCCTAAAGATGGGGTGGAAGATTTTCCTCCACCAACTAGATAAGGTAAACCTAGAGCTGGACTTTGTCCCAATAGAAGGATAGACAACCTATGAGGAGTGCTAGAGAAGGGAAGGCAAGAGATCCAGACAGGGTGAATGTCTGGTAAGGAGGAAAAGATGTAGGGTGAGGAGTTCTGAGTGCTGGACCAAAATTAAGACTGGAAAGAAATGGGGACTGGAAATGGCTAGGCCTTGTATCAGTGGTAGTATTCAGCCAGTTCTATCCGGTTTGGGAAAACTGGTAGTGGTGGCCTTGGGAGGCTCCGCCCACCTGCCCGGACATCATCACATCCCGTTTTTGACGCTCTGCGCATGCACGGAAGGACCTGCACATGCACGGAGGTGGCTCACATTTGCGAACTGGTAGCGAAGGTAAGTGAATACCACCCCTACCTTGTATCCAGTACTTACCAGCTTTCTCTGAGGAAGTCACCATACTATCTTTCCTTGCTGTTCAATTCCATAGACAGAATCGCTAAGGAAGGAGAGAGACAATATCTGTGTTCTTCTATGAAAGCCCCTGAGGAGACCCAGAAGGGAAGAATGGTGGTCCTGAGGTCAGGCTCATGTGCAGCTATGGCTAGAGGGAACCAAATCCTAAAGGAAGGATTGTGGCCAATGGTTCTCAATTTATTTGCATTTTCTTGCAAGAATTGTGCAATACCTAATGTTCAAATGCAACTACTGGGTTAACAGGTTGTGCCTCCGTTAATATCCACCATAATTACCCACTAAATTTACCTTTTATTGCTTTCCTACTGTTTTTTTTTTCTTTTTTTCAGAGTCACGTTCTGGTTTTCCTTCTGATCCTTGCCCTTTTAATAAACTTATGTGATGCTCAATGTTCTGTGAAACCAGTTGGTAGAAAGGGTAAGAATTTTGTTTTGTGTTCAAAAGAAAAGAAAAATTGACATAGTGATAATCATGGTTATCCAGATCCTCCTCCTGGTTTTTCTCAAAATTCATAATAAAGCAGCACCCAAAGAGGGAAGGCAAAGTCTGATTTCAGTTTGATGAAAATAGTATCACACAATTTCCATGCAGCTCTGCTCTTTTCAACATGTGCATATAATGTTGCTTTCACGAGAATGACTTGTTTAACCCATCCCTGGTGAAAAGAAAACTATATTCTTGATGCCCCCATAACTAGGCACAGTACAAATAATAAAATATAAATACAAATGTAATACAATCTCTTTTTAAAGTTGAGTAAGATAAAAAAAAAAGAATCTCAGTAATTGGAATGGCCTTCTACATTAAATCATTAAATCCCATTTCTAAATACCAATACATTCCTACATAAAAATATGTATTTTTGAAATCAGTTTAAAATTCTTATAGAAGTGTTTTGCAACCTGAAGACTCATAGAAGTGGATTTTAATTCATAGAAGTGGATTTTTCTTCCCAAGTGATCAGAACTACAGTAACAATAAAGCATAATGTTCTATGGAGCTCTCTGGGAGCTGTCTTTCCTTGGTTCAGTTAATTCCTCCCACTCTTCCTAAAACTGTCCCTTTTGAAAACTTGTGAGGTGTTTGAGCTGTTGGCGTTTTCTTCCTTTTCATAGCAAAAATGCCCTATTCAGGAATAAAGATGTAGTTTTAAGATGTTCTAGAAAAAAGAAGAAGGATTAAAAGTGGGCTATATAGTACAGGTAGTCCTTGACTTACGACCACAATTGAGCCCAAAATTTCTGTTGTTAAGTGAGACATTTGTTAACTGAGTTTTGCCCCATTTTATGAGCTTTCTTGCCACAGCTGTTGAATAAATCACTGCAGGTGTTAAATAAGGAACATGGTTGTTAAGTGAATCAGACTTCTCCATTGACTTTGCTTGTCAGAAGGTCGCAAAAGGTGATCACGTGACCCTTGGACACCGCAGCCGTCATAAATATGAGTCAGTTGCCAAGAGTCGGAATTTTGATCCCGTGACCATGGAGATGCTGCAATAGTCATAAGTGTGAAAAATGGTCATAAGTCGCTTTTTTCAGTGCTGTTGTAACTTTGAACAGTCACTAAATGAACTGCTGTAAGTCGAGGACTATCTGTTCCTGAAATTTTCACTACTTAAAAAGATCAGACATTTAAGATTTTTCATTTAAAGAAATAAACTAATAAGTTAAATTATAGCTAAGTGTTGTCCTTAGTAGTCCAGAAGACCTCCAAGTCCCTTCCAATTCTGTTATTCTGTTATTCTATATATATATATCTACCAGGGATGAAATGCTACTAGTTCAGACTGGTTCAGTCGAACCGGTAGTGATGGCGGGTGGTAGTTCGGAGAACCGGTAGCAATGGCAGCATGAGGCTCCGCCCACCTGCCCGGTCATCGTTACTTCCTGGTTTTAACCAGGAAGTAACCTGTTTTTTACCCTCTGCACATATATAAATTTATCTGTCATTTTATTGAGCAGTTTTTGAGTTAACAGACAATAGCTTTTCTGAGCCACTAATGGAACGGAATGGGACTTTTCGTCTCCTACCCTTGGCCGTGTCTCCTTCTCCCCCAGCGTTCCTCCTCAGGTGATTCTCCTCTGACTTTTCTCCTCAGCTGACACGCCCCCATTCATTCGCCCTGGGCAATAGGCTACGGCCCCTCTGTCCCACATGCTAATGGAATGGGCAGCATGCAAGTATATAAATAAAATCTATCAATGAATCTATTTGGTGTTAAATCAAGGCTCTCAGTAATAATATTACTTTGACCGTCACATCTATAATCAATGTGAGTGAATTTAACATGTGGTAGGAAATTCTATTTGGAGCTTCCAGAATTCCCCAGGGTACTTGTAAAGTTTGTGATAAAGGAAACTCTAGAAGCAAATTGTGTCTGTTCTGATTACATGATAAGAGAACATGAAAAAGGATTGGCCGCTTTATGAAAAATTGTCTGCTCAAATTCATTGAAAAGTTGCGGGGATGATATCCAGAAATTCAGAATTAGTTTTACATTATTTGTGTTCTGCATCTTGCAGGCTGCTTTCAGAATGGAAAATGGTACCGTGCTCCTGCTGTTTGGAAAACAAACAACTGCCAAAGATGTGAATGTAAACCCAAAGAATTAATATGCTGCAGCCTGTAAGTTCAAGCCTTGTACTCTCTCGGATTTGCTGAATTGTTGTGTTTAAATACTTAGATGACTATAAACCTCTTCCAAACTTGCTATATTTTAAATGTCCATTCACCTCACTCAAAAGACATCAGCTTTGTTGGCACTTTCAACTCTATATACATAGATGTATGCTCTGTATCTATGTCTATATATCTATATCAGGGGTGGGTTCCACTTACATTTATTACCGGTTCGCAGCGGAATCACGCACGTGTGCTCGATTCCTTTGTGCATGCGCGCGCTTTTCTGAGCATGTGCAGAAGCTTCTGCGCTTGTGCAAATTGTTATGTCCTTATTTGGGCATCTGCCGGGGATTGGCTAATCCTCCGGCGGGAACTTTAAAGAACTGTCATTGGGCGGCTCAGCCTGCCGGAGCATATTTAAAGAGCCACGGCAGCCCAGCCGCTCGTCTTTTTCTTGTGCTAAATAAAGTACTGAATTGGACCAGAGCTGGGCGCGTCTTGTTTCCCTGCGCCGATCTAACACAAATCACCAATGATAATGTGCTGGGTGGGCGGAGCCTCCCGCCAGTTTTACTTCTGGTACTATAGAACCGGGAGCAACCCACCACTGATCTATATCTATGTACCTATATCTATATTTCCATGAAAATGGTTACCAAATCCTGGTAATGCAAGATCCTGGCTGGCACAAAAACTTATGCAGGCGTGGCATCTAGTCAAGGTGCTCATAGGATAGAATTTACTTAATCAAATACATGAAGCAGTTCCCTTCGTGTATATAGATTGTATGTGGAAGCTTTGGGGGCAGTTCATATTTGACTACAAACAGTTTGTTGGTGTTTTTTTTAAAGTAATGGCGAGAATATTGTCCTTGGCCTTCTTGTTCTAAAGATCCTCCAAATCTTCCTGTTTGATTCTCAAGTATCTGCAACTATTGATCTACTTAAATCATCTGTTGGGTTGTTGACTCTAGACCAGAGGTCCCCAAACCCTGGTCCATGGATTGGCACTGGTCTGTGGCTGCGCAAACAGCAAAGCCTGATCCGTGGGATGCAGGCAGCACAGGAAACCACACACCCTCCGGTCCGTGGAAAAACCTCTCTTCATGGTACTGGTGCCTGGCGCCCAAAAGAGGTTGAGGGCCATGGCTCTAGACAAACCTGTGTCCTGAATTCCTGCAAACTCATTTATTTATGCTTACAAAATTATTTATTTTTATTTATTTGTTAAATGTATTTGCCACCTATCTCAATAGCTTAAACTTTATGAATAATAAAATTCAGGTTTAATAAAAGTTAATAAACTGATGATCTAAGCAACTAACATTGCTTAGATCATTATATTGTCCTCTCATAAAGATCTAAGCAACCTTAAATTTTATTAACGTAAATTAACTTTTATTAAACCTGCATTTTATTATTCATAAAGTTTGAGCCATCTAGAAAGGTGGCAAATAAATTTAACCAATATAGAAAAATTATTGTACAAGAAGTTGTACACTATTTTCACACAAAAAAATTAAACAGTTATTATTCTCTTATCTTATTGTATGTAGTGACAGGTTTTATAGGGGTTTGCAGGAGCCTATTAGCTTGTATTTATTTATTATTTATTCACATTTGCATCTTGCCTATTCCTATCACTCTAAATTGTTTACAAAGCATATGTGAAAATATGATAAACTATTAAATATTGTTTATGCACTGCTGCCTCTTACCCAAATGCCCTCTGAAAGAGAACTGTCTTTGCCATTTATCTAAATGATAATAAGGACATATCTAATTCCAGGGCAATACTGTTCCAGAATGAGAATGTCATTCTTGAAGTGCCAGCTCTCCTGATAGTCTTCAGTCTGAGCACCAGTGATGGGATTCAAATTTTTTTACTACCGGTTCTATGGGCGTGGCTTGGTGGGCATGGCATGGCTTGGTGGGCGTGGCTTGGTGGGCAAGGCAGGGGAAGATTACTGCAAAATCCCCATTTCCTCCCGATCAGCTGGGACTCGGGAGGCAGAGAATAGATGGGGGCGGGGCCAGTCAGAGGTGGTATTTACTGGTTCTCCGAACTACTCAAAATGTCCGCTACCGGTTCTCCAGAATTGGTCAGAACCTGCTGAATACCACATCTGCTGAGCACCATAAGTGTTCAGTACCAGCAGTCGGTCTATCTTGCTAGTTGATTGGTGTCTTAGGCGATTTCTTTAATGTACTGGTAATTTTATATCCTTTTTGCAACATGGCCTGAATATCTGTCTTAATTATTTAGAGTTTTCAGACCTATCAACTACGATAAGAAGAAATGCATTGCCATGTTTCACCGCCAAAGTTGCTCCATCCGTGTGGTGAAGAAGAATGACCCTGCAGAAAGATGCCATGTCTTTGCTGGGGTTGGTTAAAAATTTGTACTCTAAGATGGTTTTTTTGGAAATCTGGTATTTTTTTCTTTCTTCCATTCCCAGTTCTGATCTCAAGTATTCCATCTCTGTTATTAAGCAAACTTTATTTGCAACAATTTTGTAGTTCTGAAGATGACCAAGTTCAAGACTGAAAAATTGTTGGTCCAGTCACATAAAGAAATACATAGTTAATGGATTCTTACTAAATGAATACATTAAATTAATTACATTACTATAATGAATGTTGCCTTCATAAAACTGTTAGAACAGGCCCAGTATTTAAGATTCCTATTACAAAAATGTGTATTTTGGAAAAATGAGACCTTGGCCTAAATTTAATTGAACTTTAAACTGAACTTTAAAGTATGTATGTTAAGTGGAAGTTAAAAAAGATGTATTAGAATGTTTTGATTTTTAGAAATGTTTTTAACAAAAACTTAGTATTTTAAAAATGGCTGAAAAAAAGAAGTATTTTCCCTTTAAGGTTAAAGAATCTGAAAGAATACAGTGAATATTGTTAATATAAATGGTTGATAGTTTATAAAGATTATTAAGTGCAAATAGAAATACATATTATTTCAACAGCAAGGAAGATAAAGCAGAAATGGTTAAACAGATTGTTCTATTCAAAGAGGAGAATGTATTTATGTTTTTTATCTGGATATCACTTCTGGATCTTGTGCTTGTGATTAAAAAAATGAAACTTTGACTTTGGTTTTGCTGATTAGATAGATTTGTTGTTATAGAAATGGCTAGTTATATTCTAATGTGTAAAAGTAAAAAGTTGAGACTGTAATGTTACCTTGTACTGTGCTAAAAAGAGTCGGAAGTAAACGCCTTTTCCTTTCTTCCCTTGGACCTCATATTTTCTTTTCCCCTTTCTTTTTTCTTCCTTTAATTTCCTATTTTTATTTTTCTCTGTACTATTCATTGATAAAACAATAAAAGTCATAATAGTCAAAACAACCATAACTGTTACTGAAGCCGTAGATCTAGCTGTAGTTATAACCATATTCAAACCATAATCCGCACCTAGTACCCAGGCTAAAACTCACCCTAGCCTAAATCCAAATATTTTTACTACTGGTTCTGTGGGTGTGGCTTGATAGATGTGGTGTGGCTTGGTGGGCATGGCTGGTTGGCATGGTAGGGAAAGGATACTGCAAAATCTTCATTCCCACCCCACTCCAAGGGAAGGATACTGCAAAATCCCCATTCCCACCCCACTCTGGGGCCAGCCAGAGGTGGTATTTGCCGGTTCTCCGAACTACTCAAAATTTCCGCTACCAGTTCTCCAGAACCTGTCAGAACCTGCTGGATTTCACCCCTGCCTAAGCCCTTAGTCTAATACTAATCTTAACCTTAACCCTAACCCATTAACCAAAACATTAACCAAAACACTGATAGGTTTTTGGCTGATGAGATCTCCAGCATACTCAATCTGTTGAATCAATTGGACAGGTAGAAACCTTTTGAAAAAGTTGGTCTTTTGGGTAGCCCAGTCCCAAGTCATGTAGGTGTTTAAAGGCACCTTGAATACACCTGGAAACACACCGGCAGCCAGTGCAGCTCATGGACTAGTGGATTACATGTATTGTATAGCCGGCACTATTTATTACCAGTTCAGTCACATTGAATACAAATAGAGGGTCGTTGAAGCACTTGGAGGTTTATCTGTGTCCTCAGAGTCACCCTCTAAAAGGATGCAAATGAGAGCTGTCTGCAAGGAATATAAATCCTTCCATTCCCCATTATCCTGTCAGAGCTGAAGAAGCTTCTTGGCTGCGAAGTGAAACATCTTCAAAGAAAAAACAAGAAAGTCCAGTTGCCTCCTGAAAAAGCACCTTTGGGACAGCCATGACTTGAATGACTACATTCAAGTTTACAGTCATTTAATAAATGTTTCACTTAGCCATAGAAATTTTGGGCTCAATTGTGGTCGTACATTGAGGACAACCTGTAGTAATCACAGTTAAATTAATACTAGATTCTAAATTATCTCTAAACATATTTATTTATTTATTTATTATTAAATTTATATACCGCCCTACTCCCGAAGGACTCAGGGCGGTGAACAGCCAAGATAAAATACACATAATACAAATGTTAAAAACCATTTAAAATATATTAAATACCATGGCCCGAAAACAAATTTAAAACACCCCAATTTATAAGACAAATTTAAAATTTAAAACGATTTAAATTTTCAATGGTTCCAAAAACTGTTATCAAGGTAGGCCCTTGATAGAGTGGGGGGCCAAACCCGCGAGAGAGGGGAATCTCACAGTGCATGGAGCTCAGTTGCCGAATACATCCAGTCATTGGGGATGAAAAATAGTCTATGGTCAGGGGGATCACTTCGGTGATTTAAAGTCCAGAGGAGAGAAAATGCCAGTCTTGAGTACAAGTAAACCGGACTCCACTGCCCTCTCACAGCAGTGGGAGGAGACAAGTGCCTTTCAACATCCGGGAATAGTTGACCGAATCACCCTCTCACGATGACTGGCCGACAAGGATAGTCCAAGATCTTGGTAAAGTCGGTAGCGAAAAGGCAGTCATAAACCGACTGAGGTTAGTTCATTTAACTTGATTCTTCTCTTAAGATTGTTTGGCAAGTCCTCTAATGTTCAGTCCAGGGGTGAAATCCTCCCGGTTCAGACCGGATCAGGAGATCCGGTAGCAATTGTGGCAGGTGGTTCAGAGAACTGGTAGCGATGGTGGCGTGAGGCTCTGCCCACCCACCCGGGTGTCGTTACTTCCTGGTTTTAACCAGGAAGTAATGTGTTTTTTACTGTCTGCGCAAGTGCAGAAGGTTTTGTGCATGTGCAGAGGGGCTGCACATGCAAGTGATACGCGTGCGGGGTAAGGAAGGTAAGTAGATTTCACCCCTGGTTCAGTCTAATTTTGTTATTTTAACCATTCAGTCATGTCCAACTCTTATAGGCAAGTGATCTCCATGCTACCTTGTTAAGCAACTTCTGTCAGTTGTTGGATGTTCATCTTTGTATCAGTTTTGATGTTATCAAGTCAGTCTCTTCTTTGCTTGCCCTTTCTTCTTGTTCCATGATTCCTAGCATCATTGACTTCTCCAATGAATTTGCACTCATGACATGGCCAAAGTAAAACAGACTTAGTTTTGTGATTTTGACCTTTTCATCTAATGTAATACATGTGGCAAATTAATCCAAAACATGTTCAAGTTTGTTGTTAAGCTTTAAACTAGAATAATTTCCTGGAATACAGAGTGCAGTTGATTTCTTTATCTTATGCTCAAATTGGCATTACTTAAAAGGACATCAAAGAACAATGCACATTTGCTTTCTTGCATCTTAGGATCCATCTAGATTGACTTTAATTTCCTGTATTCAGCACATGGATAAGTAGAAATAAATCCAGCTCATTCTTTACTACTGCACTCTCGCAGCTGTTAAGCAACAGGCTGTTTTAATGGATTTAAAAGGTGCTCCTATAGGGGATTTTATGGGCTTTTGATTAATACGGTATAAACTGGGTTGCATGATGCTCAACTTCCAAAATACAAATAGCCTTCTGGATCAGAACATTTCCATATCTTTGGTTCCTCTCTAAAATATTCATCAGCATTAACACCATGAGAGTCACCAATTATACTATTATTTATAATGTCATAAATTTTCACTGATCTATGAGTTCTGTGAGGATTGATACATACCCAACTTTGATCATAGACCAGGTCCTCTTAATCAACAGCTGCCTATTAAATGTATGTTAGAGATGTTCATCTGGCTGGCAGCATCCACAAAGCAGGTCAAATCAGGCAAGATAAATGGTCACACCAGCATGATCAAAATCCTTACCCTTGGTATATGTGTGAAATATCAACAAGTGCAAAAAGGAACAGGGCTTTGATCGTGAGGATGCCACCACTATCTGTGTCGACACTTCTGCCTCAAGCCCTTGCAATAATCCTTTTTCTGGAAGACCAGAGGTTGACTTAGATTAGATGCTTTTTTGCTAGTACGAGCAATGCTGGTTATTATTACAAACAGTAACTTCTACAAAAATGAAGAACCTGATTTTGGGTGGGTATGCATTTGTGTACACATACACACAAGCTATAAAATGTAAATTTTGAGCTTCTTTCTTTTGCCCCTTCGTAAAGCACTGCTTGTAATCCATTTCTCATCCTGTTTGGTTGTCTGCACTGGGCCTGTGGTTTACAAAATGGTTCTGGTTATTCCTATGCCCCTTAACTTCCCATCTTGCTAGGGGTTTAGAATCATTGGTAACAGCCATATTGCCATGCCCACTTCAGGGTCCCCATCGCAGCCAACAACTGCGGGCTTTCATCTGCAGGTGGGCCTCCAGCGGCATTCCTCCACCAGCAATGGTCCACTGGTGTTCTTCCCAATCCTGGGCAATTTACTGAGAGACACTTGTCTGTGCGGGACAATAAACCATGCCTCCTAGCAGCTGGGAGGGGTGGGCAGTGGCCTCAGGCGCCAGGCTCTGAGGTAGACTACGTAGTACCTCCAGCCAAGGGAGGAGCAGCTAATTCTCCTGTGCAGCAATTTGCCTGCGGACAAATATCCCTCTGTGATTTGCCTGGGAAAAGAGGGTGGAGGAAGAGTGCCGGTGGATCATTGCCAGGGAAGGAGTGCTGGCGGAGGGCCAGCCAAAGATGAAAACCTGCGAAAGGACAGCTGTGGTAGAGGACCTGTGAAGTGGCAGTGGCAATGTAGCTGCCGACAATTGGCTATTGCCAATTGTCCCATTCTGCCAATTGTCCCATTCCGCTTGCTAGAATCCAGAAGAATGCCACACAAGTAGATGCATAATATATACTTATGCTCTGCAACATGAATCACATCATTGGAAGGACTTTCAGATTTCTCCCAGTACTGTGTGAATGGCTAATGTATCAAGTTTTTCATTCCTGGCCCTGAAGTAAATCACAGGTCTCCATTAACTCCTTAATAATCCATCTTGACTTAATTCGCAAGCATGACTTATTTAGAGTTTTTATTACAGACACAAATGAACCTTTAAAATATATATTTTTTTAAATATACTTTATTGGTTTTTAAAAAGTTTTTTTACATAAAAAAAAAAAGAGAAGAACCTTTAAAATATTGATGACCTATTGTACTACCAAGAGATCAGAGACTTTATATATCTACACTCCAGTGTTTAAACTCCAAATATTTCCTCATGCCTTTCCAAATTAACGGATGCTTGTGGCCCCATATAACGGATTTCAGAGGAGATTGAGAGTTGTCTATGTCTTTCTCTACCTGGGCTCAACTGGTCCTTCCTCATCAGTTGACAGCCCTTGCAATCTCCATCCTTACAGTACCAAGACTGCACAACATTTTTCCTTTCAAGAGTTACACTGGATTTTATCTGAGGGATTAAATTTAGGTGAGATTAAATAAATGTCCACAATAATTTGATTGAAATGAAGCTAGAGGAATATTGCAATATAATTCTCAGAGGAAAAAGGATTGAATATTCAAGACTGTAGGTTTTTTAATTACTCTGTAAACCGAGGACCATTCCATTTGACCAGCTAAATAACCCTAATTGTTTGGGATTGGTCTGAGTTTATCATAGCAATCATCTCGCTAATTATCAATAAATCGAACTGCTATGACGCGATCTATAATTGACTGATTTTGAGGACAGAACCAAGATGGCAACTGGTGCTAAAATGCAGCAAGGAAACAGAAAAATTGGAGTACACGAAACTTTTTTCTACCAGATACTGTATGCTCGATCTGTAACTTTAAAGATCCAGATAGTACCTTTAAAACTGTACATGGATGGCAGCATAGACCTAAAAAGCTGGGCACTTAGTATAAGGATCATGTTTTATGAGATGGGCAATGATATAAATATGAAATAAATAAATAAATATACAAACTTGCGAAATGTATACATGGCCACTGAGTTAAAAGAGAAAAAAAATATCTGTGTGGCCTTTTTAACAGAATCAGCGGTCAACCTACTAATATCAGACAAATATCCTAAATCCTAAATCTACTGTCCCTAGATATGTTGTGGTTCCAGCATATCTTGAAGTCATCAGGCTGGGATAAGCTGCCCTGGGTATCATATACAAAATATTCCATTACAGTTTGACAAAGTTACAGACAGTGGTTTATTTATCACAGCTCCCACCCCAGCCTGAAATGATGTCTCCTGGGTATTTCAGACTAAAAGTTCTATATTTACCATGCTCAGGCATTTTCATTTTTTTTCATTTATTTAAATTTATATACCGCCCTTCTCCCGAAGGACTCAGGGCAGTGTTCAGCCAAAGATAAAAACATAAAAATATAAAATTTAAAACAATTTAAAAGTAAATTAAACAAATTTGGCCCATATTTAAAAAAACCTTTTTTAAAAAGACAAATTAAAAACAATTAAAAGAGCTACGCCAGCGTGTTGGATTGAAGTCCAAGTGGCTAAAGGGATAGATAATGAGGGTTGTTATGTCAGTTGTACTGACTCATAACTGCACTGTCCTTAGTTTAATATAGGTGGGCCACGACTTCTGACCACAATTGAGCCCAAAATTTCTGTCGCTAATTGAAACATTTGTTAAGTGAATTGTGCCCCATTTTATGACCTTGTTTGCCACAGTTATTAAGTGAATCACTGCAGTTGCAGTGCAGTACAACTACAACATAACAGGGTTGTTAAGTGAATCTGACTTTTCCATTGACTTTGCTTCTTAGAAGGTTGCAGACCAGGGGTGGGTTCTACTTACCTTTACTTCCGGATTGCAACGGGATCGCGCATGCGCTCCCTTCACTCGAACGCACCTTGCTTCTGTGCATGCACAGATCGCCAATGATGACATCTGGGGCAGTGGGCGGGGCCTCCCACCAGTTTTACTACCGGTTCTTGTTAACTGGTCCAAACCAGGGGCAACCCACCACTGTTGCAGCCACATGATCCCGGGATACTGCAATTTTCATAAATATGAGCAAGTTGCCAAGAGTCTGTATTTTGATTATGTGGCCATGGGGATGCCGGAATGGTTGTAAGTTTGAAAAACTGTCATAAATCCCTTTTTTTCAATGCCATTGTAACTTCGAATGGTCCTTAAATGAACTGTAGTAAATTGAGGACTACCTGTAATAGCAAAAAGCAATTGAGGATTGGCAAGGAAGTCTAAAATACCATATCTTTCTAAATTAGAATAACGTCGTTCCTAAAGTCATAATTCAATTAGTAAGATTACATAATGAAGATGCTGAAATTTAAAAAGTGTGTGTTTTTTGCTGAAGTTGAAAGAACTAAAGCAATTGCTGATGATAAAATGGGGCCCAATTAGTCATTTAATTTCAAATCTGTGGTTTTGTTTATAAATATATTTTAATTTAGAAACATACCGATCATAAGTAAATCTGGAAAACGATTTGATTTATTTGGCTAGCTTTGACAGCATAAATATGAGAACAGAGGCTCAGACAGATGTTCAAGCAACAACTTCAAGCAGCTCCAGAAATGATGTCAGAATATTGCAAAATACATGAGCATTTGTAAATCCCTAGAATAAACAGCCATACGGGTAGGACATGCATTAGTGCATGAAATCTATCTAAAGGCTAATGCATTATAAACCAAGCTGAACTTTATATCATACATCTTATCTTATTAGAGAACAAATGAAAGTATATGTTATCATCAAGATGGTAAAAGAATTGAAATGGAAATGGGCTGGTCACATAGCAAGAAGAACTGATGGCAGTCATAGAATGGATTCCACTTGATAAAAAGCATCCACAAAAGAGACCTAAAACAAGATGGATTGACGACATCAGCAAGTATTGTGGGCCCAATTGGCCAAAGAAAGCTCAGGACTGTATTGGTTGGAAACATGCGGAAGAGGCCTTTATCCTGCAGTGAATAGACAATGGCTAAAATGATGAGGATTTTAATCTTATTAACATTAACTAGTGTCTGCTTCAGTGGTGGGATTCAGATTTTTTTACTACTGGTTCTGTGGGCATGGCTTGGTGGGCATGGTTTGGTGGGTGTGGCAAGGAAAGGTTACCGCAAAAATCCCCATTTCCTCCTGATCAGCTGGGACTCAGGAGGCAGAGAATAGATGGGGGCAGGGGCAGTCAGAGGTGGTATTTATCAGTTCTCCAAACTACTCAAAATTTCTGCTACCGGTTCTCCAGAACTGGTCAGAACCTGCTGAATTCCATCTTTGGTTTGCTTTGTTTCGCCAGATTCTCATGACCTTCCCCACATGTTGATGAAATGAGCAGGTAGAATGGCTTTCAGATTTTTGACATTGCTATTTTGCGTACTCTTACATTATGTGACTTACTGAGGGATGAAATGCCACATGTCACAAATGTCAAAACAGCATCTGATAGACAAACCATCTCCAGGCACACTTAGATCTGAAAAACCTAGATAATTTAAAAGAGAGAGAGAGAGAGAGAGAGAGAGAGAGAGAGAGAGAGAGAGAGACACCATTATTTGTAATGAATATGGAAGGAGAAATGAAATAAGTGTGATGATCTGCTCACTACCAATCAGTAGTGGGTTGCCCCCGGTTCGCACCGGTTCTATAGAACCGGTAGTATAACCGGTCTGAGGCTCTGCCCACCGACCCCGATGTCATCAAAATACTTCTGTGCATGTGCAGAACCTTTGCTTGCGCAGAAGAGCGCCCGCGAGCGAAGTAAGAGCGCATATGTGGCCCCGATGCGAACCGGTAGTAAAGGTAAGTAGAACCCACCCCTGCTACCAATCATAATGAATTTCCTATCAATCATAGACTGGTAGTTCTTCTGCCAAACGCTCTTCAGAAATCGATCTAACAAACTAGAATTGTTAATGTGATTCACTTTTTTTTCTTATCTGTTTGAATTGTTTGTAAATGAGCAGAGGGGATAGACATAGTCGAAGGAAGTAAGGTCTATGAGGATAGAAAGGCATGGGAAAATATTGTGAACAGTCTGTTCCCTTATCATGAAAAGGAAATAGCATTATGATATCTATTGTGCATGTATGGTAATCTTTTTTCTAAAAAAAAAAATCTTTAAGTCTTTTGTTAAGGAAGAATTTTTTAAAATTTTCATTTCTGGGTTAAATCCCTCTCTAAAGCAGTGGTGGGTTCCTCCCGGTTTGGTCCAGTTTGGGTGAGCTGGTAGCGGTGACAATATGATGTCACCGAACCGGTTCTCCCCCCGCCCTCCCACCCCCCACCCCCCCCACGTTATTCTTACCTTTTATTTGGTCCCACCCCCAATCTATTGCTGCCTCCTGAGTCCCAGCTGATGACTAGAGGGAAAAAAACTGTTTAAACTCTTGCCGTGGGGCTTCAAAGGGCTGTCCTACAGCTGATCAGTGTTAAAAGCAAACAAATGAGTCGGGTCGTAAGTGCGAGGACTGGTCGTAAGTGTGAGGACCTTCCAGAAATGACTCTGACCACCTAGCCACACCCACATAGTCACATGACCTCCAAGCCACACCCACAAAATAAGCCACGCCCACAGAACTGGTAGTAAAAAAATTTAGAACCCACTCCTGCTCTAAAGCATAATTATTCTCCATTCTTCTTTAAGCTGGTTTGAATGGATAAACTAAAAAAATCCAAAATATTTAGAATAAACTCATGAATATGTTACAATAGAAGCTGGAATGTACATATAGGAGTATATCAATTCAATCATTGAAACTAATAATACCCCGAGATGGCAATAAGTTTAACTTTCTCTCATCTGTCCCTTTTCAAATCAACTCACAATGAACACAGAAACCCTGGGAAAAAAGGAGGAATAGGGGCAGTGGTGGATTGCTGCTGGTTCGCACCAGTTCGCAAGAACCGGTAGTAAAAATTTGTAGTAGATTCGGAGAACCGGTAATAACATTGGCTGGCCATGCCCCCAAACTGGTCCCTGGCCCGGTCACTGCTCGCTTACCCGACCCACCTCATCAGAGGCTTTTTTTTTTACTTTTAAAAGCATTTTTTTACAACCTCTTTGGCCGAAAAAAATTCTTTTAAAAGTAAAAAAAAAAAATGCCTCTGATGATCGCACGGCTCAGCTGGGATCGTCAGAGGCTTCTGAAAGCATTTTTTCTGCAACTTCTTCGGCTGAAGAGGTTGTAGAAAAAAAAATGCCTTTAAAAGCCTCTGGCAATTCCAGCTGAGTTGCCTGATCGTCAGAGGCTTTTGAAAGCATTTTTTTCTGCAACCTCTTCAGCCGAAGATGTTGTAGGAAAAAAAATGCCTTTAAAAGCCTCTTAAGGTTGAAGAAAAAATGCTTTTAAAAGTTAAAAAAAAAAAAGTTGGCCATGCCCACCCAGTCACATTACCCCCCACCAAGCCATGCCCACAAAATAAGCCACGCCCACAGAACCGGTAGTAAAAAAATTTAGAACCCACCCCTGAATGGGGGTGGGGGGGAAGGTGGCAGAAACAGGAAAATGAGAGGATCCATTCATCACCGTTTTTGCCTCCACTAACTGCTGCCTTGTATGCTACCTAATTGCTGATATTACCCCAGAGGAAATGTGGATCTTGACAGACCTTGAAAGCCTGTTCAGATTTTAATATCACAAAAAATGCACCAATCATAACAAATCAAGCATTGTTTATGTGTTCCTTTATGTACTCCAGTCAGTCCAGGGTGCCTCAAATTTCTTCTGACCAGTCAAAATATACCACTTTTACATCAGACAATACCAATAAACACTGAGCCTGCACACATGAACATACGTAACAGTGACTTCAAGCGGCATTGAACTCTGTAGAATTTATTTCCAAATAAATCTCTGTGTTTGTACTGCTTAAGTGCCAAGTAAACACAGAGCTTCAAATGTAGCATCAACAGATAAACAGAGTGTAATGTATCAGCCCAGATTCATTTTAAAGAAATGGGATCACTCAGAATGCTGGTTTGTTCTTGCATGAGAGACCTCCAGAGAGTACTAAGCAGGGGTGCTATTCAGCAGGTTCTGACAGGTTCTGGAAAACCGGTAGTGGAAATTTTGAATAGTTCGGAGAACCGGCAAATATCAACTCTGGCTGGCCCCAGAGTGGGGTGGGAATGGAGATTGTGCAATATCCTTCCCCCAGGAGTGTGGAGGGAATGGGGATTTTGAAGTATCCTTTCCCTGGAGTGAGGTGGGAATGGAGATTTTACAGTATCCTTCCCCTGGAGTGGGGTGGGAATGAGATTTTGCAGTATCCTTCCCCTGCCACACCCACCAAGCCATGCCCACCAAGCCACACCCCACCACGCCCACCAAGCCACACCCACAGAACCAGTAGTAAAAAAAATTGAATTTCACCACTGGTACCAAGGTTGTAGGCTAGATTGGGAAATAAAAAAATAAAAATCTTGGATGAAGGTAATTGCTAATCACTTTCCTACTGATGCTAAAAGTGTAGATAGATAGATAGATAGATAGATAGATAGAGAGAGAGAGAGAGAGAGAGAGAGAGAGAGAGAGAGATGTCTATGAAATTACCAACTGAAGCAAGATTAGTTTCTTTTTACTATTTGTTTCAAAATAAACTGAAAAAAATAGTACTTTGGTATATTTATGTTATTTAAAAAACCTACATTTGATCTTTGCTTAGTGACACCAAACTTTCCCATTTCTCATAGCAATATATCACTTTATTCACATATACTATTATTTGTCTGAATACTTGGGGAAAGGTTTCACTCTGTATTTATATATGTAAGATAGATCAAATATAATGTGAGCATACACCTCAAGATGTTACTGTTATTTTATATTATCATTAAATGTAATATGGTATCCATAAATTAATATCTGGATGCTGTGGCGGCAGGAATTTCAACCATAATACAAAAAGAGATTTTAATGATAATCTTTGATACATTAAAACAAAACAAAAGCTTTCTCAGTAATTTCCAATGAACTAATGCTCAGTTTTCAGAATTCATTTTAACAATGAAGTTTGCTGGAAACTGAATTCCAAAGTTGTTAGCATCTGTAATACCTTACTTCACAAAACCAGTCCAGTAATCTGGAAACTTTTTTGGGTTGTTTCATCTGAGCATATCATCATAAAATTAATATATTCATAATAGCTGCATACTATACAAGGTCCATCCATTTTAAATATGTCCTCTGGGTTGTGCTGTGACTACATATTTTGGCAGATAGAGTCATATAACTCATCCAGATTCTGTTCCTGAGGAACAACCTGTGAAGGATTTTGGAGAGGCGGAGGTGGGGGGGAATGGGAGAAAGGACAGTGAATAAGTAACGAGACTATGAAAAAAGTGGATTTTACACATGTACAACAACCCATCTGCCATTTTGTGTCTGACTGAAAAGCAGAAGACCCGCTCCAGAACTATCAATAGAAGATAAGAAACAAAGATTATTAGGGGACTGGAGGCTAAAACATATAAAGAACAATTGCTGGAACTGGATATGTCTAGTCTTATGAAAAGAAAGACTAGAGGTGACATGATAGCAGTGTTCCAATATCTCAGGGGCTGCCACAAAGAAGAGGGAGTCAAACTATTCTCCAAAGCACCTGAGGGCAGAACAAGAAGCAATGGGTGGAAACTAATCAAGGAGAGAAGCAACTTAGAACTAAAGAGAAATTTCCTGACAGTTAGAACAATTAATCAGTGGCTAGAAAAAATAACACAGATACCAATAAAGGGAGAACCAGAAACATTCTTGCTAGGGATTTTTACAGAAAACTACACAAAAGAAACAAATATTTAATAATACACATACTAACAGCAGCCCGCATAGTCTATGTGCAAAATTGGAAAAAGGAAAATCCACCAACAGAAGAAGAGTTAATTAAAAAATTTTTAGAATGCGCAGAGATGACAAACTGACAAAAGAACTCAAGGAGGAAGAGGACACAGAATACTATAAAATTTGGATAGGTGGTATGAGTGGTTGGAGGACAGGAAAAAATGAGAAAGAGGAATAAAGGAGAGAGAAAGATATGCCTAAATCAAGGGGGGAAATTGGTAAATTACAATATGAATGACTGGAATGTAAAGATCAAGTAAAATGTAGATGAAATAGAGAATATAGATAGTAATATGGAATAAGATAAAGTTAAAATATGTATAAATAGTAAATACTAAGATAGGATCACTATGAAAAAGCTGTAAAAAAGAGTTTATGGATATAAATGTTGTATGTTTGTGTTTTGTTTTTAATGTGTTCATAATAATTTTTTTAAAAAAGAACAATTAATCAGTGGAACAACTTGCCTCCAGAAGTTGTGAATGTTGGAAGTTTTAAAGAAGAGATTGGATAACCATTTGTCTGAAGTGGTGTAGGGTTTCCTGCCTAAGCAGGAGGTTGGACTAGAAGACCTCCAAGGTCCCTTCCAACTCTGTTATTGTATTTTATTCTAGGTTCTGAAATATATTTCCAAAATTATTTCTGAAGAGCTTGACAGTCCTTTAAAAAATATGAATGACCCTTGGCAAGTTGTACTCTTCAGCCTATACTATACAGCTAGTCCTTGACTTATGACCACAATTGAGTCCAAAATTTCTATTGTTAAGTGAGGTTTTCCTCATCTTACAACCTTTCTTGCCACAGTTGTTAAGTGAATCACTGCCGTTGATAAGTTAGTAACCCGGTTGTTAAGTGAATCTGGCTTCCCCCATTGACTTTGCTTGTCAGAAGTTCGAAAAAGGGGATCATATGACCACAGGACACAGCAACCATCATAAATATGAGCCAATAGCCAAGCATCTGAATTTTGGTCACATGATCATAGGGATGCTGCAAAGGTCGTAACAGAAAAACAGTCGTAAGTCACTTTTTTCAGTTCCGTTCAGTGGTGGGTTGCTCCTGGTTCAGCCCGGTTCGGCCAAGCCGGTAGCAGTGACGCTATTTCGTCACCGAACCAGTTCTCTTTCTTCGGGAGCTGGGCCCTCCCACCCGCCCCCACATTATTCCGACCTTATATTTCTTCTTTTTTCGCCCAGCTGAGAGGTGCGGCAGTGCGGATTGCTGCACCTCAGCTGGGCAGATTCGCAACGCGCTTGCGCAAAGCGCAAGTTTGGTGCGCATGCGAGTGAAGTAAGTTTGCTTGCGGCAATCGCGTGCAAAGCATGCAACCAAAGAGGCGATCATGCGCAAAGCGCGCGCACAAAGAGAACCAATAGTAAAGCCGATTAGAACCCACCCCTGGTTCCGTTGTAACTTTGAACAGTCACTAAATGAACTGTTATAAGCCAAGGACTACCTGTATTATTAAAAAGATCATTTACATGTACTTAACCTTTGCTTTTTGCATTCTGCAAAATCTTATTTCAAGACAGAAAAATAGCTGAACCATGAATCCATCCCGCTACATCTAATGTATTATGTTTATAATCAAATTTAGAAAAATCACTTTTTTTTCTGTAGTAAAATATTTTATATAGTATGTTGGACCAAGCTCTGATTCCTTCTTTCATAAAGGCAGTTGTGTGCTTTATTTCAAGTTCTTCATGAATCAATGAATTGAGTGAAAATAGAAATGCTTAAATGATAACCCTTGGATTTTGACCTAGCAGTTTCCTGACCGTGGCCTCTCTTATATCTTTATCTTTAAAACACTGAATTGGCTGACCTATTGTATTGTTTTCTAATGTCAAGAAGAAACATTTATCAGAGGAAGAGGAACCAAACCCAAACTTACCCATAGTTTCAGCCTGGGAACCAGAATTTGAAGTTAAATATAACTCTGGCTGTACCTTAGAGCAGCAGTTCCCAAACTTTTTCAGTCATGGAACTCTCCAGAATTTTTTTTTTACCTCAGTGGAACCCTAACTCTATCCGTTCAATAGCAACCATTGTGAATGCACAATGCTCTTCCTTCTTTCATCTACTTGTATTGCATGAGTGTTTTGCATAACTAATAGGTTTGGAACTAAAGAGAAAGCATTTGAAATATAACCACAAACCTTTATTTTGGTACAAGCAGTGGTGGGATTCAAATAATTTAACAACCAGTTCTCTGCCCTAATAATTTCTTCTAACAACCAGTTCACCAAACTGCTCAGAAACAGTTTAACAACCGGTTCTCCCGAAGTGGTGCGAACTGGCTGAATCCCACCACTGGGTACAAGAATATATTGGATATAACCATATTGTCATGGCTGCCATTCTGCTAAGCTAAGCCTTGCAATCTGACAGCTTGACATTAATAACAGGGGGAGGGAGCAGCGGGGTAAGGATGCATGGGGGGAAACAAGAGGAATCAAAACCAAGCTGTGCTGTCCTGTGAGAAACACCAGCGATTTCAAGATCACACCAAAAGAACGCGAAATCGGTGAGCTTGCGAAATGAGGAATCGTTTCCCAAGCGCCTAATTTGTTAATGCCTAATTGGACAGTCAGTGATAACCAGGGGGTTGGCCAGAAACAAGGGAAAGTTAACTGTATCTTTTGCACACGACAAACTCAGATCCAGCTTTGCTTCTTCTGTAACCACTTTGGTTTTAGTAAAGTATACTTTCAGTTAATCATGGACCATCAGCACAAGGGCTATCTTCCATTGCAGTTGTGCCCTAAAATGAATAAAATAATAAAACAGAGAGGTCAGACTCCAAGCTGACTCAATTTGTACACAGAAAAAACTAATTCTAATATCCTTGTAATTTTACTTATCAAATTGCAATGAAGAGCATCCTCTCGAATCTCATCCGTTCCAGATGGCAGTGTTCTCAGTAGAGCTAGAGCTAGGATTTCCACGTTCTATCTGAAAGCCTACTCATCCTGAGATAGTTATCCATGGTGTTAGTAACTTCTTGCAATAGTAAGTAAATTGTAAGTCCAGATATATAGATTCTATGTTATTGGCCAAAATTATACACTAGATTTATTGCAATTTGTTTAATCAAAATATATTTTGGATCATTTTTGTGCTAATTCTAAAATGTCTTCCAATTTCCAATATAATGTCTAGTTTTCTTACGTGAGAAATTGGCATCATAAATGGGAAAGAGCCATTTGTGCATGGAACATCTGCTTGCTTGCATTTTAGGAGCTCATAGGACTATTCAAATCACTCATTGTTTCTTCATGGATGCAGAGGTGGTACTAATCAAAATACTTTTTTTTTTTTTTGTAAAACTAAGAATTCCAGCAATATTTCTAGGTAGTATATCCCTAACCATGGGCACACAATATAGTGTGGTAACCATTTACACATGACAGGACCGCAGATACTGCCTTCTTCTTAGTAATATCCACAGCTAGGGCATATTTTCCTTAGCTACTCCATATTTAACATACTATTTCTTCTTCTAACATAATTTTTGCTATAGGAACAATCCTCTGCAGCTTAATTGATATGATTGATAGCAGTCAGAACTGGAATCTGCCCAGCAGCCATTGACCGTTTTAGACTGCTAAGGCACAGTTCCTTCCTTCTGGTTAATGGGCACTGGCCTCCATAAACATTTTGGCTTCTGCAAAGACATATTTCCATAATGCTCAACCAATGCTTTCCAAAGCCATTCTCCTCTTCAGCGCTGCCATCTTTGCAACACTGAGATCAAGGAGTAAGAAATCAACTCCCTGCCTCAATCTGCTGCTAAAGAATTTTTTTCCCTCACTCCATGCAAAAGAGAACCAAAATAGTCATCTCTACCCAGTCATATCCCAGGTCTGTATAAGGGGCATTTCCCTGGTTGTACACATAAACAAAAAACTACAAGGTTTCTATGAATGGGAGGTACAATTGTTGAAAGGCAACACTCTCTGAAGGGTAGGCTAAATACTATGACTTTGGAAGATTCTGACCTTTAAACCATCATCTTGACTATTCCATGCTCAAAACAAAGACATCCATTGTTTTCGAGTGTTTTGTTTCAAGGCCAAACCAAAACATGTGACTTTGTTCTCATCTTGGAACAAACCTTGGCCATTTCAGTCTGTGTCCAGTAGAATGTTCAAACTGCTTTGAGACTAAGGTTAGGGTGTGTGTCTGTGTCTCTCTCTGTGTGTGTGTGTGTGTGTGATGCGATCACATTAGGTTTTTCCCAATTTTTTCCAGTCTAGCCAATGAAAAGCAGGGACTAGTTATGATACTGTTTCTATTGATTTTGTGATGGTGTGGAAGTGTGGGAAGAGAGAAAAGGGAAGAATGTCACAACTGCATATCTCTCAGTTATTAGTGATCTATCTATACATCTGTCTACCATCTACCAATCTCTCTCTCTCTCTCATCTACCAATCTCTCATCTCTCTCTCTCTCATCTACCAATCTCTCACTCATCTATCTATCTATCTATCTATCTATCTATCTATCTATCTATCTATCATCTATCATCTATCATGTCTGTCTATCTGTCTATCATCTATCTATTTATCTATCTATCATCTATCATCTATCTATCTATTTATCATCTATCTATATCTATCATCTATCTGTCTATCTGTCTATCATCTATTTATCTATCTATCATCTATCATTTATCATCTATCATCTATTATCTATCATCTATCATCTATCTATCATTTATCTATCTATCTAACTATCATCTATCTATTTATCATCTATCTATATCTATCTATCATCTATCATCTATATGTCTATCTGTCTATCTGTCTATCATCTATTTATCTATCATCTATCTATATCTATATCTATATCTGTCTATCTGTCTATCTGTCTATCATCTATCTATTTATCTACCATCTATATCTATCTGTCTATCATCTATCTATCTATCTATCTATCTATCATCTATCATCTATCTATCTATCTATATCATCTATCTGTCTATCTGTCTATCTGTCTATCATCTATTTATCTATCTATCATCTATCATTTATCATCTATCATCTATTATCTATCATCTATCATCTATCATCTATCTATCATTTATCTATCTATCTAACTAACTATCATCTATCTATCTATTTATCTATATCTATCTATCATCTATATGTCTATCTGTCTATCATCTATTGTTGTGGCCCCGCCCTCTGAGCCTATCTCATCGGAGGAAGAAAGCTCCGAACATGAGGAAGAGGAGTCAGCCAGGCCTCCCTCTCCAGGCCCCTCCCCTCTGGCACTGTCTCAGGTGCCGGCCGAGGGAGAGGAGATTAGCCAGGAGCCAGGTGTCTCGGATGAGAGCGAAGGAGAGCCGTCATTCCTGGATGCAAGCCAACGAAGGCGTGATAAACGGTTGCAGCAGTTAAGGAGGCATGCTAGGGATTAGAACTGAGTCACTGGACCACACCCCAGAGACTATATAAGAGAGGGTGGTGGCTGGTAAAACTCCGTGACGAACAAAAACGAACTTTGGCTAGTCACTTGAACAACATCTGAAGCTGCCGAAAGGGATATTGTTTTTGCTGGACTATTTGCAATGCGTATGTAATTTATGTTATCTGTTGCAGTAAAAGCTCTTGGCAGACGGTGATTATATTGCTGCCAAGTTTGAGATAACGACCTGTGTGCATGCCAAGTACTTTCTTAACCCTCGGCTGGCTGTGTTTGTGTGTGTGTGTGTGGACGGGGACAGATCATCTATTTATCTATCTATCATCTATCTCTATCTCTATCTCTATCTCTATCTCTATCTCTATCTCTATCTATATCTATATCTATATCTATATCTATATCTATATCTGTCTATCTGTCTATCATCTATCTATTTATCTATCATCTATATCTGTCTATCTGTTTATCTGTCTATCATCTATCTATCTATCTATCTATCTATCTATCTATCTATCTATCATCTATCATCTATCATCTATCTCTTATAAATTCTAGAAATAGTAGAATACTGTTGCATCTTCCCTTCCCTTCCCTTCCCCTTCCTTTCTTTCCTCCCTGGATTTTTTTCATCATTTTTGTTGCTGTTTCCATTGTCTTTTATTTTATTATGCAAACCACCAAGAGTCATCTGAAGTTAGGCAGCCTTTAAACTTAATTAAATAATAAATCTATATTGATCAAAGTCCACACAAGTATTTGCCTGCAGATGAGCAATTTACTCTTCCTGTCATTAATACAAAGATCTATAAACTGCAAGGGCATTTAGAAGAATGTTGTCACATTTGTATTTCTTGCATTTCTTCACAGCAAATGCATGACTAGAGATATGGTTTGCATACAGGCTCACCTACAAGCCACCTACTCAGGCAAGCACTTGCACAGGTTCATAAATAAACAGAATGAAATTTTCTGCTCTAATAGCAGAAACTTCTGAGAATGCAGCTTTGAAGTTGTTCATACCTGTTTCCCACAGCTTTCCTAGAATGCTATTTGAGAGTAGTTGGGGGAATTCAACATGGCTTTGTTAGCACATGCAGGATGGGGTGAGATGATGAAAGTTTGTTTACCTTTTCTCAATGAAAGCTAAGGAGGAGCTTTTAAAGGAAACAGCTGTAGAAGCTTAGATAATAAAGTGAGGTTGCCCATTTCGTCAATGAAGCACCTCAATCCTCTGTATTTACTCAGCTAAGAAAAGCAGCATTCTCAACAACGGATTTTCATTATTCTCACAGGGGAAATGGACTATTTCAACTGCAGAATGTTTCCTTTATTTTGTTTTTTTCCCCCACTTGTGTCCTTTCTAAATCCTAGGAAAGTCAGAGATGGCTAATTAACTCATGATCTAGAAACATTTACTCACAATTTTATGAATGTGTTCTATGTGAAAAGGCAAAAGGAAAGAAGGTTTCTAAGGGAGTTACTCAGGGCCAATTCTACCGTTGGACTGAGTGAGTTTCTTGCCTCAATGTTGAGGCAGGATCTGAGAGATGGTGGGGCAGACTAGTAGACAGGCAGCCTTGCAACCATTTCCTCAGACTTAGCCCTCTCTTTGCTACAAAAGCATTTGTTTGTTTGTTTATTAAATTTATTGGCTGTCCATCCTACCATATCAGAGGGTAACTCTCTACGGCTTACAATAACATTTTAGTTAAGTCATAAACAGTTAAAAACAAACTTTACAGTCAAAGGAACATGGGGGAGGGTGGGGGCAGAGTGGGGGAGGAGGTGGGATCTGTTATTATTCAATCAACCACCTCCATTGCACTGATCCTCCACTGGTGCCCCAAGCCAACTGGCAAAGCCACATCTTTAGGCCCTTATGCAAAGATAGGAGGGTTGGGACCAACCTTTACATCAGGGGGCAAGATGCTCCAGAGGGCAAGAGCAACAGCAGAGAAGAGCCTCTTCCTGGACCACACCAGCAAGCTGGAATACTCAGGCTGACGGGGCCTGTAGCAGGCTGCCTCTGCCAGCATGAATGGTATGGGCCAATCCCAGTGGGGTGAGATGGTCTCTCAAGTAACCTAGACCCATGCCATGAAGGGCTTTAAAGGTGATTACCAACTACATTCAGAAGCAAACTGGTAACCAGTACAGCTCACGGAGCAGTGGTGTTACAGGGACCACTTTTGGGGTCCCCAAGGGTCCATTCTTGGGGTCTCCAAAACTACCTGCACTGCCACACTCTTCACTAGATGTAGCTTCGCAATGATCTTGAAACATAGCCCCATGTAAAGCACATTACAATAGTCCAGTCCTTAACTCTATAGACTTCCTCCAATGCCTTAGGTCCATGATGGCGAACCTATGGCACGCGTGCCACAGGTGACACACAGAGCCATATCAGTGGACACACAAGCTCAGTTCCGGCATGTACATGCGCGCTGGGCCCACCAGAAGTCATGAAACACACTGTTTCCGGCCTCCGGAGGGCCTTGTGGGGGTAGAGAAGGCCTGTTTTTTTGTTCTCCCCAGACTCCAGAGCCTTTCTAGGAGCCTGGGGAGGCCTGAAACAGCACGTTTCCCAACTGGGGAGAGCGAAAAACAGGCCTATTGGGCCCACTGTGGCATTGTGTGCCAAAAGCGGGGTGAGTGTGGAGGGGGTGTTGCACACATTCACGGGGGGGGGGGGGAAGGACGTAGAATTATGGATGTGGTCATGTGTGTGTGTGAACCCCCCTTGCGCTCCCCACACTTTTGGCACACGATGGCAAAAAGGTTAGCCATCACTGCCTTAGGTGCTGTAGAAGATCAATTCTATCACAGTGTTCAGTTTTGTACCAGATACTTGTTATAAGTACCAGAAAGTGAGAGCAGGAGGGCAAATATTTTTCTTCACTTCCAGCAGCAAAATATTTTCAGCAGTAGGTATGGTTTTATGCCTTAGAACTAGCCAAACATTCCTAAATTACCCATCACATTCAGATGCAGTAAAAGATGTTGTCCTATCATTTGATTGAAGAAACTTTCAGATAATCTGAGAGAACTTTTATACATAGATTGGTTGGAGGAACAGCATTTGGTCCTTCAGTTTGGCAACAAAATATCTTACATCAATCCTGAAATACCTGCTAGGAGCAATGCATTCAAGAATGTGAAGGAGCACCCTATGATGTCTGAAAGTGTATAAGTCTATGCCTGCTAAAAATCAATACAACTCACATATAGGTAGACATGTGTAGAGTTACACCATGAGGGTTTATTATCTGTGAATGTCATTTGTCTTTCATTTCAAAAACCTAACAGTAGAACTGTATTCATGCTTCATTTGCTCTTACTCATTCAGTCTGAACAACATCTCACTTACGTATGCCATAGAAGTTAAGAGTAAGGTTTGAGTCACTGAATTTAGAAGGGAAAAATCCAAATGCACACTAGCGATAGATGCAAGATAACACCATGGAAATTGTTGGAAAGTATGTGTCACACCAAAAACCAAAGAGAACAAACAAGTGGCTATCTGATGACAGGTAGAAAGTTTAGAAAGGTGGAATACAATTCAATAAGAAATCACTTCTCAGACTCAATCCATATATATGCAACAAACTGTATCAGATCCATTCTCTTGTTAGTTGCCACCTGTTTTGACAGTGTCCTTTAAATTCCTTGCTGCATTCGATCAGAAATAATATCCAATAAACCTCCGGAATATATCAGTATAAGATCAATTCTGTATTTGTAGTTTTCATCTCTGCTATTGAATTAAATACATACATTAGAGGGGGAAAAGAATCGTTGTAGTGATAATTTACAAGCAAATAAATAATTTTTAATATTTGTAAAATTACCCTTGGTTGCTTGCAATAATCATCTAGATAGAGAAGTTGCTCCACATTGCATAGGGATGTTTTTTTTACTGGAGGGTACATACAAACTACGTTAATCCTCTGAACTCATATTAACAATGAAACATTTTGTTAGACTACAACTGTAAATCTATGTCCCTTCAACTCAAATTAACCTTAGAAAGTAAATTTAGGATCATGAAACATCACTATAAATACAATGAACAAAGTTTGACATCTTTGACCCTAGAGTAATTTGGTCATAATTCTTCCTCAGGAACAGACAGTTACATTACCCCCCCCCCCCCAAAAAAAAAAAAATGGAAGAGCTTTCCTTAAGGGGACATTGTGCTACCACATGAGACACAGTCAGCCCTGACTACTGACAAAGGATTTCTTTCAGATCGCTAATTGAATAACCTGGAGCCATGAATGATGCTTTTTGATTTTTACAAATATTGAGAGTTATGATATGGTTTATGTTTTACTTGTTATATGATGGATTCATAATATAACTCTTGAGAAAATTGAAATTATCCATGTGTTTATATGATCACACATTAACACACAGACACACACAGAGGGGAGACTTGGGGTATGTATCTATAAAAGAATGATTCTTCTCATTCCTTTCATTCATTCAGATTTTATTTGCATTCATGGAATTTTATTTTGTACGGTTCTTGTGACACTGATATAAGTGTCAATACAGGTAGCCTTCCGCTTACAATAGTTCATTTAGTGACCATTCAAAGTTACGGTGGCACTGAAAAAAGTGACTTATGGCTTGGTAAGTGCTTCCTTTTTAAGACAGTCGCAGTGTTCCTGGAGTCACATGATTCCTTTTTGCGACCTTTTGACATGCAAAGTCAATGGGGAATCCAGATTCACTTAATAACCATGTTACTAACTTAATAAATGCAATGATTCACTTAACAACTGGGGCAAGAAAAGTCGTAACTTGGGGCAAAACTCACTTAACAAATGTTTCGCTTAGCAAGAGAAAGTTTGGGCTCAATTGTGGTTGTTAAGTTGAGGATCACATGTACTTGGTTGGAATTCGATCAGAACAACAAAGTTGCCTTTTCATCTTTCATTTATTCCAGGGTGTTGTGGCCTGCCAGCAGCCTGTGCTGATTGTGGCTGATCCCGACGACGAGGAGGCTGGTGTGGTGTCGTGCCAGCAGCCTGTGCAGTCAGTGCTCGAGTCGGATAGCGAGAAGGCTGAAGAGGATGTGGTGCCAGAGGCAGAGACTCAGCCTGGGCCTCAGAACCTCCAGAGGCTCCTTCAAGTGAAGAGAGTGAAGTGGAGGAGCCTCTCCTCAATGCTCGAGCACGCAGGGCTGCCAAAAGGCAGGAGTGGCTACTCAGGAGGAGGTCTCCTCGAGAGTAAGGCTTGGGGTTCATTGGCCACTCCCTTAGCCTATTTAAGTTCGCACAAAGATAGCAAATGTTGCTGGAAACAACACTTTGGTCCTACCCAGAGCAATTTGAGAGTGAATTTTTTGGTTTCTGGGCTGATTGCCAACCCCTGTCGGACTTTGTTTAATCTCTATAGCAGGCTGATAAGGACATTTGTGGTTAAAGCCTGCATTTTGAAAGGGGTCTGTTTGTATTAAACAGAGTTTTTGGAGCTGTGTGATTGTGCTACGCTTCTTGGGACCTGTAGCTGGGGCAGAACACAGGGGTCTCCAATCTTGGCAAGTTTAAGACTTTGCTGGCTGAGGAATTGTGGGAGTTGAAGTCCACAAGTCTTAAAGTTGCCAAGATTGAAGACCCGTGATTTATTCACTTGCTTTTTCCATAAGCTATATGTTACTCATTTCTAATCTATGGGAATTACGTGGTGTGGCATCTCCATAGTTGCCACACCATAGAGCAGGAGTGAAATGTAAAAGTTGTTACTATGGGTTCTGTGGGCGTGGCTTGGTGGGGGTGGGTAATGTGACTGGGTGGGCGTGGCCAACTTTTTTTTCTTTTTTAAAAGCATTTTTTAACAACCTATTTGCCCGAATAGGTTGTAAAAAAAAATGCTTTTAAAAGGTAAAAAAAAAAAGGCTCTGACAATCACAGCTGTGGGGCGCGATCGTTAGAGCCTTTTTTTTACCTTTTAAAAGCAGGAAATAACGACATCCGGGCAGATGGGCAGAGCCTCGTGCCGCCATCAGGTGGGCGGAGTCTCGTGCTGCCAGTTCTCCAAACCATCTGCCACAATCGCTACTGGATCGCCTGATCCGGTCCGAACTGGGGGCATTTCACCCCTGGTTTAGAGGTTGTACACTTTTAATTTGATCATTCTGTCTTCAAGTATTATCCCCTTTCAGGTAAAAACAGGACAAAAATAAGACTGTTTTATTTTATTTTTATTGATTAGATTTCGAGGCTTTCCATCTCCCCTACATGGTGACTCTGGGTGGCTTCGTGACTGCAGAAAGGTGATATCATCTGGAAGCTCTTTCAAACTGTATGGAAGAATACATGTTGCATATTAAAAAAATATTTCTGGATGCTGCTGCATATACAACATTTGTTCAGATGGAATGCACCACACAGTAAGATTTCTAAATTAAAAAAAATATATGCAAGAACCAGGCTCATAATAATAATTATAATACCAGATCCATCAGATTTGGAAATGTTCCTTGATCAAATCTGTTAGATCAGCGCAGGGAAAGGAAGACGTGACCAGCTCGTTACATTAGTAACTTTATTTAGAATAAGAAACAGTAGCAAGACTGGCTGTGCGCTGCCGGGGCTCTCCTTATATTCGCTCCGGCAGACGCACCGCCCCCTGACAGGGATTCAAATCTTCCCGCCCGGTGGCTAGCAGCCAATCCGGGCGGATGTCCTTATAAGGACATAACACTCCTCCCCCCTAGTCCAAAGAGAAAAAATAGTTCAGCGTTCGTCAATGAACGTGACGTAGTCCCGCAGGTACGTAGGACACCTAGGCACCCTACTTGACCTGCGCAGTCTCATTTCCTCCGCGTCCCCGCCCTGGACGGACGGGGTTCCTGTGGCTCCTGGCTCCTTCCCCGGAACCGGGCTCGGTTCGGCTGGCGAGTGTGCGGGGTCACCCTCAGCGCCTCTGGCCGGACCGCAGACCTTGGATGGCTGGTTCTGGTGGTCTTCCTCCTGGCCTGTGGATCTTTCGCCTCGGCGGTGCTGTTCGGTCTCGACCCGGGAAGAGCGTCTGAGTCTCGGTAAGACCCCGGCTGTCACTTGCTCTTCCTGGGTCTCTCGGTGGCTGCGGTTCTGCTGCGGCCCGGTTCGTTGTGGTCCGGAGGGTGGTTCGGGCCGGTGCCCTTGGGTCCGGTCTGCTCGCTGTGGGTGGTGTTGGTTCGGGTAGCGGTGTCCGACCTTGCAGGGGTGGCGCAGGTCTCCTTTGCCGGGCTGGCGCTGGCCTTCCCCGTCGGGTTGGTGGTGGTCGACCTGGTCGGGGTGTCGTTGTGGGGCTTCCTCCTCGGGCTGGTGGAGGTCTCCCCTGCCGGGGTGGCGCAGGCCTCCCTGGCCGGGTTGTTGTCGGCTTTCCCTTCCCCCTAGTCCCTGGTCTACCGCCAGTTGGTGGTTGGGGTCGTCTGGGTTGGGTTGTTGTTGCCGGGTTGTTTCTTGCGTTGGGCGGGGGTCCCCCTCGCCGGGGAGTCGTGTGCCACCCTCGCCCATGTGCTGTGGTGTGCCCATCTGCGACGGTCCCCGGTCTACTCGCCTTGCGTTGAGGTCTCCCTGGTAGGGCTGCCGTGGGTTGCCGTCCCTGGTGGGGTGTGGTGCTCCCCTTCTGGGCAGGTCCCGGTCTACCTGCGGGCTGGGTCGGGGGTCCCTGGGCCTGCTGTGCCGGGTGCCCACCTGGTCGGGTTGGTGTTGCCATCCCCCGTGTGGTTGGCCCCGGTCTACCTCGCTGCACTGCCGACGTGACAGTGCCTGGTAGTGTGCTGGGCCGACCTCGTCAGGATGGCGTTGCTCTGCCTCGCAGGGGTGTGGTAGGCCTACCTCGTCTGGGTGTTGTAGGCCCACCTCGCCGGGGTGTTGCAGGCCTACCTCGTCTGGGTGTTGTAGGCCTACCTCGTCAGGCTGGTTTTCGTGTGCTCCCCCCCACCTTTTCCGGAGTTGGTCGATGTGACGTCTCACGACCTGTCCATCTTCCAACTCGACGGTGTAGGATTTGGGGCCGGTTGTGCTGGCAATCTTCCCCTTCAGCCACTTAGGAGAGCCGTTGAAATTCAGCGCGAAAACTGAATCTCCTTTGCTGAAGGCGCGAAGCGGGCGGCTGGCGGTTGCGGTCACTTCCGGGCTGTATTGGGGGTGCAGCCGGTCCAAGGGTGACCTCAACCTTCTGCCCATCAGGAGTTCGGCCGGGCTCTTGTGGGTGGTGGCATGCGGCGTGATGTGCTGGGTGAGGAGGAAGTTGTCGATGCGTTCTTGCCAGTCTCCCGGGCCCATCTTGGTGAGGGCTTCCTTTGTGAGCCGGACCATCCGTTCCGCTTGTCCGTTTCCGGCCGGCCTGTACGGAGCGGAGAGGGCATGGCGGATGCCCAGTCCTGCCAGGAAGGACTCCATGGCCAGGGATGTGAGCTGGGGGCCGTTGTCCGAGACCAGCACGTCCGGTAGTCCGTGTGTGGCAAACAGGCGGCGCAGGGCTCGGATCGTCGCTTCTGTTGTGGTAGATGCCATGGGTATCACCTCGAGCCACTTGGAGAAGGCATCTACCACGATGAGGAGGTGCCGCCCTTGCATCGGGCCCGCGAAGTCGATGTGGACCCTCGACCATGGGTTGCTGGGGGTCTCCCAGTTCGTGACTTCGGCTTGTGGTGGTGCTGGGCGGACTTCTTGGCACGGGTCACATCTGGAGACCCATTGTTCAATGTCTCTGTCCAGTGAGGGCCACCAGACGTAGCTCCGTGCCAGGGCCTTCATGCGGACGATGCCTGGGTGCCCGTTGTGCAGAGTCTCTAGCGTCCGCCGTTGCAGAGTGCTTGGGATCAGCACCCTGTCTCCCCATAGCAGACAGCCCTTTATGGTGGACAGCTCCGTCTGTTTCCTGGTGAACGGGCTGAACCTCTCTTCCGTCTGTTTCGCTGGCCACCCCCTGAGGATCCAGGACCTTACTTGGCGGAGGGTGGGGTCCCTCTGGGTGTGCGCGGCCACATCTGCGGAGGAGACTGGACAGCTGGCGTCATCATCTATGTGGAATAGATGGAGCGTGGGGGCTGGGTCTTCCACCGGGTTCTTCGATGGGCATCTGCTGAGTGCGTCGGCGTTTCCTATGGCTGTGCCTGGCTGGTGCACGAGCCTATAAGAGTAGCCGGCTAGGAAGATGGCCCATCTCGTCATCCGCGGGGACATGAAGGTCGGGGTGGGTTGGTCGCCTGCGAGGAGTCCCAGGAGTGGCTTGTGATCCGTGACTATGGTGAAGCGCCTTCCATAGAGGTATTCGTGGAAGCGCTTCACTCCTGCCACGATGGCCAGGGCTTCTTTGTCCAGCTGACTGTAGTTCCGCTCTGCGCCGGACATGGTTTTCGAGAAGTAGGCGATGGGGGCCTCCGTGCCGTTGGGCAGCTCGTGGCTGAGGACTGCCCCCACCCCGTATGGCGACGCGTCGCAGGTCAGCTTGATGGGGAGCGTCTCGCTGTATTGGATGAGGACGCTTTTGGACGTCAGTAGTCCCTTGATGGCCCGGAACGCTGCTTCCTCTTCCTGGCCCCACTTCCAGGAAGCCGATTTCCCCAGCAGGCGGTGGAGTGGCTCAGCAACTGTGGCTTTCTGTTTTAAGAAGATGGCGTAGAAGTTGAGCAACCCAAGGAAAGCCTGGAGCTCCGTTTTGTTTTTTGGGCTTGGAGCTTCATGGATTGCTTCCACTTTTGATTTGGTGGGGTGGATGCCTGTGCTATCAATGAGGTAGCCCAGGAACTCGACTTCCTGTACTCCTATGATGCACTTGTCCCGCCTGACCCTCAAGCCCTTGGCCTTGAATCGCTGCAGGACAAGCCTGAGCCTTTCAAGGAGTTGAGCTCTTGAGTCCCCGGAGACGAGCACATCGTCGAAGTAAGGCACCACCCCTGGAACGCCTTGGAGGAGGCGTTCCATCATGGATTGGAAGATGCCGGGGGCAGTGCTGACTCCAAATTGGAGCCGGTTGCATTTGAATGCCCCCCTGTGCGTGACAATTGTTTGAGCCTCCGCCGTTTTTTCATCCACTGGCAGTTGCTGGTAAGCCTGGGCCAGGTCCAGTTTCGCAAAAATTGATCCAGATCCCAGGGAATGCAGCAGATGTTGCACCACTGGGACTGGGTATGCGCTCTGTGCCAACGCCTTGTTGATGGTGCAACGGTAGTCGGCGCAGATGCGCACAGACCCATCATGCTTCAGTGGGGTCACAATGGGGGTCTCCCATGAAGCATGATCGATCGGTTCCAGGACGCCCTGGGCGATCAGCTTATCCAGCTGCTCATCTACTTTGGGCCGCAGGGCAAACGGAACTCGGCGGGGCTTGAGCCTAATTGGGGTGATTCCCTTGTCCAGATTGAAGGAGATTGGCCTCCCCACAAATTTCCCCAGCTTACCATCGAAGACTTCCTTGAACTCTTCGATGAGGTAGTCGAGTTCGTCCCTGCCAATTTGGTTGATGCCCTCGATTGAGAGCCCCAGCGGCTTGAACCACTCCACTCCTAGCAGGTTCGGTCGGCTGTCCCGTACGACGGTGATGGGGAGCTTGCCTTCGAACTGCTTGTAGGTGACCCGGATGTTGGCTCTTCCTAGCACTCCGATGGGGTTTCCCCCGAAGTCGACCAGCTTGGAGTGTAGTGGCTTCAGCTCTTGCTTGGTGATGCTGGGTTGCAGGCGCTTCAACTGCTGCCAGTCCATGATGGAGTAGACCGAGCCGGAGTCTACCTCCATTTTGCAGGGTGCTCCTTCCACGTGGATGGTCACATGGAACTTGGTGGCACTGTCTGACGTCGTGTGAGCGATGGTCGTCTGGTGGACCGCTCCGCTCCGGGGAAATTCATCGTCTCTGCGTCTGGAAGGGCCAGAGGACCGTTTGGATGACCTCTGGTAATCCTTCCGATTCTCGCGGGGACGGTGGCTGGAGGGCTCTGGGGCTGGTTCCTCAGCTCTGCAAGCTTCGGCGATGTGACCCCTTCTGTTGCAGCGTCGGCAGGTCGCATCTCTCCACTTGCAGGTTGCCCTGGCATGGTCCCCTCTGCAGCTGGCGCAGCGCTCCCCTTTGTAGTTCCGTTGGGCGGTTTCCCGCCTTGGGGGTCTGGATACCTTGTGGACGGTGGACTCTCCCTCCGACTCGGATCCAGCCGTGGAATCCTCTGTTGAAGATTGCTCTGTGGAGCGAATCTTGTGGATTCCCTTGGCTCTGCTTACTGCGGCAGCTGCTTTCTCCGAGATTTCGGATGCGGTGGCTTCCTCCACCACATCCTTGAGCACGAGCTTCTTCCTGCTCAGGAATTTCTTTTGCAGGCCTCTGTCCCTCATGCCGAAGACCACGCGGTCAGCGATGGCGTTGTCCACGTGGTCGAACTCACAGCTGGCTGCGATCTGGCGTAGGGCGGCCACGAATTCCTTGATCGTCTCACCCTCCTTCTGGTCCCGTTGGTGGAAGGTGAAACGGTTCGCCACCGGTGTTCCTGTTGGGGCATAGTGGTCCTCCAGGATCTGCAGCAGGTCTGTCCATGGCACTTCTTCGATGTCTCGTGGTGCTACGAGATCGATTGCCATGTCGAGGACCTCGGAGCCGCAGTTGGCCAGGAAGATGCCCTTCTTCCGGTCATCATCGGCATCCCTGATGTTGTTGCCTCTCAGGTATTGCCGGAATTTCACTACGTAGGATTTCCACTTGTCCTTCCCTGGGCGGAAAGGAGCAAGGGCTGGCAAAGTGACTTCAGCGGATGCCATGCCTTTGGAAATGCCTACTGTAGTTCCCGGTGCCGGAGTCTTGTCTTGTTGGCTTGGTGCCGCGAGGTTCGTTCTTCTCTCAGTCCTTCGTCGCCAGTGTTAGATCGGCGCAGGGAAAGGAAGACGTGACCAGCTCGTTACATTAGTAACTTTATTTAGAATAAGAAACAGTAGCAAGACTGGCTGTGCGCTGCCGGGGCTCTCCTTATATTCGCTCCGGCAGACGCACCGCCCCCTGACAGGGATTCAAATCTTCCCGCCCGGTGGCTAGCAGCCAATCCGGGCGGATGTCCTTATAAGGACATAACAAAATCCATCAAATTTGGCAGTGTTCAGGCATTTCTCCATAAATGCTTTCTCTGTATTCTTCAGGATTTTGATATTTTTAATCTAATAGATATATAAATTTAGTTTTTCAGCAAACAGCTTCTGTTTTAAATCTGCCTATCTGCCTATCCAGATTTTTGCAAAGGTTGCTACAATATAAATGTAAATGTATGCCATGGGAAACCAAAATAATTCATGCTTTCTTTTATTAAGTGGAATATCCTTGGCATGCCATCCTGCTGCATCAAATGCTTGTAATAGTCCAGAAAGGAGGGAGGAAGATAGGAAGAAAAACATAAGTTTACAAATAATTGCAATTCCGGCACTGGCATTATAGAAGAAAAAGGTGAAACAGGTTGTTTTAGATCTCTCAACTGTAAGCAAAAGAAGAAGATCCTGAGGACTAGCTGATGCTATTGTAAAGATAATTTGAAACAGTATTTGGAAGGATCGAAAGCTTGGCATTCAAAATAAATTCCAGAAAGAGATATGGGACTTACTCCGAAGAGCTGGAGCAATAATAAATTGGATGGAGTAACAAAGTGCTAGATTGCCAGACATTTCTGACGTTCTCCTGGCTGATTCTGGCCAGGCAAGGATTGGGGGTGATCTGTCTTTTTTCATTATATGTTCCCACAGGTTTCAATAGGAGGACATAGTTCTAATCTGAATCAGCCTACACAGAACCTGTTAATTGATAACTTAGTGAGTTAAAACTTTTAATCAGTTGGGTTTCCTGCCAGAGGTATTATCATAGTACTGATTGGTCACTTTGCTTTTCTTCCTGGTTTTAGACAATGCAACACACCCAGTTGTGCACTGCAACACACCCAATTGTTTCCTGTAATTAACTGGAGCCCATACATGTTTCCTATTTGGATTACAAAAATTAACAGCTCCTCCAGATAGCGGGAAGAATGAATAGTCTGCACACACAACTGCTGGGAAAAAAATGAAATCAATGAATAAGGCTAATACAGAGGCTTCAAGCTTCAGCCAATTACTATCTGGGTTGAATCGATGTTTAGTGATTGTATCTGCCCCTGTGGTGATCGCATTCTACTCAATACAACTGCAGGCACAGGAGAAAATGTATCATAATTTTGATTTAGAAGAAAAATGATCATATCCTGTTACCTAGAGCCTTGGTAGTACAGTGGTCTAAGGCACCCTGTTATTAAGCTGGTTATTAAGACCAGCTGCCTGCAATTACTGCAGGTTCGAATCTCGCCAAGGCTCAAGGTTGACTCAGCCTTCCATCCTTTCTAAGGTAGGTGAAATGAGGACCCAGTTGTGGGGGCAATAAGCTGACTTTGTATAAATATACAAAAGAATGAAGGCTATTGCTTAGTGCATTGTAAGCCACCCTGAGTCTCCGGAGAAGGGTGGCATATAAATCTAAATAAAAATAAAAAAATAAAAAATAAAAAAATTCTACCACCTCCCCAAACTTAGCTTTTAAGCTGAGCTTGTAAAAGCTATTGAATTTTACATGGAAAAGGCTACATCTTCAATGAAAACTTTCTTAAGACTGTTATGAAATCTGTCAGTCACATCCATTATTGATGTCATGATTATAATGCTGTTTTGCTGTATAAATACACATCTTGTTCTTAATTCAAGTGCAGCTGTCCATAATTACTCATATACTATCATTCCAGCCAAATTTGTCACTCTTGGAGGACGCTAACTCAGATGGGGTAGGGATCCAAATTCATTATCATGTCAATATCTAAGTCCCCATTGGCATCAACATTTATAAAGGTGTCCCAAAAGTGCTTTTTCAGGAGGCAACCGGACTTTCTTGCTTTTTCTTTGAAGATGTTTTATTTCTCATCCAAGAAGCTTCTTCAGCTCTGACAGGATAGTGGGGAATGGAAGGATTTATATTCCTTGCAGACATTTGCATCCTTTTAGAGGGTCATTGAAGCACTTGGAGGTTTATCGGTGAGTAGTGTTCCTGGTTCCTGTAGTCTGCAATATTTTTTTTCTGGAAATCTATTCATACTCCCACACCATTCAAAGGGTGTTCATCCCAAATTATATGGCTAAAAGTTTGTAGAGATTCTCAGTCATCCAGGTCATGGTTGTCCCAAAGGTGCTTTTTCAGGAGGCAACTGGACTTTCTTGTTTTTTCTTTGAAGACGTTTTGCTTCTCATCCAAGAAGCTTCTTCAGCTCTGACAGGGTAGTGGGGAATGGAAGGATTTATATTCAGGGTCGTTGAAGCACTTGGAGGTTTATCTGTGTCCTCAGGGTCACCTGAGTAGTCCTCCTGATTCCTATAGTCTGCAATTTTTTTCTCTGCAAAATTTATAAAGGTGATATAGGCCAGAATTTGCAAGCATTAAACAAGATGACTACGGTTTATATTCTGTATATAAATATCATTGCTGCTAGCTTCATCTTCAACAATCTCTCAAGCACATAACCTCATTAACCCAGAATTTCCCACGCTGGTTGGGAAATTCTGGAAGCTGAAGTCCACACATCTTACAGTTGCCATGTTTGAAAAACTCTGCTTTAACGTATCACTTAGAACCGATTTGGAAGCATTAATAGAGGCTAGACTTAAATTTAGGAAATAGAGCTCTTTAAAAGAGCTGGACAATTAGAAAGATGAAGGACACATCATAGGGACACAGCAGAATATATATTTCTAGACATATTTGTGCCATTAAGTGCTTGGGAAGTGGAACAGGGAAAGAGAAAAGAGCCCCTCTGCTTTTAAGCTTTATCTGTGCAGTCAAACTTATGCAAAAATAAAATAAAATAAATCATTTGTTTTTGTAATGCATTTTCCAAAACAAAATTCTAGCTGTTTCATTCCAAGACACAGTTAAGAAATTGATTTATAATCCTATTCACTGGTTTAGCTTAGCAGTGCTGTCTAATATTGACAAATGCTTGTTTCATCTTGTAATAGATCAGAGCTAGGGATCCAAATTCAGGTGACATATATGTGGTAAGTACTAAGTTGAGAAAATAAGACAATTAGTACTTTCACCAACATACAAGATGTGTCTTTGAATGTACTTGAACAGCTGCAGCCTGTCTGAGTTTTTGACAGCCTTCTGACCTCATAAATTATGAAGCAGGGATCTGTGATCTAGAGGTCATTTGCTGAATTTTGTCTCATGACCTCCGAACAGCCAGATGTCTTGTCCTCTTGTAGGAAATAAGTAAAATTGGACTTTGTTCTGAGAACAACACTCAATTAAATATTCCAATCATGGGACAGGCTGTTCTGAAAGGATAGAATCAGTGATGTCAAGGAGATACAGGGCTTTTTATTGTTATTATTACTGAGGTTAATTTTCTACCAGAAATGGAATAAGGAGAAAAGGTTGATAAAATGGTAAGCATTGTCCAGATAACTGAGAACATTTCCAGTCAAAATGTGTAAGGAAATGTGTAATGCCTATCCTTGTTCATTCAAAAGCATTATTAGCAATATAGATTAAGCAACCCTAAATAGAATGTCAGAGTATAATGATCTCAGTTGATATTTTTTTGCCCCAAACTTAATTGTCAAGAATTATTTCTCAAAGGGGTTATTATCAGTAAGTGTATATTTGATGTCATCCAAAGTACATTCAACTATCTTCGAAGTAATCTTTAAAAATAAGTTCTTGCTTAAACTAGTCTTCTTTTATCTACATGCTTGTTTTTAAAATGTGCGTGCTTCTTTTCAAATCTAGTATATTTCAGATATACTATAATTTCCTATAGTCCCTAGACTAGGGGTGTCAAACTGGTGGCATGTGGGCTGGATGCGTCATGTGCAGGCCACGCCCACACCAGCTCCACGAATGGGAAAAACATAGCGAAACGTCAGGTGATGGCAACGTGATGCAGTGAGTTTGACACCCATGCTCTAGACCAGTGATGGCTAACCTTTTTGCCATTGTGTGCCAAAAGCGGGGGTTGCGTGGGGGGGGTGTCATCTGCACATGTGCCCACACCCATAATTCTATGCCCCCTGCCCCCCGTGCATGCACGCATGACCCTACCTGGTCTCCCTGCTTTTGGCATGGTGGGCCTGGTAGGCCTGTTTTTTTGCCCTCCCCAGGCTCCAAAGACTTTCTAGGAGCCTGGGGAAGGCGAAAACGGCCTTCCCCATGCCCCCAGAAGCCCTCTGGAGGCCGGAAACAGCCTGTTTCCCAACTTCCGGTGGACCCAGAAGGCCCGAAAATCAGCTGAGCTCGTGTGCCCACCGATATGGCTCCACGTGCCACCTGTGGCAAGCGTGCCATAGGTTCGCCATCACGGCTGTAGATATTGTGGCCATTCTGTGTAATTTTGCATGAGTTTTTTTTTAATCAATTCTCTGCAGCTTGAAAACCAATTCCATTTTCTCACACTGTTACGGAATGTATGGCCATAAGGGTGCCATCAACTGTCAGACAGTTCTCACTCACCAGCATCAGAAGTTATTTCTGGTCATTGGCTTTTACCAAGCAATGTATAGTGCAGTGATTCAAAATGCCAGTTATTCAGAAGCTACATGTTTTGGAGGACAATAAAGGATATTTTCATTTTCCCCATCCCATCCCCACTTCTATATTTTATTAATATTGGTGCTATATACAAGGAAAATGCCACTGCTGGTATTTGTTTTGTGTATTCCTGCTGCTTTGAAATAAAATAGAAAACATTGGGCCATTAGAGACATTACATATTGCTTCAAAATCTTAATGTATTAAAAAAAAGCTAGAGTGTAGCACTTTAGTAGTGCAAAAAAAAATATATGTTACAAAGCAATAATTACATTAGCAATCATTCAGCTTATTCTATGAAGGTTTATAGAATGAAACTAAACAAATAGATTGCTTTAACTCATGTTGATCTTTAAAGCAATTTCATTAAAAATAAGATGTAAATAATACTTTATAATGTATGGAAGACTTTTAGCTTAATACCATATAACACTTCCAAATTTGGAAAGAAGACTATCCTTTTGCGCCATGGTGGCGCAATGGTTAGAACACAGTATTGCAAGCTAATTCGATTGCCAGCAGTTCGGCAGTTCGATCCTCACTGGCTCAAGGTTGACTCAGCCTTCCATTCTTCTGAGGTCGGTAAAATGAGAACCCAGATTGTTGGGGTCAATATGCTGACTCTGTAAACCACTTAGAGTGGGCTATAAAGCACTGTGAAGCAATATATAAGTCTAAGTGCTATTGCTATTTTGAAGTAAGTTATGTAATCAAAGGAAGGACACAATCCATGCAAAATTAAACACTTATTTATTCAAGGCACATTACAATTAAAGGTGCCCTTATTACATCACTAAAATGATAGATACTGTGTATTACTAAGAATTATCAATATGTCATAAAATAGCAAACAAGTTTTTCCATATTGTAGAATTATCCAGACGACATTATACACAAAGAAACCCACTCCTTTCGGTGAGATTTAAGTTGTATAAATTCACTCAGCCTGGATTCAGTTCAAAATTTTTTGTCATTGACTGCTAGTTAACTTGGCAGATTTTGTAAATATTTACTTATAACTATTGTTTTTAAAAGAACTAACTTAAAATGTAGATCCCGAAAGTAATGAGGGCAGTTAGAGTTTTACAATACAGTTAAGTTTCAATCTTCTGCAAAATTACATAGAAATGTACGAATCCCATTAAACTCAAGGGAAATTTAGTTCCGAGGAAAAATTTGTAAGTCTATGCTAAAAGAACTGAGTATATCTTTTGCCAGTGGATAAAGCATAGTAAAATATATTAGCATTTAGAATGGAGTGGAGTGGAGTGGAGTGGAGTGGAGTGGAGTGGAGTGGAATGGAATGGAATGGAATGGAATGGAATGGAATGGAATGGAATAGAATAGAATAGAATAGAATAGAATAGAATAGAATAGAATAGAATAGAATAGAATAGAATAGAATAGAATAGAATAGAATAGAATAGACAGAGTTGGAAGGAAGTCATCTAGTCCATCCCCCTGCTTAGGCAGGGAACCTTATACCATTTCAGACAAATGGTAATCCAATCTCTTCTTAAAAACTTCCAGCATTGGACCATTTACAACTTCTGGAGGCAAGTTTCCACTGGTTAATTGTTCTAATTGTCAGGAAACTTCTCCTTAGTTCTAGGTTGTTTAGTTTCCACCCATTGCTTCTTGTCCTGCCCTCAGGTGCTTTGGAGAATAGCTTGACTCCCTCTTCTTTGTGGCAGCCCCTGAGATATTGGAACATTGCTATCATGTCATCCTAGTCCTTCTTTTCATTAAACTAGACATACCCAATTCCAGCAACCATTCTTTATATGTTTTAGCGTCCAATGCTCTAATCATTTAGAAACACTCAGAAATGATTTGTACAAAATGCAATGGAACAACCTCATTGAAATGTTAAGAAACTTGTTTTGTCAGAAAAGAATGAAATACAGTTTCTATAATAGTACCTCCTTAGATTTTTCATAGTTTTCAAAATGTAAAAAAAAAAGAAAAGAAAGAAAACTATCTACATTTTTATCTTAAGTCCTGAAGCTCACTACCACAGGAACAAAATAAACATTTTGAGTCTGACAAATGTTGATATCAGAATAGACAAGATGACACAAATGTCTGCCCTATAAACTTGCAAGTGGAGACACAGCCATGCTGATTTCTCTATTTCAAATACCAATCATATAGAGCAAACTAGGTATCAGGTCTTCCCCTCTCCCCTGAATTCCTGAGACTTGATCCTTTATGTATTATTGAATGTCAGCTTGAAAAAGCTTACCCAAAAGAAGATTAGTAGCAGCTTTGAACTATGCACGTCAGGGAACTGATTCCATCACCAAATAGGGGTTTTTCGGTTGCCATTTCTCGGTCTGTAAGGCAAAGGCCATTGTCTGGGTTTTTGCTTTACATTACACTGTTTACATTACTTCACTGGTATGGAAAAGTTTTTGAAGCAGATGTACGTTTCAGCTGCGGTCTTTCTGCTTTTCATAGCCATTTATGTGGAAACCAAAGATAAATATGCTTAGCGGAACAAAGCTGTGATCCATATAATAGAGCTTTTTTGGAAAAGATAAGACAGTGATGAAAAGGGCTTGGTTGCATTTTGTTGTACAGATTAACCTGGGCTGGTCAATGTTCATTAGCATCCATTTTAATTTAAGCTTAATTCTTGATTGTACATCCAAGCAGCATTTTGGACACCTAAAAAAATAATGCCCTTCCAACAAAAACCTCTTGCAAGTATTGGTTCATCCAATTTCATAGCATGCATAATGAAAGCACTAACTGTTGGAGCAGGTCTGCAGATGCTAGAAATCATCCTTAATTGGTCAGAGTCACCGGACATACTACAGCTGATATTCAGCCAGCATTCACACATCATGCTTTACATGTTAAGCCATGCTTAACCATGGTTTAATAGAATTAGACAGTCTAGTAAAAAGCATCTGGCTGGATTCAAACAATGTCAAAGCATGTCAGTGAGTGAAAACCCAAAATTCTCATTGGCCTAGAATTACAGAATTTTATGATACAGAATCATAAAATGTTTGTTTTACATGCCATGCAACCTGGTCATTGCGATTTTGAAAGCCAACTTCATACATGTAAAGGTTGAGGTGAAACACCCAGTCAACTGGATTCAACAAGCATGGTTAAATACACTGGTGTAGTCAATGTGTGAATTGTTGCGATATAGCATATTATGTGAAACAGATCTCTTGAGTTTTTACAGATCTGGTCAAGCATTAAAAGGAAGATTATTAAGACTTCCTAGATACCTAAAGTTATTCTGCCCTCAGGTTAATAAAGCATAAATTGAGCAATGTAGATCAAAACTACCAATACTATTATATTATGATGGATATTCATTGGGTCAATATTTTAAAATTGGATGGACAGAAGTCTCTGGCACAGAAAGTCAATTTATTTTTTATTTTTATTATTGTTAGAGTACCCACTTGAAGATTAAAGAAGGGATGTTCTTTCCCTGTATCTGCATTGGTCTACATATGCTTGGTCTAGTCACATATTCTCAATCCCAGAACCTCAATATTTAAAGTGGAGGGAATGCTGTTATCTCTGTCTTCTACTACAGTGGTCACCAACTGATGGTCCGTGGACCACTGGTGGTCTGCGAGAAAATTTTGGTGGTGCACAGAAAAATTTTTTACATTTTTTTATATTGCACTAACTACGGTGGCTCAGTGGCTAAGACGCTGAGCTTATTGATCGAAAGGTTGACAGTTCAGCGGTTCGAATCCCTAGTGCAGGGATGAGCTTCCTTTACTTGTCTCAGCTTCTGCCACCTAGCAGTTCAAAAACACGTAAAAATGCAAGTAGAAAAATAGGGACCACCTTTGGTGGGAAGGAAACAGCATTCCGTGCGCCTTTGGCGTAAAGACATGCCAGCCACATGACCACGGAGATGTTTTAGGACAGCGCTGGCTCTTTGGCTTTGAAACGGAGATGAGCACCACCCCCTAGAGTTGGGAATGACTAGTACATATGTGTGAGGGGAACATTTACCTTTACTTTAAATACTATTTATCTTTTCAAAAAATTCATATTAGTGGTCCGCAGGATTTAAAATTATGAATTTAATGGTCCCTGAGGTCCAAAAGGTTGATGACCCCTGTTCTACTACATGTGATCTCTCCAAAGTCCTTATACTTTATTTGATTTCTACCCTGAACCTGAATTCTTATTTTTATGTTCCGCAAACTGTTCAGAAGTGTAAGTCCCCCAAATCTGACAATTTTCCACAAGATGTATTTAAGATCCAGAACATCTCTTTTATTAGGTATATCTGAGCAAAGCAGTTGGCACAAATAGTAGATTCTACAAAACAAGGAAGAACAGAAATGGCACTGAAGATCAGATATGTACAGATATGCAAACCATTTTTTTTTAAATTTGATTTATATGCCGCCCTTCTCCGGAGACTCAGGGCGGCTTACAGTGCATTAAGCAATACCCTTCATACTTTGTATATTTTTTATACAAAGTCAGCTTATTGCCCCCACAAACTGGGTCCTCAATTTACCTACCTTAGAAAGGATGGAAGGCTGAGTCAACCTTGAGCCTGGCAAGATTCGAACTTACTTTAATTGCAGACAGCTGGTGTTAAATTACAGTGCCTTTGTCTGCAGAGCTATCCAGGCTCTGATGCTACAGTGTTACACATTCTACATTAAGTTTCAGGCTTTAAGTGTCAATTTATCACGCCCAATCATAGCAAAGCACAGGACTCCAGCTAGTAGATGATAAAGCATTGTGTAACTGGTGGAAGTGATGAGAGCACTAATAGCAAGCAAGCGAGCAACACTCAGCGAAGAAGGTATTTGGATTAATGGTGACAAAAACATGTCACCTGCTGGTTCTTCAAGGCTGGATAAAAGAGAGAGTCTGTGGCAGCCAGGTGCCCAAAAGAGCTCAATTGTTCCCTAGGCAACTTCTTGCCCACCCTAAGAATTTTGAAGAGCCTCTCCTGCCCAGGCTTGAATTCCAGCTCCAGGACTAGTTGGAACAATAGGGAACTGTTTGCCCTTCCCTCCCCCCAACCCCTCTCTTTAAGTCTCTTGACATCTCAGAACAAGTAATCTTTAGTTCCCGAAAGTCAGGAGGAGTAACAAAATTGATGGGATAAGATGCCGTTTGTCAAATGCTGACTGCTTTGAAAAAGTCGTTTGGGGTAATAAAGCACCCCTATGTTATCCTTCACTATGGCTGGGATTGTACTCGGTTCAAGCTGGGTAGGTTGAAGTTTGACTACCATGTCAATTCAGCCTTAGGGCTGTTTCATGACACTCTCTTTCTTGCCTCTCTTCTCCTGATCTTTTATGGGAAATGTTTCTTCTTTCTGGCCACATAAACCGGGCTGAGATTTATTGCTTTAGCAAGCCACAGCGTATGCTTTGTTCTTTCCTTGCACATCTCCCAATATGTCCAAGAGCAGTCAAATGTAATCACAGATCCCCCTCCTTTAATGGCATCAAGAATATCACTACATTAAGGTAATTTATGGCCCTTCCCCAGCACTCTGCTCAAATACTGTGGTATCTACCCATCTTTAAATCAGAAGGAAACCATCTCCTATCATTTTTGCTGTCCCGTTGTCCTGATTTGTGATTGTGTCTCTCCTAACTTTTTATTCATTCATTTATTTATTTGTCAAGCATATATAAGATTACAGATTAAAGTATAACATGATTGTGAGTACATGAAATGTATAAACATGATTATGAATACATGAGATAGTTATGGAAAAAAAGGGGGACATTAGGACAGGGACGGTAGTCACATTGGTGCGCTTATGCACGCCCCTTACAGACCTCTTAGGAATGGGGTGAGGTCTACAGTAGATAGTCTAAGGTTAAATTTATGGGGGTTTGGGGAAGAAACCACAGAGTCAGGTAGTGCATTCCAGGCATTGACCACTCTGTTGCTGAAGTCGTATTTTCTGCAATCGAGTTTGGAGAGGTTTACCTTAAGTTTGTATCTATTGTGTGCTCTTGTGTTGTTGGGGTTGAAGCTGAAGTAGTCATTGACAGGTAGGACATTGTAGCAGATACTTTTATGTACTACATTTAAGTGAGACCGAGGGCGGCATAGTTCTACGTTGTCCAAGCTCAAAATAATCATCATTGTAATTGGTCTGCAACTCAGGCTTTCCTGTGAGAAAAGCAAAAACCTATTAAACTTATTAATCAGGGTACTGCAGAAGAATGAGAAACTTGACTTGGGAACCCTGCCTATTAGGTTTATCCTGGCTGATTTTTTTTCTAGCTTTCCTCTCTTACATCATTTGGAATCTCCAAAGGTAAAACAATGGAAGAAAGATATGAAAAGGCACCAGAACAGAAACAGTCTCAGAAAGGAAGGAGGTAGAGTCTAACATGATAAGGCATCTAACTCGGTGCAGTAGAGTAAGAGAACTGAAATGTGTTCGCTGTTATGTGACTGGGCTCTTACTTAAGCAAAGGAGGAGGGGAGCAAATGACAAGTACATGGAAACTAGCAAAAAAGCAACAAGAATCCAATCCAACATCCCTGGTTATTTTCCAGATTCTGCCAGGAGGAAAAAGGGTGGAGTGGGTGGGTGAATTCAGGAAGCAAAACCTGAATGGAGAAGACAAACACTGAAAGAGAAATGGCTGTGGGGGAGGTTGGCTAGTGACCAAAGGAAAGAAGGATTGGCTATGTTCTCAAATCCTCACAAAACATACAGGTGGTCATGTATACCAGAGTCAACTGGCCTCACTTCCAAGATAATGGGTAACACAAACCGTTAGAGTTTGCTTTCATATTTGATATTTTGGTGGAAGAGTGTTGCCTTTGAAGGAACATACATTCTGTGGTAGTCCACTTGGAACTGACTTTAGATCAGTGGTCCGTGTTACTAACTTAATAGCTGCAATGATTCACTTAACAAATATGGCAAGAGAAGTCGTAAAATGGGGCAAAGTTCACTTAACATATTTCTCTCTTAGCGACATAAATTCTGGGCTCAATTGTGTTCATAAGTCGAAGACTATCTGTAGTACAGGGTACCTACTCCCCACAGGAAAGTAGTTAAAATGGTTATGAGAAAAGCAAAGAAAGAACAATTGACTGAATTTTGATTTTAGACTGGTGTGTTTTAATGATCAGAGATGAAGTGGGGGAGGGGAGATATTGATGTTGTAAATCGAAACTCTAATCAAAACACCAAAGCTACAAAATATAAAGTCGTTTCTACCTCTAGTTCTAAATTATATTTTATAAAATGAAATTTCAGGTAGAGCAAGGATACAGTCTAAATTCTTGTACTTGGATATGCAGCCGAACACAGTGGGACTTAACAGAATTGATTTCTACAAACAAGAAAAATAACACAGAAGAACTAATAGTGAAAGGGAGGTCCTAAACACCTGCTCTTTCCTTGGACCTTTAGATCAATGGTCCCCAACCTTTCCAGCATGGTGGCCCAGCCCAGTTGGGTGGGGGGGAAACGCATGTGAATGGCAGGCATACATGCATGCACACAACTCCATTTGTGGAAGCTGCACATGTACCCTCCACTTGCATGAATGGAGCTGTATCAGTGGTGGGTTGCCCCCGGTTCAGACCGGTTCTATAGAACCGGTAGTAAAACCGGAGGGAGGCTCCACCCACTGACCCCAACGTCATCAGAACGCTTCTGCGTATGCGCGCAGCCCCATTGCAAACCGGTAGTAAAGGTAAGTACCACCCCTGAGTTCTATGTGTGAGTGGAGGGTGCTTGCACTCGTGTGCGAAGCTCCTTGTGTGAGCAGAAGGCACATGTGCTCACGCACGAACCTCCACTTGCATGAATATAGGATGCTTGCGCAAGCATGCAAAACTCCACTTGCATTAGCAGCAGGCTTGCTCGCCCATGTCTCCCACGTGTGTGCTTGCCCATGTCTCCCACGGCCCGGTTTCAAACAGGCCATGGGCCAGTAGTGGGCTGCAACCCTGGGATTGGGGAGCCCTGCTTTAGATGGTGTCACTCATGAGTGCCGTGTGGGTGAGGTGAAGGGAAAAATTGGTGTTGTTAAAGCATATCTGTGTAGTCTTAAAGGAGAAATGTGGAAAGGATCATACAGAGGAGCCATTTCCTTCTCAATCTTTTCCCTCACTTAATCAAGTTGGATCTCTCAATTGCTATAGCTATAAAACATCTTCCTTAAGAAGACAATGGTTCAATCAAGAAGCAAGGGTACCTACAATCTCAAAACCTGAGACAATGTTTCAAACATATTCCTGATAGTCAAAAAAACCTTTATTGGCATGCATCCAAATATCCCGAAGGCAGATGTTCTAGGATTAGGAGCCTTTCTCATTCTGGTTCTTTCTCTATGTGTATGTGCACATGTGCTACAATTTCCATCATCCTCAGCAACATTGATTGTAATGTGATTCCAAGATTGCTGAGGATGATAGCTTGCCGGGAGTTTTAATTCAGAAATCTAATTTAGATTTAGAGAAGGCTGTTTTAGGGCATTCCAACTGTTGGTAACTTCACAGAATTTTCCTGTGTCATAAATCTGTTTTCATCTTTTCTAGCATTGTGGTCTGAAGCAGGCTGAGCTTTGAATGACTTTCCAACATTTTTAACGAGCAGTGATTATTGAAGTTTCTTAAGAACACGTACCAACTAGTATAAATATGGTAGGTACACACTGGTTATAAAAGCATACATATAGATATGCTTTTATTTGCTCAAAAATGACAGCTCCAGGATATGAATGCCTATTCCAATATTTGAACAGTAAGAACAAAGTAGCAATCAGAATCCTTTACGTAGAAGTATAACATATGAAGCTTATTGCTACTTTCTGCTCAGGGCAAAAGTTTGTTTTTTTTCTACTGACCATTCTTTCCCATGGCTGTAGAGCAAGCTCATGCCATCAATTTTTATGCTGTTTATGTTTTACTTGAATTTCAACTTTGTTCTACCCATACATTCTGGAGAACAGAGATTAGCCAGAGATAATGATTTATGATTTATCACTTTGTTGCTTGTATGTATTCTGAGAGTTTATGCCTAGGAAACAAATTCCTTGTGTGTCGAAGCACACTTGGCAATAATGATTCTATTCTATTCTATTCTATTCTATTCTATTCTATTCTATTCTATTCTATTCTATTCTATTCTATTCTATTCTATTGAATATTCTATACTATTTTAACAACCTGCTTAAGTATTGGGATTTTATCTCCAGGAAGAAAATGCTTGCAGGTTGGTAAGATTCAGTTTAACCTTTATCTTCCTATGTAGTCCTCGACTCACAACAATTCATTTAGTGACCCTTCAAAGTTACAACAGCACTGAAACAAGTGACTTATGACCATTTTTCACCTTTTTTTTTTTTAAATTTGATTTATATGCTGCCCTTCTCCGGAGACTCAGGGCGGCTTACAATGCATTAAGCAATAGCCTTCATTCTTTTGTATATTTTATACAAAGTCAGCTTATTGCCCCCACAAACTGGGTCCTCATTTCACCTACCTTAGAAAGGATGGAAGGCTGAGTCAACCTTGAGCCTTGGAGAGATTCGAACCAGCAGAAATTGCAGGCAGCTGTGTTAATAACAGGGTGCACCAAACCACTGTACTATCAAGACCCTTATGACCATTGTAGCGTCCCTATGGTCACGTGATTTACATTTGGATGCTTTTCAACTGGTTCATATTTATGACAGTTACAGTATCCCAGGGTCACCTTTTGTGACCTTCTGACAAGCAAAGTCAATGGGGAAGTCAGATCCACTTAGCAACAGTGTTACTAACTTACTGTATTTTTGGGACTATAAGACACACCTAGCTTTTGGGGAGGAAAACAAGAAAAAAAAATCTGCCTCTGCCTCCCAGCAATTTGCCTCCTTGCAGCAAACAGCAAACAGCCTGGTCAGGTTCAGCACAGCCTGATTTAGCACGAGCAGCTGATTGGCGGTTGGATCAACTTCCCAGAATACTGCCGATCAGCTGTTCCAGGCTGCAGGGATCGCCATCACCAATCACCGCCATCGCCACCCATTGCCACCACTGCCTCCGTGTGCCCCATTTTCGGCCTCTGCGTGCCCCGTTTTCGGCCTCTGGGCATCCTGTTTTCGGCCCATTCCAGGCGGCACCCATCACTGCCACCTATTGCTGTCGAATGGCGGTGGTGACAATCAGCTGTGATAGGCATAAGTGACTGATTGCCAGGGGCTTTTTCAAATAAATTTCTTTAGGGCATTTTTAAGTTTAGGTTTTAATTTCATTTTTATGATTTTTATGGTATTATGGTTGATACCTTTATAACTGTTGTGAGTCACTTAGAGCTGTGCTTTAAGATAGGTGGCTGTACACATTTTTAAAATAAATAAAAAAGTAAATTCATAATTCAAATGCTTCCCCTATAGGTATGGAAATAATGCTGCAGGAAGTGAGTGCACCTAACTCACCCTGATGGATTTTGAAAAAACTAAGGGAGAATGGGAGGTCAGAGAGCCAATTTAGTGTAGTAGTAATACCATGCTAGAAACTGGGAGACTGTGAGTTTAGTCCCACTTTAGGCACAAAGCCAGCTGAGCTAGTCACTCTCTCTCAGCCCTAGAAAGGAGGCGATGATAAACCATTTCTGAAAAACATGCCAGATAAACTGCAGACATTTGTCTAGATAATTGCCAGGAATCAACAATGCCCCCCCTACACAAAAGGAGGGTTTAACTAGTTATTGTTTGAATGGAAGAGCACTGGAAATACAAGGCCTAAAATTTAGAGAAGGGGATAAAAGACATTCACAAGGAAAGAAATTGTAAATAATTTCCATAGTGTTGTCAGAAAATTACTTAGATGTGTCCAATTAGTAACTAGGAATCACACTCAACCCAAGGATTCTTTTCCTTTTAGATACACAAGGCAGCTTTCCTTGAATGTCTTGATTACAATTCCCAGTCAGCCTGTTTGTTCCTCTCATAAATAAATAGTACTTGGAATTGAATTGAAATACGTCTGGCATGCATCACCTTAAAAGGCGGACACTGGATCGTATTTGGAAAACACATTTTATCATTCCTTCTTCAAATTAAAGTCTGGCATTTTTTGCAAAGGGGTTATCTAAATTTCTCATCAGTCTACTACTGACTGTATCCAGATCCATGTATATTAAAGAACACATTAAAGATAAGGATTTTGTGGTTTGGTTCTTACTCAGAAGCAATTTAATAAGGGGAAATTTTCTCTGTTCAACTCATCAGTTCTGTTCTGGAAGTCACAGTGACTAGTCAATTATTACCACTGTATTCAAACACAAAAGAAGAATTATAATTATAAGAATTATAAGATTCTTATAATCTTATAATTGATACTGTTGGAAGAGCTGGTTCATTTTCTCAGCCTCCCCATTTGTGGGCGGATGATGGACTGAGGAGAGGTTGACCTTGACATTTAGTAACTGAAAAAGTGCTTTCCAAAATATAGATTGGAATCGCACCCCTCTGTCTGACATGAGCACTGAGACCATGCCATGGTAGCAAAAGACATAGTCTAGAAAAAGTTGGCCTGTGTTTTTGGCATTGGGAAATCCCTTACAGGATATGAAATGGGCCATCTTGGTGAAAAAATCTACCATCATTGTGACGTGAAGCCTTAGACAGAGGGTAAATCAGTAATGAGATCCAGAGAGACCGTATGCCAAGAATAGGGGTTGGGGGGGCACAGACAGTGGTTGCAAATGTCCTGCAGGCTTCTCCTGGAGTGGTTTGGCCCTCCTGCACATGTGGCAAGAAGCCACATATTACCTGATGTCTGCAGCCATCCTAGTCCATCAAAAGTCTCTTAAGGTTCTGTGTAGGGTTTTGAACACGCCATCATGCCCTGCCCTTTGGTTATCATGGCAAAGCTGCAGTACCTCTTCCCTGCATGGGGGGAGCAATACTGTTCTGCCTCTGTGTTTCAGGGCATCATCGTGAATGGAGTTACAGTACCTGCTGGGGTCTCCTTGAGTTCATCTATCCTGGCCCGTGAGAACTGATCTCATTGTTGCTGTTCCTTTATCTTGGTGATTAAGTCCTGGTGCAGTTGGGCAGCTCCCAACTTCTCGGTGGCTGGTGGTGATTGGTGAAACTGGAAGGTTGCAGGATTATTGTTGGTGCTGGAATCTGTTGAACAAGGGAATATTCTGGTTTGCAAGAGACCACAGCTGGCATTAAGTTCCTGGACGTACTTAATGTAAAAATCAAAACGTGAGAAGAATTGGCTCCATCTGACTTGTCTGGGCAAAAGCGGCTTGGTTTGTTGCAGGGTGTATAGATTCTTGTGGTCAGTGTTGACCTCTATAGGAAAATAAGCTCCTTCTAGGAAGTGTGTCTCCGGTGTTAGAATGCTGATTTAACGGCAAGGAGTTCTTTATTAAAGATGTCATAATTTCGTTCTGGAACTGTCAGGAAAAGAACATGCATGGAAGAAAGCTGATGTCTCTTTTTCTGTCTTGCAAGAGAACGGTTCCAATGGCTACATCTGAAGCATCTCTCTGGATAATAAATCTCTTGGATGTATCTCGGTGCTGAAAGAAGGCTGGGAAGCAAAAAGTTGCTTTAACTCTTCTAAGGGTGATTGGTGTGTAGGAGTCGGAGCAAATTTCACTCCCTTCTTAGTCAGTCAGTTGGGCCAACGGTTTGGCTTTATGAGCAAATCCTGGTATACATTTTCTGTAGAAGTTAGCAAAGCCCAGGAAGTATTGAATGTTTTTGGCTGAGTGAGGGGCTTGCCGGTCAAACACAGCCCCAAAAGCACTAAAATTTATCTCAGCAACAAAATTATTTGCTGGGTATTTTGGGGAGACACAGGTAGAGCAACTGGATATGAAGCAAGGACATTCATGGGGTTGGGCCATAAAAGTCAAGATAGTGACCATAATGTTAATTGTAGCAAACCAGTGACCGCATGTTAATTGTAGCAAACCAGGGGTGAAATGCTCCCGGTTTGGACTGGATCGCCCAATCCGGTAGCGATGGTGGCGGGTGGTTCAGAGAACCAGTAGCAAAAATCCCTGCCCCCCCTTCCATGCCCAGCTGAGCCGCGTGATCATCAGAGGCTCTTTTTTTTACTTTTAAAAGCATTTTTTCTACAACCTCTTCTGCCGAAAAAATGCTTTTAAAAGTAAAAAGAAAAAGCCTCTGATGATCGCGCGGCTGAGCTTGGATCGTCAGAGGCATTTAAAAGAAAAAAAACCCTTTTTTTCTTTTAAATGCCTCTGACGATCCAAGCTGAGTTGCCTGATCGGCAGAGCCTTTTGAAAGCTTTTTTTTACAACCTCTTCGCCAAAGAGGTTGTAGAAAAAATGGTTTTAAAAATAAATTTAAAAAATTGGCCACACCCACTCAGTCACATTACCCCCCCCACACCAAGCCACGCCCACAGAACTGGTAGTAACAAATTTTAGATTTCACCACTGTAGCAAACCAACTGAGTTGTATCCAACAAGCCATGTTAACTAAACCATGATTAAATGCAACATGTGAATTTAGTTAGTCTGCTTGAATAGTCTGGCGTTCTCATCTTCTTTTAAGGAGAACTATTTATCCCAGAAATTAAAGTTAGGTCAATGAAACCCTTTTCATTGTGAGACCCATCATAGCAACAAAATATAGTAACAGAAGTGCTAAACTCCCAGCCAAAGCACTCCCTGATATCGATTTGGTTCTTTGTGCCCAATGGGCAAAGAGATGGAATGGAAATTTTTATAAAACTCAATATTCTAGTGCTGCCATTGAAGAAGAGTTTCTAGCTGCTCTTCTCTCATGATTGACCATTCTAGAGTAGGAAAAAAAAATTGTTGAGAAATTAGTGCTCAGACATTCATGTGGGAAGAGTTTCACAGGTTGTGATCTCATCCATATTACCTGGGAATAAATGCTATCAAATCAAATACAGGTAGTCCTCAACTTACAACAGCTCATTTAGTGACCGTTCAAAGTTATAACGGTACTGAAGAAAGTGATTTATGATCATTTTTCACACTTATGATCATTGCAGCTTCCCATGATCAAAATTCAGATGTTTGGCAACTAGTTCATATTTTTGACCGTTGCAGAGTCCCTGGGGTCATGTGACCCCTTTTTGCGACCTTCTGACAAAGTCAATGGGGAATCCAGATTCACTTAACAACCGTGTTACTAACTTAACAAATGCAATGATCCATTTAACAACTGTGGCAAGAAGAGTCATACAAGGGGCAAACTCTTTTACCAAATGTTTCACTTAGCAACATAAATTTTGGGCTCAATTGTGGTAGTAACTCGAGGACTACCTGTAGCCTTATTCCGAACAAAGATGCACAGGAGTGCACTAGAGCTTGATGATTATGCCACAAATCTTTTGACAACTTTTGGCTTGCCTGTGGATCAGTGGTGGGTTCCTCCCAGTTCAGCCTGGTTCTCCAAAGCCGGTAGCGGTGATGATATGACATCACCGAACCGGTTCTCCCCCCGCCCCCCGCACCACCCCCACCCCGCGTTATTCTTACCTTTTATTTGGCCCCACCCCCAATCTATTGCTGCCTGCTGAGTCCCAGCTGATGGCTAGAGGGAAAAAAACTGTTTAAATTCTTGCCGCTGGGCTTCAAAGGGCCGCCCTACAGCTGATCAGTGTTAAAAGAAAACAAATGAGTAGACCGGTGCCTGCAAAAATACATGAGTAGATCAGTGCCTGCAAAAATACATGAGTAGATCAGTGCCTGCAAAAAATAAATAGGTAGACCGGTACAGCTCTGCAAGCAGTTAAGAGCCTGGTAGACCAGTACCTCTGCTAAATCCTAAATAATTGTCACATGACCATCAAGCCACGCCCACAAAATAAGTCACGCCCACAGAACTGGTAGTAAAAAATTTTAGAACCCACCCCTGCTGTGGATGTGCGTTACAAAAAAACCAAAAACCAAAGCAAAACAAAAAATGGAGTTAATCCAAATGATGAGAAACCAAATAAATAAAGCATCACATAACACATTGGCAAGGACCATTAAAAACAAAACAAAACATTAAAAAATGCACTGTTGTACTACACACTAAAAATCTATTGTACTGCACTTTGAAGGTGCGTGGTTTTTTGTGGTGTAGTAAAAAGTATAACAGTATTTTCAACCATGTAAGGGTGGGTCTGATACCAGTTATAAATATAGTGCAAAGGACATCATAGTACTTCCCGTAATATTCCCCTGGGTATAGGTGGGGAAATAGATACTCTGCTCCATGCTAGCTTAATGCCTGCCATTGTACTTTGGAGTCTATTGCTGTAGCCTCCAATCACTGAAAGGAGCTTGAGGTTATCATCTCTAGGTCATTCACAAGCCCTAAAATCATGGAGTGTATTTTTTGCACAGCAAAGTTGGCCATAAATCAGGGCGAACATGCTCAGTAGCTTGTGATAAATGCCATTGTTTTCATACACTTCCCAACACACTTAAGGTGATGACAACTGATGATTTGCCAACTTCATTTCATTCTACTCCCTTCCTAGCCAGTCTTTAAAAAAAACAAAAAACAACAAAGAAAAAAAAACTCAATGAGGGGAAAATTCGCAAGATTACCTCTTTATGTTATAAATAATAACATCCTGCAAAGAGTCCAGAGAACAAAGTCACAAAAGATGAAGCAGAACACAAGACTGTTGCTTTAGACAAGACTGGATCGTCTGTCTATGTGGTCTATATATGGTCTATCTGATCCATATCTACAGACCCCTCACATCCTGGACATAAATTGTTTCAACTCCTACCCTCAAAACGAAGCTATAGGGCACTGCACACCAGAACACTGTTCTGGACACAAGAACAGTTTTTTTTTCCAAATGCCATCCCTCTGCTAAACAACTAATTCCCACATTGTCAAACAGTCTTATTTACTAAGACTGTATTACTATTATTCTTCTCATTCTTACTATTACCTATCTCCTTTTCTACTTACGACTATAACAATGTTGCTTGATTTATATTGTTTTGTTTGTTTCCTAGTATGATTTGATTGCTTACTAGTAACCTATAACTATCACTAAGTGTTGTATCTTATGATTCTTGATTAATGATTTTTTTCCTTTTATTTAATTTATTTATTTAATGAATTTAAATAAATTTAAATTTATATTATAAATTAGATTTATATGCCTCCCTATCTCCAGCCGGATTCAGGGCGGCTCACAGCAGTAAAAAACATCTAAATGAAAAAGTTAAAAAAAATTAAATCCAAATCTCATAATTTAACAGTTAAAAGTGCAATTAAGACCAACAAGTTAAAAATTAAAACCCCATTAGTCCAGGCCAGCCAAATGAAACAGCCACGTTTTCAGGTCGCGACAGAAAGAGCGGAGGTCGGGGGCCACCTGGAGCTCCAGGGGCAGTTGATTCCAAAGGGTAGGTGTGCCCACAGAAAGCTCTCCCCCTGGGGGTCGCCAGCCGACACTGTCTGTCCAACAGCACCCTGAGGAGGCCCTCTCTGTGGGAACGCATCAGGCGATGGGCAGCCCCAAATATCCCTGGCCTAAGCCATATAGGGCCATATAGGTAATCACCAGCACCTTGAATCTCACCCAGAGGGCAACCGGCAACCAATGCAAGTCGCGTAGGAGAGGTGTAAATGGGAGTGTCGAGATACTCCCATCACAACCCGCGCGGCCGCATTCTGCATTTTATGTATACTGAGAGCATGTGCACCAAAGACAAATTCCTTGTGTATCCAATCACACTTGGCCAATAAAGAATTCTCTTCTCTTCTCTTCTCTTCTCTTCTCTTCTCTTCTCTTCTCTTCTCTTCTCTTCTCTTCTCTTCTCTTCTCTTCTCCTCTCCTCTCCTCTCCTCTCCTCTCCTCTCCTCTCCTCTCCTCTCCTCTCCCCTCCCCCCTCCCTTCCCTTCCATTCTATTAGCTACTCTCTGGTTAGAAGTCAAACTGCAAACAAGCAATCTTTTGAATCTCTATCTATCTATTTGGCTATCCATCTGAAGATGTTTAAATTGAACCTTAACTTGCACTTAACTATTATGGAGCTGTTCTTTTTCTTTTCCCTCATCCTGCCCTTGAAAGTACAATATGAAATGATGGCTATGTGAAAAAGCCAAGATGAATTCTAACAGTTTGAGGGACTCAGGTTTTAATGTAAAAGATTGTGTATACAGTCTACCATAATATGGGGCTTTAAGGAAGTGCTGACTGGAATCTGGCTTTCAAGTCTCAGTTCTTTACCAAAATTGGTTCAACTGATTTAGCCACTGTTGCTCTGTTTTGCTTGACAATTGCTGCTGCCTTCTCCAGTCTCATTAATATAAAGAACAATGTCCACAAGTGAAGGTCATCTGTTGCTGGAAGACATCAGGTTGGAAAAAGCTTTGAAGAGAGTTATAAAAAGTGTCTTGAAGGTACATATAAACAAGTAAGCAAATGTTTGGTGCCAACCACCCAAATTCAAGCAAAATTGAAAGAAGAGCATTTCCTATGGTTTTCCTGAACAAACCCTCAAGGTGCCCGACTTTATGGTAGAAATCCAAATGGTTGAAAAACGGTCCAGTCATTATTAAATACTGCTTCTTTCTTTATGCACAAAGCAAGATGTATATAAGAAGTTCACGCTTGAAAGGTGGCTTCGCCCACTTTAACTGTGTGTCTATCAGTATCTGCCATGCTTTCTGTAGGAAATCCCCAGGAAGCTATCTAGGATCTTGAACTGAAAATAAGACCTTCACTTTTATTTCACTAAATTATACTTTTGTATGATAATATAATCCTGGCTGGCCCCTCAGTTGGTCTTCTTTTCTCAGTTGCAAAAAGATATTGTAAGTTTTCACTCTAATGAATTTCAGTTCCTTTCATGTCATTTGAATCTTACAGAATGAGGAACCTTTATTGTGCTCAAATTCCAGTCAGCCTTAATTAGCTAATGGTCAAAGATTGGGCTAATCTTATACCTAGAGTTCCACATATTAGCCACATTCCTTCCCTTGGAGAAACCATAAGTTAAAGTTAGCCACACTGTTCATTGGATTCATATGATCAAACAAGATACAAGTCAGCAAAACTTGAAGAAGATACAACTAAACTAAATTCCCTAAAACTCTCTCATACCTCTTCTGTCAGAAGAACTGAGGGAAGCACATAAGATGAAACTTGTTCTTAACATGTTAACCTTGGTGGCCAATTTCAGCCACTGAACCTGTTGCTAACATTTTAAACAGTTTTTCATCTTTCAAACTTATACAGGTTTCATTTTCTGAAATCGATTCCTCTTCCTTTTGGGGCCTGGAATTTGCTTTTCGTTTAATTATAATCCATTCTTAACATGTCCTTTTCATTGGTGCATTTTTACACAAAGTACAAAAATGTTTTCCTTCCAATTAAATGCATTTCTTTCTCCCAATATATACATGACTCCCACAGAGATATTTAGATGGACAGGTTATTTATTGGCTTCAAACCAGGGGTGTAATCCAACAGGTTCTGACAGGTTCTGGAGAACCGGTAGTGGAAATTTTGAGCAGTTCAGAGAATCAATAGCAGAAATTTTGAGTAGTTCAGAGAACTGGCAAATACCACCTCTGGCTGGCCTTAGAGCGGGATGGAAATGGAGATTTTACAATATCCTTCCCCCAGGAGTGGGGAAGGAATGGGGATTTTGCAGTATCCTTCCCAAGCCACGCCCACCAAGCCACACCCACAGAACCGGTAATAAAAAAAATTGGATTTCACCACTGCTTCAAACAGCATTCTAGACTTAGATAAAACTTGTGGTAAATATATAGGGTAGAAAGATCATCCAGAGGCCAATGTTTGTTGGGAAATAAAGTTGCTACTGTTGCTGTTCCTAAATAAGGCAGGTTAATTCCCTTGAGTTCCTCTCTGCTTATGAAGAACATTTCTGACATTTAGGAAATGGATGAACTTCTACATAGTTTACTACTGTCCACTTCTCTGACACTTCTTTGATCTTAATATCACTTTGCTAGTTTCCAACAGGCAGCTTCCATCACAATCGTACATTCCCAATTACATATTTAATCATGTGAAAGAATTCTCCGATAATGACATTTTCTAGATGTCCCACAAATCTTGAGTGTATTCAGATAGATGCACATTCCAAAGGCTAATTCTGGATAATATTATTTCATGAACCTCAGATCTTCCCACTTTAATGTGATTCTGTGCAGATTAAAAAAAAAAAAAGTTGGCTAAAAAATCTTCAAATTAGGCTTTGATTACGCAATCATTCCTGTCCCGGTCATGGAATTTTACAGGAAATGAATGTTCTTTTCTGCATAGAATTCTCTGATGTTTTCTCAACATCGGTTCTTTTCTGGGTTTTTTAAGACTTTCCTTTAAACATTCATTAAGCCAAAAAGAAATGCAAGCTGTACAATGCTTCCTGATTAGTTGTGCAAGAAGCCTTCTGAAAATATCTTAAAGGTTAAAGGTTTATACTTTAATAAATGACTAACAACAAAACACAGCTGAAATATTAATGAGAGCAGTGATGACATATTCAGAATAAAAAGCAAGTGAAAATGTCATGTTTGTGCTTTCCCATCCTTGAACTACCCCTGGCTGAATTTTGACTTCTGGAATGGAGAATATGCGCAGAATGCAAACTAATTATTGGTTCCTACGTGAGCCCCCAAAACTACTTATGTATAAAGTTATAAGCTCTCTCAGTACAGTTGTGATGCAGTTCTTGATCTTGTCCATTTTCACATGGTGGATATCTCCTTTTGAGAGATAACTTGCATTCTTTGATCCCGAGCCCAGCAAAGATTCAAGGCAACTTGAATACATTACCATTTTTCACGCTAGAAGAACATTATTTCTTCTAAGATCAAATCTTTTAGTAGCTTGGAACACAGTGTTGCACAGACCTGCATACTGGATTTCGTTTTTTTCCCAGCATTTAGATGCTGATCTTTCATTGAGAAGAACAGCTTTGAAGCAGTGGTGGGTTTCAAAATTTTTTACTACCGGTTCTGTGGGTGTGGCTTGCTGAGCATGGCATGGATTGGTAGGTGTGGCTTGGTGGGCATGGCAGGGGAAGGATACTGCAAGATCTCCATTCCCTCCCCTCTCCAGGGGAAGGATACTGTAAAAATCTCCATTCCGTCCCCAATCCAGGAGAACGTTACTGCAAAATCCCCATTTCCTCCCGATCAGCTGGGACTTGGGAGGCAGAAAATAGATAGGGGCCAGTCAGAATTTTTACTACCGGTTCTCCAAACTACTCAAAATTTCCACTATCGATTCTCCAGAACTGATCAGAACCTGTTGAAACTCACCTCTGCTTTGAAGCCTGAAGGATCTGTTTTAGATTTCCAAATTGAAAACTATCACCTGGAACAAGATGCAAAAGAAAGAAAGAAAATTCCTCGGACTTAAAAAGTGAAAATGGACTAGTTGGATCAAAGAAGAAAACATCCGAAATCCATTTTGAGACAATGTTTTTATTAAGACACCTCAACATTTAAAAATATCTGCAAATTTTTAACTAGAAGCTAAAAAGATAAAATGGTTGAAATTAAGAAGTGCAGGTGGTATAAAGTCACGGGGGCGGGTTTATATATAAAAGTACTCTTCAATGATGGGGGCCGATGACAACTAAAGACACTAAATACACTGTTGGAAGAAGGACTTGATGTGATTGTTTAGATTTTATAAATTATTATATATGGCGGACTTGCGGGAAAGTGGGTGAAACAAAATTGATATGGTATATGGTGATAGGCTAGGTTACTGATTGTTCAATACTGAAAGGGATGTTATGTTTATTATTGAAGAATGGACTCTGATGGTGGCCAGTTTTGCAGAAATGGTGAAGTTATCAACATATATAAAAGACCGGACGCAAGAGATCTATGTAAGGGAGTGGAGGACATGGATAGATTATGTGCAGAATAAATACTAAACTAGGATGTACCAGATAATTTTTAGTTGAATGTTGTGTAGAAATGTATAGTTTACAGGGGATAGTATACTAGAATGTCAGGAAGAAATGTATACCACACAGGGGGTAGAGTAGATGGGTGGTAAAGTATTATATAATATGATTTGGATCTGGATTTCATCCTGGGGAAGCCATGGGGGGAGGGGAGGGTAAGGGAGGGCTAGGGAGGGAAAGGGTGGGGAAGGGGGAAAAATTTGTATTTGTAAAACTTTTTCAATAAAAAAAAAGAAGAAGTGCAGGTGGGTGCATGATTTATGTTTGCAGACATGGCACCAACACGGCTCAAACATCAGTCACTTGTATACATTTCCCACCCCTCACTGCATTTGTAAGTATTTCACCCAGTGAAGAGTTTTTGAAATAGGGGTATCTGTGGGAAGAGTATAAAAATAAAATCAAGATTTGGGCACAACTGTGGATGTTAATTGTTAAGAAGAAGCCTCAAAAGTGTGATTGCAACCATCATTTTGACTTGTGATCATATAGACACATTGTCAGGCTTGCCATCGCATCACTTCAGACCAGGGGTGGGTTCTACTTACCTTTACTACCAGTTCGCAACGGGGCCACACACACGCGCTCGCTTCACTCATGCATGCGCACGCTCTTCTGCGCATGTGCAAAAGCATTTTGATGATGTCAGGGTCAGTGGGCGGAGACGCCCACCAATTTTACTACCAGTTCTATAGAACCGGTGCGAACCGGGGGCAACCCACCACTGCTTCAAACCTGTTTTGCTTCAGTGGCATCCTGCCATAAAAGGTGGGGTGGGGGTGGGGAGGAAGGAGCAAAGGATATAGAGAGTGGAGAATGACAGGATGAGAGGAACCAGAGGTGCCAGACCAGAACAGAACTTGAGAGAATCAAAGACACAAGCTTGGGAATGGAATGCAGAATGCCCATCTAAAGAGGCACCAAAATGTGGAGCTGTTACCAAAACACCTAATTTGAACCTTATTGGACACCTCCAAGATAACCGGGGTTGGGGGAGGGTTTGGGAGAAAGGAAAATTACCAGAACTAAGCAGGAAATCCTCAGATCTGGCTTTGCTATGCTGTAACCACTTGGCATCAGTAAAAGTATACCTTTCACTACAAATGGAGTTGAATGACCAGGCTGGGACAGGTCTGACACACACCATTGAGACTCCTGATTGGGAGCTCAAATGTTTGCAAGTAAACTGTCTATTTATTGAGAATTTTTTTTAAAAAGGCATCCTGGAATGTCTTTGGATATTAAAACTGAACTGCTTCATTGTCCTTTGACACAACTTATTCTTCTTTACACTAAAGTTTTCTTTACCTTAGGATTTTCCTTTAGGGTAGGGAAGTCATTTTATTGTACTGTTGCTTGACAATAGTGGGAAAGTTAAAAATCTTATCTAGTTTAATGTAAATTAGCCTGCTAATATGGGATTTAGCAGGGTAAGATTTAGCTTCGCCATTCATTCCAGTAAATTATTGAAAATAGACTTCAAGGAAGATATAAAGTTTTCTAAAAAGAATCTGTTAATTATAATATAAGAAAAATAGTCTAATAAACATGCATATTTCCTTCATTGCATGACCGCTTTCCTCTTATTTTCTTCCAAAATGCAGCAAGAAGAAAATATCAGAATCATACAAACTAATCTCACATAAGTTACATATTATTTTGTGATGTTTGAAAAGCAGCACACACACACACAAACATTATTTGCTCAGCTACTATACGTACTAAATTATTAGGTGTGCATTAGTTTTCAATCTTCCAATGTTCTCCAATAAAAATTAGATCCAGATGCAGTCCTACTTGGACCCATAAATTTCAACAAAACTTGAATTTATTATTTTATTGATATCAGGCTATAATTTAAATACTGTAGGACCAAATCTAGAAGAAAGACTTAAAATAATGGTGTTGTTTTTAGATTTCTCACTATGCATATAAGTACGCATCAGTGGTGGGATTCAAATTTTTTTACTGCCGGTTCTGTGGGCGTGGCTTGGTGGGCGTGGCATGGCTTGGTGGGTGTGGCTTGGTGGGCGTGGCAGGGGAAGGTTACTGCAAAATCCCCATTTCCTCCCGATCAGCTTGGAGGCAGAGAATAGATAGTGGCGGGGCCAGTCAGAGGCAAAAGGGCAGAGATGCTGAGAATTTTTATGCCCTCTGTTGGGCTTTGAATTTGAGCTTGTGTTCTGATTGGTTGTCAGACTCCCATGGGGCCATGCAGGAGTAACTTTGTAGGTTGTCTTTTGAGTCCCAGGCTTGGTTGACTCTTGCTGGGTGATGATGTAATGAAAGGGCTTTGGGAAATTCCTACTATGGCTCTGCCTGAAGAAGGTAGATCTTTGTTATGTAGAATAGACAGGCTCAGGTCTTAATGGTCCATTAACAAAGGTGTGTAGGGGGGCCCTGAGTTTCTGCCTCCCTTTTAGGGGAAATATTCTGCCCTTTTAATATTTCCTAAAATATTTCATTTTTCTAGGAGAGGGGTAGGTGCTAACTTCCTACACTAATAATCTCCCATCCCAAAAGATTGGAAGCTGCCATCAAATCAGAAAGTGCTTCAACAGAGTATTAGTTTAAGGGTGTGCACATTTATGCAACCACACTATGTATGTTTTTTTATTGTCATCTTCCCCCCCAAAAGATTTCAATTTGCTTTTCAATTGAATTGTACAGCTTGTATGTTGTATTAAAGGTGGAAAAAAGTTTTCTGAAGTGAAATGTAAATTCTGAAAATCTTGGCCTGACTTATTTCTACAACTCAGAAACCTGGCATTTTAAACAGGGGTATGTGGACTTTTTATATCCACTGGGAAAAATTATGCCAGGTACAGAAATGGGCAATAAAGAGGGTTTATCTACCCCTTCCTCTTCTCCTCGTTTCCTCTTCTCCCAGCTTGTCTGTGTGTGATTTTTCAAACGTCACAAAACAATATGTAGCTTTCGTGAGGCAGCCAAAGGGGAACTCTCTTTCTATTTGCTATATGCAACTATTTTCTTTCCCATTTGCCAAGATGGCTGTTAAGGTCTTTATCACTGGAACTTCTAAAACTATTCCAAACATTGCATTCCTCCAAGTTATGGTATCCAAGCTTATCTTCTTCAGCTTAATTCTCTTGCCTTGCCTTTGGATCTGTTTCTTTTAATTCTTTCCCCCTTTCCCCTCATTATGTCTGGGAAAGGAGATTCATGGGATCATGAAATCCTGAGCAGAGACACCCAAACGCGATAGCAGGAAAGAACATGGGTCACATACTTTTTCAATGGATTATTTAATTAGATGAAATGTACCATCTGGAATGGTAAGAAAAAACAGATCCAGAACATAGTCTCAAATCCCACACTAAGACTTCAATCTATATGTTTCTCCATTTGATTAAAATTAATCACTGCAGGTGATGAATAATTATATAAGTAGGGCAACGGGGTTCTCTCCTCTTTTCATTTGCTCTCTGTGTCCATATTCCCATGATCTGGAAACTACCAAAGGCTATATAATTAATGACTCATCAAAATGAATTCAGCCTACCAGCAAGTACTGTGCTTACCAAGGCCTTGTTTTCTAATGGCCCACGAAAATAGCAAAAACAAGATGTTGGAAGAAAAATCCAGTCCAGTTCCAAGCCGGAACTGGAAATAAAATGGAGGCTGGCTACAAGGAAAGAAGTTTTCTAAAACTTCAGTGATAGCAGCCTGTGTCTGGGGTGGCTGACAAAACGGCTGAGTGAGTGGATGGATTTTTATGGGTTCTGGGGTTTGGTGATTGAGATGCTTCAGTGGGTTGTGCAATATAGTGAGCCTTGTGTCTTTTGCTATTCTTATGGTGGTGGGTAAATCCTATTATGTCCTAAAGGTCCTGTCCTGTCCTTAGAATTTGGGTGGGGGAATGTAAATTCTTAATCCCATCAACTCCAGTCTTCTGTGGGAACTGTAGTTGAAGGCATTTTGTTTGTGAATAGGATGACCTGGATTTCTGTAAATGGATACTGAATGGAATACTCCAGTTTTCTCAATAGATACAAAAGCATCTCATACATAAAACTTAACTATTGGAGGGACTACCTGAAGTGTTTTCCTGGTAATGGAAAGAAGTGAATGATTTGATCCTAGAAAAGCTGGGTGGAAGAGGAGATGCTAACTTCCTACAAGGGGATTTATGGAGCCTTTGATAACTACCATATTTGACTGTGCCTAGACTCTTGGGCACACAAATCACACTCGCCTAGCAAATTAATATATGGTGCTTAAGTGAGATTTGCCCCATTCTACCACTTTTCTTGCCACATTTGTTAAGTGAATCACTGCAATTGTTAAGTTAGTAACATGGTTGTTAAGTGAATCTGGCTTCCCTATTGCCTTCGCTTGTCAGAAGGTCACAAAAGCTGATCAGCTCCAGTAATTGGGTTGGGTTCAAGAGTGGTTGCAAGGACTACTTGTATTGTTTAAGATAGGCCAGACAAGGACATCAAAATCATGCATACTAATTTTCTTTTTATTATGAGGTTTTTATGGTAAGAGAATATTGCATGTCTGTAGGTGCTTTCCCCCTTCCTCTTTTTATCTTTATGAAAATAATATGGCTACTTCTGTTTTTGTTAGGCTTGGTTGGAGGTGCCATTTTTTTTGAAATAGTCATCCAGGTTCTGGAGATTTTGAGAGAGGATGACCTCTGCATCACTGTGAGATTGATATCACTGGCGTAAATAAATTTCTGAGCAACAGTTTTAGGTAGGTTGTGGATAAGTTAAAAAGAGCAAGGGATAGCACTGATGCTTGTGGTAGGCCATTATTCAACTTAAGATATCTGCTTCTATTGAATTCTGTGAATACTTGAAAATAACCTGTTACTCAATATGTTGTCAATCAAGGTAATGGTGTTACGACAAGGTATAGTATCATAGGCTGCCGAGAAGAAAAATAGAGACGTTTTTTCATTTTCCTTTGGAATCCATTCTCCAGTTAGGAAGTTAATGCAAGAACTTGATTGCTACAATCACGTTTGGGGCGAAATCCAATCTTATTTCTTAAGATTATTCCGTCTGCCTATAGGAAAACAGCAGACTCAACCCGCACATTATTGAGCTTCTCTCTCTCTTTCTCTCTCCATTTAATTTATGGAGGTACATAATTATGCATTAACCCAATATTACTTTGTGTACATGAAAAGATAATCATGGAATTATCTCTGTAAAGAACCATGAAATGTAAACAGAATGATATAAAAATCTTTCAAAACGTGGCTCTTCTCCCAGGCATTGGGCCAAGACAATAGATGAGCCTTCTGGGAGGTAGGACAGTTTTATACCGTTGACACGTTAAGCTTCTGAGTTTCTTTCTTTCTTTCTTTCTTTCTTTCTTTCTTTCTTTCTTTCTTTCTTTCTTTCTTTCTTTCTTTTGGGTTGTTGTTGAAATTGCATGGATTTTATTGAAACATTGCTTCTGGGAGATTTTATTTGATGTATGCCAACTATAGACATGATTATAAGTGGTGGGTGGCTAGATAAATCATCTAAATAATACATAAATATGAACAGCTCAGGAGGATCTTCAGCCAACACAACATATGTGGACACTTCGAACCCAAGAATATACTAAGGCAAAAACTTAGTATATATAACAAACAGACACAAACTGAGCAATGTGGTATATGCAATACAATGCAGTGAACCATTTGCAGATCTGTACATTGGGGAAACAAAACAAGCACTGCATAAACGCATGGCACAACATAGGAGAACAAACCCATCAGGACAAATTCAGCAGTCCATCTGCATTTAAAAGGCAAAGGCCACTCTTTTGAAGACAGCAAAGTCCACATTTTGGACAGAGAGTATGGCTGGTTTAAAAGAGGGGTCAAAGAGGCCATCTATGTCAAAATTGAACAGCCATCTCTCAACAGAAAGGGAGGGATACATTATCTAACTCCAGTCTATAACAGTCCTTTCAGCAGTTCCAAGAAAGCTCCATACCCATTTGCACTACTCAAGTGACCCTGAGGACACAGATAAACTTCCAAGCGGCCTCAACAACTCTCTAAAAGAATGCAAATGACCAGCTGTCTGCAAAGAGTATAAATCCTTCCATTCCCCACCATCCAGTCAGAGTTGAAGAAGCTTCTTGGATGAGAAGTGAAACATCTTCAAAGAAAAAGAAAGTTCAGTTGCCTCTTGAAAAGAAAGCACCTTTGGGACAACCATGACTTGGATGACTGAGAATCTCCATATATATAAATAAGAACAGTTCCAAATCGTTGTGGGCTCCTGAGGAACATGGTATCTATGGCAGTTCACCTTTTTTTCTCTACCCATATCTGCTGAGCAAGTATGGATGGATAGCACTAAGCCAGCAGTGGCAAAATATAAATACGCTAAGCACGCAGCAGGACATGCCCATCTTCCCATTAATCTAGCACTGTGATGGTGAACCTATTGCACGTGTGCCACAGATGGCACGCAGTGCCCTCTCTGTAGGCACGCATGCCATCACTCCAGTTCAGCTCTGCAGCACATGTGCGTGCGCCTCCTGCCAGCCAGCTGGTTGTCGGGTCTCTGCTGCGCATGCGTGGGGGCGGGGCATGTGCGTAGGGGCTGTGGCGCATGCCTAGGGTGCAGGACACGTACAGGGGGTCCCCACATGCGCAGGGGGCGGGTGGCATGTGTGGGATGTATGCGCATGCCTGGGGGGACCGTACATGTATTGCATTTTGGGGGGTTCGGGCACGTGCGCACATACACTTTGGGCACTCAGTCCGGAAAAGGTTCGCCATCACAGGTCTAGTCCTAGCACTCAGGGGTGGGTTCTAATTTTTTTTAACTACCGGTTCTGTGGGCGTGGCTTATTTTGTGGGTGTGGCTTGGAGGTCATGTGACTAAGTGGGCATGGCTAGCTGGTCAGAGTCATTTCTGGAAGGTCCTCGCACTTATGACCAGTCCTCGCACTTACGACCCAACTCATTTGTTTGCTTTTAACACTGATCAGCTGTAGGACGGCCCTTTGAAGCCCCGCGGCAAGAGTTTAAACAGTTTTTTTCCCTCTAGTCATCAGCTGGGACTCAGGAGGCAGCAATAGATTGGGGGTGGGACCAAATAAAAGGTAAGAATAACGTGGGGGGGTGTGGGGTGTGGGAGGGCGGGGGGGGAGAACCGGTTCGGTGATGTCATATCGTCACCACTACCGGCTTGGCCGAACCGGACCGAACCGGGAGGAACCCACCACTGCTAGCACTTAGAATAAAGGCAAGGTGGTTCATGTAAAATGTAAAAAAGCTCTGGCTGGCAGTCATACTCAGAGAAATATATTTTGTTTTGTTTTATCTCAGGAATGGAAGGAAAGCACAGATGCTTTTTTTTGTTTGTTTTTTGTTCACCGAACAGCTGCAACAACCTTCTCCTGCAAATTCAAATTTAAGTGCTAGAACACCCTTGTGCAGAGAATGTTTTTTTTTTTTTTTACTTTGCCATTTAACTTGGACATCCTGGTTCCTTTGAGCTTTGCTGTATTCTCCACCGTAGTTAAGGAGAGCGACAAGATGTTTCCAGCAACAATATGTTGTTGTGGCCCTACATGTCTGGTTCCCTGGCCTCTTACCAGGGGCACCTCCTTGGAGACCTGTCAGATCCCCTGGTCCAATTGGCTTTATGTTGAAGTTGTTTCATGAAAAATAATAAATAGAAAGCTGGCATGCAATAGTGCCATAACCTCAAGAGTCATCTTCACTTGCAAAATACTGATGTGACGCACATGAGCCCCTTAAGATGGGTCTAAAGCCGTGGTGAAATCCAAATTTTTTTACTGCTGGTTCTGTGGGTGTGGCTTGGTGGGAGTGGCAGGGGAAGGATACTGCAAAATCCCCATTCCCTCCCCACTCCTGTGGGAAGGATACTGCAAAATCCTCATTCCCTCCCCACTCCTGGGGGAAGTATATTGCAAAATCTCCATTCCCACCCCACTTTGGGGCCAGCCAGAGGTGGTATTTGCTGGTTCTTCAAACTATTCAAAATTTCCACTACCCGTTCTCTGAACTGCTTAAAATTTCCACTACTGGTTCTCCAGAACCTGTCAGAACCTGCTGGATTTCACCCCGGACTAAAGGCTGATAGGCTAATTATCTTCATTTCAGAGTTTGCTAATAACTAAAGTTTGCATGTAGCTATTTCATTCTATTATCATTTTCCCATTGCTAATATGTAGCATTTCCCAGCATGTCCCTAGCCATAAATGAAAAAAAAAACCCCACACACGCTTGTCCTAATTACTGTCACAAAAATTCCATAATGGTGGGGTCCCAGCTATATCTACACTACTTTGGACAGATTACTCCAGTCTGGAGAAGCAATAAACTTTTGGAATATCTAACACAGCTGCAGTGCTTTTTCACTTCTATTTGATTTCCAAGGATAAGAAAAAGAAACTAAAGTCATTCTATAATCATGGAAATGCATACATAGTCTTACTCCCTTTTGAAGGTATGCACTGTATATTTGTAATACAACTCACTTCCAGAAGAGTAACAAATGAAATCAGAGTTGTCATTTTAATGTCAATATTATAGAAGATTGGATTTTAGGGATCACTTTGTATAAAAATATCATCAAGAGACAGAATTCCTGTTCCAAGTTGGCTGAGAGAACCTATTATCCCTTTATACTAAATATAGAGATACTCATAACTTGAGCCTTTACCATACAAGGAGAAAAGAAGGTGTAACATCATAATCAGTATTTTTTCTCTTTTGTTTTATGTCAACAACCATATATAGCTGCGCTTAAAACACTCTACTGTGGGAAACCATAAATATGTACAGAATTCTCCTTTCAAAATACCCTTAAATATTATAGAATTTCTTTTTTAATAATGGTACATGGTAGAGCCTTTAAAATGAGAATGACTCAAATCAAGTATTCTTATATATTTAGATGTATCTCAAAAATCATGCTACTTTAAAGGAGCATCTAAAAGTCAAAAATCAATTTTTCTACAAATATGAAATTTAGAAACAGTTCAGAATTCAGAGGAAATGACTATTTATATAAAATACAGCGATACTGTACCACGTCTTTCATTACTAAGCCACTAAAATGGTTTACAACCATGAAATAAATAATATAGAGACAACTCAAATCATGCTATAACTTAAAATCTATAAGGCCAAAGGCTAGAGATTCAAGCAAGAATTTTAATTAGTCTGATTGTCTAATGGAGAGAAAATTTAAAAAGGCCCGAAGGTCTACAGAATGCCCTGACAGAAAAAACTTGTTTTATGGTGCTGATGCTAGTTTTACTCAGGAAGATAAATCTATCTCAGCATCTACTTCTGTCCTACTATCGCAGCATTATTGAGAGTGTCCTGACAGATGGCATTCTTGCATGGTATGGGAGTAGCCCTGTAACGGACAAAAACGCTCTACAGTGAATCATTAAAACTACCCAGAATATCATCGGACTCCAGCTACCAGCCCTGGACAACATCTTCAAATCTCGCTGTTTGAGAAAGTTGCATAACATTCTCAGAGACTCTTCCCATCCTGCTTATAATCTTTTTGGACTGTTGCCTTCTGGCAGAAGATATAGAACAATTAAAACTCAGACCACACGTTTTCTGAATAGTTTTTATCCCAGAGCTATGATTATTTATTTATTATTTATTATTTAAATTTTTATACCGCCCTTCTCCCGAGGGACTCAGGGTGGTGCACAGCCACAATAAAACAACAAATCTCCATAAAATTTAAAAACAGTTTAAAACATATTAAACAATTTGGCCTTTATATTAAAAACTAAAAAACTAAAAACTAAAACACCCATTAAAATTTGTTATTTTAAGCCAGCCCAGCCTGTTGAAACAGTAAAGTCTTAAAGGCACGGCGAAAGGTACGTAGGTCAGAGATCTTACATATCTCTGGGGGCAGTTCATTCCAGATGGCAGTTGCCCCCACAGTGAAGGCTCTCCCCCTGGGGGTCACCAGTCGACATAGTTTGGCTGACTGCACCCTGAGGAGTCCCTCTCTGTGGGAGCGTATTGGCTGGTGGGAGGCTATCGGTGGCAGAAGGCGATCTCGTAAGTACCCAGGTCCTAAACCATCACCTTGAATTGCACCCGGAAGCCAGTGCAGCTCGCACAGGAGAGGTGTTACATGGGTGTGCCATGTTGCTCCCATAATCACTCTCGCGGCCGCATTCTAGACCAGTTGGAGTCTCCAAGTGCTCTTCAAGGGGAGCCCCATGTAGAGAGCATTACAGTAGTCCAGACGGACTCAATTGCACTCAACAATAAACTAAAGGGCCACCATCAGTGAGCTGTTGGATAGCATTACTTGGTCTGTTGTGTGGATGTTTGGGTGGTTTAGGGGTAGGGAATTGTGGTGGATGGGAGTGTGTTTGGGGATTGTTATGTGTGTTGGACCTGGTCTTTGGGTGTTCAGTGAATTTTGTTGTATGGGTATACTGTGTACATACATACAATGACAATAAAGTTGTTGTTGTTGTTATTAGCCGCCCTGAGTCTTCGGAGAGGGGCGGCATATAAATTTAATTAATCAATTAAATTAAATTAAATTAAATTATTATTATTATTATTATTATTATTATTATTATTATTATTATTATTATTATTGGTTAATCTTTAGTGAGATTCACAGCCTTTGAGCCGGTTAACAGCTCAGCAGCTCGAGTCCTAACCAAGGACCTAGGAACTGTTAAGGTATCGTCGGAGGATGTAAGCTGTTCCGAGTAAGGTGGTTTTTTGTAGAGTCAAAATGTTCAAGTCTGGCAAATTTAGAATTTCTAAATAGCGGGGTAGCTCTTTGGGTATTGCTCCAAGGGCTCCAATTACAATCGGGGCAACACACGATTTCTTTTTCCGCAGTCGCTCAATTTCAATTTGCAAGTCCCGGTACTTTGTGATTTTTTTCTTGCTGCTTATCTTCAATCCGTGCATCACCAGGTATTGCAATGTCAATGAACCATACTTTTTTCTTTTCAACTATTGTTATGTCAGGTGTGTTGTGGACCAAGTGCCTGTCAGCCTGAATCCTAAACTCCCACAAGATATTATTATTATTATTATTATTATTATTATTATTATTATTATTATTATTATTATCATCATCTTGGGGTTCTTTATACTTTTTGATTTATAATTTGTGGGGGATTTTGTCTTTTTCCTTTTCCTTTTTTGTTATTAATGGCATAAAAATGAAATGTTAAAGATACAACACTTAGTGATAGTCACAGGATACTAATAAGCAATCAAATGATACTAGGAAACAATAAAAACAATATAAGTTGTAAAGATACAGTGAAAGTACAAAGTACAAAGATAGAGAGGATACTGAACTCCTTAGGCTTAGAGCAACAGCCCCCAACCTTTCTGGCTCTGTGGACTGGCACCCGTGGCAGCAGGGAGACGGGATAGTTTTGTGCGTGCATGCCTGCCATTTTCCACAAATGGAGTTTTTTGCGCTCACCAGCTGCTTGCATGGCCAGGTACTAGTCTGCGGACCGGAGATTGGCGACTTCTGCTTTAGAGGACACTATCAAGATCCATGAGTTACTTAACAATTTGAAAAAGCAGACAGAAACCGAACTCACATGAAGGTAGTATGTAATGGTGTACATGTGTAACATTCTGGGTGTGACATATTGGGCAACTGTGTGAAAAGGATTTGCGACGGTTGGTAGATCAACGTGTAATGTCCTCTATATATTTGAAAAACATAAATTCAACCTATGCTGCACCATAAAATATTATTTTAAGATCAAAAGTCATTATTCCTCTCTATTCTGTAGTGTTCAGGTTAGCGATGAAATCCGGCCGGATCTATCCGGGCTCGCGCAAGCCACTAGGGCCGGCGGCAGGAGACTCCGCCTACCCGCCGGGACATCATTACGTCCTGTTTTTGACCCTCTCTGCGGATGCACAGAAGAGGCGCACATGAGCTCACCTTTCCAATCCAGTAGCGAAGGTAAGTGCATTTCACTGCTGGTTCAGGTCCTACATGGAATATTACATCCAATTCTGGTAATGATATTGACAATCTGGTGCATGCTCAAGGAGAGCAAATCAAAGTTATAAGGTACCTGGCTGGAAGGAAACTAAAAGGAACAATTAGAGACACAACATACGTTTATTCTAGAGAAAAGAAGACTGCAGGAAAACCTGGGAGCTGTCCTCAGCTACAAGAATAAAGATAAGGCAGGCCTGTACAGAGATATTCTGTCAGGCAGGACGAGTGACTTACCTTACAAGGATGCAGATATTAGGCATCAGGAGAAAAATGATAATGATAATTGTAGTTCAACATGGAACAGATATTCTTGGGAGGGATATATTCTTGTTCATTGGAGGCAATTACACAGAGGACAAATGGCCCTCTGTAAGGCATATGGCAGTATTGGATTTATGCACTAGATTGAGATTCGGACTAGATGATCTCCAGGATTCCTTTGAATCCTCCATTTTATGATTCTAAGAATGAGAAATGCAAATGGTTAAGACTGGTTTGTTTTAACTCCGCTTTTATTAATTAACATAAATGACTTTATTAATCACAACTCTTAGCCACTTACTATGATTTTAAATCACACTGAGTTCCTGCCACTAATTCACAATTCATACTAAATTTACAATTCATACTTAAGCAAAATCAAAGAAGGCATATTTTGGCTTGACACCTGTGTGAACCAAGGACTTGCACACAGCCTTAATTATCAGGGGATTAAATTTTGTCATATATAACAAAGCACACCTTCACATACATACAGACGGTCTAAGACAGGTTTTAAACTCATTTTTCTAGGGAAACTGTCTGCATTCTCCCTTTTTATACTACCTCTTTTAATATAATAATAGATTGTTATAGATCAGTGATGGCTAACCTTTTTGCCATTGCATGCCAAAAGTGGGGGGAGTGCAGGGGGGTCGAGTGCACACGTGCCCATACCCATAATTCAATGCCCCCCACGCCCCACCCCTCCGTGCACGCGTGCACGCTACCCCCCCACTCCCCCCGCTTTTGACATGAGCCAACAAAAAGGTTACCAGTGGGCCCGGAAAGCACATTTTTCACCCTCCCCAGGCTCCAGAGGCTTTCTTGGAGCCTGGGGAGGGTGAAAACAGCCTCCCCCACCACCCCGGAGGCCCTCAGGAGGCTGGAAATGGCCCGTTTCCCAACTTCCGGTGGGACCAGAAGGCCAGAAAATCAACTGGCTGGTGTGCCCATGCGTGCTGGAGCTGAGCTAGAGCAACGCTCGTGTGCCCACAGATATGGCTCCACGTGCCACCTGTGGCATGCGTGCCATAGGTTCTCCATCATGGTTATAGATCATTTGTTTGCAAATGTTTCCAGTATCAGTGTTAGATTGGCGCAGGGAAAAGAAGACGTGACTCAGCAGAGGTCTGTTCAGCACTTTATTCAGCTCGTTCGGAACTGCCGGCTGAGCTGCCGAGCCCTCCTTATATACAGCTCTGGCAAGCTAGCCGGCCAATGACATTTATTTAAACTTCCCGCTGGTGGATTAGCCAACCACCGGCGGATGCCCATATAAGGACACAACAATCAGATTAAGTGTTTACATTTTGATCTTCTTCTCTGGGGGTTTTCACTTGGGCACACTTCCCATACCTATGAATGGGGCTGGAACCTTCGAAGGGAAAATGAATTGTTATGATGACACTGAATTAGTCAAGAATACTTGGGAGAGCAAATAATAAAACATTGACATTAATGTTTCCACACCTTAATACAGGTGAGGTAACATACAAACATAAGCTGCATCACGGGTGAAATCCAGCAGGTTCTGACAGGTTCTGGAGAACCGGTAGTGGAAATTTTGAGCAGTTCGGAGAACTGGCAAATACCACTTCTGGCTGGCCCCAGAGTGGGGTCAGAATGGAGATTTTGCAGTATCCTTCCCCTGCCACACCTACCAAGCCACGCTCACCAAGCCACGCCCACAGAACCGGAGGTAAAAAAAGTTGGATTTCACCACTGGGCTGCATGTAACATTCCAGTTCTAGCTTGTAAGGGATGAGATTGTTGTTTTACATCATTTTGTGAATTTGAGAGACAATGAACAAAGTGAAAGATTTGAACCCTTGTAACGCTTAATAAAAACAGAACCTCAAAACTTCACCCTTAAAATCCTTCAATAATGCAAAAAGAAAAGGTCCAAATGTTTCAACTGCATTCACTTAGATCAGGGATCCCCAAACACTGGTCTATGGACCAGTACCGGGCCATGGCATGCCAGCAACCGGGCTATACAAACAAGTGAAGCTCCATCCGTGAGATGCAGGCAGCACGCAAAACCACGCCCCCTTCGGTCCGCGGAAAAACCTTTCTCTATGGAACTGGTCCCTGGTGCCCAGAAGATTGGGGGCCGCTGATTTACATGATGTCATAGCGTGATCAGCTACAGCAAGGCAGTAAAAATAATGTGCAAGTTCTGAGTTAAGAAGAGGTTGCTCACTACTTATTTGATATATATTAAGTACAGCTAGTCATTTTCTTAAGTATGCTTATCCATGCAGCTAATGGCCAAGTGAGGAATAATGAAAGTCTGTTTCTTTTCATTTACATCTCAAGGCCTATGCCTGTCCAGCTTTGAATCCAATTATGCATATTTCTGTGTAACACGAACCTTTTTCAAACATTGATAAATTACTTCAATTCAATTCCTGGCTGCATCTTTATCAGTCTGAGAACAAGGGATCATAGCAATTAATTCTACAGACAAGTAACTGTAATAACAAAAAATAAAACATTATTAATTTCACAAGGAACACGACATTCTGAATAAACACTAAGACCATTTTAGGAGAATGTTGGATACTACATAGAAAAACCACTTGCAAAATATTGCTTTCTGATGTCGGACATATAGTATATTATCCATTTCTAATCTAATGTTGGTCAGCTGTGTTGCATCACAGTTCCCTCCTCCATTATTAGAGTCAGCCCCATTAAATAGACCAGACCAAGAAATCAATGCCATATAAGTCTAAAATTACAGGTAGTCCTCAACTTACGACTACAGTCGAGTCCAAAATTTATGTTGTTAAGTGAGAAATTTGTTAAGTGAGTTTGCTCCACTTTAGGACTTTACTCATCTCGTTTGTTAAATGAATCACTGCCGTTCTTAGTCACATGGTTGTCAAGGTGAATCTAGCTTCCCTCTTCACTTTGCTTGTCAGAAGCTCACAAAAGGAGGTCACACGACTCTGGGACACTGCAACCAGGGGTGAAATGCTCCTGGTTCGGACCAGATCTCCCGATCCGGTAGAGATGGCGGCGGGTAGTTCGGAGAACCGGTAGCAAAAATCCCTGCCCCCCCACCATGTCCAGCTGAGCCTCGCGATCATCAGAGGCTTTTTAAAAAAAATTAAAAGCATTTTTTCTACAACCTCTTCGGCCAGAAAATGCTTTTAAAAGTAAAAAAAAAGCCTGATGATCGCGCGGCTCAGCTGGGATCGTCAGAGGCTTTTAAAAGCATTTTTTAACAACCTCTTCGGCCGAAGAGGTTGTAGGAAAAATGGTTTTAAAAGTAAAAAAAAAAAAAGTTGGCCACGCCCACCCAGTCACATTATTCCCACCCCCACCAAGCCACGCCCACAGAACCAGTAATAACAAATTTTACATTTCACCACTGACTGCAACCGTCAAAAATGTGAGTCGGTTGTCAAACATCTGAGTATAAAAAATGTGACTGGGGGGATGCTGCAAAGGTCATAAGTGTGAAAAATGGTCATAAGTTCCTTTTTTCAGCGCCATTGTGACTTTGAATGGTCACTAAATGAAGTGTTGTATGTTAAGGACTATCTATACTTGTACTGATTATATGATTATAGTAACAGAATCTTTTCTTCCTCCCTCTTTTCTCTTTAAGTAAATGGGAGAAGGGCTTGTCGGAGACATTTACTCAGATTAGTTTTTTAGAATGGGCTCAAGCTAACTTGATTGATTACTGCCTTGGTGGCATTTAACAGATTAACAGAGTTGAAAGGGACCTTGTAGGTCATCTAGTCCAACCCCCTGCCCAAGCAGGAGATCTTATACTATTTCTGACAGATGGCTGTCCAGTCTCTTCTTGAAAGCTTCCAGTGACGAAGCTCCCACAACTTCTGAAGGCAAGCTGTTTCACTGGTTGATTGCTCTCTGTGTCAGAAAATTTCTCCTTATTTTCAGGTTGAATCTCTCCTTGTTCAGTTTCCATCCATTATTCCTTGTCTGGCCTTCAGGGGCTTTGGAAAATAGCTTGACCCATTCTTCTCTGTGACAACCCCTCAAATATTGGAACACTGCTACCATGTCTCCCCTGGTCTTTCTCTTCACTAGACTAGCCATGCCCAGTTCTTGCAACCGTTCATCGTATGTTTTAGTCTTCAGTTCCCTAGTCATCTTGGTTGCTCTTCTCTGCACTCTTTCTAGAGTCTCAACATCTTTTTTATAGTGTGGTGACCTAAACTGGATGCAATATTCTAGGTGTGGTTTTATGAAGGCTTTATAGAGTGGTGTTAGTACATCACTTGATCTTGATTTTATCCCTCTGTTAATGCAATTTAGGATTGCATCGGCTTTTTTGCTGCTGCTGCACATTATTGGCTCATATTTAATTGGTTGCCCACTAAGACTCCAAGATCCCATCTCTACCTTCTCATCTTCAAGGATATTCCCTACAGTCTTCAACTAGCTTCCTGGGAATCATGGAAGTTATAACCCAATGAGAATGTATGGGTTGGGAAATCTGACCTATGTATTCAGGGATTCCTTACATTGTGAATGTTCAGTATCAGGTTTTGCTCACAAAACAGAAACTTCAAGTTCATCTCTTTTTTTTAAATTCTTTTTTATTGGTTAAAAATTACAAACAAACATAAATACGACAATACAACATACAAAACAAATAAACATGAATCAAGTCTTACGACTTCTTTTTCAAAATTGTCACATCGGTAGACTGTATTTATATTTCTTATCTATATATATCTATATATTTACATATAATGCAATATGATAAACTCCATATTTAATTAATTATGTTCCTTAATTGGTACCCAATTTTTGTCTATAAATAACCTCTTTTGTGTCCCTATTTTTATATTCCTTTCTTTTTCTCCAACCAGTTATACCAAGTTCATCTCTTTATTTTGCAGAAATAAAATAGACTGAATAGTGTTATTCACATTTATGAAAAAGTAGGTAGTCCTCGACTTACAACAGTCCATTTAGTGACCGTTCAAAGGTACAATGGCATTTAAAAAAGTGATTTATGACCATTTTTCATCCCCATGGTCATGTCATTTACATTCAGACACTTGGCAACTGGCTCATATTTATGACAGTTGCAGTGTCCCGGGGTCATATGATCAGTTTTTCTGACTTTCTGACAAGCAAAGACAATGGGGAAGCCAAATTAACAACAGTGTTACTAATTTAACAGCAGCAATGATTCACTTAACAACTATGGCAAGAAGGGTCGTAAAATGGGGAAAAATCACTTAACAAATTTCTCACTTAGCAACAAACAAGGTCATAAGTTGAGGACTACCTGTATTGTATTGTATTGCATTGCATTGCATTGCATTGCATTGCATTGCATTGCATTGCATTGCATTGCATTGCATTGCATTGCATTGCATTGCATTGCATTGCATTGTGTGTGTAATATGATGCAACACACATACCCACACACATACACCACATGATGTAGGGATCTGTGTTGACAATTAGCTAGGGATGCAATTTTGCTATTTTGGTATTGAGACTGAAGAAGGTATACTGGTAGTAGAAGGAAATAAGATAGGCAGAAAAATATGTGCAAAAGATAGAACTGAGCATTAGTGATACCTAAATAAATTGAATCACAACTGCAAAGTAGGAAAAAGAGAACTGGATGCTTCTATTCTAAAATCTTGAACCCCTTTGAATAATAGCAAAGCAACAACATGCCTTCAACTGATATGTCTTATTAATGGAATATATTTCCATAATTAAAAAAAATTAATCCTCACCAGTTAACTAGTGATGCATATAATTAAGACCTATGGCTTTGATGGGAAATTGGCCTTGGCAAAGTAGTTGCACTTTTCATTGGTTTAGGAGTTAACTCTTCATATTTTTGTGAAAATTTAAAGATCTCCTGGCTGCTTATAATAAGCAAGTTGAAAAAAAAAGTCAGGAAACTTTAATTCCTCGCTGAAACTTCTTTGTTCGTGCATACATCCTGTGCTACTGAAGATTTCAAAACAAGATCCTCCTAACGGTATTTGAAATGGCAATTTTTAAACTACTGTAAATTATTTTAGGTAAACAGGAAATGGCCTTCCTGTTCTGACCTTTGAGAAGTCATCAAGCTAACCTTCCGAGTCTCTTCATGGCTTTTTCCTATCTTTTTATATTCATAATAGGAGATTTTCCCTCCCCAGATTATTACATTTTATGACTTTAAATTCTCATTTGGATCCTTACAGAGATGTCATGCATAGGAAAAGAATCATCACCATTCTTGCCACTGTCCGTCCACTGCAGGATGAAGGCCTCTTCTGCATGTTTCCAACCAATACGGTCCTGAGCTTTCTTTGGCCAATTGGGCCCGCAATACTTGCTGATGTCATAGATCCATCTTGTTTCAGGTCTCTTTTGTGGATGCTTTTTATTAAGTGGGATCCATTCTGCGACTGCCTTGGTCCAGCTGCCATCAGCTCTTCTTGCTATGCAACCAGCCCATTTCCATTTCAATTCTTTTACTCTTTTGATGGCATCCTCTAATCGATGTGTCCTGTCTTGTGATGCCGAGCATGTATCTTTCCATGGCTCTTTGTGCCACTCGTAGCTTTTGTATCGATTGTGAGGTTAGTGTCCACGTTTTGCTGGCATATGTTAGAAGAGCAAAAGAATAAAATAAGAAATACAGAAAATAAATCATTTATTTATTGTTTATTATTTATTGGTTTGATTTATATGCCGCCCTTCTCCGGAGACTCAGGGTGGCTTACAATGCGTTAAGCAATAGCCTTCATACTTTTGTATATACCTGCTTAGTAGGGCTTTCGGCCCTCCCAAGCGGTGTTCTTTTTTAAATAAAGTCATCTTATTGCCCCCACAATCTGGGTCCTCATTTTACCTACCTCGGAAGGATGGAAGGCTGAGTCAACCTTGAGCCTGGTGAGATTTGAACTCACAGTAATTGCAGGCAGCTGGCAGCTAAGTGTTACTTAACAGCACTTTAGTCCGCTGCACCACCAAGGCTCATCCATTATCTGTTATTATAAATCTATTATAAACGGCATATACACCAGGGGTGAAATCCAGCATGTTCTGACAGGTTCTGGAGAACCGGTTGCGGAAATTTTGAGCAGTTCGGAGAACTAGCAAATACCCCCTCTGGCTGGCCCTAGAGTAGGATGGGAATGGAGATTTTGCAATATCCTTCCCCCAGGAGTGGGGACAGAATGGGGATTTTGCAGTATCCTTCCCCTGGAATGGGGTGGGAATGGAGATTTTGCAGTATCTTTCCCCTGCCACGCCCACCAAGTCACACCACGCCCACTAAGCCACACCTACAGAACTGGTAGTAAAAAAAATTGGATTACACCACTGGTATACACCAAACAGTTGTTTACAGCTTTGGTTCAATTATCTTCTCCTCCTGCTTTGCAAAGGAAATTTTTCCGGAGAAAGCTTTTCAGAATGAAAGCTACAAGTGCTAAACCTGCTGATATTCTTCTGAAACTACAGCCTTGAATTGCTGTCTTAGAGTGAGACTTTTCTAGGCAGTTTATGGTATAGTGCGGTAAAACAACTCCATGCTCTACTAGAGGCAGATTTTTTTTTCTTTTCCCTGTTGAAAAAGCAACTTTCTATTCAAGACTTGTAGCCATAACAATGTCTGGAATAACTACCCAAAGCAAAAACCAAGAGATTTGGATCTCAGCTTTCCCTCAGTACACTCGAGGCTAAATAGTAGCTTTTCTTCCCCCACACCCACCAGATTTTTTTTTATATTTAGATTTTTTATTCCTCCCTTTATTATTTTTTTTACAAATAACTCAAGGCAGTGAATATACAAAATCCTCCCTCCTCCTATTTTCCCCACACCAGCTCTGTGAAGTGAATTGTGTGATTGGCCCAAAATCATCCAGCTGACTTTCATACCTAAGGTGAGACTAGAACTCACAGCCTCCTGGTCAGGGGTGGGTTCTAATTTTTTTTACTACCGGTTCTGTAGGCGTGGCTTATTTTGTGGGTGTGGCTTGGAGGTCATGTGACTAGGTGGGCGTGGCTAGCTGGTCAGAGTCATTTCTGGAAGGTCCTCGCACTTACGACCAGTCCTCGCACTTACGACCCGACTTATTTGTTTGCTTTAACACTGATCAGCTGTAGGACGGCCCTTTGAAGCCCCGCAGCAAGAGTTTAAACAGTTTTTTTCCCTCTAGTCATCAGCTGGGACTCAGGAAGCAGCAATAGATTGGGGATGGGACCAAATAAAGAATAACATGGGGGGGTGGAGGGGTGGGAGGGCGGGGGAGGGGGAGAACTGGTTCGGTGACATCATATCATCACCGCTACCGGCTCGGCCGAACTGGACCGAACCGGGAGGAACCCACCACTACTCCTGGTGATTGGTCCAAGGTCACCCAGCCAGCTTCCATTCCTATGGTGGAACTAGAACTCAGTTTCCTGGTTTCTAGCCTAGTGCCTTAATCACTACAGCAAAATGGCTGTCCAGTACAGAGAGTATGCTGCAGATCCTGTTGACTGGGGGTTTCATTTGGCAGGTCCTAGGCCCATGATAGCAAATCCTATGGCATGCGTGCCCAAAGTGGCATGCGGAGCCATGTCATCTGGCATGCATGGCATTGCCCGTTCCTCTTCCGGGTTTCTGGTGCGCATGTGTGGGTGATGATCAGCTGGCTTTTGTCCGTGCAGCTGTGCCGGAAACTGGTTTTTTGTTTTCCTGCGTGATCCCGCGTGCCAGCCAGCTGATCGTTGTGCACACATGCGTGCCAGAAACCCGGAAGACTAGCTGGCTGGCGTGCATGCTTATGCCGGAAACCGGAAGTTCATTTTCAGGCGCACGCATGCACCCTGGGCAACTCCTCTTCCGGGTTGCGACCCAAATGAACGCACTTGCACGCGGTCCCTTTTTGCCACTCGGAGCCTAAAAGGTTCGCCATCACTGCCCTAGGCAGTAGTTTTTTTCTGCTGTGACTTCTTTTATGGAACATTCTCCTCTGAAAGTGAAGCTGGATCACCATTTTAGTTTTCTGAAGGTCCATCAAGACCTGCTTGTGTCCACAGACCTGGGGGATTCTAGGGAAGTTCAAAATGCTGTGTTGAGATAGCTACTGGGCAATTAACATCTCCATTTGGTTTACAGTAATCTCTTTGCATTCTGTTGTTCTAATTCCTTTTACAATTTTAAAGTTCTTAAATATTTTTAATATTAACCTTGTTGTATGCTATCCACAGTCACTTGATTGCAAGATCAAGAGCCTGAATAGCTCTGCAGACAAGGCACTGTAATTTAACACCAGCTGTCTCCAATTAAAGTAAGTTCGAATCTCGCCAGGCTCAAGGTTGACTCAGCCTTCCATCCTTTCTAAGGTAGGTAAATTGAGGACCTAGTTTGTGGGGGCAATAAGCTGACTTTGTATAAATATACAAAAGTATGAAGGCTATTGCTTAGTGCATTGTAAGCCGCCCTGAGTCTCCGGAGAAGGGCGGTATATAAATCAATTTTTTTTTTTTAAAAAAAAAGATGAATAGCTGTATAAATAAGACCTATAAATAAATTTATAAATAACCATCATGTTCCAGTCCAGTTTTGGAAGATTATCCCCAAAATTGGTTTAGAGCCTGTCTAGATGGAAGGCTGCTAGCCTATAGCTATATCGGGAATTTAAAAACACATTGGAAGAAAGTAGTGGCAAAAACACTTCTATACTTCGTGAAAGCTTAGCAGAGATCTGCCATGCCAACTGATGAAAATTCTCACCAAATTTCCTGTAATCTGTAGCCCTGCATATATGTTAATTAAAAACATTGGTCTTTTCTGATCAATATACCCATCAGCTACACCACACATTTGCATATTGTATGGTTTTCAAGTTTGTAAAAGTTTGCTTCCCAGCACTGTTCCTTTTGCATGCCCTGCTAAGGATGACTTCCTGATGATTTCCAGGCCTTTAAAGATAGGAGGGAGGGAGAGTTTGTGAATGACAGAAACTATACAAGTGTAGGTCTGGAAAAGTAGGGGATGGTACCTATTCTGAGTAGTGCAGTTTTTTGCAGTTCTGCTGGTGTTATTGCAGGAAGTTGCAATTTCTTGAAGTGTTTTGTGAAATTCTTGGATATGATACCAAGTGCCCCGATGAAGATGATGATGATGATGATGATGATGATGATGATGATTTTCTCCTCCTGGAAGCCTGGGAAAAGTAGAGTCCCCAATCTTATATCAAATTAGAATAAAATGAGCCGGAAGGGACCTTGGAGGTCTTCTAGACCAGCCCCCGGGGAGCCCAAGCAGGAGAACCTCTACCGCGTCAGATAAGTGACTGTCTAGTCAAGGCCGAGGTCTGCGCCCCTCCCCCCCCTCTTTCCTCAGCACTGGCTTCACGCCCGCCAAAGCCTCTTCAAAGCAGAGTCGCTCCGAGTTGTGTTTACCCAGGAAGCGACGTTTCTGAGCTCGAGCGAATCGTCTTCTTTCCAGGCATCCGCCTCTCCCCGGGTTGTTTTTTTTTTCCCCCCCCCCCGACAGCGCGTAAAGCCGGGGTCGGTCAGACGGCTTGGCTCGCTCGCTGGCTCCGGCTGGGCGCACGTGCTCCGGCTTGGCTGCGATTAGCCGCTGGAGGACCCCGCTGCCAGCCGAAGCGAGGGGATCCTTAGCAGCTGCGCCTTATCCTACGGGTGGTTTTTTTTTTTTCTTCATAGGGTTTCCCACCCACCCCCTCACCCTCCGTCCTAGCTTCTCTGCGCTTCCTTCTGTCGGAGCTGCCCTGCGATCATGGCTGGGCGCATCCTGTGGGGCTTCTGGATCTCGGCGGCCCTAGTGTACTGCGCGGGCGGCACCCGAGCGCTGGAGCTGGGCAACTCTTCGCCGCGCCTGGCCGACATCACCGCGCAGAGCCTGGCTGCCTCCTCCTGGACCAGCGCGGTTCCGGTGGCAGCCGAGGTGGAGGAAAACTTCGGGGGTTCCAACGCTTCTAGCCCGGGATCGCCTGGCGGGGCTCCCCCTGTTTACCCGATGTGCCGCAGCCAGACGGAGATCAAGAATACTTTCAAATACATCAACACGGTGATCGGTTGCCTGGTCTTTGTGCTGGGCATCATCGGCAACTCCACCTTGCTCCGTATCATCTACAAGAACAAATGCATGAGGAACGGCCCCAACATCCTCATCGCCAGCCTGGCTCTGGGGGACCTGCTGCTCATCCTCATCGACATTCCCATCCACCTGTATAAGGTAAGGGATGATGGCAAGCTGGGATCCAAGAGATATATTTTTTTTATTATTGCAATACTAATAAGACAGTGGTGAAATCTAAAATTAGTTACTACCGGTTCTGTGGGCCAGGCTTGGTGGGGTGTGTGTGTGTGTGTGTGTAATGTGACTGGGTGGGTGTGGCCATTTTTTTTTTTGTTTTAGTTTTAAAAGCATTTTTTCTACAACCTCTTCAGGTAAAAAAAATGCTTTCAAAAGGCTCTGACGATCCCAGCTGAGTTGCCTGATCGGCAGAGGCTTTTTTTTCTTTTAAATGCCTCTGATGGTCAGGCAACTCAGCTTGGATTGTCAGAGCCTTTTAAAAGAAAAAAGGGTTTTTTTTTTCTTTTAAATGCCTCTGATGATCCAAGCTGAGTTGCCTGACCAGAGAGGCTCAGCTGGGATCTCAGAAAGCCTTTGAGGATCCCAGCTGAGCAGTGCAATCATCAGAGGCTTTTTTTTTTTTTTACTTTTAAAAGCATTTTTTTTGGTGGAAGAGGTGGTAGAAAAAATGCTTTTAAAAGTAAAAAAAAAAAAAAGCCTCTGATGATTGTGCAGCTCAGCTGGGCATGGGGGGAGGGGCCCAGGGATTTTTGCTACCGCTTCTCTGAATCACCTGTGTCCATCGCTACCGGATGGGTGATCTGGTCCGAACCGGGAGCATTTCACCCCTGTAATAAGAGACGGTTATACCCCCAAACCACACAGTAATACAATACGACAGGATACTTTCAATCGTCCCTCTATAGAAAGCGGTAAGGATAAGGGAAGGAAGATGGGCTCTTCTCATACGATGCAGAAAATTCAGGCACTGCTGTGTCTGTTTCACTCAAAATCTTCCTGAATAAGGCCCACCACTGTTGTATCATCTACATGCTTCACAATATGGTTGGTAGCAAACCTTGCACAACAGTCATGGGTCAGCAAGATGAACAATAGTGGACTTAGGACACAGCTCTGAGGAGAACCTGTGCTAAAGAACATGGTGCTAGAAATATTAGTCCCAACTTGCACATACTGGAGAAAACCAAGAACCGAGTTGCACAAATAATAAGAATAATAATATCTCAAAGGTGGAGTATTAAAGAACAATATGAAATCCTTGAAAGTCTAAAGAAATAAGGACCAATAATATAAAGTTTTCTTTCTATAATGGGGAATTTCAGTGTACATTATCTCACATTTAAAATGCTATTTAAAATGCTACAAAGATGCCTTAGATAAACTTTGGGAACTGCACATAAATAGTCAAGTCTAGCCTCCTCTAGTAAAAACCCTCCCTCTGATGGAAATTAGTTTCTAAGATACAAAAGTCATGGGGCTTGTTTTATACCAAGTTAACAGGGCCAACTAGAAAGTACTGAATGCTATGATATTATTTGGGTTTGAGTCCTTTCAAGTTGCTTAATCACAATGTCTTTTCTCACCAGCTAGTTAAACTAGCTTAGGTTATAGGAGTTAGGATTCAGTGGTGAAATCCATTTTTTTTTACTACCGGTTCTGTGAGCGTGGCTTGGTGGGAGTGGTGTGGCTTGGTGGACGTGGCTTGGTGGGCCTGGCAGGGGAAGGATACTGCAAAATCCCCATTCCCACCCCACTTCTGGGGGGAAGGATATTGCAAAATCTCCATTCCCACCCCATTCCGGGACCAGCCAGAGGTGGTATTTTCCGGTTCTCCGAACTACTCAAAAGTTCTGCTACTGGTTCTCCAGAACCTGTCAGAACCTGCTGGATTTCAACCCTGATTCAGTCGTATCTGGAGACACATAAGTTCTTCTAGTCCAAAGGTCTTCAAACTTGGCAGCTTTAAGACTTATGGACTTCAACTCCCAGAATTCTCCAGCCAGCATAACTTCTGGGAGTTGAAGTCCACAAGTCTTAAAGCTGCCAAGTTTGAAGACCTCTGTTCTAATCTATGTCAAAGCAACCTTCCCTTAATGTGGTGCCTTCCAGGTTTTATGAGTTTACTAGGGGAGCTATCAACTGAGCCATCTATTAATCACTTACCTTGAAAGAATTTTAAGACAGATTTCCTCCCCGCTCCCTCCATCATTTGGCGGGTTGTAACTGATTCTGACTGCCTGTTTACTGCAGCCTTTCCTAGAGCTATTTGTACTCTTTGTTCAGTTTTGAAAGATTTTAAGTTTTCCTTTCCTTCAAGCTGCTGTGATTTTTTTTATTTTTTAGTTTTTGGTCACAGCAAAATCTCAAAAAAGCTCAATTCCAAACTCAAATTCTGAAAGGCATATGCCTCTACACCTAAAACAAGTGGGACAGCTTACAGTACTCCTAAAAATTCAAATTAATAGTCATTTTAAACTAAGCTACATTCACTAGGAAACTGGTATTTGTTACTATTCAGTTTGAAGCCTTAGTTGACTTCAGGGGGATTTCAAAGCTCTTAAATCTTCTATTTTCTCTTGCTCCCATCTAGATAAGTGTATTGGCTATCAGTTCCTCATATCTCTTCCTATCTCTGTGACTTCTGCATTTTGCCTTTAACAGCCTGGTATCTGTTTATCGAAGCCCTCCCGTCCTCTAGAATAGATTCATGGCTTTAGCAAAATTTGTCTGGAATTAAGGGTTTTTTTTCTGCGTGGCTGCTGCCAAATATTCCCTATCCTATACCTACTAATAGTGATTATGCCTGTGTTCCATTTTCCTTCATGTCTGTCTCTCGCTGGATTTTGATTTCTGGATTAGTTTGTGACAGTGCATTTCAGTCTAGGATGCAATGATATTTTATGCAAATATCTGAGATGGACTGCAAATTAAGAGTGCAACATTTGATGAAGCAGCTCTAGGCCAAATGGGTCATTGGCTGATCTTCCTGAAAAGTTTGATAAGTGGTAGTTGCTTATTTTTTGTGGATTAGAAGGCATGCAATTACAAAATACCACATTTTGCAATGCTAGCTTGCATCTTGTATTTATGTTACATTCTTGCTAAAGCCTTCATAAAATGATAGATTAATAATAGCAATAGCACCTAGACTTATATACTACTTCACAGTGCTTTACAGACATCTCTGAGTGATTTATAGAGTCAGCATATTGCCCCCCAACAATCTGGGTCCTCGTGATTAAAAAGCTCAGATTTCCCTGCTTTATTGTTCCTACATCAATTAAATCTGCTATCTCACATCTGTATAGATCAATGCTGATGGTTAGCATTCAGGTGATATTTATAAAAGTATATGGCAACTTTTACATATATTTAGAGTAATGTCACTGCTCTATTTTTTCAAATTATTCTTGTACCTCCTCCAAGCATTTATAAAAAATTGTGACTATTTGTTTGCTCTTCATGACATATTTATATAGCCTATGACGTGAATACAGTACAGGTAGTCCTTGACTTACAACCATTCATTTAAGGAGCATTCAAAGTTTACAATGGCATTTTAAAAAATGACATGATCAGTTTTCATACTTATGGCCATTGCAGCATCCCCGTGATCACACGGTCAAAAATCAGGCAGATGGCAACTGGCATATATTTATGACAGTTCCACTGTCCCAGGGCTGGCTTCCGACAAACAAAGTCAATGATGGAAGCTGGATTCATTTTAATGACTATATGATTTGCTTAACAACTCTAGTGATTCGTTTAACAATTGTGGAAAAAAGATCATACAATGGGGCAAAATTCACATAACAACTTCCTTGCTCAGCAACATAAATTTTGGGCTTCATTGTGGTCATGAGTCAAGGACTACCTGTACACAAATATAGATCAGCGTGTGATCTCATTACTTTGTGCAGTTTTGGAAACCCAACTGAAGGGAAACTGGTATGGGCTATACCACTGTACTGTATGGCATAAGCCAATCTACCAGAAGCCAAAAATATTAGGTGACTATTGGGTCCTTTAGGGCTGTACAATATTTCAGACTGAATTTTAAAAATGGTGTTTCTGCAAATCTTTAAAGTAGTTATGATGCTTTCTGGGATGACATACAGTAGGAGCTGGTCAGAACAGCTGCATGGTTTGTGATAAGCAGCAGTTGATTTTAAAAGTTGCAGAAAAGTTTGTTCACATCCCTTTATGCTTTGAAGTACCACACAATCCTAATATATTTTAGCAATGTCAGGATCACTGTGACTACACCTTTGATATTTGCCATCTCTGTTTGCTAAGTCCAAACATCCTCTCTCTGTTGATTCTATCAGGATGATAAGGATGTTGTGATTGAAAAGTACTATTAATGTTTTTTCTTAAGTCATTACAGTCTACCTGAGCTTGGTTCATCGTGTTTGATCATTTAATTTAATTCATACTTGGATTGTGAAGATATGCTTACCTCATTTTATCCTCCTTTTATTAAAGCTTCAGCCAGGTCTTAAAAGAGTTTTCCCCAATTTGATGTCCTTCAAAGGCATTCAATGTCAACTTCTATAACCTCCAGTTAGCATAGGACAGGGGTCTGCAACTTTAAATACTCAAAGAGCCATTTGGACCCGTTTCCCACAGAAAAGAAAACACTGGGAGCCACAAAATCTGGGTGGGCATGGCCAACTCGATGTCACTCACTTCCACCAGTGACATGACACCTCCCCTAGCCACGCCTACCCAGCCGGTCATTAGGGCAGAGAACCAGTTGTTAAAAAACATTAGGAACCACAAAATCCTTTTGACACATCTCTCTCCCCTCCCTCTCTCCCCCCCTCCACCTCTCTATCTCTCTCTCTCTCTCCCCCTCTCTCTGTATCTCTCTGTCTCTGCCCTGGCCATTTCTCCATCCCCCCGCCATTGCCCTTACCTTCTCAGGCCAGACGAGGAGTGACTGGGAGGGGAGAGCCAGCCAGTGATGGGATCACCTGACGGAGCCACAGCAGAGGGCCCAAAGCAGGGGTGAAGTGTTCCCGGTTCGGACCGGATCGCCCGATCCAGTAGCGATGGAGGGGGGTGGTTCGGAGAACCAGTAGCAAAAATTCCTGTCCCCCTATTGCCCAGCTGAGCCACGCAATCATCAGAGGCTTTTTTTTAAAGCATTTTTTCTACAACTCTTCAGCCGAAGAGGTTATAGAAAAAAATGTTTTAAAGGGAAAAAAAGCCTCTGCCGAACAGGCAAGTCAGCTGGGATCGTCAGAGGCTCTAAAAGCATTTTTTTTTTACAAATGGTTTTAAAAGTAGAAAAAAAAAAGTTGGCCACGCCCACTCAGTCATATTACCCACCACCACCAAGCCACACCCACAGAACCGGTAGTAACAAATTTTACATTTGACCACTGGCCCAAAGAGTCGCATGCGGCTCCGGAGCGGCAGGTTGCTGACCCCTGGCATAGGAGAGGAGAAATTGGATTTGCAGTACAAAACAACTGAAGGATGCTGGTTTGGAAAAAAAAAAAGGTGTTTTAGGAGAACTTTCATGAATTGGAATTGATTTATATTCTCACCTTTATTCTTTCTTTTTTTAAATAAATAACTCAAGGTGACATGCATACCCAAAACTCCTTCCTCCTCCCAATTTCCCCACAAGTTTCCCCTGTGACATGGGTTGGGTTGAGAAAGAGTGACTGGCCGAAGATCATCCAGCCCCCTTTCATGACTGAGGTGGGACTAGAACTCAATCTCCCGATTTCGTGGCCAGCATTTTAACCACAATACCAAACTGTCTTGCTCATTAATAATTGTTAATATTTACATCATTCAGTTGGTCATCAAGTCTTCTTTGAAATTGCTCTGTCTTCACCAGGCATACATCATAGCAACAATTGTAATCACAATTAAAATTTATCACAGTTATATTGATATTGAGGTAAATAAGAGGCCCACTTCGCTTGCTTAGCATAATTGAAGACTATCGTTCAAAAATTATTCAGAAGTTATTTGAATCTACAATATTCACAATAATACTCTACCATCCAACAAAGCAGCCCTTTCAGCATTCTGGGGGGAAAATGATGTCACCGCTTTAAGATTTATCTCAGCTTTAATCTTTGTGCAAGATCCAAAGCAAATCTTCCCAATAGTCCTTCAGATATGCACAGCTGTACACAGTACTCAAAGCCAGACGTATATGTCCAAGTCACATAGATTTTCCAAGGCATGTCCCAAATTATTTATTTCCAAGACAAATTTGGTGATACTACAGTGGAACTATTACAATGATTCAGGATTGATATTACAGTATGAAGCTGACACTCTTACAAATGGAATAATTATTACAGTCCAAGCAAAGATTTAACATACGGGCTTTACTAGACCTATAATATGTCATCAGATCCAGGCTAAAAGGACAATTTAGATAGTCAGGCAAGTCTTGAAAGTAAAACCTAGGTAGTGCTGTATTAGAACAAGTTACCATAAAATAGATTTCAGTCGTAATTGTTCTCTTGCAGAATCTAAAATGTTAAATGTACATCTACAAGTATAGTTAGCATTAGGCACTAACTATGCAATATTTCAGATATGAAGGGGTAAAGGTATTTGGAGCACATGAAACACTCATGTTGCATCTGCTGGCAACTCTACAAAGCAGATGTAAGTAGGAGTAATGGAACCACATCGCATGCTGCAATATATTCCTAGGAAATGTTTAATTAAAGAAGTTGCTGCCAAATATTACATGGCTGTCCTTGCATGCTCCCTATCAGTCTTTCCTTTCAGTTGCAAAGCACTTCACTACATAGCTTGAGTCGGGTCTACAACAACTTGCCGCAGCCAACTCACCACAGCCAACTCACCATGGCCAACTCACCACAGTCAACTCACCATGGCCAACTCACCACAGTCAACTTGCCACAGAACAAGAGTTACAAGAGTTGCAATATCAGAGAAATAGTGGAGTAGAATCATTAAAGAAAGGAAGCCAAAAGAGGGACAAAATGAACTGTGAACGGCCAAAATTAAAATATGTTTTTAATTATTTTATATAATTAAGTACACTGGGCCAGTGCACTTTCCTCCCATAGCAACGGATGACCTCATATTGGTAGATGCATATGTCTTCCAAACATTATGAATTTTTTTCTACCATCCAAATTTGTGATAGAGATATTGAGATTAATGTAAATCCCAGTGATGGTTGTATGAATAGATCTTTCCAGATTAAGCCTAATTCATGTACTGCAAAAGAATAATTCTAAACAGCTGTTGATGTTTTAAGAAAAAATAGTATCTTCTAGACTTCAAAAATGATTTCCTTGTTTTCAGATGCCAAGGTTAGGCTTCCAAGAATTGGTAATTTTTAGCATAAGATTAGTTTAGCATGTGTTGTCTTTCTATTCTAAAGTTTGAAATGCTAAGCACATCTTTTTCTCTCCACAGCTTCACGCAGCAAAATGGCCTTTTGGAGTTGAATTGTGTAAATTATTCCCCTTCTTTCAAAAGACGTCTGTCGGCATCATAGTGTTAAGTTTATGCGCTCTCAGTATTGATAGGTGAGAAAACAGTTCTTTTTGTCTTTTTTAAATGATGTGAGTATTGGAAGTGAAATATTAAGACACAGAATACATAGATGCACACCAACAAAGGGACCTTAAGAAATAAATGGGGGTGTGGAATTAAAAAAGGAAGAGATAATCCTCAGTATTAATTAGAAATAACAAACATGAGAATGGAATATTTATAAACTTCCTAATCTTCCCATTTTCTCCCTGGAGATTCAATACGTTTCTACAAATGCTGTTTGTTTAGAAAAATAAGCTTTGAGAAATTATTGAAATAGAACTCACATGAAAATAAAGATCCCAAAAGTAAATAGAGGATTAAAAAAACCTGCTAATAAAACATAAATAAGAGCATTATGGAAAATATTGGTAGTGCATTCTTCCCTTCCATTTATTTCACTAACCACTACATACTGTAAATATTTGTAACTTTGTCCATTGGACTTGGAGATGAATGCTGTTATCTATTTAAGTAATTTCAACCATTTTTTAAATAAAAGTATTTTTTGCCAACTGTAGAACTACTACCAAGGAAAGACTTGTTTGGCCTCTGATGAGATTTGAAAAGCTTTTGCTAATTGGAGCACCTCTGACAAACTGGAAGTTGTCATACCCCACCCAAATAGTAGGGAAAATGGCAGAGGGGGCCTTGCTCATCTCAGTCTAATGAAAGCAATCCATGTGATAAAAACATACAGTAAACAATCACAGAGATGGTATTTTTATGGTACATTTTATGTTGAGCATGAAATATATCTTGATTTTAGTATTCCATATTCCAGAGCCAGTTTGATTCTCTTCCTAATTCCTTTCCTGGTCCCTTAATTGTCATTCCAAGCTATCAGTATATAATTCTCAGGCTTTATGGCCTTCACGGTCATGCCTCAGCTCTCTGATCACCCCAGTTATAGAGTTGGAGATAAAGGGGAGCATCAGGATAGATAAAGGAATTGCTCAGAGCCTGCTAGGATTTAACAATGGATAGCCTGGATTAGCAAAATTACTTTCATCTCTCTCTCAAAACTCTGTGCCTTCTTCAGCTACTGCTGCAGTAATAGGATATTTGTCCGCTACTTCAGGAGAAGTGGAAGTTCAAAATTCCATGAATGGAGAATAAAATACAATTCTTTTCTGTTTAGTATGACCTCTTCCCGTACCTGAGCACAACCTTGGCATAGAGAAAAACCCACATCCCAAGTGTTTGATGTGGCTTGCATTGTGACATAGTAAAGTTGAACTAAACCTATATAAAAAAAAAGGGGTGGGGGGAAGAAGCCAAAATTGATGGTCCCTCACATCAGTTGAACAAAATGTTACCCCAATATACTATAGCATATACCAGCATGAGCAGTGGGCAATCTGCCATCCTACAGATATTTCTGAATTCCATCTGCTGTCATCTTTCACCATTGTCCATGCTGACCAGAGTTCACAGAATGGGAATTCACCAACATCTGAAGAGATACATCTTCTAAATAATGGTTCTTCCCAAATGATCTGGTTTATTGTTTATCTGCCACATATAATGTAATCAATGGCCCAGAATTATAGCATTTCTGGTGCAAAATATCCACAGAGCACTACATTAAACTGACCAGGATCTCTTTTTTATATTTAGATATCGAGCTGTTGCTTCATGGAGCCGTATCAAAGGAATTGGCGTACCAAAATGGACAGCAATTGAAATTGTTTTGATCTGGGTTGTGTCCTTTGTTGTAGCTATTCCTGAAGCTATAGGCTTTGATGTTGTTACTACATCATACAGAGGGCAGAGGCTGTCTACTTGTTTACTTAATCCCCACCAAGAATCATCTTTTATGAAGGTAACATGCAATCATCTATTTCTGTAATTAAATATTAGTGCTGTGTAATGTTTAGGATTTAGTTGCAAATAAGTATTTTGGTTAGTCCTGGAAGAAGACATGACTGTTTTAAATAGTAGGAGGCATATGCTACAGTTGGACTTCCATGTGCTTTAAGTCACCTTTTTGGAATCAAATCGAAAACATGTAGTCCCCATTGCCTGAATTGAATTTATTTATTTGTTTATATTCTTCCGTTCAAATAAGAAAAATGTCTGAAGGGATTCAGAGACATTAGACATGTAATAATACATCAATTCCATGAATATGAGTAAATAAGAGAAATTGTGGTTTTTCAAATTTTTAAGCATAACTCTTTTTTTAATCTTAAAATTTCATCTTAAAAATATAAAATCCAATTTATTCATTTTGTTTAAAGTAGCCCAATTCTTTCCATTTAAAATTCCTGTCCTCTCAATATTCAAGGAATCCCTCAGAACTTGTGATTATCCTAACTGGGCCTTTATCAAATCCAAAAAACCTCTCCAACATTACAGACAAAGAAGAGAACAACAAACATAGCAATGTTGTCATTCCGTACGTGGCAGGGATATCTGAAAAGCTCAGGAGGATTTTCAACCAACACAACATACACCTACACTTTAAACCCAAGAATAGACTAAGGCAGAAGCTTGTCCACCCCAAAGATAAAACCCACAGATACAAACTGATACAAATGTGATATATACAATACAATGCAGAGAGACATGTGCATTGGTGAAACAAAACAACCACTTCACAAGTGCATGGCACAACATAGGAGATCAAACCCATCAGGACAAGATTCAGTGGTCTATCTGCATTTGAAAGATAAAGATCATTCTTTTGAAGACAGCAAAGTCCACATTTTGGATAGAGAACCACTGAAAGAGGGGTAAAAGAATCCATGTATGTTAGAATTGAACACTCATCCCTGAAGAGAGAAGGAGGAATATGACACCATCTATCTCCAATTTACAATGCAGTCCTTGTAGCAGTTCCAAGAAGATTCCACAACCAATTGCATCCTGATTCAGGTGACCCTGAGGGCAAAGATAACCCCCAAGTGGTCAATCCTTCCATCCCCCCACCATCCTATCAGAACTTATCATTCCATCCCTCCACCATCCAGTCTCAACGGTTAGTATCTATCCTTCCATCTCCGCCCTGCTCCCATCAGAACTGATGAAGCTTCTTGGATGAGAAGCGAAACATTTTCTTCTTCTTCAAGGAAAAAACAGTCCAGCTGCCTTTTGAAGAAAAAAAAGCATCTTTGGGGCAACTATGACCTGGGTGACTGATAATCTCCACAGACATTCTGCATCAAACAGGTTCCTGGACAGCCACTTGTCTGAAATGGTATAGGCCAGGGTCTCCTGCTTGAGCAGGAGTTTGGACTAGAAGTCTTCCAAGATCCTTTCCAACTAGTATTCCAGCTAGTTGACCAGGATCAAAAAATGGAAAGACTAGTGGAAAGAAGCTGACAAAATTCTAATCGAAAATGATTGCAAGAATAAGAAGGATTCTACTGGTATATCATGGTGAAAAACTTCCTCCAGGATGACTGGACACCATTGTTGCTTTGAGTTTCTGGTAAGTTCATGGAGCTCCATTTTATTGATAGATCTACTTTTTTTCTTAGCACTGATCCCTTGGCATTCAGTGTTTTGTCAATTGCTAATTTGCATATATCCTTTACTGCCAATTACAAAACAATGTCTTAACCCTTCTGATTTTTTTTCTCTTCCCTCTCTCTCCCTTCTCTCAGTTTTACCAGGTAGCTAAAGACTGGTGGATTTTTAGCTTTTATTTCTGTTTGCCACTGTTAATCACTGCTCTTTTCTACACTCTGATGACCTGTGAGATGTTAAGGAAGAAGAGTGGGATGCAGATAGCATTAAATGACCACCTGAAACAGGTAAAAGCAGAAATGAAACCTCTGTCTTATTTGAAAGGTGTATAATACTGGTATCATGGGTACAGTTTCAAACAAAATTAAAGTTAAAACTTAAACAAAATACATTTTTAATAAAGTTCCCTTCCCAAATTTCCTCCAGAACCATTGCCATTTTCTATAATGATACAAAATAAATAGTAGCTAAGTGAGACACTTGTGTAAATTGTGCCCCATTTTATGACCTTTCTCGCCACATTTGTTAAATGAATCACTTCAGTTGTTAAATTAGTAACACCATTGTTAAGTGAATCCAATGGGTTTCCCCATTGACTGCTTCTCAGAAGATTGCAAAAGGGAATCACATGAGCTCGGGACACTGCAATTGTCATAAATATGAGTCAGTTGCCAAGGGTCTGAATTTTGATCACATGACCCTGGGAATGCCGCAATAGTCATTAATGTGAAAAACGGTCATAAATTACCTTTTATCAGAGCCATTGTAACTTTGAGCGGTCACTAAATGAACTGTTGTAAGTTGAGGACTTAAGTTCTGTAACAAACCAGAAACCATTAATAGCCATTAATATAGTCAACTGTTTATTTACCTTTATTCCCAATTGTGTGTTTCTTTGCTTTCAGAGACGTGAAGTAGCCAAAACAGTATTCTGTTTAGTGGTTGTTTTCGCATTGTGCTGGCTGCCTCTTTATCTTAGTAGCATATTGAAGTTTGCGCTCTATGATCCCCGCAGCCCAAACAGGTGTGATCTTTTCAGGTAAGACTGTTACAGCTTGAAATGATGCTGCAGAGCCAGATTTTGTGCTCTACCAGCGGTATGTAATCACTGCAAAAACATGCAGGATTCCCAACGGGACTGAAGTTCTGTCAAAAATAAGTTAACTTAATGCTGTGTTAAAATCTGACTTTAGAAAAATTATTTTCTCTTAAATCAATCTTAAAATTCAGGACAGAAAAAAATCAGTGTAACATCATATTGAATGTCAATAGTTCCCTGCGTTTCCTAAAGGAGATGCATCTTTATGGTTCTAGCTGATCTTAAATTCCCATCTGTTCTCCTAAAGAGGACATGATATATGCTTCTAATATATCTTCTATTATTGCTCACTACTCCATCTGAAACATTATATATACTTGTTAGTATTTCATTCTAGTATTAGTGGTCAGATCTTGCCAATGTTATAAAGAACTGTCTGGAAGATATACACAGATGCAATTGATTCCTGGAAGATTCCTGAATAATAAGCACAAGGATAGAACTTTTTAAATAAGGTTGAGACAGTACGTGTAGGAATGCAATGTGCTTTTGCATGAAAGACTGGAAAACCCTTCTCTTCCCTGGATTTTCTTAAAGACCATTGACTGCTTTAAGAACCTTTAGGAATTACGAATCCCCTTACCTATTCAGGGCAGGAATGCACCTTGGAGCCCTCAAGATAGTATCTTCTGAAAGGTCGTTTCTCTAAGTGTTTCGTTTCCATTGAAACTGGTTATGTACTGATCCATAAATTTACTTTCACTAACGATGGAATCAGTTTTCTTCCAAACAGGAAAAGTTCAATCAGATGATTGCTTAAAAGATAGCCCTTTACATTTACTTTTTCTGATGCTGCTTTCCCACAAAAGCAATTCCTAACAAAACCTTCTGTTTTGCCTGCATATGCAAAAGATCACAACACTTCACCAGTTTTGACCTTTCCCTACTTCTTGTTATTTTCACAACAAAGTCCCAATTTACTCACTGTGTTTCGTGATCAAGGGAGCATTTGGGGTTCCAGAGTCATTCTCCCCAAAAACCTACTATATCTGTGTGACAACATTATGTTGCCTTGGTCATCTTGTAATCTTTATTATAATAAACTTTCAATCTTTCGGTTTGGGGTACAGGGTTTTGCTGGTGATGAACTACATTGGAATCAATATGGCATCTTTGAATTCCTGCATCAATCCAATTGCTCTCTATTTGGTGAGCAAAAGATTCAAAAACTGCTTTAAGGTAAGATTTGTTTATTAAATCTTATTACAAATGAAGCTGAATGGCATCAGATGAAACCTCTTGCTGAAGAAATTTAATTCTGTTTTTTTAAAAATGCCCATTTTTCAGTCACAAGCAGTCACAGTAACTAAAAGCAAAAACTTTATGTCAGAAGAAATGTTCTTTGCAATTAGGCAATCTAGAAAAGTGGGTCATTCCTCAGAGTGCAGCAGTGAATCATAGAGGGCAAGAATAAGGAAAAGTTGCTGTTCCATAGAAAATAAATGAGAAGCTTACCCTTATAAATTTAAATAATTGTTCATTCACAGTCCAAGGAAAGTCCTAGATCATAGGTGGGTTTCAGCAGGTTCTGACCAGTTCTGGAGAACCAGTAGCGGACATTTTGACCAGTTCTGGAGAACCGGTAGTAAAAATTCTGACTGGCCCCACCCCTATCTATTCTCTGCCTCCTAAGTCTCAGCTGATCGGGAGGAAATGGGGATTTTGCAGTAACCTTTCTCTGGAATGGGGTGGGAATGGAAATTTTACAGTATCCTTCCCAAGCCACGCCCACAAAGTGACGCCCACAAAGCCATGCCCACCAAGCCACACCCACAGAACCGGTAGTAAAAAATTTTGAAACCCACCACTGTCCTAGATGTTTCCATACACCGTAGTTTACAGGACATTATCCACCATATTGAAATAAGGATGAAATGGATACAGTGTTTTGTGCTACTGATTGATAATGAGTTTTATTATTTTAACTGGAATCTGGGATAATTGAGTTTTGTGATTTCCTTGCCTAATGGACAAAGTTTGGCACAAAGATTGAATTGGCTATGGGTAAGCCAAAGGAAATTGAAGTATTCCATTCAGGAAGTAGCTTTTTGTAGAGGAGGTAGAGGTTGCTAAGAGTGAATTTATTTATATCTCAGTAGAAAACTAAAATAACCAGAGTTTCTTTGAATGAAGCTGGAAAAGAATGAAAGCTAAATAGGTAGAATAATTTCCTCTTGGATTACCCTCAGTAGAAAGTAGAATAAAGCAAAAGGAATTTATCAAATGTTCTTGTTTTCACTATTAATCTGAAACTTTATTACAGGTTTGAATATGATAAAATGATACCCTCTAGTCCTTTCCTATCTGAACAATATCAACAGTTAGAAGCTCAGAGTCACGTTTATAATGGCTTTCTGTGTAGAAACAGTGCTTTGGATTATAACCAGCCATTGCAGGGAGAGGTCTAAATATGAGCCTTTTTGATTATGAGTCTGTTTGTACAACAAAAATGTTGCACAAGAATGACAGACACAGAGCTTGCAGTAAAACCTCTGAAAAGAGTTTTTCTCAATACACCAAAATATATATAATACCATAAGATTTTGTTCTTTTCAAGGCAATACTTTCTTATTTTGGTGAATGTTACTAAATACTACATATTAAAAGATAAAAATTAACCCAAACTGAAAAAAACCCTAAAAGGATAAAAAGGAAAATTAAAAAGAAAAGAAAAAAAATGAAAGAAAAAGAAAGAAAGTATAGTGAAGAAAAAGAAATATATAAAGAAACAACTTCCTCCTTCATCACAAGTATAAACAATATTGGTAACTATTGAGAGGCCCATGAAAATGACACTCACAGGAATATAGAGTTCATGTAGGACAGGCTATCTGTGTTAAGGGCTGTGAGAAAGTGAAGAACCCTCACGAGAGCGCAGAAAGAGATGTCTCTTGTCTGTCAGGACTGTTGATGTTCAAAGTTTAAACTTTAAAGTTAAAGTTTAAACGCAGCTGCAAAAAGACTCTGGAAAGAATATGTGTCATCTCTGCTCTTTCATAATCAAATGGTCGTGAAGATTTTTGTAGCTGGACAGGGTTGGTGGGTGGATATTTTTTTTTATTGCTTGCTTACTTGCTTGACTCCCTTGGAATTTTCAGGTTCTGATTTCTGTGAAAGAACCGCCAAATAATAGTTCTGTATTTTAGAGCAGGGGTCCCTGACCCCCCAGTCTGTGGACTGGCACGGGTCCATGGCATGCCAGCAACCGGGTCGCGCAAACAAGCAAAGCCCCATCTGTGGGATGCAAGCAGCATGCGAAACCACGCCCCCTCCGGTTCGCGGAAAAACCTCTGACCAAGGAACCGGTCCCTGGGGCCCCAAAAGTTGAGGGCCACTGTCTTAGAGAGCTAGACAAATGTATAAATGCACATACAAACAGCCTTTCTAATGAAGAATCCTTCTGCTTTACAGTCGTGCCTTTGTTGCTGGTGTCATTCCAAAGACATGCTATCCCTGGAGGAGAAACAGTCCTGCTTAAAGTTCAAAGCAAATGACCACGGATATGACAATTTCCGCTCCAGTAACAAGTACAGCTCATCTTAAGCAAGAAAGCTTGGACTCGGCTATTGCGGGATATTGCCAGGCTGTAAAGATGAGGACAGTTAAGCTGAAGACAACAGATTCTGCATAGTAGAGGAAATTGAGCTATCTGGGAAGGAAGTTTGAGATTTTCACAGAAATCTAAATATTTACTGACATCCTAACCATGCCCAGTGTTCCTAATCATTTGAGTCAATGTTGCTGGGGAGTTGGGGAGGAACTGCAGTTGTTTAAGCACTTAAATACTTCCAAACAGTAATTGCCAAATCATTCTTGAATCTTTACATGAAATAATTGTATTCATCAAGGATCCCAATTAATAATTCTTAATATAGAATTGTATGTTGATTATGTTTCGGGCAATACCACCTATCTCTATTATTTTTTAAAAGAAGTTTTACTTTCCTGTAAACTTCATAAGTACGGTATGTAAGTGTAAAATTTTATTCCACCTGAAATCTGCAGTTTGTAGCACGGTGCATTCAGGACATGGATCATGCTGGTATAAAACAGAATCAGTAAGAACTTTTCTCATACTAATGAAGGAACTTAAAGAGTCACAATTAGTCTTAAAGCAATTTATTATTACTTTTTAAAGTAAAATTTTCATCTGGAGTGATAAATGAACTTTTTAAAGGCTGGAAAAATGGCCATCAGCTATTAATATTTGGGTCATCTCCAGCTCTACTTAAGGTTTTAGGGATAATCTTGCACTGCTTGTGATCCCCAATGGTGTACTTAGTCCTTCTGGAAGTAATCAGAGACCCAGGATGGCTTCTAGGCCCTACTTTAAACAAGCAGTACCCTTTGGCATGGTGTGTCACAAGCTGTGGCGGACCAAGCAATGAAAAAAACAGGCAGCATTAGTATGGCATGAGTGCAACACATGATACCAGCTTTAGAATTAATATAGTATAAATATCAGGCTTTTATTTTATTCTTTCTGGGGAAAAGTATTTCTAAATCTTATAGCAAATGTGTGTTCTGTCCCCATCTCACACACGCACACAAGCAGACAGCCGGGGGTTCAATAAACTGGCAGACAACCAATTCTTTCGATAAGAGGATTGGCAGCAACCCAGTAGCTGCTTGCCAAGTACTTTACTTATAAACAAGATATACACAGTTCAAGAATTGTCAAGTCCAGTCTGTAACTCAATCCAAGGCAGATAATGTTGTTTCCAAAGATGCAATGTGACTCGATAGTAGTTAGTTTTGTCCGTCACAGAGTCTGAATGGCCACCTCACCCCCTTATATCCCCTGTGGGGTGTGGTCCAGTGACTCAGCTTAATCTCTGGCACGCCTCCTTTTCTGTTGCATGCACTTGTCTCTCCGATGCTGGCGTGGATCCAGCCAAGACTTATCTCCTTCACTGTCCAACTGTGAGGAGATATCTGGCTCCTGGCCAATCTCTTCTCCTACGGGAGACACCTGAGGCATTGCCAGAGAGGAAGGTCCTGGAGAGGGAGGCCTGGCCAACTCCTCTCCTTCATGTTCGGAGCCTTCTCCCTCCGATAAGTCGGCCTCGGGGGTCGGAGCCACAACAATGTGTGCATAAAGTTCCAGAAGCAGGAAAGGCAATAGAATAAGTTTTCAGTCCCCTGCCGACTTACTTTGCCCTTTCCCAGTGTTGGTCAAACTGACCGAACTATGCAAAATAATAACCAGTGACTTAAAATTAAAACAATTGTGCAAATTTGCTTAATTTATGCAAAATACAGATTTTTTTCTCTTATCACATTTAAACAGCCGGCACATAGAATTTCATTCTCTCTCCCCCTTTTTTTTAATCAGGTAGCGCTACCGAGATTTCAAATCTTTGTTCCCTCGACAAAGAGAAATACATAGCTCTTTCTGTAGATTTTTAACGATGCATTGCTGTTGCTATGGCAGACCAAGCGCATCTGTCACAGGAATTAACTACCATCAGTATTAGTCTGAGTCATGTGTAGAAACATGGACAGACCTGCATTCAAAAGGAAAGCAGGGATTTCCCCCTATTATTTCTTCCTCTTCTTCCTCTAAATCTGCCTTGAAAAGGCAATAAGAAATTCCCTAGTTATTTGGATCCTCCTGATCTTTTAAACTGGCTATAGATCTGGTAGTAGATCTCCAGTAGCGGTATTCACTTACCTTTGCTACCGGTTCGCAAATGTGAGCGCACGTGCCACTTCTGCACATGCACAGAGTGTCTGTGATGACATCCGGGTGGGTAGGCGGAGCCTCCCGCCACTGCCGCTACCGGTTTGCCCGAACTGGGTAGAACCGGTTCAATACCACCAGTGTATATCCCTCACTTTTCTTTATGGGACATTTAATTGCATCTGTGTAAATATTCCATTAAGCCATAATGAAAGCTATAATAATAAACAGTAAAATCTGGGCTGGTCCCAATATTGATACCATTCATTAGTCAGAAAGATAAATACAATGGTGTTCTGCTCTACAAATAGTGAAGTTTTTGTGTTAATACTGCTAGTTAACCCAGACATAAGCTTAGTATCAGTATTAAATAATATTGTTTTAAGTTATCAAAGAGGCTGTATAATAACCACTCCAACCTGTTGTCCTGCAATCCAGAAAATCTAGAAGAGAACAGATTATTGAAGGCTTCCCTAAAAAGTTAACATTGTGGCAGGATCCACTATCATTAATGAACCTGGTAGAGTGAGGTATCACTCGGAGGATTATATTTGGAGTCTCCTTGAGGATAGCCAATTCTTTCTTTCATGAAGAAACAAAAAGATTATGACTTTCTATTCAGACACAAAATGTCTTGGACCAGTCTCATGCTTTGCATGGAAAAGTGAAAATAGGACAATTAATTTTTTGTTTTTTAAATGCATTTGCTCATACCTCAGTTTTTCAGATTAGATACCTGCGTTGTAGGATTTACTTCTAAATAAACAAACATAGATTTGTTTGTTGTGAGGGAAAGTTCATCTGGAGTTTCTCCATATACCAGAAGATACTCCTAAAGCTGATCTTTTCCTGCAAGGGATTTACATTGTTATAGTATCAGCCACTTCACTTGGACCCCATTTCAAAGTGACAAAACATGACAAGTTTATTGTCTTCTGGTTACAGATGACTATTATTTTCAAAAGTTCTGTTTTACATATTAATTCACGGGTGCACAACCTTGGGCCCTCTAGCTGTTTTAGTCTATTAAGTCCTTGTTCCAAGCCTTAACTAATCAAGTTATCTAATAAGTGATTATATAGTAAGAGTTTTAGTTTGGATCAAAACTGTTACATGAAATGGTAAAGCTAAAAATAAGTGGGCGAAATTCTTAGATGTCATTTAGGCAACATGAAGTCATGTTCTCAAACTTTGAGATGGAAGTATTTATACAGGGAGTAAAGTTGATGTTGATCCTGTACTTACACTGACAATTGTTCAGTACTTTTAATTTCCATTAATCTGTTTAGTATTACTGCTTTTGGTTATAGCATTACAGTACTGTACACATATCATTGTAATTCTTTTTATAAGATAGATTGTATTATTGAGCTGTATTTTTACATTGTATTGCTGTATTTTTACAATGCACTATGTTATGGTTCAAATCTGTTAAAAAATTATTGTGTAGAAAACAATTTTTGTAGCTTGTAACTTGTGATTATCCAGTGCAGAGGTTTTACACATTTCCTTTTATGTAAGAATTTGGCTAAATATGAAATAGAATTTAGTTAGGTTTATATAGCAGAATCAGAGGATTTGTGCTCCCTAATTTTAGCCACTTGTTCATACTAAATATATATGTATATACTTCATTTTTTCCAATATTTTAATAGCATATGTCTTTACTTTTTCTATCACGAACACTTTGTAGTAATATGAAGTATGAGATTCAGATAACAATAGAATGTGCGTGTAGAAATTGGAATTTCTAGATTTTTTTAAAGGTTTTGTTAGTTTGCCTTATTTTTATAAATAAACTAGATGATCTATAATTCTTTTTTTAAAAAAAGAATTCTTTTTTACAGAGTTTTCCCTTTCCCTACAACCGTACCCTTAGTTTGTCAATGTCCAACTGCTGTAGATAAGGAAGGGATCCAATCTGTGTGGGAAGAAATGAAATTTTTCACTTCCACATCTACATTTTAGCTTCTATAATTACTAATTTCATTATTCAGTGTAACAAATTCAGTATAATTGTCAATAATAACTTCAATTAAATCAGGTGAGTGGAATCATATAGAGTAGCTCCAGACTATCCAGAATTATTTTTTAAAAAATTGTAGAGTTGTTCTTTTTTACAGTATTCCCTGTAACATTGTTTGAACCAAGCCGATCAAACCGGTCAATCCTAGAGATCAACCCTGACTGCTCTTTAGAAGGCCAGGTCCTGAAGATGAAACTCAAATACTTTGGCCACCTAAGGAGAAGGAAGGACTCACTGGAGAAGAGCCTAATGTTGGGAAAGATTGAGGGAAAAAGAAGAATGGGATGACAAGAACGAGGTGGCTGGATGGAGTCACTGAAGCAGTCGGCATGAGCTTAAATGGACTCAGGGGGACGGTAGAGGACAGGAAGGCCTGGAGGAACATTGTCCATGGGGTCATGATGGGTCAGACATAACTTCGCAACTAACAACAAAGGCAAACTTCATCTTGATGAACTTCTTTAGAAAAATTACCAGTGTGCATCAATGGAGGAAAAATATCCATAAAGAATTTGACAGGGATACAGCTGATCATTGATACAAACATTGGTTTAACATGTTAAACAGATGTTAAATCCTTTAGCAGGCCATGACGTATGTAACTCCATCTCAAATATTTTGTGCAATTTATGACAAATAGGGAGAAGAACGATTGCTGATTCCAACTGTGACAACTTAGGAAGCAATGGGGTAGCACATATGGATTTCAATTACCAGATCATTCTATAACAGAAGAGTTTTTTAATCTCTTTGTTTGCCTCTTACTCAAAAAGCTTCAGCTCAAATACATAATGTGTAGCATGCAAATAATATTGTTACATATTTCTATGGAGATTCTCAGTCATGTGGGTTGTGGTTGTCCCAAAGGTGCTTTTTCAAGAGGCAACTGGACTTTCTGGTTTGTCTTTGAAGACGTTTCGCTTCCAGTCAGAGCTGAAGGAACTTGTTGGATAATAAGTGAAACGTCTTCGAAGAAAAACCAGAAAGTCCAGTTGCCTTTTGAAAAAGCACCTTTGGGACAATATTGTTACATAGTTATTGCAGTGCCTGCAGAAAAAGCCACATATGGTTTTATCTTAAATAACTTGAAACATAACTGAATTGGAGCAACTGAATTGGAGAAAAAGCTGATGTAGGGCTGCTGCTGCTGGGTATAGTAACCAAGGATTCAAGATTTTCAAGGATCCGGGATCATGTAATTTTCACCCAGCTTCTCTCTGGAGTTTAACCCCAAATTAATAGGAAGAGAACAAATATGAGATAATTCAATCTCTCACAAACTTCCTGTCAAGACAATCTTAGAATAACAGTTGGAAGGAACCTTGGAGGTCTTCTAGTCCAACCCCCTGCTTAGGCTTCAGACCACTTCAGGCAAATGGTTATCCAACATCTTTTTCAAAACTTCCAGTGTTGAAGCATTCACAACTTCTGGAGGCAAGTTGTTTCACTGATTGTTCTGACTGTCAGGAAATTTCTCCTTAGTTCTAAGTGGGATCTCTCCTTGATTAGTTTCCACCCATTGTTTCTTGTCCTGTCCTCAGGTGCTTTGGAGAATAGCTTGGCTCCCTCTTCTTTGTGGCAGCCCCTGAGATATCGGAACACTGCTATCATGTCCCCCCTAGTCCTTCTCTTCATTAAACTAGACATACTCAGTGCCTGCAACTGTTTTTCATGTTTTAGCCTCCAGTCCCCTAATCATCTTTGTTGCTCTTCCCTGCATTCTTTCTAGAGTCTCAACATTTTTTTTACATCGTGGTGACCAAAACTGGCTTTCTGGTGGCTTTCCTCTCCTCACTGGGATGGGGGAGGTATGTTTGCTGATATTGTCTGCTCCAAGATAATGGCTGTTTCTTGCAGCAGCTTCAAGCATTTTGCACATGAATATGCAGTCATGGAGAAGGGAAAGGCTTATATCAGGAATGTTGATTCAGGGGTCTGTTCCTGCTATCTGGTCTTTGGAATCTGGCCTAAGCATCAGTTACTATCAGTCACTAGGCAAAGGATGAGACATCTTCATTCCCCGGCAGAGAGGGCTTTAAAAGCAAACAGGAAACTCAGCACACAGGCATCAAACTCGAATTTCTACGCCCTGTGATTTCCTTTCTCTACATGAGCAGAATTTCTCAGATGTTCCCTCCCTCACTTTACTGGAAAAGCAGGATCAAAATCATAGAATGTGGGAAAATGATTTTTATCAATCAGAAGAGAGCTGGAAGGGACCTTGGAGGTCTTCTAGTCCAACCCCCTGCTTTTTCCTTTTATATGCCTTCTAGGAGGTTTTCATCCTTGGTTTTGTGCATTTCTAAAGAGATGTAGTGATCTTTGATATATAACGCAACTCCAGCTCCTGTTTTGTTGGGTCTGTTTCTTTTGAATAGTTTGTATCCTTCCATCAGTAGATTCCAGTGGGGAGTTTCATCCCACCAAGTTTCGGTAATGGCAACTATATCAAACTCCAAATGTTATCATCTTTCAAAAAAAAAAAAAAATGCTGGGAAGTAAAAGTGAGGAATACCATACCTGTCTTGCAAATCTCCTGTTGTAGCAGGAAATGTAAAAATATTAATTCAAATAAATGTCATACTTGCAACATGCTAGTTTCTTGTTGCATAGGATGAAACCTAGTCATGTGAGGAGCCGTATCTAATTGCTAAGCTACTGGGAATACTATTGAAGTTCAAAGTTAGAACAATTAATCAGTGGAACAACTTGCCTCCCAGAAGGTGTGAATGCTCCAACACTGGAAGTTTTTAAGAAGATGTTGGATAACCATTTGTCTGAAGTGGTGTAGGGTTTCCTGCCTAAGCAGGGGGTTGGACTAGAAGACCTCCAAGGTTCCTTCCAACTCTGTTATTCTAAAGCATATAAATATAATGAGAAAGTGCTGATGGCTCCACCATGTGGCTAATGTAGTAATAATGCTAACTGCATTGGTAATGAAGAAAAATTCCCTGGCTTATAAAATACAGGTAGTCCTCAATTTACAAGAGTCCATTTAATGACCGTTCGAAGTTACAACGGCACTGAAAAAAGTGGCTTATGACCATTTTTCACACTTATGACCATTGCAGCATCCCCATGGTCACATGATTTACATTTGGATGCTTGACAACTGGCTCATATTTATGACGGTTATAGTGTCCCCAGGTCATGGGACCGCCTTTTGCAATCTTCTAACAAGCAGAGACAATGGGGAAGCCAGATTCACTTAACAACCGTGTTAGTAACTTAACCACTTCGGTGATTCACTTACCAAATATGGCAAGAAAAGTCATAAAATATACATGAACATAAATTTTGGGCACAATTGTGGTCATACGTTGAGGACTACCTGCTGGGAGGGATGAATTTGTTGATCTTCCCTCCACCCCCAATTAAAGTTAAACTCTCCCTCTGCCCTTCTGGCAGAGGGAGAGGTTGTATGTATGAGGCTGGGTCTTTGCAAGCTTTAGCTATCTATCTCACTGCCTGCAGAGTCCAAGTAGGACTTAAAAAACTAGACCAGTGTTTCTCAACCTTGGAAGCTTGAAGATGGGTGGACTTCAACTCCCAGAAACCCCCAGCCAGCGCTGGGAGTTGAAGTCCACCCATCTTCAAGCTACCAAGGTTGAGAAACATTGGACTAGGCCATAGACTGTCCTCTCCAGGCAGTCAGACAGACAGCTAAAGTTTGCAAAGATCCAGCCTCCTCCATTTTCTAGCTCGAATTTTAGAAATGACTTTTTTTTCCTTACTTAATAAATAAAAATAGATTAAAAAGATAAAAGTAAAAAGCTGCAGGATTTTCTTTCCTTGTTGGCTTGGTTCTTCTACTCTTCAGCCTGGAGTCAAGAAAAGATTTTTAAAGGGGTATTGGGTTGGAGGGTAGAGAGAGAGTTTAGTTTTAGCACCTAATTGGGGTATGGGGGGGTTTCCAAGGGAAGATCGACAAGTCCATCCCTCCCAACTTTTTAAAAATTGAAGTAATGTACATTTAATAAATTAGTGTCTTCTCATAAAATCCTGATTTGAAGTTACCCCCAAATATATGTATGCATAGTTTCCATTTCATAGAACTTAACAATCCAGAGTTTTCCCTTGAGACTCAACACATTTTAACACATTATGCTAAAGACTCGGAACAATTGAGAAGTCCATAAAGCTGGAAAAGATGGAAGAAGAGAAGGATGGCCAGTATCAAGGTGAATGGGCTTGATCACAGCAGCAATGAGTGCCCAATTGGAAGAACTGAAATTTCTGAGATTGGAGATAGATCACCCTGGAAGTCTATATGGTTGTTAAGAACTGATTCTGACTTAATGACACACATTGTTTCTCTTAATACCCAGCAAAAATCTATCAAACCAACTATGATTTCCTGCTTTTGAGCAAAGTTATTGTCCATCTGACTCACCAAGCTGCAGTGAATGTCTATGGAGATTCTCGGTCATCCAGGTCACGGAAAGAAACACCTTAGGGACAAACTGCAGTGAAGTATTTGATTTAGTTTAAAGTCAAATCCAGTGCACTCTTCTCCTATCCAACAATATAAGTTGATTGAATGACATTAGTATTTGAGTTATAATTCATTTTTCATTCAAAATTCAAAATAGCCATGTGAAGATTTATACATTGGGGAAACAAAACCACTTCATAAACCCATGGCACAACATAGGACCGTGATGGTGAACCTATGGCACGTGTGCCACAGGTGGCATGCATAGCCATATCAGTGGCCACGTCAGCTCAGCTCTGGCGTGCATGCCAACCGATTTTCAGGCCTTCTGGGCCCACCAGAAGTATGGAAACAGGCTGTTTCCTACCTCCAGAGGGCCTGGGAGGGGGGGTGGGGAGGCCCATTCTTCTTTCTTACCTGGCTCCCGATCCCCTTTATGCATCTGCGGAGGGTGAAAACAGCCTTTCCCACTCTCTCGGAGGCCCTCCAGAGGCCTGAAAGGGCCCATTTCCCAACTCCCGGTGGGACAGGAAGTGACATTTTTTGCTGAGCCTCCAGAGCCTCCTAGATGAGTCAATCTTTGTATAAATGGAAGAATTAATCAAGAATGCACATATGTTTTGCTACCTCTTTTGTGCCAATCTTCACGCAGTTATTATCCTTCTAAATAGATGTAGAATAAAAGAAGATGTAAGCTTATTTCTGCTTTTGAACTCATGCTACAGATTACAAGAATGTTGTATGTTTTCCTGTTGCTATAGGGACATCTCATAAAATGTTAGAAATGAATAGGATAATCAAAACAGTTTGTTGGCGAATACACACAAAACCAGGTTTTAGTTAGTTCATGTTTTCTGGAAGTAGAAAATTCTGATCTATGATTGAAATAGATTAGAAATGATTGATAATGTTTTTCTCATTTCACAGGCAAAATCTTGTTATTTCACAGAGGGATATGAACAACTGATTTTTAGTGCCAAGTTTCTAAAAGCATAGATAAAAGTTTATCTAAAACTTGGATAAAATAATCCTATATTTTTATTGTTTCCAGTTTTGCATATCCAAAAGTCAAACATACACATTTAAAGAACAAGCAGATAATCAATGGATAAAGACTGTTTTTATTAAAATGATTTTTCCATGAGAACCAATATTATACTTCGAAATAAAACTATTTGATATGATCATTTGAAAAAAGTAGTTAAAAAGAGTGCTCTGAAGAGGTATATTGCTGTGGCTGCCAGTTTATTTGGGCACTTAAACATCTTCCTCAACAATCAAACAAAGTTGTGAAGTGAAAGAGAATTAAAATATTACAAGAAATCACTGCAGCCCACCACAGAAAGTTTTGGTATTTACTGGATAACCGTATGAAATGAGTGTGATAGGTTTCTTTAAAAGGAACCAATCAACAGAGAGCTGAATTCAGGTCACACAAAAGGAAATGACTGGCAGTGGTGGTCTGTGTTTATACTGGACCAATTCTCAAAGAAACAAGTAACTCTTTCCTTAGGTTTCTTGCCAATTAACTACAAACTGCCAACTCAAACAACTTAAACTGTATAGAACAGTATTTCCATTGATCAACAGACCATCAATTAATTATATATTGACATTTAGTGTTTTGTCAGTTCTGAATTGTACCATAATTTATTGCATTTTTGAAAATTCTTAAAAGCAAATATATTTTATACATTTGTCATCATTATATAGTTTTCAATTAATAAATAATTTTGGAAGGTAATAATCTCATGCTTTATCTATAATCTGTATCACATGGTTAATGAACTCTCCTGCTCACAAATGAATCTGATCTACCTCTGTTTTGATTTCATCGTCTGAAACATAAATCAATTAGCCATTATACTAGATTGCCCTTAACTGGTATTCTGTGCTTATCTTTTAACTAACTTTTCTTGTTATTCCCAATATATAACAATTACAACGTATTAGTATTATATACCAATTACATACTGAAATAACAAACATTCCTAAGAATTTTATATGAAATTTCCCTACATTCCTGTTTCTGTGCATAAGTTATTTACCATGCTTTAGGAATGTATTACAGTAGCACAGAGGAAAAAGCGTTCCTTTTTAGTCTTTCCCATCACAGTTGGCGTAACGTTGAAGTCCACTATTCCGCCTTTCGTGAAGATGAGACAGCTTCCTCCAAACAGAAACTTGATGGAAGTTAGCACTGAATGATCGTCCAAGGCGCCCATGTTGCTTCTTGGAGATGTTGTCTTCACTCTCAGATTTGGCTAAGCCCTGAGTTGGAGATGAAGGCTGTAGTTCTTGCTGAACATTTCCAAGTGGAAAGTTCCAAGGCCCAAACCGATGCCAATTAAACCTCTGAAGAGCAATGATACAATGTAGATTCCCTCCTACCTAAAATGTATACAATGTTTGTTAAAATAACACTCTCAATATATTAAGTAAGAGCTGAGTTCGCTATCCATTTGAATTAATGCTTTCTTTGTATTTTGCACTGGTTAGAATTCTTTACTGAATATAATATTTATTTATTTATTTATTTATTTATTTATTTATTTACAAATATTTATATGCCACCCTTCTCCCGAAGGACTCAGGGCGGCGAACACAAGTTAAAAACATACAATAATGAAGGGAAATCCTAATTAAAACGAATTAAAACAGGGGCAAATAAATAATAAAACCCAAGAATCAGAATCAGCCCATCAGTTGAAACAGCCAAGTCTTTAGGCCTCGACAGAAAGAGCGGAGATCAGGCGCCGTCCAGAGCTCGGTGGGTAACTCATTCCAGAGGGCAGGAGCGCACACAGAGAACGCTCTACCCCTGGATGTCGCCAGCCGACATTGTGTGGTCGACGGTACCGAGGAGGGCAGTCCTGTGTGAGCGGACAGGACGGTGGGAGGCGGGTAGGAGATGGTCCTGTAAGTACCCCGGACCTAAGCCATGTAACCATAATATGTGGTTACAATAAAACTGAAGAAATGAACTGAAGAAATGGTGAAACATTTTCAAGGAAAAAAAAAACCAAAGGAAGTTCAGTTGCCTTTTGAAAAAGCACTTTTGGGACAAATGTGACCTGGATGATTGAGAACTTCCATAGACAGTTACAATAACAATTTATTCTATGTTAACATTATTTTAATTAGCAGGCTTGCATGCAATTCCCCATTTCAGATTTTGGTGCTAACTTTTTTCAGTCCTCATAGAACACCTGCTACATCTTGTCATCATCCATTGTTGGTTCAAGGTATTTGAAAATCTAGTGAAAATATTTTCAAAATGCAGCCCTATTCTATTTCATTTCTATTATTTCTGTTCCTGTTTTATTCTTGTTCCATTCTATTCCATTCCATTCCAAATTTATTTGCTGTCCATCTTGCCCTGGGGCTACTCTGGGCAGATTACAGTAATAAAACAGGGGAAAATGATACAACTAAAAATAACAATAGTAAAGGAATGAAATAATAAATAGTGGAAGTAGAGCAATATGAAAATTTAAAAAATGAGTGGCATGAGAACAGAAAGAGCAGGGGGAAATGGATTCAGTAAGTTAGTCTAGCAACCTCCAGTGATTTACTCCCCTATTGGATAGCAGGCTAACCGGCAGGGCCAGATTTTCAGGCCCTTGTAGGATAGGAGGGTGAGGGACAAACTTCTCCCCAGGAGACAGGATGTTTCAGAATGTTGTGGCCCCCTAGTAGCCAGCATATCTGACAGCAGATTCGAACAGTGAGGAGGTTAGGGAGGAACATGGGCCAGTCTTGGAATCTGGGGAAGGCTCTGATGAGGGCTCTGCATCAGAGGCAGAGAGGGGGCCAGGGCATATGACAGTTATCAGCTGCCTTTGGAGTCAGACATCAGTGAGGCAGACAAACAGCTGGAGCCTGTTCCCAGTGTGCACATGCACCGAGTTGCCAGACGAAGGAAACAGCTAAGGAACAAGGGTCGACTTGGGAGTAAGGCAATGAATGGTCCCTCCCGTAGGGAATAAAAGAGGAGCGAAAGGGGAGTGGAGTCTGCAGGAGACAATTAGTTTGCTTAATTGGTTCGTGACTCTCCGAGACTCCTTGCCAAGTTTTGAAGATATCAGCCTGGCAAGCCAGGTAAGGTCTGTGGCTGTAAATTCACCCTTGAAAGACTTTGCTGGATGTGAATGAGAAGAATTCACAGTAACTTAATAAAAAGGGGGTTTTGTCGGGACAAGGAGTCTGCTTCATGGTTTGGGGAAGCCTAGATCAGAATACAGAAGGCCAGTGCTACAGCGGAGAAAGTTCTTCTCCAGGATCCCGTCAGTCGGAATCCTCAGACGGCACAAGTAGGGCGGTCTTGTCTTAGCAGAATGAGACGGTTCATCAAGTAGTCTGCACCTAAGCTATGGAGGGCTTAAAGGACATAACCAACACCCTGAACTACATCTGGAAGTAAACTGGCAGCCAGCGCAGCTCATGAAGTAGTTGTGTATCATAGGTCATTCTTTAGGCTCCAAAGACTGTTCATGCTGCTGCACCTTGTACCAGTTGAAGCTTCTATATGCATTTCAGGGTAGCCCCGTGTAAAGCACATTGCAGTAATCAAGAAAGAGATGATTGGGCTTGAGTGGGCAAGCGCAGGGAGTCCCGATTCACAAAAGGTCGCAGCTGGTGCACTAACGAAAGCTGTGCAAAGGCTCTCCTAGACACAAATGCCACGTGATCTTTGAGAAGTTGCGAGTCCACGATAATCCCTAAATTGCGAACTGGGTCTGAACACCCCATCAAGAACTAAAGATATCAAAGACCTGGATCTTGAAGCTCCATGCGCCCAAAGTCATTGGTCTTGCCAAGGTTCAGTCGTAGCCCATTGTCCCCCACCCTTCAGGCCTCTACAACCTCCAGGCACCATGAGGGGATAGCAACAGCATTACTCGGGGTACCAGTTATGGAGATGTAAAGTTGGGTATCATCAGCATTTTGATGATATTTGAACCCATGGTTGACATATATGATCTCACCCAGCAGCTTCATGTAGATGTTAAACAGGAGTGGAGAGAGTACTGAGCCCTGTAATATGACATAAGAGAGCAGCTGGGAGCTGGATCTCTCATTTCCAACACCACCAATTGAGAGTGACCTTGAATAATAATTGTGCATTTATTATATTGGCATATTATAGGTGTCTTAGAAGACTCCTGAGCATACTATGGACAGTCAAGAAAACAAGCCAATGATCATTGAACAAATCAACCCCTAATTCTCATTCAAAAGAACAATCTCAAATTATCCTAGTTTGGACACATTATGTGAAGACCTAGCTCTCTGAAAAAAATCTCTAATGCTGGAAAAGTGGAAGAAAAGAGAAGAGGATGACCGGTAGCAAGTGGATGGATTCAGCTACTGTTGCAATTAATACACCATTGGAAGGCCAGGTTAGGGATAGGTTGACATGTGAGAAAATCTATCTAGTCACTAGGTGTTGCAAATGACTTGATGGCACATAATCAATAGTAGTGAATTTGATGAACTGAAATCTTATTTTGGATTAAAAGCAGTTCACATGCCATGCAAAGGTAATTCCTAAATGTGTCCTAGTGTGGGCTGTATCCAAAGGTAGCAATGCCTTAGCAAAATAAACTTAAATTTTATATAATGAAAGGTTCCCCTTGCACATATGTGCTAGTTGTTCCATACTCTAGGGGCGGTGCTCATCTCCGTTTCTAAGCCGAAGAGCCAGCGCTGTCTCATGACAATTCTGTGGTTATGTGGCCGGCATGACTAAATGTCGAAGGTGCACAGAATGCTGTTACCTTCCCACCAAAGGTGGTCCCTATTTTTCTACTTGCATTTTTTCATGCTTTCGAACTGCTAGGTTGGCAGAAGCTGGGACAAGTAATGGGAGCTCACCCTGTTATGCAGCATTAGGGATTCGAAATGCCGACCTTTCTGATCGACAAACTCAGCCACTGAGCCACCGCATCCCCTTTTATATAATTAGATCACAGCAATTGATTCTTGTTGTGCTCAAAAGAATAGGACATGGTAGTTTGAAATAGAGGAAGTGGCAGACTAATGAAGCCATTTCTGTTTTTAACAAGTGGAAACATATTTTGTGAATGCAAAGTAATCATTTTATAATTACTATAATGCGAGAATATCTAAATGTGCTTTATGAATGCTAAATCAGGGCAAACATGCAGGTCTGCTTTAATACGAAGCATTCTTACCTTCTTCGTCTTCCGATATTGAAGACCCCTTTCCAAGTGCCTAATATCTAAGTATTCGGGATTCTGAGTGTTTAAGTCTGTTACAATGTCTGCCCACCTAACAGTAAAAGGGAAAGAAGTTCACAAATGCAATAAAAATCTGGAGCATTGTGCTTATTAGCTAATCCTAGGTAGACAAAAATTTATAAGTAAACTAAAGTAAATTAAGTAACTAAAGTAAACTTAAGTAAACTAAACTGTACAATATTGTCAGATTCATGAACTGACAGAGACATGGTAACAAGGTCAGCCAATAAATAGGCATAGCAAATAAATCAGCCAATGGGAGCTGAAACAGTTTGGAGGCTGGGCGTGGCTCAGCTCTGTGCTGTGCTGAGAACTGAAACTGAAACCAGTGTGAACTAGTCTGCTCTGCTGAAATGAAACTAACTGTTCTCTCCTGCCTTGTGTTTTGCTTGTAACTGCTACTAAGTTGAAGAAAAATCTATATTGGTATTGTACATTTATCTTCACATATTATTATGTATCTAAAGAAGTTAATGAATCCTGCTGCATCAGTCTGCCTGTGTGTGCTTTCTGGATTTAATTTCTGCAACAAACTCTATGTACCAAATACTGACATTTTTCATGAAATGAAAACCAGGAGTTCTAGTTCTTTGATTCATTTAGTATTAACACCATTTTACTATCCTTCTCCCCCCCCCCGAATTTCTTATTTTAGCTTTATATATGAAAAGCATGGGAAAGATTAATTTAGACACCTGACTTGAAGAAGTTCCAAAGCCTCCAAAGAGATGCAAATGCTTCCATTCATACATTACCATCAAATATACTTTTGATCTTGGTAGGAACCCAAAACGTTCATTCTCAAAGATCTTATAGGCCAGGCAGATTTAAAAGCAAGAATTTGATTTTTAGAAGTCTGGTTTAAAATCATATACTGTAGTTTACAACTGAAATTTGTTTCTGAACTGTCATCAGAAAGGGAATGGCAATCTGTGATGTTAACTGTGGGTCTCGTATTTCACGTAATAGCTACAATCAATATTCTACTGGACCAGTTGATATTTTTAATTACATCTTAAAAGCAGCCATATGGATACCTGGCCCTTAAGTAAATTTTAAGGGCAATCTAAAGAATGTTGCCAAGGACGTTTTATAAATAGATCCTTATTAATACTGCTGTTTTATTCAGTGGCAGCTAGCAAATATGTTATCTAAACAAAAAAGGCAAATGTTCATCTGGTCCAGCCTCCTGCCCAGTTTAGGAATTTACCATTCCAGACAAAGAACTGTCTAGTCATTTCTTGAAAAATCTAGCAGTGGAGCACTCATGACTTCAGAAGGCAGATTGATCCACTGCTTAATAGCTCTTAAGAGCCAGGAAATTATTATTTAAGTTAAATTTCCACCCATTATATAAGTACGTATTTATTTTATTGTACGTGGTCTCTATCCCAAATGCAAGACTCTGGGTAGTTTATTTTTGGTTGTTATGAAGAATATATCCATACTCTGCCCAGTGACATTCCTTCATCTATTGGAAGAATTATACCATGTGTCCTCTTAATCATCACTTCTTTAGGTTAAACATACTAAGTTTTTTTAACTGCTCTTCATAGGACTGGCCCCAGATCTCTCCTAGTCACCTTTCTCTGCATTCTTTCCATTTCCTCAAAAAAAAATATATTTTTTTTAATTGTGGTGATCAAAATATGACATACTAAGCCACCTGTTTTCTACTTGTGCATCTGTTTTTTCCTGTTTGAATTCCAAACTTTACATTTCTCACCATTATTTTGTTGGATAGGGCCAAATATTCAAGTCTATCAAGATCCTTTCAAACCTTCAACCTGTTTTCTGGAGTGTCAGCAATCTCCAGATTTTAATAGCATCCCTTTTATTCCCTCATCTAAGTCATTTATGAAGATGTTGAAGAATACTGAGTCTAGGACAGAACCCCAGGAATTGTGAACCTACCTCCCATATGGAAACAAACCAATTAAGGACCATGCATTGACTATTACTTGTTCAGCCAGCTGTCAATCTATCCAATAGCAGGACCATCCATCCCACAATGATCTGGTTTATCAAGAATGGGCTATGGACTACTTTCTGAAGTTTTTCTCTCTCTATAAATGGTCTCAGTTAATGTCATTAATATTAATAATGCAAATCTGGGAATTGAGGTTCAAAACTGAATCTAAGTATGCATCCAAAAGCAAAAATGAAGAATTGTTTTCAAGTTTCAACAAAGTAAACCACTTCATTAGCATCTAAAGTGAATGTCCATTTTCTTCCATTCCCAAGGTAAGTGTAGTTTTTGCCCTCAAAATCTGATTCTCAATACTTTCAGTTAGAAGACACATGCCAGAATAGCACTCACTTTGGGAGGTGGATGAAATATTAGCTCTCTAGAAAAAAAATCTCAGATAGAACATGCAAATTTCGAAGTTTCAATACATTTTCTAGTCTATTTGGGAATTTGTATCTTAACACTTATTCATCAAGGAATTGGTGTTCCTATGAGTATTTGTGGATGCCAAAAGAATACTTGAATATCTTTAAAATTATATGATCTTTTGTGAGTTTACTAGGATGCGCTAACTTACTTTTTGCAGTGAATAGTAGGGTGTTTTCTGCTTGGCTCTCCAATGAGTATCCAGTATTCTACATCTTGCTGTGAGAGACATCCTCTGGTGCATAAAAATGATAAGACAAAATGTTTACCATAATAAGAAGCTTTATAAACAAGCAATTTAATTTGTCACTGGCCAAAATGAGTAATGAGTTGTTGTATGGTTACATAAAATATAATATTAAACATGACTAAAATATATATTTTAGACTGGTGCCGGGCCGTGGCATGCCAGAAACCAGGCTGCGCAAACAAGTGAAGCCCCATCCATGGGATACAGGCAGCATGTGAAACCATGCCCACTCTCCTGTCTGTGGAAAAATCTCTCCACGGAACCAGTCCCTGATACCCAAAAGGTTGGGGGCCGCTGCTGTAGAAAAAACAAAAATATCCTAGTGTTTCATAATATGTGAAATATTTGCAAACTTAACCCAAACTGCTCTGCATCCATAGAGAGCATGTTACTTGTGTGTTCATTAAAATAATAAATGTATTATTTGAGAAATTGGCTATGTTTCAACAATTGTATCCCTTCTGCACAGACAGAACCATATCTGCTCTAGAACTCATCTTTATTCCTACTCAGCAAGGTGGCAGTAGCTGTTTCCTCAGTAGGCTGGATTCAATGGCTTTTAAGTTCTTTTCAAGTCCCTAATTTCCTGCAATGAGTTAGGGCTTTTATTTTAGTATAAATGCAAAAAGCATACATAAAATACAATGCTTTATCATCTGTGTAGAAACATTGTTTTCTGCTCCTTTAATCAGTTAAAGGTCAAAGGAATGGTCAAATCCCATTCATGTGTACTTTTAAGGAAAGAATGGCAATTCCCATTAATGTGGGTTCATACAAACTAATACCATTAACCCGAAAATAAGACCTCCCCGGATAATAAGCCCAATCAGGCTTTTGAGTGCATGCGTTAAAATAAGCCCTCCCCAAAAATATTTAAACGCATGCGCAGCCGGTCCTCGCCATTTCCTCTGGTTAGGGTTAGGGAGTCAGAGCTGGAAATCAGGTAAGATGGCAAGAGGAGCCTCGTCTTGCCCCCACATGCCCCCAAATAATAAGACCTCCTCGAAAATAAAGCCAAACACTTTATTAAGTGGGGATTAAAAAAAAATATAAGACAGTGTCTTATTTTCAGGGAAACACGGTATATCTAGTTTTAGTAGAAGTCAAACTAATGAAATTGGATTGATTCACCTAATTAAAAAAACAAAACTTTTATATTTAAAAGATAAAATGCAAAGATTTTTAACGAAGACTTTAAAAGGCTATTCTCCCAAATGAAACAAGACTTATATCAAATACCACACGAGTTAAGACTGAAATCAATCAATCAATACATTTATTGTACAAATTCATGGTCTTTCAGATTTTTTCGGTGACCAGCAGATTTATCCAAAGTACTGCATGAGAGACAGTAGAACAAGATTGGCAGTTTAAATTAATGTTGCTCCTATTCTGAAAAACTATATATGAAAAAATATTGCCATCTAGTGATTAATGCAGAGAAACCAATCTACGTAATTGTACTACATGATACTACATTCCATGTTTGCTAATAAGCTATAATGAGCAATTACAGGTTCACTTTTTATAAGACGATTGCAGCTGTGTTGGCCCCACTGATGAAATCAAGTAGATTTTGAGGGTCTTACTTATATGCTTTGCTCGGCTTTATTGGAGTTGCTTCAAATCCAATTGGACAAAAATAATGATTTTGGCAATGATAAATATATGCCATTGATTCATCTCGCAGCCCTTGTGTTAATTTTGTTAAAGCTCCCGAAGCTACAAATTAAAAAGAAAGTAAAACATTTACAAAGGTATTTTATTGAATATTAAGACACACACTTTTAGGTTTACTATTTTTAAAAAATTATAAACTATTAACTCTGTTTCAGGGACTCTAATCAATATAATGTAATATAATGCAAAACAATGTAGTAACATCCTTGCTTAGTGACTGCCTTATTCAGCAGTGTAAAAAAAAAAAACAAAACTTTATGACCAGTGGCTGCATATTTGACCTTTGCAGTGTTCCTTAGTTATTTGATCACTATTATCATCAGTATGCATTGTCCTGTGCCTATCCTATCTCCACTCCCATCCTATCCCCGCTTGCAGAGTAGAGATATTGGAGAAGGGGTTATAAACGAATAAACAAGGACCCAATGAAGAATACACATTGAAAGCAATGCATCGGCACCCACAGCCACAAGCCACGGTTGTGTAGCATGCTTAATGCCAGTGCATTACTTTCAATGTCTATTCCCCATTGTGTGCCTGCTTACTCTCTTGTCATCCCTTCCTCTCCAATGAAGGTAAATACAAATATTAACTGCCTTCTTGTTAATTATCTCAGCAACAGGATCAGCACTGCAAAGAGGGGTGGGGGAAAGGAAAATACAATTCCATGATTTCCCACTAAGCAACTGCTTCACATAAAGACAAAACTTTTGGTCCCAATTGTTATCGTTAAATGAGGGCTACCTGCAATTTAAATCCCTCTAAAAAAAATAAACCTTGGTTACTTAGAAGCAAATGCTTGTCCTGACAGAAAATTTCAAGTGAGTTGCAATATCTACAACTAAAGTGGGCAGAGAATGCAGATGTGTCTCTATCTCTCCATTGCCACTGTTATCCAACTCTCCTTTCCAGAGATGAGGAATTGTTGTAACAGATGTTCAGAAGTTTCCTCAATCAAAGAAGTCAAAAACTGCCTTTTCTCCATATTCAGCTGGCAATTGGGAACACAAAATCCCAGGAAAAATACAGTATGTCAATCCTTTAAAAAAGCCTATACAAATTCAAAAATAGACGTGAAATCAACTGTGAAAAATGCATAGACCCCACACCCATTTCATCCTGCTCTTTTAACAGGTACAAAGAATTAATCATGTCATTAAAATTGCCTTCTTACCAGTTTCTCCAGCAGTCTTATACTTCCCATGAGGTTTATAGAGAAAATAGGAACATCCTTTGACATGGAAATAATCATTAATTTGTCTGAACCACCTGAAAAGTACAAAGTGAAGAACTGTGTATTTTAAATGTAAATTAGCAATTAAACAATAAAAAAAGTATTTCTCCTGCCAGACACATATGACACAGCTAATATTCCAACTATTTCTTAATCAGATATATAGAACAATTATAACTGGGACTGCAATCTGTGTTTGTTTTAAAGTATTTCTTTTTACAGGTCTAATACTAATAAGCTAATAAACACATTGACCTTAAATACTCCTGATTCAAATTATGGGCAGATTTGTTTCTTTCTCATTTTGAGGATGAATATCATTCCAAAATTCAGACATCCTTTTCTTCTGATTTCACTCTAGAATGCCCTCTTTCAAAGAACGTTTTCTAATCTTCGTGTTTCTTTTGTTTAGCCAAATTACTTTATAATCCCAAACCCTTCCCCTATTCCTCTCACAAAAATAATTCTTCAGTGACAATGAAGGCTTCCTGCTTTTTTTTCTACCATTTCCCCCCAAATAAGACATCCCCTGATAATAAGCCAAATCGAGCTTTTGAGCGCATGGCAATAAGGCCAAGTGCTTATTTCAGGTTTCAAAAAAAATATAAAACAGGGTCTTATTTTCGGGGAAACATGGTATATGGCTCAAATGCAGGTCAGCCATGTGTCAAAAGCTTTGTTACCGTGTTTCCCTGAAAATAAGACCAGGTCTTATATTAATTTTTGCTCCAAAAGATGCATTAGGGCTTATTTTCTGGTTAGGTCTTATTTTTGGGGAAATACGTAACTAAATGCATCCATCTGGCTGACAATCTTAACTGGGGTTTATTTTGGGGTAGGGCTTATATTACGAGCATCATGAAAAATCATGCTAGACGTATTTTCTGGTTGGGACTTATTTTGGGGGAAACAGGGTACTACAAATACATCTGCTTATAGATAGAATTTATTCTGTTTAAAACAGTCTACAGGTAGTCCTGGACTTATAACAGTTCGTTCAGTGACTCTTCAAAGTTACAACAGGACTGAAAAAAGTGACATCATTGTTTTTCACATGACCTTTGTACCATCCCCATGGTCACATGATCAAATTCAAATGCTTAGCAACTGGTTTATATTTATGACGATTGCTCTGTCCCAAGGTTACGTGATCCCCTTTTGCGATCTTCTTACAAGTAAAGTCAATGGGGAAGCCAGATTCACTAAACAACCACGTTACTAACTGAACAACTGCAGTGATTCATTTAACAACTGTGGCAAGAAATGTTGTAAAATGGGGAAAAGTTCACTTAACAAATGTTTCATTTAGTAACAGAAATTTTGTGCTCAATTGTGGTCGTAAATTGAGAACTATCTGTATCAGTAGTGGGTTTCAAAATTTTTTACTAACGGTTCTGTGGGTGTGGCTTGGTGGGCGTTGCATGGCTTAGTGGGCGTGTCAGAAGGATACTGTAAAATCTCCATTCCCTCCCCAATCCAGGGAAAGGGTACTGTAAAATCCCCATTTCCTCCCGATCAGCTGGGACTCGGGAGGCAAAGAATAGATGGGGGCGGGACCAGTCAAAATTTTTACTACTGGTTCTCCAAACTACTCAAAATTTCCACTACCGGTTCTCCAGAACTGGTCAGAACCTGCTGAAACCCACCTCTGGTGTGTATTATGATTGTTTCTGCTTATCTACAATTCTACACATGGCTTCCTAGAAATAAGCTAATGAGCCTGCTATAGAATTGCAAGCCCAATTTTCTTTTCCAGAATAAAAATGATGCATTACATAGATAGAGAGACACACACTGTCTATGTACTTTCCACATTAGGAGAATGAGACAGTTCAAGAACAGTTTTTAGCAGAAATGGCTAAATTGACTTTGATAAAAGAAAAGTATTTTTGTTTTTACTTTGAAACTGCTTCTGGATTTTGTGTTTGAGGCGGGGGAAAAAAACGAAATTTTGATTTTGGGTTTTTCTCATTAGATATGATTTGTTGTTATAGAAATGGCTTGTTTATACTATTATGTATAAGTAAAAAGTTGAGGTTGGATGTTGCTTATTCTACGGTACCAAAAGGAGTTGGAAGTCAATAACTTCTTTTCTAGACTCTACATTTTTCTCTTCCTTTTTCCCTCCCCTACTTTTCCTATTATTTGCTTTTGTATTTTTGTATATTATATTATAAACTAATATAAAAAGGAACAGTTTTTACCTCATTAATGTAGTATTTCCAGTAAATGGACCAAATCTTATCTCTTCAAAAGGTGGCTGAATGCCCAATATGTGCAAAGCCTCTTCTTGAGTAATAGGTGGTAAACTGGATTTAGAAATTAAAAAGTTCAGAATATAGGCAACTATAGAAAACAAAGACTAAATTGCACCTTAAGTACATTAAATGCAGTGGTGAAATTCAATTTTTTTTACTACCGGTTCTGTGGGCGTGGCTTGGCGGGCATGGCAGGGGAAGGATACTGCAAAATCTCCATTCCCACCCCACTCTGGGACCAGCCAGAGGTGGTATTTGCTGTTCTCTGAACTACTCAAAATTTCCGCCACCGCTTCTCCAGAACCTGTCAGAACCTGCTGGATTTCACCCCTGCCTAAATGGCAATGAAAGCTTCGCTAGATCCCCAAAATAACTAATTTAATATATTGAAGGATAACTTACTTTCCAGTTCCCATTGTGCTATATAGGAAATTCCAGCATGAGACTAGAGACGAAATCCCACAGGAAGTCTTATATTGGGGGCGACTGATGCAGTACCTTTAAAACAAATTTTTCATAGGCAAATTTTCATTTGCTGTAATGAAAACCAGAAGGCATAAAGCATGTTGAACTTTAATGCATCTCAATTTCCTCCCACAAAAATGTCTTCAGCCTTTGCCATCATGGCACTTAGATACCACAATACTTTAAAAAAAAAAAGACGACATGACTACCTAATTATTAAAAAAAATACTTAACAGTATTAAAGTATTCAGCCATACAGAATGATAGTAATACCAATGTTTTCAAATACTACCATCTCCGGAGATCTAACACTTTCCGTGGCTTTAGTTCTTCAACCGTGTAATGCTGTGGACATTCCCTGAATTGTTTACTTTTTTTATCTACAACCGTTTTCTTGCTTCCCTGTTTCTTCATGTTCCCTGTAAACAAATTAAAGAAATTATTTCTAAATATTGGTTACTTGCATATGCTGCTCATGATTCCAATCCAATTTTATTGAATTGCAAGATCCTATTTTACTTGTATACCGCTTTAAGGATTTGAGGAACTTTATTACTAGAATCATAGCAATATTATTTTCTATCTAACTAGTAAGTTGGTAATGCCAGGAATAGGAAAAAAAACCTAATTCCCCATGAACACTGCAGTTGTGAATGAATGGTGAGCAGGTAAATTAATTAAATTAAGTTCAAGATATAATTTTGGCAAATTAAAAAATCTTTTATTTATATACTGTATTTTTCAGAGTATAAGACACACCTTTTCTCCCCAAAAAAGAGGGTGAAAATCTGGATGCGTCTTATACTCCGAATGTAGCCCCGCCCAGCTTCTCAAATGGAGGTTTCAGAGGCTGAAAAAAGCATCAGAAACGAAGCTTCAGAAAAAAAGCCTCCAAACAGAGCTTCAGAAAAGAAGCCCCCAGAGCTTCACAGGCTTTTTTTCTAAGGCTGTTTCGGAGGCTTTCAGAGACAGACAAAAAAGCAAAAAAAGCAAGGCCAGAGCTCACAACCAAGGAACCTGTTGCTAAAATTCACCTCTGGGAACAGCTGATTGGGGGTATTCCGGGAGGCCGATCCACCTGCCAATCAGCTTTTTTCTTATTTTCCTCCCCAAAAACTAAGGTGCGTCTTATACTCCGGTGTGTCTTATACTTCAAAAAATACAGTAACTACAGTTGTTTCTTAAATGTTGAAACTGTAATAGTACCTCATCTATAAACTACAACAAATGGCAGAATAAAAATATTTTCATTTATTATAATAAGAAAGATGCTTAAATAAAAAGACAAATGTACCTGCTTGATTCTTCAAATCCGGGGATGCATCACTGAATTCAGACTTATCTATTTCCCACGCCAATGATAGTTTTCCAAGACTAATAGATAAACTTTTCAGGTTAGAATCATCGTTGTAAACTATATCCGAAGGTCCAGTTCTGACACTAATAAAAGCAGAATTATTTCCATCATTTAAGGCAGCACTGTCTTGTAAGCAGGCACTCACTGTAGCACTTGGGCTTTTGCAAATAGATGTTACCTGATTTAAAAAAGCATAGTCTGAACAAATGGTATAAAACTTTTCTCGGGTGTGAGTCACAGGACATCCCCATGGATAATGCCTGTCCCCACCAGAACTCAGAGAGGCCCCTGAGGTACCTGGAGCACAAAATGATTTCACAGTACCATGAAGATTAACTTCTGAAGTCTTCCTTCCAGTTTTGGGCCCATTTTCTTCAGAATCACTCTCTAACTGAGAGTCTTCAATGTTAGGCATTGAATGACCTGTGGTTTTTTCTTCCCAGATGAGGAAGGTACGTCAAATGTTTTTTGTGCACTCAAACATAATTTACACTTATTCGAGATTTTCAAGACGTATTTAAAATTTCCTGAAATGAAAAAGAAAACGTCTTTTTAGCTAAAAATCCAAAGTACAAAACATATTTCTAACAAAAACTTAGGTCTTGTCCACATCATCAGTTTTCTCTTATTTTATACATGTTTTGAGAGGAACCTATATGAATTTCAGGCTCAACTAAGAAGATGCAAGAATCAAGTGAAGATTTCTATTTAATTAAAGTTGCTTTAAACCAACTGAAGTTACATCTCCTCCCTAATTTATCAATCAGAACCCAAAGATCTTCAGATGAAACTCTTCCTTAGCTAATCCACCAATTAGGCAAGGAAGGGGGCTAACGAAAAGTTGTTTTCAGTGATGGTGCTCATGTCTATATGATAACATTGCTTAATGGTCCTGGAAGGTCTGCCCAGAGATGCAATACTATCCAGGTTACATAATTATATATGGTTAGTGCCAGACGTTGTATGTGGAAAAATTGCAACATCGATTTTTACTGATGTCAGGTGGATAGACTCAATTACAATGGGAATGGGTATTCTGATGGAAGATCCAGAGGACTAGGTTAGGAACATACTGTCATGGAGAAAGGATATGGATGTTGCTGCCAGGAGCTGAAAGCAACCTGATGGCACATAATCAATCAAAAGTTAGTGTGATTTCAAACAAGTGCTCTTGCACTGAATTAAGAACTGTTTTAATAATGAAGCTAATCAAACGTAGTGACCTTTCAAATAGGTTCATAAAAGTAATCAGTCAACATTTTTCATACCTTACATACTCGTTTTAACTATGCATCACACTTTTTGTCTCTAGTTTGCCATGAAGTAGAAAATACCCTATTAACAAAGTAGATGAACAAAAATCTCCATGAAGATTACTCTCTTCAAGATTATAATATCTGTTATTCAGGGATGGGATCAGTGGTGGGTTGCCCCCGGTTCGGACCGGTTCGCAAGAACGGTAGTAAAACTGGTGGGAGGCTCTGCCCACCGACCCCAATGTCATCAGGAAGCTTCTGCGCAAAAGCGTGCGCAGTCCCGTTGTGAACCGGTAGTAAAGGTAAGTAGAACCCACCCCTCGGTGGGATCCTACCGGTTGAACAACCGGGTTCGCTGAGTGTGCATAGTTTCCATAAAATTGAACTTCCGCATTGCAAACAAGGAAAGGAGCAAGGAAAACAGCTGAGGAGGGCCAATTCAATCTGCAACCCCTGACCAGCTGGGCTTCAGAAGCAGAAATAAAGGTCAGTATAACTTGGGGGCGGGCAGGTGGGCCCACTTTCACAGCGAATTGGTTCGCTCTCGGCAGGAAGTGGGAACTACCGGTTCATCCGAATCAGGCTGAACCGATAGAATCCCACCACTGCTGTTATTCTTTTGTATATTTTTTTTTAACTGCAGCCTGCACAGGCATTCAGTGCAGTCATAATAACATCAGGCACACCATGTCATTGTGCAAATGATGCACAGGAGGTTCGTTTGCTTCAATTACATATTACATAACTTGCTCCATGGTGTTCATGGCATCACTCCTTCAGTTTGTGGACTCCTATGGTAGGCTTTGTAAAGCTTTGTAAGCTTTACAAAGCTGGTTGTAAAGCTGGTAAGTAGAGTTTGAGGGCAGTATCTTTCCAGTTTACCTCAAGCAAATGACATAAGATTAGATAGTTCTGAATTCAGAAATCCTAGATAACATGTCAGGTACAAATTGAATTAACTCTTCCAACTCTTCCAACTTTACACAAATATCATTTTAAAATGACTTTTTGAAAGCCGTATAATCACTTTTTCACTGTAAAAGGTATCTCAAGATTTAACACATACATGGAAAAATATTTCATTTTGTGCATTGCACTTCCTATAGTTTAATTAATTCAAAGGGATATTTTCTCCTACATCCCATCTAAAATTTTATCAGCTTTGTTAAAAGCTGAAAACACATCCTTCTCATTCATTATTTAAGTTTAAAATGCCCTAAACACTTTAAATAAGACTCCTTCAAACTTGTGCTCAAAAGGGCTGGGAGTGCTAAGTATTTTGATTCAAACACATTTAAAAGGTATCAGAATCAGATGGCTGTTTTAGATCCATCACTGAGTAATTCCTTTCACTAATTTTGCAAGATTAAAATCCTCACTAAGATTAAAATACTGTGCAGTTTGAAAGGCAAAGATAAGTATTCAGAAGCCACTCAGTTTAACACTGCATGTGTAGACAAACAGAAAGGGAATATAGATAATATTCTGTAGTAGAATTAACAAAGGACTATGGCTTTCCAGTTAGAACAGTCAACAGTCCATCAGATCCAGCATTTTATTTTCAACCATACAGATGCCAATAAACATCCCCATAAATGAGACCACAAAAAAATATTAGTCTACAAAATGGCAACTTTTTCAGACCAGCATAGCAACAGGACCTGCTTATTTATCAGCCAGCACCCCAAATCTTTCCCCTAAACCAGGGGTCTGCAACCTTAAACACTCAAAGAGCTATTTGGACCCGTTTCCCACAGAAAACACCGGGAGCCACAAAACCCTTTCCATTCCTGACTATTTCTTGAGCGGCCACAAAACTAGCATATGTAGATGAATTAAATATTCTGTTTTCTTCTGAAATGTTTCTTTTCTTAAATTTATCCATGGTTGGCCTACTGGGGGTTGAAAAGCTCAATAAATCGCATGCCAGCAAGTGTCACACATTGGCATATTTTGAGTGACAGGGAGCCGCAGCAGAAGGGTGAAAGAGCCGCATGCGGCTCCAGAGCTGCAGGTTGCTGACCCCTGCCCTAAGCCTAAGCATGTTGTCAAAGGAGTACAATAATCCACTGATCCTCCATCCTGCTGCTATGTTTCCGCAGAGGCAACCACATGCAACTGAAACTCAATTCTACCAATGAACAGGAATGGAAGCCATGGCTTCCTCAACTTCATATTCCAAAAGTGGCACCTACCAAAGGTATTGTACTCCAATGGGAGATGGTGCATATTAGAAGCCCTGCGTGGATGCCTGTGGCTGGCTCTCCTCTCGCAGCGTTTTCCCCATGGTTGGCAATGCCGGCTTGTGTTGTTGGAAACTGTGGCTCAGCCACACCTGGAGGGGCACATGCAATCACGTTCTATCTATTGCCTTGTTCTTGCATTTCCTCTGCAAGATGTACTACCGTTATTCAAGGAGGCGCCGTCTACTTGCTTTTAAGAGATTCTCCCTGAAATGCATCCACGCCCTTCCATATAGGATCACGTCTCTCTAGCCACCTCTGATCACATCCCAGGTTTCTGCTCCTGCAAAAGAATAAAGAAAATGCAAGAAATGCCCTTACTTGCTCCAGGAGCTCGCCTGCTTCTCTTCTCCTTTTCTGCAGATGATTAGCGCCAGTCACTCCGTGATTTACATGCATATATAAATATAAATAAATAAATAAAGAGGCTCTCAAGATCTTCCACCGTATATAGGATTACGGGGCCTATCCGTACCATTGTCCATCTTTTTACCTGCTTGCTAGGGGCAAAAGCCCTTCCAATTTGTGCAAGTGCGTGCGTGCGTGCGCGCGCGTCACCGCAACTCTCCTCCTGCACGCGCGCTCTCCCCGTAAGCCACGCCCTTCCCCCCCGCCCCGGGGGTGGCTATTGTGCAGCAGTTTGATGGACATCCCGTGCCAGGACACTTTTTCTAATTCGCTAGAGAGGAGCGACGTACGTTGGACCGCTTTGCCAATTACCTTGCTTGTCCTTCTGGCGCGTGCTGAAAAGACGGAACCTGATTGGTTTCGGCTTGCGGGGGGGGGAAAAGGGAGTCGGTACGTAATGTCTGGTTGGGTGGGTGAGTGAGTGGGGCGGTCTCTAAAGCTCGGTAACATTAAAGTTTGTGGACTTCAACTTCCAGGATTCCCCAGACAACACGTCTGGCTGAGGAATTCTGGGAGTTGAAGTCCACAAGTCTTAAAGTGGCCAAGGTTGGAGATCCCTTTAATGTTAAAGCAGAGGTCTTCAAAACTTGCCAGCTTTAAGACTTGTGGACTTCAACTCCCAGAATTCTCCAGCCAGCTATGCTATGCTATGCTGGCTGGAGTATTCTGGGAGTTGAAGTCCACAAGTCTTAAAGCTGCCCAGTTTGAAGACCCCTGATTCCCGCCTCTCTTTTCCTCGAACGATGATCGGTGCTTCTCGGGTGGGAGGTAGCCGGTCACTGCAAGAATCGTTTTGTTTTGGGGGTGGTGTAGAAATTTTGTGAATCAATACTGCATATGAATACAATTAGAGTGCGGTAGGATCGATTGGGTTTCCCGATGCTGCAGTGTTGTCTACAACCCCCCCCCCAAAAAAAACCAATTTAAAGATATTTAGATGCACTTTGCACCGATGTTTTTTTAGCACGATCCTCTTTTTGGCTGCTTGAAAAATAGCCAATTCAGTGCTCCCAAATCAGGATAGGGTTATAGCTGAACAGCCAGGAGAAGCTGAAGAGATAAAGGAGGGATCCGGATTGTAATATGTTGGTTTAAAACCATTATATTCCTTTTTAAAGAAAAACCCATTAACCTGGTGAACGCCATGTTTCCTAATCTGCAAGCAAGGCAAAACTTGGTGGTAAGATGCAAACATAGCAGTCTTTTATAAGATCTTGCAAATCTGCTTTTAATTTAAAACACAAATTACATCAAGCTTGTGGGGATGTGTGTCTCTGCCCTTGGGATTTTATATACTAAATTTAGATAATAGATTAAATCAACATGAGATTCTCTTAACATCTCTTACAGTGCTGACAACTGAGAGCTTTTAAGCAGTAAGATGCTTTTTTTAAATCTGATTTTCCTACATTCCATCAGGTTTGCTACATTCCATCAGTTTTTCTGCTCCAAATTTCCAAACTGTTCCAAATTTCCGGATACCATTGGACTACAATTCCCAGCATTACTGATGAACCTGGGAAGTGGCTCCCATGTGATTTTTCATTCGGAAGAAGTTTTCTTGGACCAATGATGCTATTCCTTTCCCTTCTCCACCCCTTTGGGCTTGGCAGTAATTGTAAGATGTTACTGAAGAAAAAAGAGTGAAAGGCTGCACAGGCAAAAACAAAGGAATTAGGATACAGCTTCTGTTCCTCTCCCTCCTCTTTCCCCTGAATTACCCAGAGCAAAACCAGACACTTCACTTTTAGATTTTTAAAGAAGTTGAAATGATAGGATAGGAATTTTTCAAAGGACGCTTGGAAGGATTGAAGCGTGCATTTAAGAAAGCCTCAGAAAATGTTTTGTGACTGAGGAAATATTTAGAGAGAACCACATAGTGCATCCTTCTGCTCACTTTTACCTAACAAAGCAATACATTTGGCACCCTGCTCTTCCGCCTGGCATTTGGTTTGCTTTGTTTCTTAAAAAGGAAATCCTGTAAATGTTTAGCATTTGGTTGACTTGCTTTTTACCTCTGGGGATAATCTCTGTAGTATGTGAATCACTTTATGGAACCCAGCTAAGTCCGGAAAGAAGTTTAGTATGGGGACCTGGACTGAGAGCAGGAGTTGTTCTTCCTGCGCGGTATTTTTATATCCAGGCTGTGGACACTGAAGGGAAAAGGTAAGCACAGTTTCTTTAGGTAACAGCTTTTTAAATTATGGAAAGATATAGGAAAGTATCTGTAAAATAATTCAGGGTTAATATGATTCCATATGGACCTGTGAGTGACAATGTGGGTAGGACTTTTTTTTTTTGTAGCTTAACAATTGTATGTCTGTTTACTTTGATGGGTTGGCTCAATGACTAAAATGCTGAGGTTGTCGATCGAAAGATTGGCAGTTCAGCAGTTTGAATCCCTAGTGCCGCATAACAGGGAGAGCTCCCCTTACTTGTCCCAGCTTCTGCCAACCTAGCAGTTCGAAAGCATGTAAAAAATGCAAGTAGAAAAATAGGGACCACCTTTGTTGGGAAGGTAACGGCGTTCCGTGTGCCTTTGGTGTTTAGTCATGCCAGCCACATGACCACGGAGATGTCTTGGGACAGTGCTAGCTCTTCGGCTTTGAAACGGAGATGAGCACCAGCCCCTAGAGTCGGGAACGACTAGCACATATGTGCGAGGGGAACCTTTACCTTTACCTTACTTTACTCCAGCTTGTGTGTTCGTATAGTTACCTAAACTCCTATGCAGGTAGTCCTTGACTTACGACCACAATTGAGCCCAAATTTTCTGTTGTTAAGTGAGACATTTGTTAAGTGAGTTTTGCTTTATTTTACAACCTTTCTTGCCACAGTTGTTAAGTGAATCACTACAGTTGATAAATTAGTAACCCGGTTGTTAAGTGAATCTGGCTTCCCCAGTGACTTTGCTTGTCAAAAAGTCGTAAAAGGTCATCACATGACCCTGGTACCCTGCAACAGTCAGAACTATGAACCAGTTGCCTAGCAACTGAATTTTGGTCACATGATCATGGGGATGCTGCAAAGATTGTAACTGAAAAACAGTCATAACTCATGGTTTTTTCGGTGCTGTTGTAACTGAACAGTTACTAAATGATCTGTTGTATGTCGAGGACTACCTGTAGTACCTAGAATGCAAGGAATGAGATGATCCTGATAGGTATCCTAATTTAGGACTAGGAAATCATGGAAACAATAGTAAGTTGCTTTTCCTTTATTGCAATAAGCTTGCAATGTAGTGAGCTAAAAGGATCAATACTGCAAACACTTTAAATATTTTATTTATTTACTTATTAAATTTCTTTGCCTCCTATCTTGCCACAAGGCAACTCAGCTGAATGGCCATAATTTTCTCTTTACCATATATCCCCGTGTCGAAGACCAATTCCAAAGGTGAACTGCTATAGTTTCATTAGACTGCATAATTTAATATGCAGTCTAATAACTGCATAATAATCTCCCTAGGGGGAGAGCCTTCTCTGTGGGGGCACCTACCGTCTGGAATGAGCTCCCCCCAGAGATACGGAGGATCCCGGATCTGCGCACCTTCCGCCGCGCTGTGAAGACCTTTTTATTCCATCAGGCGGGCCTGGCCTAATCTCTTCCCTTTTTTAAATATGTAAATTTTAATCTGTTTTTAAATTATTGGGGTGTTTTAATCTGTCTGGGCCAAAATGATTTAATTTGATTTTATCTGGTTTTTAAAATTTTTTGTATCTATGTTATTTTATTGTTTGGCTGTTCACCGCCCTGAGTCCTTCGGGAGTAGGGCGGTATACAAATCAAATAAACTAAACTAAACTAAACTAAACTAATTTTGCATTCCTGTGTGTGGGTGCATGCATGCTTCCATTAAAACTACAGAGCCTCTTCTGTTATTTTCTAAAAATTTTGTAATTTTGTAGCATCACAGATGTGTGTTAGATTTCATGATGCCTTCAACAGCCCCCAAACTTTGAGAAAATATTTGGAATTCTTACTATTTCTGGTCTCTATCCTAAACGTAGATAATTTAAATAAACTTTAGTTACTTAATTGTTAGAAACATTGCTGTTTTTAATCATTTAAAAATTGTAAGTGATGGGAATATAATCTTATATAATCGACTGTCTTTCCCAACTTTATATGTGGTTTGAATACTAGTGCTTTTTTTAAAAAAAAATAGATACAGAAAGGAATTTTTTGTATGAAATTATGGGTGAGAAAAACTTTTCAGGAAAAAAAACCAATGCATTGCTGAAACAATGTAGTTTAGCATTGTAGTTAATACTGAAACTCTTCTATGTTCTCCTGGATCTATAAAGATAGATGCAGTTTCTGAAATGTACTTCCTGAAGTTATTAACTTCTTGATTCTAGGGCAGTGATGGCTAACCATTTTGCCATTGCGTGCCAGGAGGAGGGGGTCTGGGGGGATTGTGCGTGCACGTGCCCACACGCATAATTTTATGTGCCCCACCCCCACACATGCGTGCGGGCCCCCCCAAGCTCCTGGCACGCGATGGCCCGGTAGGCCTGATTTTCTCTCTCACCTGGCTCCAGAGCCTCTCTAGGAGTCTGGGGAGGGCAAAAACGGCCTTCCCCACCCTCCCGGAGACCCTCCGGAGGTCAGAAACGGCCCGTTTGCCAACTTCTGGTGGGCCCAGAAGGCCTGAAAAATCAGCTGGCCGGTGCACACATGTGCGCCAGAGCTGAGCTCGCGTGCCCACTGATATGGCTATGAGTACCACCTGTGGGACGCGTGCCATAGGTTTGCCATCATGGTTCTAGGGCTTTAAAGGGGGATTAATTAAACTGACAAAAAGAAAACGCCTACACATTATCATGATGGTGGTATGCATTCATTCAGTTTCATAAACAGTGTGTTTCTGAATACAGATAGTCCTTGACTTATGGCCAAAATTGAGCTCAAATTTTCTGTTGTTAAGTGAGACATTTGTTAAGTGGGTTTTGCCTCATTTTACAACTTATCACAGTTGTTAAGTGAGTCATTGCAATTGATAAATTAGTAACCTTGTTCTTAAATTAATCTGGCTTCCCCATCAACTTTGCTTGTCAGAAGATCACAAAAGATGATCACATCATTCTGGGACACACCAAAAGCCATAAATTTGAAACAGTTGCCAAACATCTGAATTTTGATCACATGATCATGGGGATGCTACAAAGATTGTAATTATGAAAAACAGTCATAAGTCACATTTTTCAGTGCTGTTGTAACTTGGAATGGTCATTAAATGAGCTGTTGTAAATTGAGAACTACCTGTAGTAGACCTTGGAAACAACCGGCAACTTTTGAGATATCAAGAAAGACAGGATTCTGGATTTTTCCTTGAAACAACAAAACCAGGCACATTCCCAAGGTTTAATATGAAACCATGCAATTGTACACCATATTTAAGAATCCTATTCCACATATGACTTATATAGCTGTTTGGATTTATGGGTAACATTTTGTGTCATAATGATATTATTCACTAGGCTGATGAGCAACATGAAATGTATATCCATTTTATATAGGAAGGAAAGCATCTTAGGTTATCCTCAAAAAATTATTTGATGATCTATTTTCATTTGTATTATTCAGGCCTGGAGCCAACAGTGAAAATAATTTTAGACAATGGATTTAATCTCTTTATAGGGGCTTTAGGCTTACAGAAGCTTTAGAGCTGTGTTTGTCCACCTGGGTGCCTACCAACGTGTGGATTTCAAACTTACAATGGCCTTTGCTAAAAAAAATTAGTAATTGAGATTCACATATCTGGATTTTGTTACGTTTATGAAACAATGATATCTCTGCTTATTCTACAGTTTTATGGCATTTGATTTCTAGATCAGAAATGTAGCCCCAGGATATCGCCTCCTGAATTGGGTTCTCAGGAAATAATTTAAAAAGATTATCAGGAAGTCCAACAACAAAATCAGATTGCTAATTTACTAGTCTTTTCTTGCAATGTGTAATTTAAGTGGCTTCAGGGCTCCTGAAATCTCCATTAACGTGGCTTATCAGTGACATTCTGATGCAGAAATAGCTTGATGAGCAGTTAATATAGAAGAGAATTCCTTGAATATTTTTAAAAAGAAGTTTTATAGATAGCGTGATGCATTTTAATATGGTAGATTAGCCTTTTCTAGCCTGGAATCTTTTGGATGGTTATAGATCTCCCACCATTTCTAGCTACCATGGAAACTGCGTCAAAAATTTGCCTGAAAGGAAAAGGTATATCAGGCTCATTCTTTTGAGAAGAATTCTGAAATATTTCCGTGTGTGGAAATGAACCTACAAGAAAACTCTAGGTCCCCCCCCCCCCAATAATTGTCTTGTTTTTATCGCTTGGATAGATTTATCACCTCCCCTGGAGAAAAAACATTTCAGGTGAAGATCACAGCACCTGAGGAGCAGTTTACACGAGTGGGAATGCAAATATTGGACAGGAAAGATGGTTCCTTCATCGTTCGATACAGAATGTACGCAAGCTACAAAACTCTGAGAATTGAAGTTTGGGCAAAAAGCAAACAGGTTGCTGAATCTCCATATATTTTAAAAGGTACAGAAACGGTGTTATACTACCTTGAAACCAAATTATTTTTTAAAAATGCAACCTTCACTCCAAGGATGTACAAATGTCCTGCAGTTCAGTTAGTTTTGTTTAGAATCAATGTTTTCTTTTAATCTTCATTTTCTCCTACCAATTTCTATTCCAAGAGAGGATGAGAGTGAATCTACATCTTGAGAGGTTGCTGAAAATGCAGAAGTATTAATTTTTATGCATGAACAGAGGAAAGAACAGAAAGGAATAGAGGTAGTCTTCAACTTACTACTAGTCAGTCAGTGACTGTTTGAAATTACAGTGGATCTCCCAAAAGGTTCTTACAAGCTGGTTTTAAATCTCCTTGCTGCAGTTACATGATCATATTTCAGGTAATTAGTAATTAGTCTGCATTTATGGCTGTTGGTAATATTGTATGTATGTATGTATATGTATGTATATGTATGTATTTATTTGTCAACAAGTACAAGGAAACAAGTAACAGTATAGACATAGACCTGGACACATGAAAAAAATTGGCACAAATAAAAGGATATAAATAGGCAAAACATAGCCATAAACACATAGAATGAATACATATAAATGGGGACAGTACCTCTTAAGAAACATGAAAGGTCCATGGTAGACAGTTTAAGGTAAAAGGTATGGGGATTAGCGAGATTTAAAAACAGGATCAGGTAGAGCGTCCCAGACATTTACTACTCTATTGCAGAAGTCATATTTCCTACAATTAAGATTAGAGAGAATTACATTGAGTTTGAATCTATTGATAGCCCCTGTGTTGTTACGGTTGAAATTGAAGTACTCTTTTACAGGTAGGACTTTTTGGTAAATAATCTTATGAACTAAGCATAGGTCGGAACGTAGACAGCATAGTTTGAGGCTATCTAGACCTAAAATTTCAAGCCTGGTGGGATAGGGAATTTTATTTCGAGCAGGAGATTTGAGTAGTCTTCTAGTAAAATATCTCTGGACCCTCTCTAATGTATTGATTTCTGAAATACAGTAAGGATTCCAGACAGGTGAACAGTATTCAAGTATAGGCCCGCCAAAGATTTTATATGCCTTAGTTTGAAGTATAGCGTTATTTTATATGCCCTAGTTTGAAGTATAATATTTTGCGGTCATATGACCATGATTTATGATGTTTCTTCCAATGCCGGCATTTACTGCGGAATAGGACAATTGATTGTGGCCAATTCAATGCGGGACAACTCGTCATGGTCAATTTTCCATGGGACAACTCGTTGCGGGGCAATTCAACGATTCAATTTCATTATTTAAAATAATTTAAAAAATATTTTAATTTTTGTCATACTTTTTTTTTTTAAATTTGATTTATATGCCGCCCTTCTCCGGAGACTCAGGGCGGCTTACAATGCGTTAAACAATAGCCTATTTCATTTTGTCCCTCTTTTGGCATCCTTTCTTATGATTCTATTCCGCTATTTCTTCGATATCAGTGTAACTCTTGTCCCGTGGCAAGTTGTCCCGTGGTGAGTTGGACATGGCGAGTTGTCCTGTGACGAGTTGGCAGTGGCAAGTCAGCTGCAGCACATTGGCTGTGGTGAGTTGGCCATGGCGAGACTTGCCTATAATCAGTGGAGAAATCCAATTTTTTTTACTACCGGTTCTGTGGGCGTGGCTTGGTGGGCGTGGTGTGGCTTGGTGGACATGGCAGGGGAAGGATACTGCAAAATCTCCATTCCCACTCCACTCTTGGGGGAAGGATATTGCAAAATCTCCATTCCCACCCCACTCTGGGGCCAGCCAGAGGTGGTATTTGTCAGTTCTCTGAACTACTCAAAATTTCTGCTACCGGTTCTCCGAACTGCTCAAAATTTCCGCTACTGGTTCTTCAGAACCTGTCAGAACCTGCTGGATTTCACCCCTGCCTACAATGTATTTCAATCTAATAATAAAAAATACAGCCCCAAATTTTGCAAGATAGCCAAATCGTAGAGATTTTGGAATTTCCATATGAAATGTTGTGCGCTTAGGGCAAGAATGCCAAAATTTTGTTAGATTTGGGAATTTCCTGAGTTTTTGGCCACTTATTCTCTTAGTTCCTCTCCCAAGGATGACCTGTTCTGCTGCATTGGACAATAAGCTTGGAATTTTTTGCAGTACTGTACACCATGAATATGAAAAATCTAGCCATATAATTGAAATAAAATGAATAAAATAATGGCAATATAGGGTATAGTAATGCCTGAGATCATTGCAAGAAGTGTTGGCAAAATTCCTAGCTCTCTTTATATTTTTTTACATTTCTGTTTTTCGTTATTTTGATGAGCTATAACAAGTTATATTTTTAGGTACCTGGCAATCATTGCTTGCAATGCAGAAGAATAATTGAATAAATAAATAGGCAGATGTGCCACTATCTAGATAGAGCTTATTTTTTGTCATTTCAGGACAAAAAGTCTAACTTAATTTGCATGGAGATTATTTTAGAACTGTTAATGTATTTCATACTAAAAGTTTCTCAGCCAAGGGAAAAATGTTGAAACTCAGACACTGGTAATGCTTAAGATTAAGTACAGGTAGTCCTCGATTTACGACCACAGTTGAACCCAAAATTTCTGTTGTTAAGTGAGACACTTGTTAAATGAATTTTGCCCCATTTTACAACCTTTCTTGCCACAGTTGTTAAGTGAATTATTGCAGTTGATAAGTTAGTAACCCGGTTGTTAAATGAATCTGGCTTCCCCATTGACTTTGTTTGTCAGACGGTCGCAAAAGGTGATCATGTGACCCCGGGACACTGCAACCATCAAATATGAACCAGTGGCCAAGCATGTGAATTTTGATCACAGGATTACAGGGATGCTGCAAAGGTTGTAATTGTGAAAAACGGCTGTAAGTCACATTTTTCAATGCCGTGGTAACAGTGAGTGGTCACTAAGTGAACTGTTGTAAGTCAAGGACTACCTGTAGATTGAGCCCAGATGTAGGAGGCCAAATGAAGCTGGAATGTATGCTCATAGAAACGCTCCCATTTATATGCTGAATAGAATTTATAAGGTTATTCACCATGATGGAAAGCATTCCATCGTTTAAATAAAAAGGGTGAAATGTAAGGAAATAGATATACTGAAATACTAGAATTAGTAGAAACTTGCTAATTGTTTCCTGCAACATATACAGTATATGTAGGTATGTATGTATCAGTGGTGAAATCTAAAGTCAGCGAAATCTAAAATCAGTGGTTCTGTGGGCATGGCTTGGTGGGGGGGGGGGTGTAATGTGACTGGGTGGGCATGGCCAATTTTTAAAAAAACCTTTAAAACCATTTTTTCTACCACCTCTTCAGCGAAGAGGTTGTAAAAAATTGGTTTCAAAAGGCTCTGATGATCCCAGCTGGATTGGCTGATCGTCAGAGGCTTTTTTTTCTTTTAAATGCCTCTGATGATCAGGCAACTCAGCTTGGATTGTCAGAGGCTTTTAAAAGAAAAAAAGCCTCTGATGATTGTGCAGCTCAGCTAGGCATGAGGCAGGGATTTTTGCTACCGGTTCTCTGAACCACCCACCTCCATCGCTACCGGATTGGGCGATCCGGTCCGAACCGGGAGCATTTCACCCCTGGTATGTATGTATGTATGTATGTATGTATGTATGTATGTATGTATCATATGTCTTTGTATACCTGAATGCTGTAAATATTTGTTTCCTGTGACACTGACATATATATTATGTTCTTTGTAGTTATAACACAAACATGCCACATTGACTAACTTCCTGGACTGTTATTGGGGTCTGTTGTGAAGTATCTGGCATTTGTCAAACTATATGTTCCACCTTTTAATCAGAGCCTTATCTCTCCCCCTCCTGTGTAAGAACTATCTCATTTTTGATCTTTTGAGTTCCCTTCACTCCAGGGGGCTAAATAGCCAAGTGTGAACACAAAGAAGATGATCAGGAAGAGATAATGCTAATGATGCTCATTAAGAGGCTCTACCCTGCTTGGGGGAGGGATACACAAACCAGATTCCAGGGAATACACAAATCAAAGGTGCCGGAATTGGAGGTTTATGACTTTCCTAAACAATATAAAAGGGGTTTACATTCCCTCTCTTGTTTGTAGTTATTACCTGCATGTATCTTGTATGTGTTTGGAACAGCTAACCATTTAAGCTTGATCAAGATTAAATGCTATTTTACTAAAAAACAAACAAAAAACAACAACAACACAATCGGGGTCTTTGCTTGAACAGTTATGTAATATACAGGTATTTTGCTTAATCACAGAAGCCCCACATCCGTTCAGAAAGGAGACTCATTCTGAAGTTAGCCCAAGACAAAATGCATGATGTAACTTTAAAGCAACTGTATTGTGCACAGGACCTGTTTACCATGAAAACTGTGACTGCCCTCAGGAAGATGGGAGTGCTTGGCTGGAGGTGATGAGCTGTCCTCAAGCAATTGAGCAGATTCAAAGGGATTTGGCACATTTCCCTGCCATCGATCCAGATAAAATTGCCAAAGAAATTCCACAACGGTTTGGACAGAGGCAAAGTCTGTGCCATTATACCATAAAAGACAACAAGGTACACCCTGTGCTATAGTACCACAAGTGACAGTGGCTGTCCTGCAAGTAAATGTCTTAAAAGAAGAAGCCCAAAGAATGAGGGAAAGTAGTTTTTGTGGATTCAAGCAAACTGGGAGATGACCAGGATGCAAAGTCAATTCTACCTCTGTACATAGAGACTTAAATAGTTACTCTTATACCTCTATACCAGGGGTGGGCAAATGCGGCCCTTTTACAACCTGTGGACTTCAACTCCTAAAATTCCTGAGACAGCTTGGCTGTCTCAGGAATTCTGGGAGTTGAAGTCCACAGGTTGTAAAAGGGCCATATTTGCCCACCCCTGCTCTATACCGTCAGTTTCTGCAATACTTAGTCATTTGATATAATGGCCATCGCTACATCTTGCGACAATAAATACTAAGCAACTATGGAGCTCATGCAATATATTGGCCATGAACTGAAGAACCTTTCTAAGTTAAAGGCATTATAATAAGAATAATAGAAGTTACTTAAACTTCCCGGAAATATGGAAGTAGTTTTATTCCTTGATGACTGGATTCTTTCTAATCCTATAGACCATCATCATAATATCTGTCACCCCAGCCACTATAGTCATTCTTGCTGGGGATGATAAGAACTATTCTCTGTGCCTATTGTAAAAAGTACCAATTTGGTAAGGATAAACAATAATTCTAATAGAGTTTCACGAAGTTACAGAAAGTGAACTTTACATGTTTCTTTGTTTTGGGGGAGTAAGAGAATGTAAATGAGCCTAATATTGTTTTGGAAAAGAAAGAAAAAATCCCTAATTTGTGATTCTTGAATTATTTTAGATTTATATAAAGACCCATGGTGAACATGTTGGCTTCCGAATTTTCATGGATGCTATTTTGCTTTCTTTGACAAGAAAAGTGAGTATATGCTTTAACTATGTTATAAATCATTTTATTTTTAGTTTTTATTTAGTATTTAGTACCGAACACTTGTCATACACTTGCAGAATCATCCTTTCTATTTCCTAAGCCTTCAAAGTCCACATTAAAGTTGCCTAAAGACAGTGGTGAAATCCTCCTGGTTCTGTCCGGCTCGCAGAACCGGTAGCGCCGGCGGTGGGAGGCTCCGCCCACCTGCCGGGATGTCATTACGTCCCGGTTTTTTATCATCTGCACATGTGCAGAAGAGGCGCGCGCATTCCCGTGCACTCCCGTTCCTGAACCGGTAGCGAAGATAAGTGGATTTCACCACTGCCTAAAGATGTATTCACCCCAAAGCCCAACTGTACCTCCATGACTGAATGGCTGACAATGAAAGATGCTGCTTTGATAATCTTCAGGTGTATTGTAGCAGCAGGACACTAAATGGGTATATTTAGATGGTAGAAAATAACCACTAGCCAATTAGTTCTGCTGTCTCAGCCCACTCTTCACCTCAGTTCTGAAAAAGATGTCCTTTCCCCTGTTACCAAAGGAATAATTTTGGTAGCTGTTTATGGGCCTGCCACATCAAGTTATCCATTGTTATCCAAATGATCAATGTTGACTTGATGGCAATAAGTTCTATGCTTCTTTATCTAAGCAAATAAAAGCTGTGTATGTGTGTGTTCCCTTTCAGTGGACACATATTGAAGAAAAGCATATTATTTTGGTGGTTTGGAGGTTTTCCTTAGTCCTCTGGAAGGAAATGGGAATTTTTGGAAGTCCACACATTATGTGAATGGCAATTTGCATAATGATCTTAAAATTGTAGCTGTATCGGGTGCTATTCAGCAGGTTCTGACAGGTTCTGGAGAACTGGTAGTGGAAATTTTGAGCAGTTTGGAGAACCGGCAAATACCACTCTGGCTGGCCCCAGAGTGGGATGGGAATGGAGATTTTGCAGTATCCTTCCCCTGCCAGGCCCACCAAACCATGCCCACAGAACCGGTTGTAAAAAAAATTGAATTCCACCACTGAGCTGTATGTTTTTGCAATGCTAGACTGTGTACACAGTTCCTGCTGGGCTATGACCAGGGGTTTTGGATCTCGCCATTGCAAGAAGAATACAGGATTTCTAGAAACTCTCAAGATACCATTCAGAATATTTGTAGGTAACAGACTAGTAACAGAGCCAAACTACTACTACACATAGAGAGAGAAGTTCCCTTAGGATGGGCTCCAGCAACTTGTCCAAAAACTTGTTTCCTGTTTGAATGGGAGGCAGCTTTGAAGGATTTTATAAATTTGAAATGAAGCATTCCATTTGACTTTAGGAAACCTATTTAAAAACCTTTGAAATGTTGATGCATAGTTGCTGAAAACGATAGACTGGAACTATAGACCACTAGATGGCATTGTACTCATAAATTGTTTGGCTTTGAATTAAGCATTCTGATGTTTGTTAAAGAGATAGTAAATAATGTCTTAATAATTTTTTTCCTGACAAAAACAGTTGAGGAAATGCAGATTTGGCAAATGCATTGATTTAAGAAAGTCGCCATTTTCGTTTAGCTATAAAGTTGAGGATAATAATACTGGCCTACAATGCAGTATTATCCTAAGAGTTCCAATTGAAGAGAAATAGGTAGCTCAAAGTTGAACATGAGATTCTTGGTGCTCTCTGAACACGTACTTGTACAAATGATGTTATGTAATGAAATGTCTACAAGCAAGCAACCAAATTCAGGAAGCACCAAAGTTTCCACTATTCTATGTGTAATTTACACACAGCATTTAAATAAATACCGTGTACCAATTACTGATGAACAAATGCAAAATTTTGATGTTGTTTTTTTGGCAAATGAATAAAAATGTATGCCAGAAAATTATAAAATGTCAGTGACGCTCAGGAATTCCAACATTACATAATATATATTTGCTAATTATCTTCTATGCTAATCATATTTCATCTTTCATACAGAAAACGTATCTGCCATTTAATGTTCCAGTTATGCTCTCTTAAATGTTGTTTAACGACTAGAATCCAGTTCAGAAATCCAGTATATAGGAAAAGTCAGCTGCTCTGAGTCACTTTACAAGGTAGATGGGCGGCATAAAAATTTAATAAATAAATAAAATTAAAAAGTCATATTAACCATATTTAACGAGGTGATAACCTTCCAAGGGACGTGGTATCTCAGTGGCTAAGACACTGAGCTTGTCGATTGAAAGATCGGCAATTTAGCGGTTCAAATCCCTAGTGCCGCGTAACAGGGTGAGCTCCCGTTACTTGTCCCAGCTTCTGCCAACCTAGCAGTTGAAAAGCACGTAAAAAAAATGTAAGTAGAAAAATAGGGACCATCTTTGGTGGGAAGGTAACAGCATTCCGTAATCCTTTGGCGTTTAGTCATGCTAGTCACATGACCATGGAGATGTCTTTGGACAGTGCTGGCTCTTTGGCTTTGAAATGGAGATGAGTACCGCCCCCTAGAGTCGGGAACGATTAGCACATATGTACAATGGGAACCTTTACCTTTAACCTTCCAAGAATCTTTTGATTGCCATCGGGAGAAACTGAATAAGCAAACAATAAGTAAATAATAACAAATATACAAATAAAGTCTTTTTTTATTGTGTGTCAGGTGAAAATGCCAGATGTAGAGTTTTTTGTGAATTTGGGAGATTGGCCATTGGAAAAAAGGAAATCTTCCCAGGATGTCCAACCCATATTCTCCTGGTGTGGATCTAATGATTCCAAAGATATCGTAATGCCAACTTACGACCTGACAGATTCTGTGTTAGAAACAATGGGGCGGTAAGAATATCTCTATTGTTTATAGGAAGTTATTAAAATTATTATTAGCTGAGCATGATTGGTTTCCATTGTAATTTATGTCTACAGAGTTTATTTCACACATTTAAATTATTCTACTCTTAAGTCTCTCCTTGAGGTGTCATCCAGTCTGTGGCATTTCTTTTTTAGTCCAGAGTTCCCCAATTTTTTTGACTTTACAGACCAGGAGGGGGAGGGAGAGAGGGGATGGTCCTGGGCGCACACGGCTGGTAAGTGCGCATGCATACGGTCGCCCACTACTTGTGTGAGTGGGGATACCCGTGTGCATATGGTCGCCCACTGCTCAGGCAAGTGGGGATGTGTGTATGCAGTTGCCCACCACTTCTACGGCCCGGTTCTGAAAGGTTCAAGGCCTTGTAGTAGGCCGCAGTCCAACAGCTGAGGACCCCTGCTTTAATCCTATCAGTAATAAGCATCTAAGGATAGGAAAAGCTGTTAATGGCAAAACCTTCCTTCTGGGTGTAAGATCTTCCTGAAACCTATGCCCAGAACTCCCTTTTCTTATGAACGTTTCCCCATTTTTTCCTCCCTAAGAGTCAGCCTGGATATGATGTCTGTTCAAGCAAATACTGGGCCGCCATGGGAAGAGAAAAACACCACAGCAATCTGGAGGGGTCGTGACAGTCGAAAAGAGAGGCTTGAACTTGTGAAAATGAGCCGAAAGTTCCCAGAAATCATCGATGCGGCCTTTACAAATTTCTTCTTTTTCAAGCATGATGAAAACCTCTACGGCCCAATTGTGAAACATATTAGCTTTTTTGATTTCTTCAAGGTGCATTTATCTTCTATCTATCTATCTATCTATCTATCTATCTATCTATCTATCTATCATCTATCTATTTCATTTTGGCAGAATGTATTGCAAAAATATATTGGAATAAAATAAAATATTGCAAGCCGTATTCTCAGGACTGAGAAGGCTTCTGGAATGGATAGGATATATTTTTTAATCCCCTATTTCTTTTTCCCCAACCCCATCTTGTAAAATAAGTGGAATCAGCAGTATCTATAATTTATTTTATTTTATTTTATTTTAAATTTATATACCGCCCTTCTCCCTGAGGACTCAGGGCGGTGTACAGCCAGAATTAAAAAACATGAAATACAAATATTAAAAACAATTAAAATATATATAAATTTGGCCCAAAATTAAAAATACAAACCAATTAAAACATTTAAAATTTCTTCTTAAGCCAGCCCGGCTTGCTGGAAAAAGTGGGTTTTAAGGGCGCGGCGGAAGGCGCTAAGGTCTTGGATTCTCCTTATCTCTGGGGGCAACTGATTCCAGAGGGTAGGTGCCCCCTGGGGGTCACCAGCCTGCATTGATTGGCTGATGGCACCCTGAGGAGGCCCTCTCTGTGGGAGCGCACGGGACGATGGGAGGTCGTTGGTAGCAGCAGGCAGTCTCGAAGATAGCTAGGCCCGATGCCATGGAGCGCTTAAAAGGTGATAACCAGCACCTTGAAGCGCACCCGGAAGACCACTGGGAGCCAGTGCAGCTCACGCAGGAGCGGTGTTACATGGCTGAAATACCTTTTACCAATTTAGTTAGAGTGTGACTGTTTGGAGATTTATTCCTCTACAATCCATCTGTTCTGCAAAGTGATTAAAAAGAGAAAATACAATATTTCAACAACACCCATAGTCTTTTGGTTGTCCTAGTTTGGGGACCTCTGCTGTTGTATCCTTAGGAGCACCTTTCTCTTAAGGAAGATAACAATCAAAGTTATTATCTACGTTTGCAACTTGTTTAAACTGCATCTAAACAAACAGCGCTGTTTAATAGCTAATTTAAATCAATAAATGCCACACGGGCAATAACAATTGAGGTACATTGCCCACATCAGAGAAATGAGAAATAACCAGCTCGGAATATATGACAGTTGAATCTCTAAAGGTTCGGGGCTTCTCCCTTTCAAAGTAATATCCTGCAGAAATTTCTGGCAGACATCGGTATTTAGAAGGTAATAGTTAGATTGGGATTATAATTCATGTGGGACCAGTCACTCTCTGAGCCCAACACACCTCACAAACTTGTGAGGAAAACAGGAGGCAGTATTAGGTATGTTAGCTGCCTTATTTATAAAAGTAAGCATAATGACACTTGAGGTGAGGCCCACTCCATCTTCTTGGCCTTCTGAAAAGGGCCTGAAAACCCAAAGGGGCATCCCACTCTGGAGGAGAGTAGATTGAAAAGATCCCACCTTCACCCTGTAAGTCCTCGACTTACAACACTTTGGTGACCATTCGAAATTACAGTGGCACTGAAAAAGTTACTTATGACTGTTTTTCAGACTTATGACCATTGCAGCATCCCCACACAATTTGTCAAGCAAATTTCAGATGCTTGGCAACTGACTCATGATGGCTGAAGTGTCCTGTGGTTATATGACCCCCTTCTGCGACCTTCTGACAAGCAAAGTCAATAGGGATGCTAGATTCGCTCAACAACTCTATTACTAGCTTAACAACTGCAGTGATTCATTTAACAACTATGGCAAGAAAGGTCGTAACATGGGGCAAAATTCACTCAATTGTTTTCCTTAGCAACAAATTTTGGACTCAATTCTGGTCGTAAATTGATGACTGTTTCTGTTGGTGCCTCTCTTTTCTAGTTTTTTGTTAATTTTTAATGCTCAATGTGTTAAATGTTTTAACAATCTAATGGTTTTATACTGCTATTTTATTACCAAATAATGGGTGGAATGATTCTATCTGTGGAATATCCTTTACCCAGATATTCCACAGACATTTATCAAGAGTTTAATTCTTGGGGGGCTGTAGCGAGAACCTCCAGTAAAATGGTATCTTTATTAATGGTGTATGGTTTTATTTTGCAGTCTAAATACCAAATTAATATTGATGGCACAGTGGCTGCATATCGGCTGCCGTACTTGCTGGCAGGAAACAGCTTAGTGTTGAAGCAGGATTCCATCTACTATGAACATTTTTATAACGAATTACAACCTTGGAAGCACTTTGTTCCATTTAAGAATGACTTGAGTGATCTCATGGAAAAACTCCAGTGGGCGAAAGATCATGACGAAGAGGTAAAGATGCATTTAATTAATAAAAATCCGTTGATTGACATGATATAAATCTATTTAGTTTGGTATTATGAAAGTTGATTACTGTGTAACTCACATAGAGGGAAGTTGGTTATATTTAGTTTATCTTGTAGAAGTTGCCAGTGATAGCTGTCATGAGAGCATTTCAGAAACTATTGTTGATCTTGACTGGCAGTGGCTTCTAAGGCTCAAGGCAGAAATTGTTCCCTCCTCAGCTTAGCTGGCCCTAGGACCTTTTCTGAATGCAATGCACAGACTGTGATTCAGAGGAATCTGATATTCAGAATTACTTTATCTAGATCAGGGGTGTCAAACTCAAGGCCCCAGGGCTGGATCCGGCCTGCAGAATGCTTAGATCTGGCCTGTGGGGCTGTCCTGGAAACAGCGAAAATCCGGCCCACAGTACCTCTGCCAGTAAAAACAGAGCTCAGGAGGGCCGGCAGCAGAAAGCTGTTGCAGCCAAAAACGGAGCTTGGGAGCCCGTTTTCACTGGTAGAGCGCTTGGGCCACCACAGGCGCCCCTAACATGAGTGATGTCAAGCTAGCGATGCCCACCCCGGCCATGGCCATCCTAGCCCCCTGACAACCCTGATGTGGCCCTCAATGAAATCAAGTTTCACACCCCTGATCTAGATCATTGTTTTGTAATGAAGATGTGTCTGCTAACTGAGGTTGCCCATCAAATGAAGGAAATATCAGAGATATTTTGATTTTCCATGGTAGTTGTAATATGCTGTAGATATATTTTTAAAAACTTATCTAAGCTAAGATGTATTTCCACTACCTATATTTTCTAAAATGTGAAATGATCAAATCCGTCTTTGCAAGTAATAATTTCATGTATGGATTAGGGTAGCATAGCAGTTTATTTTAGGAATAATGACAGACCTCTTTTTGAAAATTCATAATTCTAGAAACAAAATCATAAGAACTGCAGAATTTAATGAAATGACATCTACAGGAGTGTGGAAACATTTGAAAACATGAAAAATATTTTGAAAAAAGATAATAAATCAGATAAACTTAGACTTACTAAATTCAAAAGGAACAAGAGAAAATCATGATTACTTTTATTTTGCATGGCAGCAGATATGTTTTAACAATAGAGACAACAAATCCATTCCTTAAATATTCCAAATTTTATACCAAACAAATTTGGGAAAAAGTGAAGAGTAACTAGATACACTACAGCTTACCCAACAAAAAGAAGTTTTCAACAAACCAATTACTGAAAAGGAAATGAAGCAACGCAAAAATTGAAACTGAATAATCTAGGAACAACGTACATAAGACTTTCCGGGAAACTTGTCTGAGGGTTTGATTTGGTTTATATAGTGCACATCTCACAAAAATCAATATAAATATAGTATAAAATGCAACCACACATGCTTCAGCCAAGAGACCAAATCAATTTAAATGTGGCATTACCATTAACTGAGGTAATGAATGATAATCAACAATATTAAAGACTTGGTTCTTCCTGGAAGGAAGCTTTAACTTCTCTGATTTATACGTTGGGGAACTACCTGACACATCCAAGATTGTATACATCTATTTCAATATTTAATGTACTTGATAAGTTTGTATGGCAATACTTGGAAAGAATTGTAAGTGACCTTCTAACTGAATTAATATACTCTGATTGGACTGGATTTGTCTTAAAGAGCTATACAGTTTGAGTGATAATTTTAGATACATTTTGAATGCTATTGACAATATGAATCAGAAAAGTAAGAAAGTGGCCATGATTTTTCTAGATACAGAGAAATCTGAAAAAGGTTAACTGTGATATGAATTTTCTTACATAGATAGGCCTATGCCAGGGGTCTGCAACTTTAAACACTCAAAGAGCCATTTGGACACTTTTCCCACAGAAAAGAAAACACCGGGAGCCACAAAACCCTTCCCGTGCCTGACTGTTTCTTGAGTGGCCACAAAACTAGCATATGTAGTTGAATTAAACGTTCTGTTTTCTTCTGAAACTTTTCTTTTCTTGGATTTATTCATGGTTGGCCTACCAGGGGTTGAAAAGCTCAATAAATCATGTGCTGGCGGATGTCGCACATTGGTGGTTGTGACGCATATTTTGAGCAACAGGGAGCCGTAACAGAGGGGTGAAAGAGCCACATGTGGCTCCAGAGCCGCAGGTTACTGACCCCTGGCCTATGCGATGCCATGTGTTGTATGGATGTATGCCTTCTCTATAGCAATAGCATTTAGACTTATATACCACTCCATAATGCTTTACAGCAGGGGTCCCCAACCTGTGGGCCATGGCCTACTACCAGGCTCTGGCCTCTTGGCCACCGGATTGTGTGAGTGGCTGGTCAGTGCATTCGAAAGTGAACATGCACACCCCCCTAATTGTGCTACTGTTGCTGCAAGGGTCAGGTGTAGAGGGTCTGCAGGTGTTGCACACACACAGCCCCATTCGTGTGCATGCACACTTGGGTAAAGGCGCCTGACACCCCACCCACCTCAGGACCTCAGCTCACCCAGAAAGGTTGGGGAATTCTGCTTTACAATGTCAGCATATTGCCCACAACAATCTGGGTCCTCATTTTACCGACCTGGGAAGGATGGAAGGCTGAGTCAACCTTTAAAGTTGTAGTTTTAAAAAAATTTCCAAAGCCCCTTTGTTGCATAGCCACTGTTTTAGGCTAGGGGACTTCTAATTACTAATAATGTTCTAAATGTTGTTGCAAGCCTGGGCTGTTGTCACTCACCCGGCTTCAAAAAGCTCCGTCTTTCTCTGCTTTCCTCCAGCACTTTTCTTGCCCGGTTGTCTTAGCTTCGTGGCAGCCACCATGACTGCCGCCCCCCGCCGCTGCATCACAGAGGGTTCCCTCCAACCTCCAAAGAACTTGCCTGTTCCTCTCGGTCGTCCAAGGCGCTCCTCTTCTTCCCCCGTCCCTATAAGACGGGTTCGGTCCGAAGACCCATCGGCGGTGGTTCGGCAGCCGGGGTTTTCGCGGGACTCATCAGAGCCCGCTATTTCCCCTACTGTCTCACCACGACGTCAAACCAGAAGTCCCGGAAGCCTGAGTCAACCTTGAGCTGGTCAGGATCTAACTCCTGGCTATGGGCAGAGTTAGCCTTCAATACTGCATTCTAACTACTGCTCCATCACCGCTCCTATAGTGGTGTCTTCCCTCTCAAATGAAGTTTAATCCTGAAAACGAGGTGGATCCCATCCAGATGGTATCCCAGAGGGTCTGAAAGACCTGGCTTTTGTCACAGGTTTTAGGCCATGGTGGTTGGAACCCTTCGCAGACCTATGACAGGTTCATCTTACTGACTCAGCCTCTGCTATCTGATTATTGCCATTGTTATATGTTTTTGTATAGTTGTTGTTTGCTATGAAGTTCCTTGGTCAGTGTCCAAGTTGAAAAAAGCAAACAAACAGAGTTATTAGGTACCAGGCATTAATTCACTAGCATGGCAAGAACTGTCTGAATTATCATTTTAAGATTGGAAAGTACTTTGAATTTGGTATTCTGTAACATGAGCAGGTTTTTTTTTAATTTGATTTATATGCCGCCCTTCTCCGGAGACTCAGGGCGGCTTACAATGCGTTAAGCAATAGCCTTCATACTTTTGTATATTTATACAAAGTCATCTTATTGCCCCCACAATCTGGGTCCTCATTTTACCTACCTTAGAAAGGATGGAAGGCTGAGTCAACCTTGAGCCTGGTGAGATTCGAACTTACAGTAATTGCAGACAGCTGGTGTTAATCATAATGCTATCAGTCTGCTGAGCCACCAGGCCCTTTTTCCTCCTCATCCCATCCCGTGTGTTTATTCTGGAACATCAAGACTAAGGGATCTTTTTTAAAACTTGAAATGATATCACTGTTTTATATTTATTCAGCAGATGACAGCATCTGTGTGATTTAGTATGGGCTTTGGAAATAAGCAGATCAGATTTGGTTAGTATTTTGATGGAAGATAGCCAGGAAATACCAGGGCTGTAGGCTAACCTGGGAGTCAGAACATTATTTAAAAGAAAGCAGTGTCAAACCATTCTTCGGCTGCTGCCAGGAAGACCATATGAATGCATCCATCAAGTCAGATGAGTTGAGCTTCATTTGAGGACGATTGCCCTGTCATGTAAAACTGAATCTACTTTTTGATTTATAATTCTCATTTGGTATCATTATTGTGGTCTTCTTGCATGCTGTGAGCTTGCTGGTGTTTTCTTGTTCATGTTTCATAGCCATGTTAGGTGGGTGAGTTGGTTGGTTATTTATTTATTAGTTAGTTAGTTCAATTTTTATAGCCGCCCATCTCGGTGAATGACGCTGGGCGGCACTGATAATATTACAGGTAGTCCTTGACTTACTTACTTATTTATTTATTTTTATTTATTTATTAAATTTTTATACCGCCCCCTCTCCCGAAGGACTCGGGGCGGTGAACAGCCAGAATTAAAAACACACAATACAAGTATTAAAATACATTAAAACAAAATTAAATTATCTTTGGCTTCTCCAATTTTAAAACCCCTTACCCATAAAATTCACCCAATTAAAATTTTAACCCAGCCCGGCTTGCTGAAATAAAAAAGTCTTCAGGTCCCAGAGGAAGGTCCGGAGGTCCGGGATTAGTCGTATCCCTGGGGGTAGCTCATTCCAGAGGGTGGGTGCCCCCACAGAGAAGGCTCTTCCCCGGGGGGTCGCCAGCCGACATTGCCTGACAGACAGCACCCTGAGGAGACCCTCTCTGTGGGAGCGTGTTGGCCGGTGGGAGGTTATCGGAGGCAGAAGGTGGTCTCGTAAATAACCGGGTCCTAAGCCATGGAGCGCTTTGAAGATGATAACCAACACCTTGAAGCGCACTCGGAAGACCACTTGAAGCCAATGCAGCTCACGCAGGAGAGGTGTCACGTGGGAGTGCCATGTCGCCCCCATAAGTACCCGCGTGGCCACAATTGAGCCCCAAATGTCCGTGGTTAAGCGAGACATTTGTTAAGTGAGTTTTGTCCCATTTTACGAGCTTTCTTGCCACGGTTGTTAAGTGAATCCGGTTTCCTCCTTGACTTTGCTTGTTAGAAAGTTGCAAAAGGGGATCACATGACTTTGGGACACAGCAACGATCATAAGTATGAAGCCGTTGCCAAGCATCTGAATTTTGATCAAATGATCATGGGGTTGCTGCAAAAATTGTAATTGTGAAAAACGGTCATAAGTTTCATTTTTCAGTGCCGTTGTAACTTTGAACGGTCACTAAATGAACTTTTGTAAGTCAAGGACTACCTGTAAATGGCATATTCGTGAACCATCTGCAACAAGAAAAGCAAACTCAGAGCACACCAGGAACCAACAGGTCAACTCTGAGCTATATGCATTTTCCACTATTGCTATCATTACTGCTATAGCTAAGGAATGCTAGTAGTTTGATATTTCTTTTTAATTAACTCTTCCAGTTTGATTTATTTTGAACTGTGATCCTTGATTAATATGTAGATAGGAACAGGTGTAAAAGGAAATTTAGGAAAACTAAAGTTTAAATATGAAAATACATTAATTCGGTATTTATTCCATCTGTCTTCCCCACCTCAATTTTCCTCTTGGTAGGCAAAGAAGATTGCAAAAGCAGGACAAGAATTTGCAAGGAACGCCCTCATGGGAGATCATATATTCTGTTATTATTTCAAACTATTTCAGGTCAGTTTTATCTTTCTTTGTTGAATTTGCACTGAAATCTGCTGAGATAGGGGATTAAACAATGGGCCCCACCTTTAAAAATCAGTACTTCATTTTGCTAACGATTATGGGACTATTTGTCTCTATGAGAAAGTGAAACTGCCAAAAGAATAACCTAACTGAAGCCTCTTCTATCCCCAGTAATTTCTGAAAGCAGGGATTGAAAAATAACACATGACAAAAATATGAAAACCCATGTGTGTAAAAACAGATGGAAAAGAATTAACATTACAGCTTTAATGTTAATTTCAGTAACTCTCATTTGAGGGGAAGAATCTTTGCTGAAATATATTGGATCCCTTCCATTATTTACTATTTCAAGTAAGCAGATTAGGCTTCTGTTTTGTTTTCCTTCAGGGTTTCCTAATAAAATGTGATCAGCACTCCTAGGCTTACAAACAAATGGATTCTTGGCTCTGTAGCATTTAAAAGAGTAAAAATTGCTCAGAGGAAGATATTTATTTCATCCTTTTGGAGCTGTTTTTTTTAAGAAAACTTCTAGTGGAAAATAATAACAGATTAACAATTTTATTTATTTATCTCTCTTTTTTAATTTTACCCCACTAATTAATTAAGTGTATCTCAACAGTTAGGTAGAACTCCAGAAAGAGTTATTGGACCTCAATAGCAAATAGATATTTAAGAAAAGTGTTGAGTTCTTTTATCGTGAATGATAAGATGATCAGCCTATCCTAGGAATATTATCATTAGAAGTAGTAGAGTCACCTGAGGGTGAAAAATGTTCTCCATCCTTGACATTAGTTGACATAGTTTTCGCTGAAAGGTCTTGCAGGAAGGCAACAAGTCTTTGTGAGTGGAGGTCTCCATGTCTTTGATGACTTCATTTATTAATTCCATCAGTCCCCACATTCTGTCGTAAAAGCAAAGACAATATATCTACTTTTCTCCGTCCTCATTTTTATCCTTACAACAATTTTAAGTAGTAGATCAGGTTTCCTGCTCTGTATATTACATTAATGGTTACTTTACAACTCATAAAGAGCAGGATATCACCTGAACTAGACAATTGAATTGTCTAGTTGTACTTTCTAATTGTACTTTCACATTCCATATTTATTATCATTAACATGGGTTTATTTTATGTGTTAAGGATATAGTTGAGTTACACCCAAAGTTGTGGTTTATAAAGCAGAGTACCGTTAGAGTTTTACGCACTGAAACGTTTTGAGAGTAATTGTGGGTTTTATAGTATTTAACTTTTAGGGAAAAGCAAAATCATAGTCCTTTAACAATCCAAGTCTTAGCCATATAAAGTGCAATATAAGATCAATCCAGGGATATAAAATCTTCTTACCAGTTTGTAGAAAAATACAAGGAACAATCAGGAACAATATAAAAACAGTTCAATAAATATCAGAAAGCAGTAAATAAATAATCATGATCAAACAATTGACTATATAGAGAGATCAAAAAGAGTTAGAGCGTAGCAGCAGGTAAAAATGGTGTAGTGTCCACACTAACCATAATTTAGCTCTCCTTAAATATATTGGCTACAGAGCTCAGCCAATCAGGATGTAGAATGACTCAGCACAGTTCTTAAAGCTACATAATACATTCACATAATACAAACATACAATATTGGCTTGTATATTTCCTGGCCAACCAATTAGACAATAACCATTTCCTAACATTATGGATTCAAAATGTTAAGCATTCAGCTACATTAGAATTGAACACAGACTGTCTAAATCATTGGGAAACTTTTAAAAACACATTAGTAACAGTTTCATTGATAGAATCTGCAAGTGAGAGCCTTGGAAAGGTTATGTCACTCGCCGCGTCACGTTGCCATCACATGACATTTTGTGACGTTTTTCCCCCTTGTGGAGCTGGGGTGGGCATGGTCTGCTTGTGACGCATTTGGCCCAGGGGCTGCCAGTTTGACATCCCGGGGTTAAAATTCAAGTAAGTGTTTGCTAAGGATGCATTTGAGCTTCTACAGATCCCTTTCTAAAGAGAGGATGGGCTCTTCAAAACAGCCGTCAGCAAAGATTAAAGAGCTAACTTTAGAAAGCCTCTTCTAAAACACAGAAATATCATTACACAGAGGTAATGATGTTTCAGCAAGTCATCTTATAGTGTTGTGTGATATTGAATCGTAAAGAATCCAAGTTTCCTAAAGCAGTGTGGGCCATTTGTCGCACTAAAACAGCAAAATGTTGATCAGCTCAAGGACCATCCCAGGTTTTGTGTGGTACATTCAGGGCCTATACTGAGAGACTTTTCTGGAATTCTGATGAGTGAAATAGATGCTGGAAGCATCTGGAAGACTTTAGAACCTTGTAAAGCTCCTTAAGCCTTCTCAAATGCATGGAAAATTTCCAATGTAGAACTGTAGGAGATTTCCCCCCCACCCCCTTTAACATCAAGTGGTCATTGTTTGAGGGAAACAAGGGGAAAAAATATTCTTTAATTTTTTTTTCTCATTAGGAATATGCCAAATTACAAGTGAGTGATCCCAAAGTGAGGGATGGCATGGAAAAAGTGGCACAGCCTGATGATGACCTCTTCCCCTGTAATTGCCATCGGACAAAGGTATAGCATGTATAAGTTAATATTTTAGGAGTTGATTGTTGAGTATTCTGACCTGACGTTAATGAGAACACTGTTATGTCACTCAGGCTCTTAGCTTTGTAACACAAATGTTGCAGTGCCAAAATGGAATTTTTGTCATGTACCAGGACGGAGGGAAATAAAGATTCTAATACATCTAAATTAAATCTTAAGATATAAGCTAAAATCTGCCAGGTCAAGGAGAGGAATGGTTTGTGTATTCAGAAAAACTAGAATTAAAGGTATTCTACATGAAGAAACTATATTATCTGATCCTTTACTTATTTGAAACTTGTTTTCAAAATGCAAGGCTGCAACTAGAGTCAAAATGCATTCCTTTAAATATCTATTACTCCCTAATTAAATTGTATTTCCAAGATGAGCTGGAGGTGTAATTAAATTTGTAATTTAATTAACAAATTAAAAACAGAGACAAAAGCAATTTAAATGGGGACTTGCAGTATTTTTCTCCAAATATCTTTTGTAAAAGGAGATTTATGAGACTTACAGGGCTTTTTTTTTAAAAAAATATTTCCTTAATGTTCTAAGTATTGCCTTTACATACTACAGTTTATAAGACCTATATTATCTGTAGGTGCATCACTTGAGGACATTGCTATGGTCCCATAAAGCTACTCCAATTGATATGAACAAGCATTGCAGTCTTAAGTTTTTTTCCTCATCTTGATATCTACATGTCCCAGATACTACCTACAAGGAAGCCATTCCTTCCTTTGAAGACAGTTTCAGATTGAGTAGAAGCAGATATTTCTCAATACTTCCTTCTTAGATTAAAGGGAAAAGTGTAAGTAAAAGGGAGCATATAAAAAATCAAAAAGCAGAACTGTTTTCAAATTAGACTCTTACCATGAAGGTGACCTGTGAAGGAGGAGAAGTTGGCATCAGGAAGACTGAAGCTCAGGATGATTTGGAAATTGTTGTTGCTACCTGTTCATACGTTCACAGCTGAACAGACAGTAAGGAAGGCCACAGAATCACAGAATGTAATGGAGCCTAGAGATCATCTAGCCTAATTCAATCACCAGTGCGGAAATCCCCAAAGATGTCTAAACAGACCCTCCTTAAAGACCCTCAAGGAAAGAGAATCCACTGCTTCCCAAGAGTTTGTGCCATTGGTGAACAGCTTTCGCAAATATGCTAATTCCATAATAGCAATAGCACTTAGACTTCTATACCGCTTTACAGTGTTTTACAGCCCTCTCTAAGCGGTGTACAGAGTCAGCATATTGCCCCCAAGAATTTGAGTCCTCATTTTACCCACCTCAGATGGATGGAAGGCTGAGTCAACCTTGAGCCCGGTAAAATTTAAACTGCCAAATTGCAGGCAGCCAACAGGCAGCAGAAGTAGCCTGCAGTACTACATTCTAACCCAGTGATGGCTAACCTTTTTGCCGTCGTGTGCCAAAAGTGGGGGGAGCGCGGGGAGATCGCCCACATGCGTGCCCACACCCATAGTTCAATGCACCCCGCACCCACGCCTCCCTCCCTCCCGCTTTTAGCATGTGATGGTACAGTGGGCCCGGCAGGCCCGTTTTTCACCCTCCTCAGGCTCCAGAGGCTTTCTAGAAGCCTGGGGAGGGCGAAAACAGCCTTCCCCACCCCCCACCCCCCCGGAGGCCCTCCAGAGGCCGGAAACAGCCCATTTCCCAACTTCCGGTCGGACCGGAAGGCCCAAAAATCAGCTGGCCAGCGCACACATGCGCGCTGCAGCTGAGCTATGGCAATGCTCGTGTGCCCACTGATATGGCTCCATGTGCCACCTGTGGCACCCGTGCCATAGGTTCGCCATCACAGTTCTAACCACTGCGCTACCAAGGCTCTTAATCATAATCCTGTACCCAATTATTCCTGAAACACCAAATCCTCTTGTAGACAGCCTTGACTCTCACAGATCACCCACACTATTTAGATAAATTAAAATGCAATATATTCCAGATGCTTGGAATAACCATAGGCCATCAAAATCCATTACTGGAAAATATCTATTAACTACAAAGGGAAATGGCATAAAAGAATAAGGTATTTAAAACACATACGAAGTTCAATAATTCTATGTTATAAGCTTTGATGCCCAAGTTTCATCTTACTTGCAGGTCAAAGAAGAACTCTGATGAGACAGAGGAAAACTCGTGGCTGGATATATTTACCTAATCACCTTCCGAGGGTAATAAATTACTAAGAGTGAAATCATCTGGATGCCCTCTTTTGTGCAGTATTAATACAGTGTTGCTTTTTATAAGTTCTTTTTTTAAAAAAAATAAAATAAAATAAATATTCTTTCCATAAATTTATAGTCACTTTTATTTGAAGACAAAGTTTGAACACCCTTTCTATTAATTATAAATTTATTTCAAAACAGCTAGCATATAATAACTCACCGTTTAAATCTCTATTGGTAAACTATTTCTCAGCATGGTGAAACTGTATGGATGTCACTTAGAGCAGGGCTCCCCAATCCCCGGCCAGTGGACTGCTACGGTCCTGGTCCGTTGGAAACCCGGCCGTGCAATGAGTGGGCGAGCACACAAAGCTCCATAAGCACATTCATGAAATTAAATTGCATGCATGAACCCCTCCCCCCTCGCTGCCACCGCTGACGCTGCTGGTCTCCAGAGTCAGAAAGGTTGGGGACAGCTGACTTAGAGCTCAATTTGGGCACAACAAATTTCATTTTAAAGCATATCTGGCTCAAATAACAAACCATGGAGGGCCTTTATATCATTGTGTCTACTATCTTAACCATTGGTGTTGGAGAGTGTGTGTACATAAGTGTTCCTTCAAAATCAGTTTTGACTCCCGGAGACTGTGTGGACAAGTACCTATAATTTTGCTGCATACAGCATGGATGTGTTATAACCATACAGAGTCACTAGCTCTTAGATGATTTGTGACTGCCCCAAAATTCAAGTATGGATAATTGAGAAAAAGGAAAAAATAAATTGCTGTAAAGTTTAGTTTTAAAACTTCAAGAACATATCAATAAATGTTTTAACACGGTGCCCCCAGTTAATATGATTTTTGATCAATGTGATTAGAGGGCATTGCTTTGCTATTTTAGGCACAAGAGGAGTGTTACAAGAAGTGTAGCACACTAAAATTATGATGCTTTATTTTTTCTTGTGAAGTTTTTCCCAAAGGGAAGCAATGGCATAAATGATATGTATGATGTACCAGGGGTGGGTTCTAAATTTTTTTACTACTGGTTCTGTGGGCGTGACTTATTTTGTGGGCGTGGTTTAAGCCAGTGGTGAAATCCAATTTTTTTTTACTATAGGTTAGGTGGGCGTGGCTTGCTGGGCATGGTGTGGCTTGGTGGGCATGGCAGGGGAAGGATACTTCAAAATCCCCATTCCTACCCCACTCTAGAGCCAGCCAGAGGTGGCTTTTGCTGGTTCTCCGAACTGCTCAAAATTTCCACTACCAGTTCTCCAGAACCTTTCAGAACCTGCTGGATTTCACCCCTGCTTAAAGCCCATTGGATGATGTTAAGGCTTTTGCAAGTGACTCACAGACAGAGAAATCCATTCGGGGTGTCAAACTGGCAGCCCGTGAGCAGATGCGTCACATGCAGGCCACGCCCACCCGAGCTCCATGAAGGGGGAAAACATCACGATATGTCACATGATGGCAATGTGACACCGCGAGTTTGACACCCATGCAAGATAGTTTGTCAATTCATATCACCTGATGCTCTATGAATAATAATCACACCATAAAGTAGCATCTTGCTAGGAATGCAAAAAAACAGCATCTAGGCTTTTGCTTCCAAAAGGTACTTTCATATTAGTCTAAAAATAGAAACACTGAAATCAACAAGCTGCAAACCAAAAATATAGGGTGGGACTATATTCAAATGTAAAAGAAAAAAAAAAAGATCCATTTCGAAAAACAAGAAAAGTATGGGGTTTTTTCCTGTAATGATAAGACATCTCTACCGAGAAACTTCAATCACAATTCAGAAACTCCAAGAGCAGACAATATTAATGGTCTATGGATATTAAAAAAATAGAACACAAATTTAAAGAAAGCCACCAATTTGAGAATCTATCCTTATCATTAGTAGCAGGCTAATGAGGTTTATGAAGTTACTTTCAGGCTATTTTTGTTCCATATGGATAAGCATACCAGGAGACGTTTACTCAGAATTTTTGTGAATTATTACATTTCAGAATTTTAACAATCAGCTTTACAGTTCTGTATACAACTGCGGGAAGATAAAAAACAAACAAACAATAAGAATCTGGCCTTTTAGAAAACTCATACCTATTAGGGCATAGGACATTTTTAGAATCAGTTTCATCAAAGTTACCTCAGTGGAAAACGTAGCTAAATCCTACAGTGTTTGATAAGACTTGTCAGACAAAAGGGTATAGGGCTGCAGCTTTGCACGGTATACCTGACAATATATCCCTACAGTCCTAACATATCTCTGCATGGTTACTCATTTTCTTTTTATAATCTTGCAAACTAGTGATCCAGAAAGTCTGGCTGTAAATCACTGCAATAAAAAGAATCAGATGTTAACAATGCAAGAATGGATTGTTCTTTGCATGAACAAATATGGCCATGTGCTCTGTTGCTTAACCCCAAATGACTGAATGCTAAACTTATTTTGTATTCATTGATCATAATGATAAATGCCATCCCACTCATTTTCTCTTTGTGCAAATACATTTTCTACTGGGTGCTTATTAGACATCAGCATGAAATACAATATCCAACAACATGAAATTTAATGTAGAGAAAAGCAATGTTTTATACTCGGGCAGGAAAAACCAAAGGTACAAGTATAGATTAGGTGAAATTTGGCTCAAAAACAGTACCTGTGAGAGGCACCTTGGAGTCCTAGTGGATGATCACTCAAATGTGAGGCAGCAGTGTGTGGCAGCAGCCAAAAAAGCTAATACAATCTTTGGTTGTATAAACAGAGGCATAGAATCAAAATGATGTGAAGTATTAGTGCCGCTTTATTAAACCTTAGTAAGGCCGCACCTGGAATACTGCATCCAGTTTGGACACCGCCAATTATCTCAGCTTTCCAAATCATCCAGAAGTCCCACAGCATTATGTGGGGACAAACAAAGGAAACATCAGTGTCAGATCACTGTAACCCCCTGCATGTGTGCATTGTTTTTCACCTTAAAGTCAGTCCTAATTCCTAGCAACGACGTGGACAAATCCATGCAGGGGGTTTTGGCAGGATTTTTTGAAGTGGTTTGACATTGCCTTCTTCCCAGAGCTAAGTGTGATTGGGCCACCCAGTAGCTGCTGGTTTGCTGTTCTTTGCTGCTTCCTCCCAAAATCTGCAACCTCCAATACATAGCTGATTTCTGTGCAGAAATGTAGGGCCTCAATTATCTAAATTGAGAATGTTCTGCTAAAAGGATATATAGGTGTGGTTAGATGTTTGCGTACATTTAGTATCTAAAATTTACTTTAATATGTCTTTAATCAGAATAGAGCTGGAAGGGACTTTGGTGGTCTTCTAGTCTGGCAGAGGGCAGCAGGAGGCCGACCAGGCCAAAAACGGGCCCAGGGGGACCGTGAGCAGCGCCCCTGAGCTCTGTTTTTGCTGGCAGAGGCACTGTGGGCCTGTCCTTCACTGTTTCCAGGGTGGCCCCGAGGGTCAGATCCGGCCTGCAGGCCTTGAGGTTGATACCCCCGCCCTACACCATTTCAAAGAAGTGACTGTCCAATCAAATGTCCTTGGCCTGTGTTTCAAAAGCAGAAGATCAGGTGTTTAGACAGTTATTTGGGGGCTTGATCATTAGGTGGAAACCTGCTTACCTCATAGTTTAAACATTTCTGGGAAAGAAAAGTGTCCAAAGATTTTAATGTCAAACTGACTTCATAGCAATGGAATCCATTAAGACTAAGTGTCCAACTTGCAAGGCCTGTGAAAGGCTTACTGGAAGAGTACCATATGGGCTACAGAGCAAAAACTTCTTGCAGTTAATTATCCTTGTAAAATGAGCAGATACTGTAATGCAAAGATATGAGAAAGGCTGAGAAAAAAGAATCGGCAGAGAAAACATACCCATTCAGAAAGGAAATGTAAGCTACCCTGAAACCTTGTTGCTTTTGAAATATTTATAGTGCAGTCGTATCATCTATACTAACATGTAAATGTCCCTGAGGTTATTTAAATTTGCTTCTGGGTAAAATACATAGTGGATTAGAAAAGGAAAAATGAAAGATCAGAGGCAAGGATATAAATGCTCTTTTAAACAATTGTAAATATTTATGAAGCATAATAAAGTTGGGATGGGGGTAAAGAATAGAGATTCTGTGTTTTTAAATAGCTGTGAAGCTGGCAGAAATTTTGTAGGTTTTTTTTTTGTTACTAATGGGTTATCGTATATCTATTGGACATCATATATATTTTTTTGTATTTGTGTGCCTTGTCCTATTTGGATTTTCTTTTTCCTTAATGGGGCTTCTGCCCCTTTGCCAGAGACATATTCCCATTCTTGCATTGTATTACACAAATATCTCTGTGGAGCAGAGGCATCCATAATCTTTCTCTGGTAAGACGCATCCAGAACCAAAAACAAGATACAGAAGGATGAAAGAAACAATGTAATCTACAAAATCAACTGTAACCATTGCAACCAAATCCATGGGGACAAACATCACATCAATTAATAACCAGGATCCACGAACACCGGCTGGCAGTCAAATGCCACGATCCCAAATCCTTAATCTCTACCTACACTGACACCAAACAGCACCAGTTTGATTGGAGCAACAGAGAAATCATTGGCCACCCAATCACCCGCCATGCTTCTGAATTCAACAAAGCCTGGCACTCCACAAGCAATTTCATCAACCTACACATTGACCTACAACCAGCCTACGAACCCCTCAGAATTCAAATCAATCTCACAGCCAACCAGAGATATCATTGACCCTCAACCAACCCATGCAAGCTCCCGCAACCATCACCTCCCAATGACCCTCTCCTGATGTAACTTCCTCATTACAAGAAACAACACAAGACTCTCAGTGGTTACTCACACCTGACCCATCACAAGACCCATTACAAAATCCTCACTTGACACACCCACACCTGAAGCTCTTATAAACAGAAACACCTGACCTATTACAAAATCCACATCTAACCTATCACAAGACACACACTTGTCAACCCACACCTGACCCATCACAAGATCCATCACAAGAACTTCACTTGTCACACCCACACCTGAAGCCCTTATAAACAGAACACTGACATCCCCTAAACTCCACTGAAGATATTACCTAGCCTGGTAACAAAACGTTCGGAAACAAATCCACAAGCTCAGAGAACAAACCTTTACCCTCATCTTACACCCGAGCTACAGATATTCACCACTGTTGCAAATAAGATGCATTGTTAGCATAGCACTTGTCAAATAAAGCACTTGTTAAGACCTCACTTTTGACAGCCAAGCAAAACTCATCTATTTGTGTTGCTTCTTTGAAAGTACTCCCTTTGAGATGAATTATGCATTTATATCTTGGAGCTACCCACACCTAACATCTTTAGGTCCCAGCAATATAACAAGTATTGACAGAGGTAGTGACAGATTTTATTTTCCTGGGCTCCAAGATCACCGCAGATGGGGACTGCAGCCAAGAAATTAAAAGATGCTTGCTCCTGTGGAGGAAAGCTATGGCAAATCTAGACAGCATACTAAAAAGCATAGACATCACCCTGCCAACAAAAGTGTGTATAGTCAAGGCTAGGTTTTTCCCAGTTGCAATGTATGGTTATGAAAGTTGGACCATAAGAAAGGCTGAGCGCCAAAGAATTGAGGCCTTTGAACTATGGTGCTGGAGAAGACTCCTGTGAGTCTCTTGGACTGCAAGGTGATCAAACTGGTCAGTCCTAGAGGAGATCAAACCTGACTACTCTTTAGAAGGCCAGGTCCTAAAGATGAAACTCAAATACTTTGGCCACCTAATGAGAAGGAAGGACTCACTGGAGAAGAGCCTAATGCTTGGAAAGATTGAGGGCAAAAGAAGAAAGGGATAACAGAGAATGAGGTGGCTGGATGGAATCACTGACTCCAGTGGTGTGAGCTTAAATGGACTCCAGAGAATGGTAGAGGACAGGAAGGCCTGGAGGAATGTTGTCCAGGGGGTCGCAATGGGTCGGACGCGACTTCGCAACTAACAACAATATAACAAAAAGTAATTGTCTGTTTATAACCACATTTCCTATTCTGGATTCATGTGAATGAGCTAGGCTTTAGGCCAGAAATTTTACTCAAAAAGTTAAGTAAATAAATAGTACTCCAGTTGATTAATTTCTATCCATTGCTTCTTGTCCTACCTTCAGCTGATTTGGAGAATCCCTGAGATATTGGAACACTGCTATCATGTCATCCCTACTCCTTCTTTTCAGCAGACTAGACATACCCAGTTCCAGCAACCGTTCTTTATGTTTTAGCCTCCAGTCCTCTAATCATCTTTGTTGCTCTTCTCTGCACTCTTTCCAGAGTCTCAACATCTTTTTTACATCGTGGCGACCAAAACTGGACCACAATATTCTAAGTGTGGCCTCACCAAGGCATTATAAAGTGGTATTAACACTTCACTTGCTTCTATCCCTCTGTTTATGCAGCCTAGAACTGTGTTGGCTTTTTTGGCAGCTGAAGCATACTGCTGGCACATATTTAAATGATTGTCCACTAGGATGCCAAGATCCCTCTCACAGCTTCTTAGTTTATGCTGGATGAAGTTTGCTTATTATTCCATCAATTAATTAAGTTGTTTTGAGGTGCTTGGCATTTAGATTTCTCAGTTAGACTTTTTTTTTACAGACCCTCTTACTATAAAGTTATGATAAGCTAACAAGCTTGGCTGTGTTTGTCAGCACTTAAACAGCTGAACTGACTTTGGCAGCAGTTACAGTTCTTTGCAACACAGATGTTAACATAATGACTACATATTATTTATATTATTGTTATAATGCAGCATTATAATATTAGTAATATTGTGGTGATGCATTATAAAGACAGTAATGTTGTTATTCAGTCGCTAAGTCATTTCCAACTCTTTGTGACCCTATGGTCATGCCAGGCTCCCTTGTTCTCTTTTGTCTCCTGGAGTTTGCCCAAATTCATGTTCATTGCATCAATGACACTAACCAATCTCATCTTCTGCCATCCCCTTCTTTTTTTGCCTTCAATAGGGCAGAAATAACTATATATAAATAGGATGTAATACTGTATTGCAGGGCAGTTGAACCTGATGTGAATTCTAACCTTGCGTCACAGAACTAGAGTAGCAGAAAGAACTTACATATCATTTAATTGACTTCCTAGCAAGCAGATTCTTTCATTAACCTTGCAAAAATATCCAATTTTTAGGAAAAGAGCCTTGGTGGCGCAGCAGACTAAAGTGCTGTTAAATAGCACCAGCTGCCTGCAATTACTGAAGTTCAAATCTCACCAGGCTCAAGGTTGATTCAGCCTTCCATCCTTTCGAGGTAGATAAAATGAGGACCCGGATTGTGGGGGCAATAAGCTGACTTTGTATAAAAAAGAACACTGCTTAGGGGGGGAGGGCGAAAGCCCTACTAAGCAGGTATATACAAAAGTATGAAGGCTATTGCTTAACACATTGTAAGCCGCCCTGAGTCTCCGGAGAAGGGCGGCATATAAATCGAACCAATAAATAAATAAATAAATAAATAAATAAATAAAATGAGGTTTGGAATCTGCATCCAGTTTTGGTCACCACATTACGAAAAAGTTATTGAGACTTTGGAAAAAGTGCAAAGAAGAGCAACTAAGATGATTAAAGGCCTGGAGACAAAAACATAGGAAGAACGGTCGTAGGATTTGGGTTTGGCTAGTCTAGAGAAAGGAAGGACTAGGGATGACATGATAGCTGTATTCCAGTATTGAGGGGCTGCCACAAAGAAACACTGTACTTCTGAAATAGAATTTTAATTGCTCATATAATGATACTAGAAAGGGAGAAAAAGCAATAAAATTAAGCAACAAAATATTGGGTCATCCATTCTGGACACAGAAAGAAAATTATGTACATCTAGTAAAGTTCATCAACAGTTTTTAAACGTTATTCTAATCATTTAATTCTAGTTCATAAGTAGAGGATGAGGTTTTTTTTAAACAGAATATGAGATTGCTGCAGTTATCACAGAACAAAGCAATTACTTTATCTCTTTCATTTCAAAAAAATTGTCATCTTCGTGAAACCAGGAAGAGCTCCTGATTGAATTTGTTGATTGATTTCAACAGTAGACAGACAGACAGACAGACAGACAGACAGACAGACAGACATAGATAATCCATCTATTTCTCCATCTCTGTATCACTAATCCTACCCTTATCTAAACAACGTGCCCAAGATTGGCACAAAAAGAAATGATCTAAGATATGGAGATAGAAAATCTAACATACACTGAGATCTGTGCAATGCCAACTTCACCCTATTTATTGCCTTTATTTATTTGTAATTAGAGAGGAATGGCCTTTTTATTTGTTTAATTAATCCAGATGATGGATGTGGTTTTATGCAGGCATGGTGAAGGAATGAGACTTATCCTTGCTGCTATAAATTTGTCATTCCCTATTTAAGGCTACTGCATTCCTGCAACGGTATAATGTGACATTTTGCACCCGCTAATAGGGAAGTGGCAGCTGTTTCAATTCACAGATAGCTTGCATTGGAAAGAGGCAAGAGTTCTGGGCCATGCATAGCACTTTTATGGAAGTTCTATCTTACCCCATTGAGTATAAATGTCAGTAAGTAGATTTCTTGGAAGTCTACCTCAGTAAGGGGGTATTAGTTACATATTAAGCCTCAGATATTTCCACATACATGTGAGCACCTGAAAGTCTATAGCAGAAACATTTTTCAAGAAATGTGGCTTCAGTGGGACATGGCAGTCTTCTAGAGAAATGTAGAGGACAAATAAAGTTACCTGAAAAAAGAAGTGTTATCATTATTCTTGTTCTTGAATTTAATACCTTCTGAACAACAACAAAAAATCCAGAGCCTTTAACATTTAACCATTAGACTTAGCCAGTCGTGGGATTCAATTTTTTTTTTTACTACCAGTTCTGTGGACATGGCTTGGTAGGTGTGGCATGGCTTGGTGAGTGTGGCTTGGTGGGCATGGCAGGGGAAGGATACTATAAATCTCCATTCCCACCCCACTCCAGGGGAAGGATACTGCAAAATCCCCATTGCCTCCCAATCAGCTGAGACTCAGGAGGCAGAGAATAGATGGGGGCAGGGCCAGTCAGAGGTGGTATTTACCGGTTCTCTGAACTACTCAAAATTTCTGCTACCAGTTCTCCAGAACTGTTGAGAACCTGCTGAATATCACCTCTGGACTTAACTACCTGTAATCACAAAAAGATAGTCATGGTATATCTAAGACAGAATTCTATCCTTCAGGGACAACTGGATCATAACATATAACTTCCTCCCATTTCTGGTCTTGGGTTACTAGTGTTGAGAATCTTCTATCATGGCTAATTATACAGCCATCATGTTTACTAAACATTGCAAACCTTTTCCTCCATAGTTGATTAATTTTCTTTTAAAACCATCCAAGCATACGTCCATTATTAAACATAGCTTAGCTACGCAGCAAAATTCAACACTTCTGTTCGTGTTATGAAATTTGTACCATTCAGCTTCAGTGGATGATTGTCAAATCTAGTCATGAAACACCCAGGATCATATGGATTTTTTTCCAGAATAGAATAGAATAGAATAGAATAGAATAGAATAGAATAGAACTTTTTCATTGTTATATGGATTTCCCCCACCCCCCAGAATAGAATAGAATAGAATAGAATAGAATAGAACTTTTTCATTATTATATGGATTCCTCCCCCCCAGAATAGAATAGAATAGAATAGAATAGAATAGAACAGAACAGAACTGAATATTCTTTATTGGCCAAGTGCAATTAGACACACAAGGAATCTGTCTCTAGTGCATAAGCTCTCAGTGTGTAATAAATCATAGCTCATAAATCATAAGATACAACCATAAATCATAAGGTATAAACAAGTGATAAATCATAGGATACCAATAGGAGAAGGTTGAAGGAAAGATGAGAAAGCCGAGAAGATGAGAAACATGAGCCGAGGTGGCGCAGTGGTTAGAGTGCTGTACTGCAGCTACTTCAGCTGACTGCTAGTTCAGCAGATCAGCGGATCAAATCTCACCGGCTCAAGGTTGACTCAGCCTTCCATCCTTCCGAGGTGGGTAAAATGAGGACCCAGATTGTTGGGGGCAATATGCTATTTAGTATACTGTTGATTGTTGTAAGCCGCCCAGAGTCCTCGGAGAGTGGGCGGCATAGAAATACGATTAAATAAATAAATAAATAAATAAATAAATAAATAAATAAACAAACAAACATGAGAAGATGAGAAGGATAATAGCAATACAGAGTACTATATGGGTAAATATCTTTAGGCCTAAAACAGTGCTGTGGGAATTAAATGTTTAGCAGAGTGATGGCATGGGGGGGAAAACTATCTTTGTGTCTAGTTGTTTTGACATGCAATGCCCTATAGCTAGGATGGCGAACCTGTGGCACACGTGCCAGAGGTGGCACTCAGAGCCCTCTCTGTGGGCACATCTGCCGTTGCCAGCTGCTCTTCTGGTTTCTGGCACTCACATGTGCACCAGCCAGCTGGTCTTCATGAGCTCTGGGAAACAGCCTGAAAATGGTCTGAAAAACGGCCCAAAACAGGCCATTTTTAGGTCGGTTTTTGGCCCGGTTTTTAGGCCGTTTTCAGGCCATTTTTTTGGTTGTTTACTGGCCGGTTTTTTGAGCCAAAAACTGCCTGAAGCCTGAAAAACCAGCCTGAAAATGGTCTGAAAAAGGACCTGAAAATGGCCCAAAAACAGCCAAAAATGCCCCCAAAACAAGCGCACCGGCCAGCTGGTCTTAGGGTTTCTAGTGCTCCAGCACACGCACATGCACACACATTCCAGTTTGGGCACTCGGTGCCGAAAAGGTTTGCCATCACTGCCCTATAGTGACATACTGAGGGGAGAAGTTGAAACAATTTATGTCCAGGATTTGGAGGTGAGTGGGTGGGTGGGATCTGTAGATATTTTCTCAGCCCACTTTCTGGTTTGTACAGTATACAGGTCCTCAATGGAAGGCAGGCTAATTGCAATAGTTTTTTCTGCAGTGCTAACTATCCGTTGAAGTTTGTACCTCTCCTGTTTGGTTGTTGTGCCAAACCAGATAGTTATAGAGGTACAAATGACAGAGTCAATAATTCCTCTGTAGAACTGTATCAGCAGATCCTTGGGCAATCTGAGCTTTCTGAGTTGATGCAGGAAGAATGTTCTTTGTTGTGCCTTTTTAATGATGGTTCTAATGTTAGGTGTCCATTTCAAGTTCTGGGAGATTATAAAAGCCAGAAACTTGAAGGTCTTTACTGTTGATACTTTATTGTCTAATATTGCAAGAGATGGTGGAATAGGAAAGCTTCTTCTAAAATTTACTATCATCTCTACAGTTTTAAGAGTGTTCAGCTCAGGGGTGAAATGTTCCCGGTTTGGACCGGCTCGGGCAAGTAGGTAGCGATGGTGGCGGGCAGTTTGGAGAACCGGTAGCAAAAATCCCTTCCCTCACCCCCCCAGCCTCCAGCTTTCTTATCTTCACACGCCTGCCTTGCTTTGCTTGCTGTAATCTCTGCAATCCATTGCATCAGCAAGCAACTGAATCTCCCTGCCTGCAATCAAGCTCATCGGTGAGCAGCTCTTTCTGCCTGCTTGCCTGCCTGCCTGTAAGTTTTTTTCCTCTTTGGGAGCTTTAAAAAAATAGTTAATTGGGGTTTTTTTTAGTCATTCTTTTCTTAGACCTAGCCATTTAAAGTTTAGGAAGTTTTAAATTTAGCTGCTTTTATATAAAAATAAAATAAAATAAAATAATATTTGTGCAGCTTTCTGAGATTTAGTGTGTTTCTGTAGTGTTTCACTCTAACTACACAAACAGACAAAATCTCACAAAGCTGTATGTGGAATTTTGTGTGTGTAAAATGTGAAAGTTGGTTTTTTGGGCTTTTTGTGGCTGTGTGAGGTTCCTGCTTGTTGCAGGGGACATTTTGCCCCTGCTTTTACATTGTGGGTGAGCCAGTTGTATTGTGTTGTGTTGTGCATGTGTAAAGTGTGAAAGTCGGTTTTTTGGACTTTTTGTGCCTGTGTGAGGTTCCTGCTTGTTGCAGGGGCCATTTTGGGCCTAGCACAACTGCTTTTACATTGGGTGAGCCAGTTGTGTAGTGTTGTGTTTTGTAGGTTAAAAAAGGGCAAAGAAGTGACGTTCACTTGGCCACGCCCACCTGACCAACAAGCCATGCCCACCCAGTCACCTGACCACCAAGCCCCACCCACTAATTAAGCCACGCCCACAGAACCGGTAGCAAAAAATTTTAGATTTCATCCCTGGTTCAGTTCCAGATTGTTCCGGCTGCACCACAGGGGCATTTATTCTATCTCCCATCTTGTATGCAGACTCATCATGATCTTGAAGGAGACCAATGACTGTTGTATCATCTTCAAACTTCAGTACTTTAGCAGAGGGATCCTTAGAGGTGCAGTCACTGGTATAGAGAGAAAAGAATAATGGAGAGAGCACACAGTAATGGAGAGAGTAATGGAGACAGCATACAGCCCTGTGGGGCTCCTGTGCTAATTGAACGGGTATTCAATATGATTTTTCCTAGCTTCACCTGCTGCTTCCTATCTGTTAGAAAGTTTATAATCCATCTATTAGTGAGGTCAGGCACAGCTAGCTGAGTCAGTTTAGAGAGAAGTATTTCTTGAATGATGCTGTTGAATGCTGAGCTGAACTCTACAAAAAGGACTCTTGCTTAGGTCTTTGGAGATTCAAGATGTTGTAAGATGTAGTGCAGTGCCTTGTTGACAGTTTTATCTCCCAATCTATTTGTGCGCTAGGCAAATTGCAAGGGGTCTAGCAACGGATCCATGATGGTTTTCAGGTGGGCCAGCACTAACCTTTCAAAGGTTTTCATAACTATGGATGTCAGAGCAACTGGTCTGTAGTCATTCAGCTCCTTAATGGAGGGTTTCTGGGGCACGGGATGATAGTAGAGCATTTGAAGCAAGAAGGGACATAAGAGATTTCCAGTGATTTATTAAAGATGCGAATGAAGATGGGGACCAGTTGATCAGCACAGACTTTCAAACAACTTTGCTAATAATTTAGCTGATCCCTTTTTCCATAAATATAAGAAATGTGGAAAATGCATGAGATAGCAGAGGTCTGAGGAGAGCAGATGCTGTCCGTATCTTGATCTGGATGGAAGATATGTCAAGACAGATATTTGGAATCCATATGATGAGCTACAGCACCAGGTGTATTTCTACTCCTCATCAATCAGAAATTTGTGACAAGCTCAAGTTCATAAGAAAGTTTCATCAGACCTTTCTCCAAAATGGTATGCAACCCTAAATGGCTCCCGATCATGCTTCCTTTTATTTATAGGGGATTAAAAATATACCCTTATTTGTTTGAATAACCATGGTCTCTCCTCAACACAGGTATGTGGATTGGGACATGTTTTGGATCTCAGAAAGAAGATCATATTACTTTCACTGCCGTCCCTGTTCATTCCACAAACAACTGCTTATTTATCCAAACTGTCCCAAAGAAACTAAGAAAAGTCACGCTCATAGTTGAGGGAATTGCATGCCTCACCATAAAACACTCAGTTTAGACTCTCATAGAGATGCTGATCTCAGCTTGGTGTAACATCAGAAGGAGATTCATTTAGCATGACTTTTTCACATATGGTCCAGCTTCCAAGCTAATTTGTCTTTAAACAATGCATTCTAGTCAGATATGAACAATGTCTAAAAGGTGAGTGATACCCTCCAAGGAAAAGTTAGAGTTATAAATGAATCTCAAAGTCTGTGGAGATTCTCAATCATCCAGGTCATGGTTTATCTCAAAGATTCTCAAAAGTGCTTTTTCCAAAAGGCAACTGGAATTTCTTTTTTTTCCCTTTGAAAATGTTTTGTTTATTGGATGAGAGGTGAAATCTTTTCAAAGGGGGAAAAATGAGAAAGTTCAGTTGCCGTTTGGAAAAAGCACTTTTGGGAATCTGAAAGTCAATAAATGACAAAGCAATGCATGAGATTCAGCTTTTTTTTTTTTTTTGTAGTTTTTGGCTTGATTAATTGATTACGTGCCATCTAGTTGCTGTCAGCTCTTAGTAACCACATACATAAATTGGGAGGCTTCAGTAATAGATAAAACCATTCACGTGTAATTATTTATACAATATTAAATACTCTTTATATTATGTTTTCCACATTGTGGAGCCCTGGTAGTGCAGCAGACTAAAGCACTGTTATTAACATCAGCTGCCTGCAATTACTGCAAGTTCAAATCTCACCAGGCTCAAGGTTGACTCAGCCTTCCATCCTTTCTAAGGTAGGTAAAATGAGGACCCAGATTGTGGGGGCAATAAGCTGATTTTGTATAAATATACAAAAGTATGAAGGCTATTGCTTAACGCATTGTAAATCAAATAAAAAAAAAATTGTTTAGCATATTCTCCAAGAGCCAGTTTAGGGTAGTGGTGAAAATATCAGGCTAGAAACTAGGAGACTGTGAATTCTAATTCCTCTTTATAGACTAAGCTAGCTGGATGACCTCGGGCCTTTCACTATCTCTTGGCCCTAGGAAGAGGCAATGGCAAACCGCTTTTGAAAATGTTGCCAAAAATATTTCAGGAGCTTGTCCAGGCAGTAACTAGCTGTCAAAGTCTGATACAAAGGAACCCCCCCAAAAGCATATTTTCCAATATTACAAGTTATTGTTTTGCCTTCTCATTCATTGTAAGTCATAAACTTTTGAACAGTGGTTTATTAATTTTTACAATAAATAGGTAATAGTTAAGACTGCCTGCCTGCCTATCTATAGTGCTCAATCCAAGAATGCATCCATTCACCTATTTTCTCTCTCTTTCTTTCTCTCTCTCTCTCTCTCTGACCCATTCTTGATGGATATCATCAAGAATAAATTAGGTTCTAAATTATTTAACAATTGCAAAAATCTGGTAAAAGAGCTGCATCTAAAAATTAGTTATTATGTGCTTTTGTATTAATAATACTTTTAGGATGGCTACACCTTCTAATTTGTAGTAGCTGTTTCAGTTGTTGTCCTTACCTGTGGTGGACTGCCAGGATGTTTTGAAGGGAAAACTGTCAAAACTGTAACTGCATGATAGAAAAAGGACTTCTGTTTATCAGCCAGCTTGCTGCAGAGCCTGATGCCAATTTGGGATTTAGAGGGAGTAATTGGACCACATCACACAATTGGCTGCTGTGCCTAAGGGAGTCTGACCATTCCCATTCAGACACCTTAACCACTACACCATGCTGTTTCTCTGATGAGTAAATAAGTAAAGTACAGGTCAAGATGACAGTTGTTTGTCCATTCAGTTATCAGGTATCAACCTGGCTCAGCGGCACCCAATTAAGTAGATGTTGTGTGATGTAACTGATGGATTTGCCATTTTATGCAGGGGTGGTCTTCAAATATGTTAGCAAGGTTGCTGGGTGGTGTGAACATGGTGGGCGTGGCCTAGTCGGCCTGCTGCACCACAATGGGGGGGGCTTTTTGCCCTCCCCAGGCTCTGGAGACTTTCCTCAAGCCTCTGGGAGGATGAAAATGGCCTCCCCAGGCCATTTTAGAGGCTGGAAATGGGTCCGAACTTCTGGTAGGCCTGTTTTTCACCCTCCCCGAGCCTCCACATGTGCCCTGCACTTACCTCCAATCCAAAACGGGCTGCATGGGAACTCCTGGGTTCAGCGGGGCAGGGTGGGCGGGGCCAGCCAGAAGTGGGATTTGGGGGTTCTCCGAACTGCACAGAAACTTAGGTAGAGGTTCTCCCAAACCGCTGTGAACCCCCAGCAGCCTACCCCAATCTTATGTGTCTTTCTTTTGTTCTAGTATGTGTTTTTTTTAATTGTTGTTTCCTATTCTATTGTTTTCATATTCTCTGTTGAATTTCACCCCTGCTTCCAGGGCACTATCTCATCCATTTCCAGACCTTTACAATGCAAATTTAAATGAAATTGGAACATTTTAGTTTTTATCTGTTTTGATCTATGTTGATATTCGTAGCACACTATTGATGACTGAATCTGTTTGTGTATGTCTAGAGCCCTTAGGTATCTGTGCCTGCAGGAAATCATTGTCAATTGCAATTAACTTCATTTTCCCAATAATATCATGGTTTTTGTGATGTTGTCATGGCTTGTTACCAGATACTGTAATTATGTCCAGAAATTGTAGAGTATATAAATTTCTACAGGTAGTCTTCAGTTTATGACCACAATTGAGCCTAACATTTATGTTGTTAAGTGAGACATTTTGTCAGCGTTCCAGAAAAACCCCCACTCCAAGTAAAGACGCAGAAGCAAGCATTTTCCAAAGTCCTCTTTACTAGAATAGGCAAACTGGCACATCTGGGAAAACCTGAATCTGAAAAGCCCGGGTTTTCCTTCAGTAGGTCAAAGCTCCCAAAACCATGCCCTTTTCCACTCAGTCGGTCACATGCTCCAATTAACGTCTGTTCCATCCCGATACACCCCCTGACCACTCCTTCTCCAGATGCTGGATCGCACCGACCTTGACCGACAGGAAGAATGCTATTATGTCTACTAACCCCCTCTCCTACTTTCCCACACATGAGAAGATGGCAGCATTGGAGCTTCTGGCCTAATATGGCTTCCAAAGCTGACACATTTGTTAAGTGAGTTTTGTCCCATTTACTACCTTTCTTGCCACAGTTGTTAAGTGAATCACTGCAGTTGATCAGTTGTTAAGTGAATCTGGCTTCCCGATTGACTTTGTTTGTCAGAAGTTCGCAAAAGGGGATCACATGACCTTGGGACACAGCAACGGTCATAAATATGAACCAGATGCCAAGCAGCTGGATTTTGATCACATGATCCTGGGGATGCTACAAAGGTCGTACATAACTGTGAAAAACAGTCATAAGTCTCATTTTTCAGTGCCGTTGTAACTTTGAATGATCAGTAAATGAACTGTTGTAAATTAAGGACTACCTGTACTCATGTTTTTTGGGCATCAGGTTGGAAAATAACTTTTCCAATGCATCTGTGTTTGCATGATTTAACAAAAATACCTTCAACAGTTCTGTCAGGGTAAATGTCTAACAACCTCACAATCATAGGTCCACAGCCCTGCAAGGGTTAACTGATCACACATCCCATCATCCCCATAACCACACCTTACCTTCTGGCTCCTCCCCCTGTGTATAAGAGCTCCCACCACGTGGAGATCCAGCAGTTCCAGAGGTGTACCTGTATAGGAAAGACCAGAGGTCAGTAAGTGTTAACCTCATTAGACCTGGGGATAGACCAGGCATGAAATAAAAGATATTGGAAAACCATATTTACTTGTCCTGTGAGTTACTGGGCTAGATCCATTCTTTAACAAGTTCTGCAGAAAAAGACATTAAAAATAACTTGCTGGTATCATAACTATGTAAAAAAAGATGTGTCTTCCCATATTCACAATCAACATCTTTTGACCTCCCCTTCTGGAATAACCCTTACAGTAGCAATCATGGAAAGAGCTATAAGAGTTGGACAGCATAGTGACATTACACTTTAAGCCCTGAATCTGTTTGTCTGTGTATCATAACAGATTAACAGGTTAACAGAGTTGGAAGGGACCTTGTAGATCTTCTAGTCCAAACCCCCACCCAAGCAGGAGACCCTACACCTGTGATGGCGAACCTATGGCATGCGTGCCACAGGTGGCACGCAGAGCCATATCAGTGGGCATGCGAGCGTTGCCCTAGCTCAGGTCCGGCGAGCATGTGCACACTGGCCATCTGATTTTCGGGCCTTCCTGGAAGGCCCGAAGTCGGGAAACAGGCTGTTTCTGGTCTACAGAGGGCCCCCAGGGGGGTGGGGAAGGCCGTTTTCACTCTCCCCAGGCTCCTAGAAAGGCTCTGGAGCCTGGGGAGGGCAAAAAAAAACTGGCCTACTGGGCCCACCGTGCCAAAAGCGGGGGGAATTCAGGGGGATGAGGCGCATTGAATTATGGGTGTGGGCATGCACGCACATGACCCCCTGTGCTCCCCCCTGCTTTTGGCACGCAATGGCAAAAGGTTAGCCATCACTGCCCTACACCATTTCTGACAGATAGCAGTCCAATATCTTTTTGAAAGCCTCCAGTGTTGGAGCATTCACAACTTCTGGAGACAAATTGTTCCACTGATTAATTGTTCTAATTGTCAGGAAATTTCTCCTTAGTTCTAAGTTGCTTCTCTCCTTGATTAGTTTTCATCCATTGTTTTTTGTCCTGCCCTCAGGTGCTTTGGAGAATAGCTTGACTCCTTTTTCTTTGTGGCAGCCCCTGAGATATTGCTGCTATCCTAGTCCTTCTTTTAATCAAACTAGACATAGCCAGTTCCTGCAATCGTTCTTCATACGTTTTAGCCTCCAGTCCTCTAATCATCTTGGTTGCTCTTCTCTGCACTCTTTCTAGAGTCTCAACAGAAGGGCACAGCTGGCAATGGAATGTTGCAACAGTGATTCCATCCGTTTGATGAAACCAGCAATGTACCATGATAAGAAGCTTCCAAATTACACCCAATACTTTATTGAAGGGATTATGGGATGGACCTATTGGCATTGGTTGTATTCCTTAATATTGGAGCAATTGTACAATCAATCAATCAATCAGTCAGTCAGTCATGACTCATTTAAAAATCACTTTGCTTAGCAAAGGAAATTCTGGTCCCAATGGTCATAAGTCAAGGACTCCATGTAAAGAATGTATCACTTTTTAATTACTAAGCCCTATCTGTAATTGTATACCATTGTTTATATATCTATCAAAGCAAAAAACCCTCTTTTCTGCTGCGTCTGTCTGCTTTCAGCAGGGTATTACCTTGTTAATACCACTGTAATCTGTTGACAGTCCTCCTAAGCTATCAGGAGATACCAGCAAGTGTTTTCTTTTTAAAGAGGGGCATGGCAGTGGTGATGACATACATATGTCTAAACTCTACCCAGAATTCAGGTAAGCTAGGAAAACATCCGTAACTGTCCATTACAAAGATTGCAACATCGGGGAATAGCAATATAAAATCATATTTTTGTTTACAGTTCAATGTAGTGAAAAACTTTTACTTCTCAATGTAAAACGCTGTGGTTCTTCAAGACATTTTTCATTCATTTTAATTAAATTCCATCTAGATTGTTAATGCCATGCAGAGAAAAAAGAGAGAAGAAGCGAGGTTTTAGAATGAATCTTCCCTAGTCCCATTATGACTTTGTGAGGCAGTGGTGGGTTATTTTAAATTTTTTAAAAAGAGATGCGACAGGACAATAATTAATTTTGGTGCTTTGCAACAATTCCTGTAGTAAATTGCTATCTCTTGTCATGCGTTAGTCTGTATGAACATGGAAGAGGAATTTGGATATTTCCCAAACAAGCAGAAATGTATAATTTTTCAAAAAAGAATGACAGAAATATATGAAATGCAAATGCAAAAGAACCATTTAAAAAACAAAATTTCTACTTTTGATTAATAGTTGAAATGACTAATCCTTTGGAAAATTCATGTTTGCATACTATGTTGAATGCATAGTGCACTTTTTGATTGTATTACTTTTCTGTAATACTTTCTTGAAAAATAGACTGAAATTAATATGATTTTCCAGTGGTGCAATCTAAAATTTGTTACTACCAGTTCTGTGGGCGTGGCTTGGTGGTGGTGGGATAATGTGACTGGGTGGGCGTGGCCAATTTTTTTTTTCTTTTAAAACCATTTTTTCGATGAAGAGGTTGTAAAAAAATGCTTTCAAAAGGCTCTGATGATCCCAGCTGAGTTGCCTGATCAGCAGAGGCTTTTTTTCTTTTAAATGCCTCTGATGATCAGGCAACTCAGCTTGGATCGTCAGAGGCATTTAAAAGAAAAAAAGGGTTTCTTTTTCTTTTAAATGCCTCTGATGATCAGGCAACTCAGCTTGGATCATCAGAGGCATTTAAAAGAAAAAAACCTTTTTTTTCTTTTAAATGCCTCTGACAATCCAAGCTGAGTTGCCTGATCGTTAGAGGCATTTAAAAGAAAAAAAGTCTCTGCCGATCAAGCAACTCAGCTTGGATCGTCAGGGGCATTTAAAAGAAAAAAAGCGTTTTTTTCTTTTAAAAGCCTTTGATGATCCCAGCTGAGTGGCGCGATCATCAGAGGCTTTTTTTTTTTTACTTTTAAAAGCATTTTTTCGGCCGAAGAGGTTGTAGAAAAAATGCTTTTAAAAGTAAAAAAAAAGCCTCTGATGATTGTGCGGCTCAGCTGGGCATGGGGTGGGGGCAGGGATTTTTGCTACCGGTTCTCCGAACCACCCGCCTCCATCACTACCAGATCGGGCGATCTGGTCCGAACCGGGAGCATTTCACCCCTGTATTTTCCTCCTTAGGGTGAGACAAAGAATAAAATGTGTGGTTTCTTTCTACTGCTATTCTAAACATAGGATGATACTCAATTAAAGCCTTGGCAATGTAATCAAATACAGATAGTCCTCGACTTATGACCACAATTGAGCCCAATATTTCTGTTGTTAAGTGAGACATTTGTTAAGTGAGTTTTGCCCCATTTTATGACTTTTCTTGGCACAGTTGTTAAGTGAATCACTGCAGTTCATAAGTTAGTAACTCGGTTGTTAAGTGTGTCTGGCTTCCCTATTGACTTTGCTTGCTAGGTCACAAAAGGGGATCACATGATCCTGGAATCCTGGAATCATGCGATGGTCATAAATTTGAATCAGTTGCCAAGCATCTGAATTTTGATCGCATGATCCTGGAGATGCCACAAAGGTAGCATCTGAAAAACAGTCCTAAGTCACATTTTTCAGTGCCGTTGTAACTTTTAATGGTCACTAAACGAACTGTTGTAAATTGAGGATTACCTGTACAGCTTCTGCTGAAGGGGTAAATCACTTCTCAGATTAATTCCAAATTATGGAATATTCACAATTATTATTTTTCCATAGGTTGAAGGTAATGGGAAATTGTTCGTATCATTGGTAGAACAGGTCCTGGTTTGCTTCCATCAGTTGTTACAAGCAAATTACCTTCACAATCCTTCGGTTCAGTGAAGGATATTGAGGTGATCCAAAGGGCTCTCTTTAAATTTGTTCAAATCAAAGTGAAGAGAAAATAATAGAGGATCAGAATGAAAAGAGGCAGAAGACTTCAGTTCTTAATATAGTTTTGTCTTCCTCAAGGACAGGATATTTGTTCCATCAAGTGATTCTTAAGAGGAAGTGGAAAGGGTCAGGTTGCAATCTGAGCTCAATAAAAACCTAGGATCTTGTGATGTGAGCAGTAAGAAATGCTAAGCCAATTGCCTAGTATTTTCTTTTGCTAAGCTTTGAAACATTGAGCTGTAGGAATCCTATTTCCCCATTGAAGGGAATTCTCACTTTCCTTTGCCTCCTGAACTCAAGCAAGCCCTTCTCCTTTACCATTTTACCTATTCAGGAGAGGGTGTATCTCAATCGGCTTCCATTTCAAACCAGTCTATTTGTCAAAAAACAACAACCACCTACCTTCCTTGGCAACTGGTGGTTTGCAGCCATTGGTCTTCTGCCAAGGAGAAAGTGAAAAGAGAGAAGGGGATTTGTTTCATGCTTGCTTTGGCCTGGGCTACTGTGTGCCTGCATAAGTTTACAAGGATCTGCAGTTCAAAGAGCCAACATCATTCTCAGCTGCCTGAGACTACTCATGATACTAGAGCAATAAACAGCCCTCAAGTAAATGCCTCTCACTGCAAAAGTATTAACATTCTGTCCTTCTTTGGGCTTTATCATTCAAGGACCTCTAAAAAGAAACAGAAGAATAAGGCAATAAATGCTTTGCTCAGAGGTGGGTTTCAGCAGGTTCTGACCAGTTCTCGAGAACCGGTAGTGGAAATATTGAGTAGTTCGGAGAACCGGTAGTAAAAAATTCTGACTAGCCCCATCCCCATCCATTCTCTGCCTCCCAAGTCCCAGCTGATCAGGAGAAAATGGGGATTTTGCAGTAACTTTCCCCTGGATTGGGAGGGAATGGAGATTTTACAGTATCCTTCCCCTGCCATGCCCACCAAGCCACGCCCACCAAGCCACATCCACAGAACCAGTAGTAAAAATTTTTGAAATCCACCACTGGCTTTGCTGCTAGAGTGGTTCAGGCAAATGTATATAGAATATATTTAAGAGAATGATTTGAACAAGTGGTATTTCACTTCTTATTTAGAATGGAATAACAGAGTTGGACGGGACCTTGGAGGTCTTCAAGTCCAACCTCCTGCTTAGGCAGGAAACCCTTCAGACAAATGGTTGCCCAATCTCTTCTTAAAAACTTCCAGTGTTGGAGCATTCACAACTGCAGGAGGCAAGTTGTTCTTTTAAAAAAATACAAACAGAAAATTTATCAACAAACAGATGGCGGTGAGAACCTTACACAATACATTACCTTCAGTCCAAATATACAAATGAGAAATAAAAATTAAGCTAACATTGTCCTCTTTTTATTCTGTTATTTAACCAAACATACCATAGGTCCCAACATTGGAAATATGCGGAATCTTTTTGATCTCTTAAAATTTTTGTTAGCCTATCGGCTTCTGCACATTCCATAATTTTCCCTAAAATCAAATCTTCAGACAGTAGGTCTTTTCCCTTCCAATTTTGGGCAAGACATATTCTTGCTGCAGTTGTAATATAGACAATCAGATACCATTTGTTAGTGCCTATTTTATCTGGCCTAATGTTTAGTAAGTAAACTTCAGGTTTCATTTCTAATTTGTATCCAGTAATTTCTAACAACCACCTCTGGATAAGTTTCCAAAATTCAATTACCCTGGGACAGGTCCACCATACATGGAAATAAGTACCTTTATTTAAAAAAAAAGGAGGCAAGTTGTTCCACTGATGAATCATTCTAATTGTCAGGAAATACAGGTAGTCCTCGACTTGCAACCACAATTGACCCCAAAATTGATGTTGCTAAGTAAGACAGTTAAGTGAATTTGGCCCCGTTTTATGACCTTCCTTCCTTCCTTCCTTCCTTCCTTCCTTCCTTCCTTCCTTGGTTCGATTTATATGCCGCCCTTCTCCAGAGACTCAGGGCAGCTTACAATGCGTTAAGCAATAGCCTTCATACTTTTGTATATACCTGCTTAGTAGGGCTTTCGGGGGGCCCCTAAATGGTGTTCTTTTTTATACAAAGTCATCTTATTGCCCCCACAATCCGGGTCCTCATTTTACCTACCTCGAAAGGATGGAAGGCTGAGTCAACCTTGAGCCTGGTGAGATTTGAACTTGCAGTAATTGCAGGCAGCTGGTGCTACTTAACAGCACTTTAGTCTGCTGCGCCACCAAGGCTCTTGCCACAGTTATTAAGTGAGTAACCCGGTTGTTAAGAGAATCTGGCTTCCCCCTTGACTTTGCTTGTCAGAAGGTCACGTTACCTCAGGATGCTTCAACAGTCATAAATATGGACCAGTTGCCAAGCATCTGAATGTTGATCATGTGATCATGGAGATGTTGCAAAGGTCATAACTATGAAAAGTTGCCATAAGTCACATTTTTCAATGCCAAATGAACTGTTGTAAGTCAAGAACTACCTGTATTAGGTTGCCTCAGATTCTTAGACCTATCATTTTGACACATACAGACCCACATAAATTTTGTCAAGCCAATGCAACGTCTGAGGCGGTTTACAAACAATGAAAACCATATGAGATATTCCTTTAGTAGGTAAGGGGTTTTTTTGTTTTTGTTTTTTTTGCAAGTGGCCATTGCAGATGTAAGAATGTCTTCAACTTTCTGGAAATGTGAATCCTAAAGAGACAGACTCGCTTTGAGAGATCTTTACGGCTGCTGCGTGGAGGCTTTGCACTGGCTTTACACAATTTTGATGGCTATGTAATCTGCCAGATACACATGCTAGTATCTTAAGTTTAAAGGGAATTACTTGGCAAAACAAGGCAGAGGGGTGTGCCCATATGCGTGTGCCCATAACGTGTCAAAATGATCAGTTCCTTCAAGTGGAGCTGGGAAGTTGACATCTAAAAAGGCAAGGCAACCTTATTAGCATGATGAATTTGATACTGCATTCCAAGCCTGTGATGTCTCATATTCCGTGCTCATACTTGGCAAATAAGTTTCTCAGCCTTGAGAAACTGGTCTGGAGATGGCTTGGTTATATTTCATGTCCCGTCTCAAGAATCAGGAGAAATAGCTGTTTTCATCTGGTCTTTATTAAAGATTTCTGTGTGGGTATGTGGACATTCCTAAAATTAGATTTTCTTTCTTTTTTTTATTGAAAAGTTTTAAATTTTTTTACAAACATTTCCCCTTCACCCTCCCCTTTCAACCCTCCCCTTCCCCTCCCTCCACCCCCCACTTCCCAGAGCAAAATATAGGGTATAACATTTGACAATCATAAACTAACATAAGCTAATTATCAATAGTCTCCTATCCCCCTCTTGAACTTTTAACTCCCCTTTCTGTTTGACAGCAGTGTATTATAAAAATTTTCAATTAGAAATGGTAGAACCTCTTAAGGAGTTATTTGTTAAAATACAACGGGGAGGAGAAGTACCACCATCCTGGAGAACAGCTTTTATTTCCCTGATCCTGAAAGAAGATCAAGATCATAGTCAACCTAAAAATTACAGACCCATTTCATTGCTTAATACAGATTATAAGATCTTTGCAAAAATTTTGGCAAATAGATTAATGTCAGTTATGCAACAAGTGATTCATAAAGATCAAACTGGATTTATACAAGGGAGACAAATGAATAGCAATGTAAGATTTTCTTTACAGTAGATCAGTGACAGCGAACCTTTTTGCCATTGCGTGCCAAAAGCGGGGTGAGTGTGGGGGGGTTGCATGTGTGCGTGCCCACACCCATAATTCTAAGCGCCCCCCACGCATGCACGTGTGACCCCCCTGTGCTCCCACCGCTTTTGGCACATGATGGCACAGTGGGCCTGGTAGGCCTGTTTTTCACCCTCCCCAGGCTCCAGAGCTTTTCTAGGAGCCTGGAGAGGGCGAAAACAGCCTTCCCCACCCCCCTGGAGGCCCTCTGGAGGCCCAAAACAGCTTGTTTCCCAACTTCTGGTGGACCCAGAAGGCCTGAAAATCAGCTGGCCAGTACGTGCATGCACGCCGGAGCTGAGCTCGCACGCCCACTGATATGGCTCCACGTGCCACCTATGGCACGCATGCAATAGGTTCGCCATCAAGGCAGTAGATACAACATAATGGGACGTGATATGATACAACACATCTCCATTTACAAGTTTAGAAATAGATGGTGTGTTGAAATGCAGACTGAATATAAAAAAAAAAAGGTGCTGCTTTGATCTGTATAAGTTTTAAATGATAAAAAAAGAAAGAAATCAGTGTAACATGGGAAGGACCCTATGGTAGAGCTGTTATTTATGCTTATGAGATTCAGTTTGTGTCTTAACTGCTTTTTTAAAAAAATTGGGAAATTAGTTCAAAGCAGAACTGATGCATATTGACTACTCTTGAAGGAAAGTTGTTTTATAAATCAAATGTTGAGTTTTTACATATTTCCAATGCAAAGAAAAGAAACTGTTTATTGATGTGGCTTTAGGCTTCCTCACTTCATCTTCAGAGAACTACAACTATAATCATGTAATTTTTTTTAGCACAGTGAGTTGCTTGCATCAGGCACAAACTAGAAAACTCTACTAACTCTGGAACACTTTCACATGTTGCAGTGGTGAGTCATGTCCAGATTGGCCCATTCTCACAATGTCTGCAGGCCAAGCAACTGAGTTCCATTCTTACCAGCTCCAATATAGTATATATAAACTGCAGCAAATCTAATTTAGATTTCAGGGCAGAATGTCTGTTTCCCTTTCTCCAAACCCACAACTGACTGTAATTCTCTCACTACTACATGCATGAATTTTGTGAAGCTTCTTCTCTGGTAACACTGTAATGCTAACTAGGGCATACAAAACCTTTGCCAGACCAATCCTTGAATACAGCTCGTCTGCCTGGAATCCACACTGTATAACGGACATTAATACAATTGAGCAGGTCCAGAGGTATTTCACGAGAAGAATCCTCCACTCCTCTGTTCACAATAGAATACTTTATGCCATCACGCTTGAAATTTTGGGCTTGGACAATCTTGAACTACGCCGCCTACGGTCTGACCTAAGCATAGTACACAAAATTGTCTGCTACAACGTCCTACCTGTCAATGACTACTTCAGCTTCAACTGCAATAATACACAGGCAAACAATAGATACAAGCTCAAGGTAAACCGCTCCAAACTCGATTGCAGAATATACGACTTCAGCAACAGAGTGGTCAATGCCTGGAATGCACTACCTGACTCCGTCGTTACTTCTTCAAACCTCCATAGCTTCAACCTTAAACTGTCTACTGTGGACCTTACCCCATTCCTAAGAGGTCTGTAAAGAGGGTGTGCATAAGCGCACCAGCGTGCCTACCGTCCCTGTCCTACTATCCCCATTTATTTGTACTCATTTCATGTGCTCATGTCCATGTTTATACTTATACTTGTTATTTCGTACATGTTTGACAAAATAAATAAATAAATGAATAAATAAATAAATAAATAAATGATAGAGAGGATAGCTATTCCTTTTTTCTCTCTTCCCCTTCCGTATTTATATTTTATATTAATTGTTTTAATATATGGCTGTTCTTAAATATGATTGCTAAACTGCTTTAAAGTACTTTTAAATAAATAACTTTACAGCCTTTTGAAGCCTGGAGAGTGGACATCAATTTTCTTGGTAAGCTAGAAAAACGTGGGATAGATAGCATCACCAATAAGATCAGGGGTGGGTTCTACTTACCTTTACTACCGATTCGCAACGGGGCCGCACGTGCTTGCTTCACTTGTGCGTGTGCTCTTCTGCGCATGCGCAGAAGCATTTTGATGATATCAGGGTCAGTGGGCGGAGCCTCCCACCAGTTTTACTACCAGTTCTATAGAACCGGTACAAACTGGGGGCAACCCACCACTGCAACAGATGGATTTGTAACTGGCTGACAAACCGCACTCAACATGTAGTCCTTAATGGAACTACATCTATCTAGAGGGAAGTAAGCAGTAGGGTACCCTAAGTTTCTGGTTTAGGCCAAATATTCTTCAATATCTTCATAAACGATTTAGGTGAAGGATAGAAGGAGAACTCATCAAATTTGCAGAGAGCACCAAGCTTGCAGAAATAGCCAACACCCCAGAACCTAGACTCAAGTTTCAGATGGCTCTCAACAGAATACTGGGCTCTATCTAACAAAACAAAATTTAGTGTAGAGAAAAGTTTTTACACCTAGGCAAGAAAAAACCAAATGTACAGGTACAGATTAGGTGAAACATGGCTCAATAGCAGTGACTGTGAGAGAGATCTTGGAGTCCTAGTGGACCATCATTTAAATATGAGCCAGCAGTGATGCTGCAGCTGCATAAAAAGCCAATGTAATCCTAAACTACATTAACAGAGGGATAAAATCAAGATAATGTGAAGTGTTAGTACTGCTTTACAAAGCCTTCATAAAACCATATTTGGAATATCGCATCCAGTTTTGGCCACCACAATATAAAAAAAGATGTTGAGATTTGAAAAAAGTGCAGACAAGAGCAACAAAGATGATTAGGAGGTTGGAGGCTAAAACATATGCTGAATGGTTGCAGGAATTGGGTATATCTAGTCTAGGGAAAAGAAGGATTAGGGGTGACATAATAGCAGTGTTCCAATATTTGAGGGGCTTCCACAAAGAAGAGGAAGTCCACCTATTTGCCAAAACACCAGGAGGCAAGTTAAGAAGTAATGGATGGGAACCAATCAAGGAGAGAAGCAACCTAGAACTAAGGGGAAAAAATCCTGACATTCAGAACAATCAACTAGCTTGCATTCAGAATTTGTGGATGCTCCATCACTGGAGGCTTTTAAAAAGAGACTGAACAACCATTTGTCTGACGTGATATAGGGGCTGTTTGCTTGAGCAGGCATTTAGACTAGAAGATCTCTCACGTCTCTGTTATTCGGCACTGGAAAATTTTTACATTTGCTTTGAAATGAGACGTGATGGGACAGTTTTCTGACAAGTTCACATATAAAGTAGGTAAGAAAGGAATAGAGTGAAAGAACCTGAATTCTTCCTTTACTAACCTTGTCATACTCCTTTATGATAGACACTTTTCTTCTCAGATCATCTTTACAAGTGGAAATCTATTTGCATGTGCTTGTTTTCCCAGATAAGCCTTAGGAAATTTGGGGCCCTTCAATTGTTTTGATCCAGCAGGATTTATGAGATTGAACACATTGAGGAGGTACTTAGTTGGGGAATCTCTACATAAGATGATTGATAAGCATTTGGAAAATTCCAGCACATACCACTGCTAAATCCTTATCCTTAAAGTCAATTGGTGGAACCTTTGCTACTGTCTCTAAATTTCCATGTCAGTGCTATAATTTAATTACTTTTACTTTTCCCTTTCATCTGCTTAAACAGCTGTTGGGATAACGGACCCCCTTTCCATAGGCTTTAAATACCCTATTGATGTGTTCTGCCAGATTAGAAATAATGGGATCAAAGAAGCAGCGTAACAGACATAGATATTGACTTCCATTGTTTAGTTCCACATTGTATAAAACAGTGAACTATCATTTCCAGTCCAGAGAGTCAGAGAGAGTGAAAAGGAAAGCATATCAGACAAGTTCTTCCTTTTCTCCATCTGTTTACAGCTATTTTTTTTGCAATACTTAAATTAAAGCAATAAATGTCATGTTCTGGTAGAAGGAAATATTTAAAACCCTTTTTGTGCTGATTCTATAAGGAACCTTAATAGGATACAACTGTCAGATTTAAGAACATCACTTCCCATTTTCAAAAGCCTTCACATTCCATTTCCAGGTAGACATTCACTAGGCCCGTGATGGCAAACCTATGGCACACGTGCCACAGGTGGCGCACGGAGTCATATCAGTGGGCACGCAAGCGTTGCCCTGGCTCAGCTCCAGCGTGCATGCGTGCGCCGGCCAGCTGATTTTCGGGACTTCTGGGCCCACCAGAAGTCAGCAAATGGGCTGTTTCTGGCCTCCGGAGGGCCTCCGGGGGGCGGGGAGGCCGTTTTCATCCTCCCCAGGCTCCAAGAAAGCCTCTGAAGCCTGGGGTGGGCGAAAAACAGGCCTACTGGGCCCAACGGGGGGAGCGTGGGCTGTCCCACGCGCATGCACGGAAGGGGCAAGGCACACTGAATTATGGGTGTGGGCACACATGTGCATGTCCCCCCCGCGCTTCCCCCAGCTTTTGGTATGTGACGGCAAAAAGGTTAGCCATCACTGCACTAGGCTGACTTCATTGCATAGGAGAAGTCTTCAGAAGGCCTGGAAATGACAGCTGACTGTTCTCTACAACATTCTGTTTGCCAGGAAAATAACTAGTCTATGATTTAGAGTGTATTTTGATTCCTGGAGGATCATGTCTCAGTAGAAGCTGAGAAGACTTCCCCAATTTCTCTCCCTCCGTTCCAATCTCTGCTGAGAAGGCACTTTCATGCATGGATTAATAAAATAATTGAATGAAGTCCTTCCAGTTCTTTCCTTCTTTTTAAATCTCTAGATAAATAAAATAGCAACTCTATCACAGCAATTCAGTCTGCTGAAGATATGATATTAATAGCACTTCTTTTAAAAATGCTAATTTGGCTAAGAATGACATCATTGCTAATTTGTGGCTAGAAGTCATTTTTATTTCTCAGAACTTTGCTCTTTAGCACCATGGTCTACATCTCCTAGTTTGATCTTGGAGACCCTATCACTAGAATTTAGATGGTGGTGAGAACTTGAGACCCTTGGGTAAGATTGGGCTTCTGGAACATCCTAAGCTACTCACTTTGCGTTGTTGTCCTGTCTATTGCAGGCTTCAGACCCCTTAAACCATGAAATGTAGCCTCCACTCAGCCAAAAAGTGCCCACTTTTTTTTACACTTTAGAATCCACCTCCCCAAAATCTAGTACTGAGTGCTTACAAGAAAAAGAGAGAAAACATGAAAAAAGTATGCACATTGGAATGGGACAACTTCAGAGGTGGTATTCAGCAGGTTCTGACCAGTTCTGGAGAACCAGTAGCAGACATTTTGAGTAGTTCGGAGAACCGGTAAATATCAACTCTGACAGGCCCCGCCCCCATCTATTCTCTGCCTCCCGAGTCCCAGCTGATCGGGAGGAAATGAGGATTTTGCAATAACTTTTCCCTGGAGTAGGGAGGGAATGGAGATTTTACAGTATCCTTCCCCTGCCACGTCCACCAAGCCATGTCCAGAGAACCAGTAGTAAAAAAATTTGAATCCCACCACTGGACAACTTGCCACAGCCTACTTGCTATGGTCAACTCGCCACAGCCAATTCATCATGGCCAACTCAACATGGCCCTCTGGCCGTGGGACAACTTGCCATGGCCAACTTGCCACAGGAGAACTCGCTGCGGGACAATTCAACAATTCAATATAATTATTTAAAATAGTTAAAAAATTATTTTGATTTTTGTCGTTCACTTTCATTTTGTCCCTCCTTTGGCATCCTTTCTTTAATGATTCTATTTCTTTAATGAAACTATTTCTTCGATATTAGGGTAACTCTTGTCCCGCAGCGAGTTTTCCCTTGGTGAACTGGCCATGGCAAATTGTCTTATGGCGAGTTGGCCATGATGAGTTGACTGCAGTGAGTTGGCCATGGAGAGTTGGCTGTGGCGAGTTGTTGTAAACACCCACCCTATGCATTATCTCCCCCCCTTTCTGGCTGAGGTCCAGTCTTCTATTGACATTCAGCTAATAAGCTTTCCCTTGAGATAAGCATTTTTGTACATTGTTTGGTTGTACATTATTGAAATGAAATACTATTGGCCTTTATGAATATTAATTCTACAGGCTTACTGTAATGAGCAGCTCAGTTGTGACCTCGTCAACAAAGTTTGAAAAAAAAATTCACCACCTGAACTACAGGTATTCAGCAACTTTTCTTCCTAATGATTCATATCCTAATTATTCACACCAAAAATAGATAAGTTGAGGTCGATTGTGTGATTCCCTTGGTCTACAATGGGCATTAGTTGATGATATGGCATAATATGGTCATGTAATTCCATAGATAAACATCTACTCAAATGTTTATTCTGGGCTTTATATTTATCAATAGGAGAGAATGTATGGAGTCATGCGGACTCAATAGTCTAGACTCCTAATCCACAGGCCTAAATAAGGAATTGCATTTGATGAGCAGCAGACTTCAATCCACAACACTGGCAATATTTCAGGAAACTTTAATGCTTTAATACTTAAGCTTTGGTAATATGGCTTGTTTATTGGTTTTTCTCCATGTCACAGCATTGACATTGTAGTATCCAGCCGACTGATGATCTGAAATCTAGCACATGCAACATTATAAGAATAAATTAAAAAATCCAGCATAACATCTCTTTATTGGCATGCCAACATGTCAATCTTTCAAGGTAGGCCAAGTCAAGAGACAAGCATTGCAGAGATTCCAAAATGGTGCTGTATTATAGTAGAATATAATAACTGAATCTTGAAAATGCTTGAGGTTTTTTCCCCTGTCTCCTATTATACTAACAAAAGAAAAGTTATTTTTAATTTATTTTTAATTTATTTCTCATCTCACCTTCTCGCCTATGTACCTCTGCAATGATTCTTTCATGCCAAGGTCATCTCTAAATCTCTTTACACAGCTAGAGCATGCAGAGTAAAGAATGGCATTTAAATCAATTGTTAATATCCAACATTTCAAATTAGCCATAGTCTTCCATAATCCCTATTCAGATATAAATAACCCACCTTAATATGTTCTAAATGGATTTGACTACCTTTGTAATCCACAACATCCTAATTTAGGGAATGTTAAATTTGATCTGGAGATTACTGTATCCTCTTACAATAGTGCTTACTTATCACCTTATAGAATAATCAGTTTGGTGTAGTGGTTAAAATACCAGTCTAGAAATCAGGAGACCGAGTTCTAGTCTCATTTTAGGCATAAAGCCAGCTAAGTGACCTTGACCAGTCACTCTCTCTTAGCCCTAGGAAGGCGGCCATGGTGAACCACTTCCCAAAATTTTGTCAAGAAAACTGAAGGGACTAGTCCAGACAATCACAGGAGTCAACACTGTCTTAAAGGCACACATAACATCATAAAGGCACCCTGACATCAATTGGGAGAAAAACTGCATCACGTGGGAGATCGAATAGGTTCCTGAAGAGCCTAGCTGACTATTTTATCATTCCAAAAGATGGAGGAGAGAACTAGAAGGTCAGTTATACCGGACTTAATTCTTACTGATAGAGAAGAAATGATAGAGGGGATTGAAATTGCAGGAACTTTGGGGGAGAGTGACCGTGTCATATTAGAATTCAATATAACACAGATACAAGCAATAGAAGAAAATCAAACTAGTGTCTTCGATTTTAAAAGAGCTGATTTCAACAAACTTTCCAAGAGAGAACTTGGGAAGGATTCCATGGATGAAAATCTTCAAGGGGAAAACAACCCAAGAAGCTTGGAAAACTCTGAAAAAGATGATTATAAAAGCCCAGTCCAGCTTTTACAACTGAAAAAAAGAAAGAAAGAAAGAAAGAAAGAAAGAAAGAAAGAAAGAAAGAAAGAAAGAAAGAAAGAAAGAAAGAAAGAAAGAAAGAAATCCAAGAAGAAACTAGCATGGTTGCATAAAGAATTGTCTGATAAACTGAAAGACAAAAAGGACAAGTATAAAAACAATGGAAAGACTAAGGCAGAATACCAGCATATACCCTGAATCTGCAAAGATGAAGTCAGGAAAGGCTCGGAATGAACCAAGACTTGCAAGAAATGTAAAAAATAATAATAAAAATATTTCTTTCAAGATGTAAAAAAACAAGAAAATGGTCAAGGAAACAATCAGTCCACAAATGGGAGAAGGTGTCAAGGAAGTGATGGGCAGCAGGGAGAAAGCAGAACTGCTTAATTCATTCTTTGCATCTGTCTTCATGCAAAAGGGGGGAAAAAATAGCACAACCTACCAAAAACTTGCTATGGTCAACTTGCCACAGCCAATTCATCATGGCCAACTCAACATGGCCCTCTGGCCATCGGACAACTTGCCATGGCCAACTTGCCACAGGAGAACTTGCTGCGGGACAATTCAACAATTCAATATAATTATTTAAAATAGCTAAAAAAATATTTTGATTTTTGTCGTTTACCTTTCATTTTGTCCCTCCTTTGGCATCCTTTCTTTAATGATTCTATTCCACTATTTCTTTGATATTAGGGTAACTCTTGTCCCGCAGCGAGTTGTCCTTTGGTGAACTGGCCATGGCAAATTGTCTTATGGCGAGTTGGCCGTGAGAAGTTGACTGAGGTGAGTTGGCCATGGAGAGTTGGCTGTGGCGAAGTGTAAATGACAGCCTAGGAATATAAGTAAGAAAATGGTAAGAGAACACCTGTCCACTCTAGATGAGTTTAAATCATCATGACCAGATGGATTACACCCCACAATTCTGAAGGAGCTGGCAGATATTATCTCAGAACCACTGTACCATAGCTTTCAAAAATCCTGGAGCACTGGGGAAATACCAAAGGACTGGAAAATAGCTGACATGGTTCCCATCTTTAGAAAAGGGGAAAAAAGATGTATCCAGAAAACTACAAACCAATCAGCCTGACATCAATACCTGGGAAGAACCTGGAAAAGATAATCAAGCAACAGATCTACGAACACGTAGGAGCAAGCAAGGTTATAACCAGGAACTAATGTGGGTTTGTGAAAATTATGCCAAACAAATCTTATTTCATTCTTTGACAAACTGATCAAATTAGTGGACCAGCAAAATGCTGTGGAAATAGTATATTTGGATTTGGAGTATTTGGATATTTGTAGTAAGGCATTTCACAAAATAGACCACAACATATTGGGATAGACAGCATCATCATCAAATGGATTTGTAACTGGCTGACCAACTCCACTCAATGTGTAGTCCTTAATAGAACTACACGTACATAGAGGGAAATAAGCAGTGGGGTACCCCAAAGTTCCGTCTTAGTCCAGTACTTTTCAACATTTTCATAAGCAACTTAGAGGAGATGATAGAAGGGGTACTCGTCAAATTTGCAGACAACACCAAGCTGGCACAAATAGCCAACATCCCAGAAGATAGGCTCAAGATCCAGAAGGATCTCACCAGACTTGAATATCGGGCCCTATCTAACAAAATGAAATTCAGTGGTGAGAGGATGACATGAGGATCCAATGGCTTAATGATTCTGGAACTGCCAACCAGAAATGATCTGCACTCCATAGGTTTGAGCCTAGCTCCATGAGATGGAGTGAGCTCAAGGACTACCTGTATCTGAAATTCTATTTTCTTAATTTTTTTTATATTCATTTCTGAATACCATGTGTCTATGGTTCTGATTCATAATACCATTTCATCACTTTTTGATTTCTTTTGAATGTCCTTTTTGGGGTGCAATTTCCTTTAATAACTTTGCAGTTCCCAGCTCTAGTTGCCTAGCAATTTTTAAAATCATCATCATCATCATAATTGTTATTATTCACAGGATGCATGATATATCTAGAAGTAAAAAGTGAGATTGAAGTCTCCCTTGGGCCACTTCCCAGTTCTAATATACGGCTTTGAGATTTCAAGGACCTCCCATCCAAATATTTTTCAGATAGGAATAGCTTTTTTTGAGATTGGTCCAATTCTGCTAGGCGTTGCCAACTGTTATGATATTCTGGAACACAAAAGGATATAATTCAGATTCCAAGACATGAATGCCAAAAATTTGACCTTAGGGACACAATAGATAAAGGAAAATAATCTATATAAGGAAATAGTGCTTATATATTAAATTTACATCATTCAAACAAGTCGTCTTCTACCGTAGTGTAGCATGAGCCTTAATGGTTTCAAATTTAGTCTTATGTAATTTCTTAGCAACAAAACAGAAATGGCTTGCCATAGCCATCTTCAGCATGGAATGGGACAACTTGCTATGGCCAACCTTACCATAGCCAGCTCACCATGGAACAACTCTCCACAGCCAACTCTCCACAGGATAACTCACTGTGAGATAATCTAACAATTCTATTTAATTATTTAAAATAAATTAAAAAACTACGTTTTTGCCATGCGCATTTCATTCTGTTTCTCCTTTGCATCCTTTCTTTAATGATTCTATTCCACCATTTCTTGGATATTAGTGTAATTCTTGTCCCGCAGCAAGTTGTCCTTTGGAGAATTGGCCATGTTGAATTGGCAATGGCAGGTTGTCTGTGGTCGAATTGGCCGCAGCAGATTGTCATGGACTCTCTTCAGCAATGTATTTTTCAATGGCAAATTTTTAATTGAAGTAGATTTAGGATGTAATTCTATATCCTTTAGTGGGGAACAAGGCCAATTTAACACAGGACATTTCATTTTGGATCTTCAAAGGGATGTGTTGTAAAACATGGCATGATAATACTCAAACAATTCCTCTGATCATCCTTAGGAGAGACTACAGGGAAAGCTTTAAAGCTCCATGAGGATTGCTATTATTTTCCAGAACACATAACTGTTGTCTGCTTCATTCCTAGCATATGATGCTCATGCTGTAATACTTGCTTCGTGTACAAATAACTTGACAATGTAAGGTTTGCCAAGATCTGAGTTAAGCCCCTTAAGGCATTTTCCCCTCAGATTCTTCTGTCATTACCTCTAATAAAATATGCATCACAAAAACAAACCTTTTTCTAAACATTAACACAAGACTTTGCTTAGTTTAATATTATTTTCTTAAAATCCTGAGAGTAAAATATGTCAGTTGATTTTCTTAGGTAGCTTCACGTTTACTGGAGGAATTTCCAGCTTGGCTTGTTAGTAACTCATATAATGAAATATGGGAGGAGCAATGATTTCATTGTAATGGGGAGAACTGTTTTCTCTGTTGGCTGCATAACCTGGAATTATTTCCTCAGTTTTCTCCATTCTAACCCAGAGGGACATACCAAAATCAGCTGCAGATCTTTGAAGGATGGAGGGATAGCGTTGGGTTCAAGAATGTGAGTTTTACTCGGATATGAATTCCTTTGTAAGTTTATTGCAGATTTCAGTAGTAAACAAAATACATAGCTCAAGGTTGAACTGTTGCTGCAGAACAACCTAGCTTACGTAGGTAAAACCTGGCTAGAAAGAATATGCACATAAAAGCCTACGAAAAACAGAAAAAGACACATTGTACCTTTACAGGGGGAATATCTGAGAAGTGGGTGTGGCTCACTGACGAAGCCTTATAAGGCAGAAATAGCTATCTGAGTCTCCCAGAGAGCAACGCAGAGTTGCAGTTTGTCAGCAGAGGAGGAGCTCTGAGGCTGGTGAATGAGATTTCACACAGTCAGAGCTGCAGAACAACCTAGCTTACGTAGGTAAAACCTGGCTAGAAAGAATATGCACATAAAAGCCTACGAAAAACAGAAAAAGACACATTGTACCTTTACAGGGGGAATATCTGAGAAGTGGGTGTGGCTCACTGACGAAGCCTTATAAGGCAGAAATAGCTATCTGAGTCTCCCAGAGAGCAACGCAGAGTTGCAGTTTGTCAGCAGAGGAGGAGCTCTGAGGCTGGTGAATGAGATTTCACACAGTCAGAGCTGCAGAACAACCTAGCTTACGTAGGTAAAACCTGGCTAGAAAGAATATGCACATAAAAGCCTACGAAAAACAGAAAAAGACACATTGTACCTTTACAGGGGGAATATCTGAGAAGTGGGTGTGGCTCACTGACGAAGCCTTATAAGGCAGAAATAGCTATCTGAGTCTCCCAGAGAGCAACGCAGAGTTGCAGTTTGTCAGCAGAGGAGGAGCTCTGAGGCTGGTGAATGAGATTTCACACAGTCAGAGCTGCAGAACAACCTAGCTTACGTAGGTAAAACCTGGCTAGAAAGAATATGCACATAAAAGCCTACGAAAAACAGAAAAAGACATATATATATATATATATATATATATATATATATATATATATATATATATATATATATATAATACAGAGGTCCGAACCAGGGGTGGGTTTCACTTACCTTTACCACCGGTTCACCACATGCATTCATGATCGCTTCGTGTGCGTGCATGCTGTCCGCGCATGCACCCGGCCTTCTGCCTTCTGCGCATGCGCCTGGCCTCAAAAGTGTGCCTATACAGCACAACTTGGAGCTGGGGTGGGTGGGCGCACCCACCTGTGATCACGGCTCCTGGTTCGCCCGAACTGGCTGAATACCACCTCTGGTCTGAAACCCTGGGCTGCTGACCACTTCTGGGCTGTGGCCTATTTAGAACTGGGCCATGCGAGCAGCAGGCTGGTGCACGTGCACACAAAGCTCAACCTGTGCAAATAGTGGGCCAGCGCATGCATACACGGCACGCAAATCAAGTCACACAAGTTGAACCGTGTGTTCGCGCTGACCCACTCCTTGCACAAATCTCCCAGTTCCCCTCTTCTCCATCCCAGCCGGGCTGCCAAGCTGAAAAGGTTGGGGACCACTGATCTAATCCTCAGGAAAGCACAGGGAAGCCCGTGACTTCAAGACAGCTACTATTTGGCAGAATTATTTCTCTCAAACAACACAGAAAAATTATGAAAGGTATAATTTATGGTGAAGAATAGAAGTATCAACACCAAGGATTTGTTTGGCTTACAGTTTATTTTGTCCACTTGCCCATGAGGAAAAGGTGGCCGGGTTCATTTAATTTCAATTAAATCTTTTTCTCCTTAAGAAAGCACAGCAGTAGAGTGGATCTGTAGAAGCAAAGGGTCAACTTTCTGCAGGAGAACCAAATTCAGATTGACAGGCTTAATGTGTAGGTTGGATTTCAGGATTTCATTTATTTTTTTAATGAGTGACCCTTTAAGGCTCCGAACATGAAGGAGAGGAGTTGGCCAGACCTCCCTCTCCAGGACCTTCCTCTCTGGCAATGCCTCAGGTGTCTCCCGAGGGAAGAGAGATTGGCCAGGAGCCAGGTATCTCCTCACAGTCGGACAGTGACGGAGATAAGTCTTGGCTGGATCCACGCCAGTGTCGGAGAGACAAGCACACGCAGCAGACAAGGAGGCGTGCCAGAGATTAAGCTGAGTCACTGAACCACACCCCACAGGGGATATAAGGGGGTGAGGTGGCCATTCAGACTCTGTGACGGACAAAACTTACTACTAGCGAGTCACATTGTATCTTTGCAACAATGATACTGCCTTGGAATTAATACGGACTGGACTTGACAATTCTTGAACTGTGTGTATCTTGTTTGGCTTTATCTGTCGGAGGAACAACCCCTCCCTTTATGGATAAAGTTCTTGGCAAGCAGCTACTGGGTTGCTCCCAATCCTCTTATCGAAAGAATTTGTTGTCTGCCAGTTTTATTTAACCCCTGGATATCTGTTTGTGTGCGTGTGTGAGACGGGGACAGAACACATGCAAACCCTGCCCTTCGTCTTTATTCATCTTTATTTTACCCGCTACAGGGCATTGCATGCCAAAACAACCATACACAAAGACAGTTTCCCCCTGCATGCTATCATTCTGCTGAAAAACTAATTCCCACAACACTGTCTTATGTCCTGGGATGTCAAACCACCTAGTACTGCCGTATTACTATTACTGTTGTCCTTCTCATCTTTCCTATTACCTATTTCCTTAGCTTCTTATGACTACAACTTTGTTGTTTGTATCTCATGATTTATATCGATTGCTTTTATTTAGTGTCCTGTTATGATTGATGTTGATTGCTTATTTACTATCCTATGACTGTGATGGCAAACCTATGGGACGCGTGCCACAGGTGGCACACAGAGCCATATCTGTGGGCACGCGAATGTTGCCCTAGCTTAGCTCCAGCACGCATGCATGCGCCCTCCAGCTGATTTTTGGGCCTTTCAGGCCCACCGGAAGTCAGGAAACAGGCCATTTCCGGCCTCTGGAGGGCCTCCGGGGGTGTAGGGAAGGCTGTTTTTATCCTCCCCAGGCTCCAAGAACGCCTCTGGAGCCTGGGGAGGGCAAAAAGCAGGCCTACAGGGCCCACCGTGCTCTCACGTGCCAAAAGTGGGGGGAGCGCAGGGGGGGTCAGGTATGCATACAGAGGGGGGCAGGGCGCATTGAATTATGGGTGTAGGCACTTTGGCACCTGACGGCAAAAAGGTTAGCCATCACTGTCCTATGACAATCACTGAGTGTTGTATCTTATGATTCATGATTATTGTATTTTATGATTATGATCACGGTTTATCATTTGTTGCTTGTATGTACACTGAGAGTTTATGCACCTGAGACAAATTTCTTGTGTGTTCAATCACACTTGGCCAATAAAGAATTCTATTCTATTGTTTTTTTTTTTTATTGAAAAAGTTTTCAAGTACAAGTTTTCCCCCTTTTTACCCCCCCTCTTCCCTAACCCCCCCTCTCCACCCATCCCCCCTGTGACTTCTGCACAACAATAGGCTATTTCATAACTAGTTACATACATAATATCTTTCCTTTCCCTTACTCCCTCCTCAGAATACTGACCCTTAGCATATTATTCTTATAACTCCCATTTTTACGATAATCTGCCCTTTTTCTCCTCCCCTAAACTTATAGTATATTATTACAATTTAACATTTAATCTTTTATATATATTAATATAACATTTTAAAGCAACCTTCTCCCTACATCCAAATTTAACATTTATTCAATTCTATCCAATTCCTCCACTCCCCTAAATATATGACTTGAAATCCTACAATACAATTCTAAATATAATCCACTGCCCACTTTACTAAGATATACACATATCTATATATGCATTCCATTTTGTAAAAAGAAAAAAGACAATAACTTTAAATTTATAATCCATGTAATATCTTCTTTGGTGTCTTACCACTGGATTGTTAAATCCTCCACTCCCCTAAATATATGACTTAAAGATCCTTTTTCTTAAACTAATCAATCAATAAACTAACCTATTTCAACCCTTCAGTTCCTACAAAATCATGCAATACAATTCTAAATATAATCCACTGCCCACTTTACTAAGATATACACATATCTATATATGCATTCCATTTTGAAAAAAAAAAAAGACAATAACTTTAAATTTATAATCCATATAGTATCTTCTTTGGTGTCTTTCCACTGGATTGTAAAATCCATCACCCATAATAGGGTAAAATAACATGCTGGTGCAACAGTTTGTTCAAAATCTTCAATCATCTTCTGCCCCCATCAGTAGTAGATATCCTCGCATCTGTATAAAAGTAAAAACAACCACCCGAGTGACATTATAATTATATCCATATGGTTATAGTTGTGGTATTCATCAGGATTATTGATTCCCATCATCCTAATGGGTAACAACCAGATCTTCTGCATGCCCCAGCGTGACTCTCTTGCCTTGTAACTCAAAATAATCATAATATATTCACCAGTAAAAGAAATCCAGAGTAGATAATTCAAATCCAACAAGGTAAGGCTCTTTTCACATCCCAAAATCACGGCATTACAGAGATCTGCCACAATCCTCAGGATAGTATTAAACAATTGTTCGCCTCCACTATCTTTTCAGATATTCATTCGTTTTTTAAAGTCCCTGGCTTCACTGTTGCTTAGTTTAGAAATTGCTGTTTCTATGAGATCTATTTCTTTTCTTTTTCTTTTGCGGGTTGAATTTCCATCCTCGTTTCTTGCCTACCAATTATGTGTCAGCTGGTTGATTTTCATTCTGCTTTATGGGTTGTTCTTGTTGGGTTAGTTTTATCATCTCATCTTTCTTCTCCGTCACTTGTATGTCAACTGATTGATTTGCACACTTGTCTGTGACTTGATGGTTCATCAGCTTGGTGTCGGATGACACTACTCTCTTATTTATAGACAGACCAGCTGGGGTATCCAGAGAATCCAAAGACAATTTATCTGCAACAGTCTCTGTAATTTGATATTTTCCTTTTGTTTCCAACTCCTTTTGCTTATCCTGTATTATGCCTAAAGGTGTTAAATTTATTTTTAAAATTTTTTGATAAAAATCTTCCGCTTTTTCAACAGTGTTCAATTGATATCTTACTCCTTGATATCTCAATATTAAACCAACTGGGGTGTCCCACCTGAATAGGATATTTCTTTTTTTTAACTCAGTCACTAGAAAGCCAAATTTCTTCCTCTCCATCAGCATTTTAGTCGGGAGCTCCTTAAAAATCCAAATCTTTCTTCCATGAAATTGCAAAGTAGAATTAAAAGAGTTCTGCACAATATTATTCCTAATTTCTTTATCTGTAAAATAGATCACCACATCTCTAGGCAATTGCCTTTGCTTTGCCAACCAGGAGTTTATTCTGTAAATTCTATCAATCCTGCAATACACTTCATCAGGTTGAACCTTTAAAATCCCAGCCAGAATTTCAGAAGATATTTTCCTTAGGTCATCTCTATTATTTTCCTGCAGGCCTCTCAGTCTAATTGCATATTCTGTAAAATTATATTGAATCATTAAAACTTCTCTTTCAATCCTCTGTTGCACATTTTCTTCATTACCAATCTTTTGGTCAACCTCCATTTTAGGTTTGTCTTCTGAACTATTATCCTGAGTGTTTATCAAATCCTTTTTAATTTTTTGAGTCATGTCATCCAAATTCTCCTCAGTTTCCTTCATTTTAGCCTCTAATAATTTAGTCTTTGCATCCACCCGAATCAGAAAGTCTGATAAACCATTAGCTGATTTTAAAATCTTTTGATTCAGAAAGTCAAACTTTGATTTCACCAATTCACCAATTTCTTTAATTTCCTGCTTAAATTTTTCAAATTGCTGGTTCACAATCTCATCCCTTCTTACAATCTCTTCAAGGAGAAATTCTATTATATTAAAATCAGGTTTCTGACACTGGAGAGTTAGAATTTGTTGGTGCAGTTTCTTAATGGGGGAAGTTCCCCCCCCCGTTTGTCCAGCTGTGTAAGTCCCGATGCCATTTCCCACACAGACAAGATTTAGCAAAAAGAGAAAAAATAGAAAACAGAAGGACTTTCCCTTAAGAAAAAAAAAAAACTTCTTTTCAATCAACAGCAAGAGAAGACACAGGAGCGAGGTTTTATCTACAAATGTAGCCAGTGATATTTATTCCGCTACATTGTAGTAATAAGAAACGGAAGGACTTTCCCTTTCAGCCCTTCTCCAGCCACGGCAGACGCCATTTTAAAAGGCTCTTTTTCCCTCTTTCCTCTCCTCTTTTCTCTTAAATAATTTTTTGAAGGGTAAAATACTTGCGATTCAGTATTAAGGGTCCAGCTCGTCTTTTCTTTAATTATTCTGTTAAATTCGCAGGCTTGCTCTTGACGCCTGGCTCTGCATAAGCAGAGGTCTCCCAAAGCCCGGAGCAGTGGCAGGGGATATGGGGCTTCTCATCTGCTCCGTCCCAAAAGTAAAAAAAAAACTTTTGGGACTCTGAAGAGAGTTCTACCCACCCCTGCTGGCTCTATCTCCGTTTCCTCTTGGAAACAGAGTTTTTTCGAGCCGCCATTCCGCTGTAACGGCGGCTCTGACAGGCAATGGAAGCTGACGATCCCAGAGGAACGTCTGGCGGCGGCCAGCAGCAAACCGGAAGTCTATTCTATTGTTTTATTGGTATGCAATATCAGGACACATTCAAAAACAGCAGGTTTTTTTGCCCATTCACAGATGCCCAAGATTGCAATGCTTACAGTGGTATATACTGTATGTGTGTTATGTGTGCATCAAATGAATGAGCTTGACAAAAGCCGAAAGTCTTTCTTATCATGCAACCATTACATAATGCATGCATAGCAATAAACCCATTGTGATGTTTCATGTATTGTCCAAAAGGGCAAAGTTGCAGAGAAATGATATATTGCTTTATTTGTGTAAGCAGGAAGAGCCGTCCGTTTGTGGAACTTGGAGTTCTGTCAGGGAACTTTGTACCCTCAAACAAGTCTTGTCTGGAAGAGTAAAGATGTTGACTAATGTGTCTTTAGATGCTTCATTGAAATACAGTGGGGAAAATATCTGCTAGAAGACTTTTGGATGGAATTTTAAGGACTTTTGGATGGAAATATTTGCTAGAAAACTTTTGGATGGTGCTTTTAAATGAAAAGGCTTTGAAGCTTCTATTAGAAGTGGCTTACCAAGGGACTGTACACAAACGACTGTCCCAGTGAGTGATGATAGCTGTACATACACAGTTTCATGAAGAAAGCCAAATGGGATGCACCACATAACAACTGGGGAAAAAAAAGATGTGGCTTCTTTGTTAATTCAAATGCAAAGGATCACTTTGGCAGGACTGGTCCAGGTTTCATTTAGACATCCATACTCTACATACAACTTTTCTATCTGAAAGTGGGATTTCGACACTCACCCAATCAAAATCAAATATTGGTTGAATGTTATGCCAACTCTCAGACTTTTGTAATGAATCCCACTCCAAAAAGATGCTGTCATATAAAGGGAAGTATTTATATATATATTTATTTATCAAATTTATATCCCTCCACCACCACCAATCTCACATCAAACTACCCTCCAACTTTTTAGTGGGATGATTTTAATGTACATTCTACTGCTAATTTATTTTGGGGGTTTCATATTATTTGGGAATTAATGAGATACCAAAAGTTTACCTAAGACGGTTGACATCAAAACAAACAAAAGAATTAATGAACACTCACCAGCTGATGGATTTGTAATGGGAAAGGTGTTACTTACATGTCATGTACTTTACCTACATTCAAATTAATAATTTTGAGCCTCTGGACAGCAGACAGAATTATGAGCTAGAGAAGCTCAGTTTATGACTTAATTTCAGGCTAGTCCTAAAAGACTTGTGCTGCTGGTTTAATTTTATGCTCCTTGTGTGTTTTCTGCAACATGTTTCAATTCTTATCGTCATATCAATTTCTAATTACAATTATAAGATAAGTTTATTCCCTCTTGTTTTTACATTCCAGATGGTAATCAAAACTACAATTGTCTGTGGGGTTTTTTAAAATCCCTAAATGGACTGGAGAATGGCCCCACCTCCTTTGCCTCAGTCAAGATCTTACAGCACACCTTTACTATAAAAAGGCACTGGGCTACTTGAAATCTCTCAGCTAAGAATTTGGATCTTTGACATCTGGATTAATTCGCTTTCCAGGTAAATTTTAATGCTAGATTTATTTATTTTTTCTGCAAGTAAAAGGAGAAATGAATGTACTGAGACATATGGGATGGACATTTTAAACTTCAGGTTTATTTTTAATACATATCTTGGATACAGGGCACAACAGGTGGTTGTTAGGTCAATCAAGATGTACAACCAACCAGTAGTATATTAATCACAGTTAGACGTGTAACTTTTAAGGGAGACTTCTGAATCTGAAAAGAAAAAAACAACAACCCCTTAACTTTGAAAAGATGTATGGAGGATGAATTTTTGTTGAGCAGTGAGTCAATCTCCGGGGGAAAAAAACTTTCAAAAGGCAGGACAAAGCAAACTTTTTTATTTTAATGAAATGTATTATGAATGACAAAAGCTTATGCAATAATAAATATGTGAGATAGAGCTGTTATTTGGCTTTAGTATGTATGAATGCATGACAATTGTAAAAGGGAAGTAAAAGTAAATGAAAAAAGCAATCAGAATTCAGGACTGATGACTGGAGTTAAGGGCGCAATCTCTGGATAATTTCCCTTGTGAAATTCCTTCCTCCCAGCTTCTCGTAAGCAGCTCCCATTCATTTTACAGGAGGCTCACTCAAACTTTCCAGTGTGTAAATTCCATTCGTACATTTTTGTTTTGTATCCATGCCACTAATGCAACAAAAGTTGAAAAGTGAGGGCTTGTCAACTGACTTGTTATATTTTCATGGCAATTTTAACCTCCCCCCTCCCAGGAAGTTTTTAACAAAGTTTGTGACTTCTTTACTTACCTTCAGGTTCTTTAGTATGTCTCTGTGGAAAATCACTAATATCGATCGTACATTAAAACTGCATTTGGCAATTTTAAATATGAAAATAAAATAGAAATCTCTACCCTTAGTCTGATTAACGATTTTTGCCTTACTTAGAATATAAAACAGCATGTGAAAGCTTTGAATGATGATCACGAGGGACTGTCCCTATTACACTTGTAATGTATCCATGTTTTGAATATGACATATTTTTTTTCCCCTGGCATAAGCTTTTGAGGACATCTAGTGGGTATCATATTTAAATTATTCTTACATTTTAGGATTTAAAATTAAAAATGAAGTGGAAAGCTGGATGGAAAGCACTTGTTTTTCGCTAAATAACAATTACCTTATTAGTTTGAATTAACAACATTATAATGTTTTATAAGACATTTAAGAGTATTTGGATATGATTAATTAATAGCTTCGCCAAACATAAAGATCAGCCAGTTCACACCTATATAGGTAGTCCTTGACTTACGGCCACAATTGAGCCCAAAGTTTCTGTTGTTAAGTGAGACATTTGTTAAGTGAGTTTTGCCCCATTTTACGACTTTTCTTGCCACGGGTGTTAAGTGAATCAATGCAGTTGATAAATTTGTAATCCGGTTGTTCAGTGAACTTGGCTTCCCCATTGATTTTGCTTGTCAGAAGGTTGCAGAAGGGGATTACACAACCTAGGGACATAACAAGGGTCATTGTGAGCCGCCCTGAGACCTTGGAGATAGGGCGGCATACAAATTTTATAAAATAAATAAATAAATAAATAAATAAATAAATAAATAAATAAATAAATAAGAACCAGCGGCCAAGCAACTGATATTTTGATCACATGATCATGGGGATGCTTCAAAGGTCGTATGACTGTGAAAAACGGTCATAAGTCACATTCTTCGGTGCCGTTGTAACTTTGAACGGTCACTAAACGAACTGTTGTAACTTGAGGGATTGATAAAAGGCCCTGAATTTTTCGTGCTGTAGCAAAATCATTCTTGTTTTATGTTTGTTTGTTTGTTTTATTAGATTTATATACCTACTCCCAAAGGACTCAGGGCGTTGAACAGACACAAAATAAAATACATAGATACAAAAGTTAAAAGACATAATTAAAACCAGATTAAATAATTTAGCCCGAGACAATTAAAAATCCCAATAATTTGCAGAAGATCATAAAAACTGAGACTCAGAGAGTTTGAGGCTGACATGAACATGGTCCAAAGTTGTCTACTGGAGTCATGATGAAGTAGGATGGAAACTGCATCAGTATTCCAAGACTATTCCAAGACAGCATTCAAATATAGGTAGTCCTTAATTTATGACTAGTCGCTTAGTGACCGTTAGAAGTTATGGCTTACCTGGGAAAAAAATATGATTGTTTTGCTATTTTACAGTCCATTTGCTTAATGACTGCCCCCAAACAGGTAGTAAAATCAGGTTGGTCATGTGACTGATCCAATTTTACAGTCAACATACAACCGTAATGAGCAAGCTCCACCACAGTCGTATGTCAAGGACTATGTGTACTTCTATCAAAAGTACAAACAGGATGGAAGACCTTATGTACAACTTTGAAAGGTGGGCTGAGGGTGTCAAACTCGCTGTGCCACGTTGCCGTCACATGATGTATCACAATGTTTTTTCCCCTTTGCGGAACTGGGGCGGGCGTGGCCTGTGCGGGCCGCGTCCAGCCTGCAGGCCGCCAGTTTGACATCCCTAGTCTAGAGCAATGACAGCCTAGTTGAAGAGACTCTTTGGCATCCTTCTACTTTACTTGTTCAATATTTAATTGGATTGCATTTGCTTTTCTAATCTTAATTTAATTTTTAAGGTGCATGGTATTTGTATTGGACTGCATTCATGCGGAACGACATGATCCACAGCGTAGCTTATACATCAAAAGGGGTTTAAAATTGGGAATGTAATATATTGGCAACCTTATTTAATGAAAATGCAAAATGATGCTGCAAATCAGGAGTGACTATCTTCTGGCTTCAATAGCTGTTGACATTTTCTGTTACTGGCCCCGAAATTACCAATCAAAATCTGATTCAAAATAGTGGTTTTGACAAGCAGGCATATACGAAGAGCAGAGGGCTCTGGCCATATGCACAGTCCAGATATTTATGATCAATTTGAGAAACAGGCACAGGTTCATTTTTTAAAAAAAGCACTCATGTTTATTGCCACGAGTTTTTAATATATGTAATTGGAAATTGGAAAGGTTTGCATATCTGCGGCAAAATTATGCTGCTTATATTAAGCACATTTTGATCTCACTTATGCCCATTCTTTCTGTCAATGCTTTCACAAATTAAAAATAAAAGAATAAGATCATTAGTAGTTGACAAGGCGGTCTCCTTCCTCTCCAGCCCCAATCAGAATCATAGAATCTGTGGTGAAATCTGGAGGAAGATGTTAAGAGGAACCCGAGTTTAGAGTCTTTGCACTAAATGGCGCAGGCTAGGCCTCCCCCACCCCAATCTTTCAAGCCTTATTTTATTATTTCCAAGGGAATGCAGTCATCTGAGGAGATTCTTCTAACATAGTTGACCAGCAATAAAACTACTGTTGAAAAGTGGTTCCAGTTGATTTTGCTCAACACAATCTCTTTCATTGTGACTGCTATCTCTTAATTGTTGCCGTAGCTAGAACAGGTCTTGGAGGGTGAACAAGCAAGGATTTAATCCATACTATAGAAGATGCACCAAGCTAATTTATTTGTGCTGGAAAACTGAAAGGAGATGGGCCTGGGTAGCATTTGGATGGATAGTCATTCAAGGAATACCAGAACTATATAGGCTAGTCTAGGACACTGAAAACAGGGGTGAAATGCTCCCGGTTCGGACCGGATCACCTGATCCGGTAGCGATGGCAGTGGGTGGTTCGGAGAACCGGTAGGAAAAATCCCTGCACGCCCCCCCCCATGCCCAGCTGAGCCACATGATCATCAGAGGCTGGTTTTTTTTACTTTTAAAAGCATTTTTTCTACAACCTCTTCAGCCGAAAAAATGCTTTTAAAAGTAAAAAAAAAAGCGTTTGATGAGGGGGTGGAATCTAAAATTTGTTATTACTGGTTCTGTGGGCATGGCTTGGTGGGGGTGGGGTAATGTGCCTGGGTGGGCATGGCCAACTTTTTTTTTGTTACTTTTAAAAGTATTTTTTCTAGAAAAAAATACTTTTAGAAGCCTCTGATGATCAGGCAACTCAGCTGGGATCATCAGAGGCTTTTAAAACCTCTTCAGCCGAAGAGGTTGTAGAAAAAAAATGCCTTTAAAAGCCTCTGGTGATCCCAGCTGAGTTGCCTGATCATCAGAGGCTTCTAAAAGTATTTTTTTCTAGAAAAAATGCTTTTAAAAATAACAAAAAAAAAAGTTGGCCATGCCCACCCAGGCACATTAACTCCCACCACCAAGCCACGCCCACAGAACCAGTAATAACAAATTTTAGATTTCACCCCTGGTCTATGATAATTGGCCATGGTCAATTCACCCTGGCCTCCCCACCATAGCTGATGCACTGCAGACCGTTTATCCTCAGTTGGCCCTCCTCCAGCACTCCTCCACCACCATTGGTCCCCTGTTGCTTCTTCTCTATCTCTTTTTGCTGAGGGATTTGCTGAGGGATACTTGTTCCTGGCCAATTTGCTGTGCAGGACAATTGGACAAGTGTCCCAGCAGTCAGCCTGCACACTGAAGGGTAGGCTTCTACTTTCTCATTTGCTGGAGGCAAGTTGGCCAGATTGGACAGTGTAAGGCCACCCATCCAGTCCCTGACTAAATCAGGTTACCAGAGGAGGCAATGCATAGCTGACATGACACATCCTGGACAGAGCATCTGCTGTGAATTGCAAGCCCGGTGCATCTTGAAGGGAACTGAGAGAATTTTGAGGGGGAAATCAGAAGATCCTACAATGTGGGTCTGGAAGAGACCTCAGAGGTCATCTAATCCAACCCCTGCCTGATGCAGAAGCCAATTGCTTTGATTTTTGGTTTGTGTCCTGGAACAGACAGAAGAAGCCAGACATTTTGTGAGAATATGTACTATACATCTGTTACTTTTAAGATGCCATTCTTTGGGTACTGTATTTTAATCCTGACCCAGCATTCTGGACCACCTAGAATTGCTCTTTGCTTCCCGCAAATCAATTGATTTATTTTTGCATTGCCTACTATTATTCATATTGCCTAATAGATCCCTTGACATGTGCTGGAAGCTTCCAAAGACCCTCCGCCGTTTTAAAAATCTCAGAATACCTTTCCCAATAAGGTGGGTTTTTCAGTTATGTGGGATTTCAATTCCCGTCATCACTGGCCACTGCTGGGTAGGAACCTTGAGATCTGAAGTTGACATCATCTGCTGGTCACTAGACTCAGAGCAGAGATTCAGAAGGAAAATATTTCATGAAAGAGAAGGAAAAATTGTCCTAAAAATGTCAGGATCCACCATTTGGGAGTATAAAATGGATGAGTTAACATAATATATGAACTCCAGCTTAACAAATTGATCCAATTCAGAATAACAGAGTTGGAAGGACTTTGGAGGTTTTCTATTCCAACGCCCTGTTCAAGCACGAAACCCTATACCAGTGATGGCTAATCTTTTTGCCGTTGCGTGCCAAAAGCGGGGGGAGCACAGCGAGGTTGCCCACGTTTGAGCCCACAACCATAATTCAATGTGCCCCGCCTGTGCGCATGTGTGCCCCCCCGCTTTTAGCACGTGATGGTATAGTGGGCCCGAAAGGCCCGTTCTTCACCCTCCCCAGAGGCTTTCTAGGAGCCTGGGAAGGATGAAAACGGCCTTCCTCACACCCCCAGAGGCCCTCCGGAGGCCGGAAACAGCCCATTTCCCAACTTCTGGTGGGACCAAAAGGCCCAAAAATCAGCTGGCCGGTGCACACATGCGCGCTGGAGCTGAGCTACGGCAATGCTCGCGTGCTCACTGATACGGCTCTGTGTGCCACCTGTGGCACCCGTGCCATAGGTTCGCCATCACGGCCCTATACCATTCCGGACAAATGGTTGTCCAATCTGTTCTTAAAAGCCTCCAGTAATGGAGCACAGTCAGGAAATGTTAAGTGACTCTCGCTTCCCCGTCAACTTTGCTTGTCAGAAGGTCACAAATGGGATCACGTGACCTTGGGACACAGCAACGGTCATAAGTATGAACCAAGTTGCCAAGCGTTTGAATTTTGATTGCCTGATCATGGGGATGCTACAAAGGTCATAAGTGTGAAAAATGGTCCTAAGTCAGGGGTGGGCAGCTGTGGCCCTTTTACAACCTGTGGACTTCAACTCCCAGAATTCCTGAAACAGCCAAACTGGCTCAGGAATTCTGGGAGTTGAAGTCCACAGGTCATAAAGGGGCAATATTTGCCCACCCTGTCCTAAGTCATTTTTTTCAGTGCCATTGTAACTTTGAACGGTCACTAAATGAACCGTTGTAAGTCAAGGACTACCTGAGTAGGTATTGTGCTACCATTGCACAAATTCTCCTCTTTAATATAGAGCAATAAAGCAGACCCTTGCATTGCTTTAGTTGTTTGTCCCCCTCTCCAACCCTATTCCTGCTCCCCAATGTGTCTCTTTGCATTTCCCTATGTTCATTGATGCCCAGCTGCCCTATCTATTATTTATTCTTAGAAATAACTTTCTGTAATTACAAGACATGTTCTGCAATTTTGATACGAATTTATACAAATTGAGAAAATCAAATGTGCTGAATTTAAAAGGCAACTTATTAAACCTATTAATGCAACAACAACAGGATTGACAATCGGAGTGTCAAACTGGCGGCCCATGGGCTGGATGTGTGATGTGCAGGCCACGCCCACCCCAGCTCCGTGAATGGGAAAAACATCACGAAATGTCACGTGACGGCAATATGGTGCCATGAGTTTGACACCCGTGCAATAGAGAATATTTGTAGCTCAGGGTTGAACTGTGGGGTCCTTGCTGCTCTCTGAGCTTGTTTGTATTTTCTTGCAGAATTTCATTACCAAATTAAGTAACATCATCAGTGCTGGCAGGCAGTGGGTTTGCTCTCTTTTTATATACTGCAGGATTTATCGAAGGAAGCTTTATGGGAAAGTGTTAGCCTATTTAAAACCTGAGTCATCGCAATGTACAGTTTCTGTTAATATAGTTTCTTACAGAGTCCATTACACAAAGAACATGTTTCTATGGATTTGTTTTTATTAGCTTTCCAATCCTGCAATTCAGCTGAAAAGGCTCCCAGTGCATCTCAGGTAGCAATTTAAGGGGGAAAAAAGAGTCGTGTTCCTTGGACTGACAAATAAAAAAAAAAAAAGGCTACAAAGGAGAAAAAAAAAAGAGAGGCAAGGATGAGAAAGGATATGTGTGGGGTATTAAGTCTTAATTTAAAGATGTGAAACCTGAGGATCATATGTGGTCATCGCAGCCTCTCTTCGTGGGCCTAGGATACCCCTTTTGCTAGTTTCTTACCCCTTGAAAGAAGCATATCTCTGGATTTTTTTAAAAAAAAATCTCATCCTATATTGCTATGTTTTTGACGCATGAGCGAATTGCTGTGTTTTGTGATGGCGCATGCTCACATTCTGGTGCGAACCGGTGGTAAAGTTATGGGAAACCCACCTCTGAATGATATGGTCCCATGCATTCATGGACCTTTGTTAAACTTTTGGTCACCGAAAGATTATGGTTATGATTATGTGAAGTTTCCAAAAAATGCCTTAATTAATTCATGCCACGAGCCAAACTTCAAAAGAAATACAGTCATTTATTAGGAGCACCATTTCGGCAATATTCGGATGCAGTTAGAACTAATCCCATGAAGATTTACGTTCCCCTATGACCCTGTCTCTCCCCTCCTCCCTGGCCATGTCATAAATCACATTCTCCAATTAACTACTTTGGCTGGCTGTGAAACCCAAAACTCTCTTACCGATTGTGGTAAAAAAGCATCTGTGGAATGTAGTTTCAGTTAGGGAAATCAATCAGCTCCATTAGTTCTCCCTCCCTCCTGCTCATGGCAACTTGAAAGCTTTGCAAGTTGACAATCCACCTAATTTGAACTGATGTTATGTTATGTTATGTTATGTTATGTTATGTTATGTTATGTTATGTTATGTTTATTGGACTTCTATACCGCCCTTCTCCCAAAGGACTCAGAGCGGTGTACAGCCATATTAAAACACATATCGATTTACAAAATTTAAAAACAATTTAAAATTGAATATATAAAAATTTGGCCCACACATTAAAAACTAACATACACCCATTATAAAATTCATATTAGGCCAGCCCAGCTTGTTGGAACAGAAGGGTCTTCAGCGCATGGCGAAAGGTACGCAGGTCGGGGATCGTACGAACCTCTAGGGGCAGCTCATTCCAGAGGGCTGGTGCCCCCACAGAGAAGGCTCTCCCCCGGGGTGTCGCCAGTCGGCATTGTTTGGCCAACGGCACCCTGAGGAGCCCCTCTCTGTGGGAGGGTATTGGCTGGTGGGAGGCTATCGGTGGCAGAAGGCGGTCCCGTATATACTCTGGTTCTAAGCCAAACTGATAAAGGCTAGTCTCTCCCTCAATCCAGTGAAAGTGCTTGAGGAAAATAGTAGCTATCTTCTCAGGAGATGGGAGAAAGCTGATTTTCCCAGAATATTAATTGGTTATCAGCATTCCTTAAATTGCCCTTGGGCTTCCAATTTCCCACTGTCAAGATAACAGACCGTGTGAAAGGCTTTTTGATTTTTTTGGGTAGAAAAAAGCAACCCGGCACTGGATCAAAAGAAATGTATCATGCTTCAGCATGGTGCTCCTTAATACAACAAGATGCTAGATAGATGAATTAGATAAATGTGGTGATTTACGCTTACGGTCCATGGTTTGATTGTTCATTTAACAGGATTCCTGCTATGATCTCTACAAAGCACCAGATGTTCCCAAAAATGGCTCAAAAATTAACAGAAGAGGAAGAGGACTACCATGACAATTCTTCTCTATTACCTGACTCAGGTGGCACTTTAATACATGCACACATGCATGAACACATTGTTTCCTTCTAAACTACTGTATTTTTCAGACTATAAGACACACCGGCTATAAGATGCACCTAAATTTATAGGAGGAAAACAAGAAAAATAGTTTTTGGCCTCTGTGCGTTGGATTTTCATCCTCCCCGGCCCCCAGAAGCACTGTGCAGTGCTCCACATGGCCCGTTTTCGGAAAAAACGGGCCCGTTTTTGGGCTCCCAAGCCCTTTGTGCATCATGTTTTGTCCTTCCAGGCCCCCAGAAGCACTCTGCAATGTTCCGCAAGGCCCGTTTTCGTGAAGTCAGGGACTACCTGTATTATGAGGATTTTAGAGCAAACTTTCTGAAGTCATAGTTTTGTTTAATTTTATAGCATCTCACAAAAAATATGTAAACAAATGACTGCTGATCGTTTTTCCTTCACAGGTCCACGTGTATTTAAAATATTGCCCAAATGGGTTTCAAAGGCTTCCTACTACTTTGACAAAGAACATTATTTTTATGCTGACCATAAGATCGTCATTCAAGAATCCATTGAATGCTTTGGAGCTGTAGTGTGGCCTGCTGTAAGTTTGGCACAGAAAAACAAACAAACCAACACCCCTTTAACCAGTGGTGGGATTCAGCCAGTTTGCACCACTTCGGGAAAACCGGTTGTTAACTTTCTGAGCAGTTGGGCAAACTGGTTGTTGGAAGAAATCATTAGGGCAGAGAACCGGTTGTTAAATTACTTGAATTCCACCACTGCCTTTAACTAATAACCAACTTAAGACATCTCTTAAGTTTGGAAATACTCACTATTGCTTATGCCTTTTATTTTGGTCAGTGTTGCCATCTCGAGCAGTATTAATGGTGGTAGGGGGAGCAGTGGCAACATTCATAATGACATAACCTATGACTATTATCATGATGACTAGATTGACTAACATGGATTGCATGGTGCTGTACTCTTTATTTTATTTTATTTATTTTATTTATTGGACTTTGTCAAACCAAAATGAGAACAAGAATAAGAGAATAAAAATACAATGACAGAGACAATAAGCACGTTAGTGCACTTATGCACGCCCCCTCTACTGACTACTTAAGTATGAAGTAAGGTCCACAGAAGTCAATTTGTGACTGAAACTGTGAAAATTTGTAGCTGAGACAACTGAATCAGGCAGGTTGTTCCAGACTTTGACATTCTATTACAGAAATCATATTTTTACAGTCAAGTTTAGAACGATTTACATTGAGTTTAAAGTGGTTGTTTACACGTGTATTATTGTGATTAAAACAGAAAAAGTCATTTACAGGTAAAACATTACTATGTATAATTTTGTATGCAATACCTAGGTCTGACCGCAAGCAATGCAGTTCTAAGTTATTCAAAGCGAGAATTTCGAGCCTAGTAGCTCTTGTCACATGTTGATGAGGCATAGACTCAAAATCATGTGAAGGATTAGCACCACTTTATAAATCCTTAGTTAAGATCACACCTGAAATTTTGCATCCAGTTTTGCTCACCACATTACAAAAAAGATGTTGAGACTTTGGAGAAAGCGCAGAGAAGAGCAACTAAGATGATTAAAGGCTTGGAGACAAAAACATATGAAGAATGTCTGCAGGAATTGGTTGTGGCCAGTCTAGAGAAAAGAAGGACTAGGGGTGACATGATAGCAGTATTCCAGTATTCGAGGGGCTGCCACAAAGAAGAGGGGTGTCAACTCATTTCCTGAAGCACCAGAAGGCAAGACAAGAAACAATAGATGGAAATTAATCAAGGAGAGAAAAAATCTAGAATTAAGGAGAAGCTCCCTAACAGTGAAAACCAGTTAACTAGTGAAACGGCTTACCTGCAGAACTTTTAGGTCCTTCATCATTCGAGGTTTTATTAAAAAACTGGACAGCCACCTGTCTGAAATGGAACAGAGTTTCTTGCTTGAGCAGGCGATTGGACTAAAAGACCTCCAAGATCTCTTCCAGCTCTATTCTGATTGAAATATTGATGGATCTCCAATTGAATAAAATGCATGAATTAAGGACAGATGCCACTATATACAGACAGTCCTTGAGTTACGAGTGCAATGGAGCTTTCCCATTCCACTTGTAACCCGAAGATTCGTGGCAATGAATCTCGTTATCTTGAATGGAATCACTCCCTTTCGCCCACACATTCTGCAATCGAATGCGAGGCTCGTAAAGTGCATGAGGTATTTCAGGATGGGGAAAGCCATGGGGGGGGGGGGGCTAGTGATGGAATAGGCCACCTGCCTAAGACCACCCAAGGCCTCCCCGATCCACCGAAGTACCTCATGTTCCCCACAATTCCTCCCCCCCCAACCTGCTGTGCCAGGTCACTTACCTTGTGAAGATCTAGCAAGCAGTCTCCTCTCCAACCTATCAGCTGCATATGCCCCTCCAACACTCCATTCAGGCCTCCAAAGGCCTTGCTTGGCACATTACCGGCCAAAATGGAGCTTCTGAGGGGCAGATCCGTCCCTCAGAAGCTCCATTTTGGCTGACAACATGCAGGACGTATGTTGCACAGCCTCTGCGATTGTTCGTAAGGGCGAACAACTGGTTCGCCCTTACGAACCAGTTGGTGCTGCAAGATTTGTAGTTTTGGGACTTGTTCATAAACGCTAGGAGGTGCTTATCGTATAACTTCGAATGTTTGCTAGGGGAATGTTTGTAACCCGGGGATTACCTACAATAGCTTTACTTAGTGTTCACTGGAAATATCAGTTGTTGTACATTATCCCTAGATCAAAGAAGTGTTGCTAAGTTAGGTAAAATGTGGACCCGGTTTGTGGGGGCAATAAGCTGACTTTGTGTAAAAAAGAACACCGCATAGGGGCCCCCCGAAAGCCCTACTAAGCAGGTATATACAAAAGTATGAAGGCTATTGCTTAACGCATTGTAAGCCGCCCTGAGTCTCCGGAAAAGGGCGGCATATAAATCGAACCAATATAAATAAATAAATAAACAAACAAACAAACAAATAAATAAATGCAGTTAAACAGGACCCAGAGTGGTTATATGTTGCCATTAAGTAGCTGGTTTAACATGTTTTGGACATGCCCAATGTTATAAGCATTTCCTGTATGTGGGTGAGTGTGAATATGAATAATTTAAACACATGGCTTCTCTTACTCTCCACTATTTAATCTTGATGTACTCAACAAGAGTTCCTGCTTCTCTAGTTAGTTTGCTCTATTTAAGGTATGTTTTGGACAGGGCAAAAAATATAAAACAAGCAACAAAGGTGTGAGCTAAATTCTGGTAGGGGAAAAAAAGGTTTTGATACTGAATAAATTTCCTAAATTACTGGCTTTGCTTCTAGAAATTCTGTTTTTAATGTAAATTGCCAAAAGCAGATTTTTTTTTTTTTAAAAAAAAATATGCAACCCTCTTTGTGTTAAGTTGAACAATGTGATTTAGGGAGCTGCTCTCGTAGTTGCAAACATTATTGATTGCCTCAGAATTTATTCTAAGACACTTTTTATGTATTGGAAGCTCCATCTTATCTGTAATTTTGGACATTTATTATTTGGATTATTTTAACTTGTGAACAGTAGGGGCAGTATGCAAATTTTTAAAATAAAAAAAGGAAAGGGAAAAAATATCCAATAGACATTTACTTGATATTATTAAAACAGAAATGGAGTTCTATTAAAGGAGCATAGTGATCAAACCAATATTTGCTGTTTGCTTCTGATATGATATACTGTTAGAAATCATTTATTAGGAATTAAGCTTTGTAATTGGTTTCTGCTTATATTATTGTATACTGTCAGAAATTAGTTGTTAGGAACTAATTCTAGCTTAGTAAATTGTAACCTTAATACTGGTTGGCATTAGTACGAAGTTTGTTATCTTGCTTCTCTGTCTGGCTGCTATTCTTGGCTTCAAAGCTAGGCACATCCTTGAAAATATAGAAGAAACTGTTATCCAGGAATATCAGGCCCCATAGATAAAGGAACCAGAATAGGGAGTTTTCCTGCCTCATAAATTCTGAATCCTGAAAGCATTCTGCTGAATACACAAGGCTATAGGAATGCTCCATAAAGAAGGTGGACAGAGACAGGGGCCTGAACAAAAAACGCTTTGTCTCTGATTGGGTAAAGTTTGTTTCTAACGGCACAATATAAAATGTATATAATACTCTGAGCCACTCTTGCAGGAGTGTAGCTATTCCTTACCTGCATTTTGTTTGTATGTTTTGGTTATAGTTTTGTCACCCAGCTTTTGCTCTGGTCATAAATAAAAGCTGATATTTTTTGCAAGCCTCGTCTGGAGTCTCACTCTTTGGCATCTCAGTGGCTCGGGGAAACTTCTGGGACCTTACACTATCATGCTTCATGTTTCTGACATGAATTATCTTGAACTGGTCACTCTTTCCTGAATGATCGTGCCTTTTCCTGAATCAGCCTTCTTGTCCAAGACAGGAAGTCTTCGTTGTCATTATCCATCAAAATTATCTGAAGACTCACTCCAAGTGTAGCACTAACACAGTTAAAAACGTTAATATAGATTTATGTTAGTAAAATCAGTAGTGAAAGAGGCACAAAAAAGAAAAAAGAAAAAGAGCCAGATCAATTCTGCTAACACAGTGATGGCTAACCTTTTCTGGACCGAGTGCCCAAAGCACCAGTGCACTCGAACCCCCAAAATGCAATGCGCACGCGGTCCCTGCGCATGCCCCCCACATACATGTACGGCCCCCTACATGGGCCCCACCCCTACGCATGCATGGCAGAGACCTGAAGACCAGCTGGCTGGTGGGAGGCACATGCGCATGTGCGGCAGAGCTAAGGTGGGGCGATGGCTTGTGTGCCCACAGAAAGGGCGCTGTGTGCCACCACTGGGATGCGTGCCATAGGTTCGCCATCCCTGTGCTAACACATTAAGTGTACATTTACCGAAAGTTCAATGTTTCTTTTGCGATCTGATTAGATTCAATCCCCTTCCCTTCCCATTCCAGTTGAAAAAGCTTCTATAATGTAATAAATTTCTGGCTTTGGTTCTGTCTCAGGAGGATGTCAGTATATGGCATCTTAAGGCTCTTTCAAGGTGAGCATGGTTAGGAAGCTTAGCAACTATGAGCAACAATCTTGCCTTGCTCCTTCATTTGTATTCTGACCTATTTCCAAACACAAAAGGAAAAAAAATGTATTTATATATAAACAAATAACTTTGACATGATCAAGTGATTTTTTTCCCCTCTTTTAGGCCCTTGCTTTATGTCAGTACCTGGAATCAAATCAAGAGGAAATTGACTTCAAAGAAAAGAAAGTCCTTGAAGTTGGAGCTGGGACAGGTCTAGTGTCTATTGTGGCAAGTATATTAGGTAATTTGTACACTGATTTTTCGGACTGTAAGATACCATAGGGTCGTGATGGTAAACCTATGGCACGTGTGCCACAGGTGGCACAGAGAGCCCTCTCTGTGGGCACGCCAGCCATCGCCCCAGACCAGGTCCACCGCGCATGCATGCATGCCTCCCGATGGCCAGCTGGTCTTTGGGTCTCTCCTGTGCATGCGAGGTGGGTGGGGCACTTGGGGGCTGCGCACGGACATGCATGGGGGGTGTAGGGCACATGCATGTGAGGGGGTGCAGGTTGGTGCAGGAGGCTTTCCAGGTCCAAAATGGGACACGGGGGGGGGGGGGCTCATGTGGCCCCCCTGTGATCCGTTTTGGCTTCCAGGTTGGTGCAGGAGGCTTTCCAGGCCCAAAACAGGGCCTGTTTTAGGCCTGGAAAGCCTGCACCAACCTGGAAGGCAAAGTGGGCCGCAGGAGTGGGGTGCGTGCACGAGGGACGCATACGGATGCACAGGGGTGGGCTGCAATGTACGGAGGGGCGCTTGCATTGCATTTTGGGTTTCTGGCACATGCACATGCATTTGCACGCTTTGGGCACTCGGCACCGAAAAGGTTAACCATCACTGCCATAGGGATTCGTTTCACAGCAACAGTCATAAATATGAACCACTTGTCAACCATCTGAGTTTTGATCACATGATCATAGGGATGCTGGAAAGGTTGTAACTGTAAAAAAAAAAGATTGTAAGTCACTTTTTTCAGTGCCATTGTAACTTATAACGGTCACTCAATGAACTGTTGTAAGTTGAGAACTACTTGTATTACAGTGATGTAAACCGTGGTTTAGCACGATGCAATTCCAGTCCATTGTATGATTTGCTGGTGCAGACAACTTAAGTTCATTGATGACTGAATTATTATTAGGATGTACCTCCCTTTCCCCAATTGACATTTTATCAAGGCAGGTTATGGACTGAACAATGTTATTTTTTTTTATCTTTCAGGAGCTTTTGTCACAGCTACTGACTTGCCTGAGGTACTTGAAAACTTGGAGTTCAATATTACTAGGAATACACAGAATCTAGACATTCACAAGCCTGAAGTGAGGAAGCTCATTTGGGGCACGAATCTCCATGAAGACTTTCCCAAAGCAACCCACCGTTATGATTTCATTGTGGCTACTGATGTTGTCTACCATCACACAGCTCTAGATTCTCTGCTGGATACACTTTATTATTTATGCCAGACTGGGACAACGTTGCTTTGGGCAAATAAATTTAGATTCAGCACAGATTATGAATTTTTGGACTCAATGAGCAACATATTCAATATGACCCAGCTAGCGGAATTTCCCGAGTCAAGTATCAAGTTGTTTAAGGGCACCATCAAAGAGAATTAAAATGAGGAGGCAGAATCCAGACTGAAGTGCAAAAGCAGAGATCTTATCAGAAGAGTCTGATTCTTAAACTTTCAAGACTTAACCCTTTCAATTAGGTACTTATTTGAAGCTTTTCTCAAAGACAAGTTGTTTCAACAAAAGAACAGATAATAGGAAGCCTGGACCTCTTGGTTACGTTTTCCCCCTTAGCTATGCCCATGTCCAGCATCTGACGCATTCTGGCATTCCTTCAGCAGTCCCCGACCTTTTTGGTTTCGTGGAAGCCAACTTTTCCACGGACCGGGGGATTAGTGCAGGGGTGCTATTCAGCAGGTTCTGGAGAACTGGTAGTGGAATTTTTGAGTAGTTTGGAGAACTGGAAAATACCATCTCTGGCTGGCCCCAGAGTGGGGTGGGAATGGAGATTTTGCAATATCCTTCCCTCAGGAGTGGGGAGGGAATGGGAATTTTGCAGTATCCTTCCCCTGCTACGCCCACCAAGCCACACCCACAGAACCAGTAGTAAAAAAAAAAATTGGATTTCACCACTGGATTAGTGGTGGGGATTTCGGTTTTGCTTGCTCACCCACCGCTCACCTTCAGCTGTGAGGCCTGGTTCCTATCAGAGCACAGACCGGTACAGGTCCATGGTCCAGAAGTTGTAGACCCCTGGTTTAATAAATATTTATAAATGAAGGCTTGAAACTCTATGTATCTAATCACATTGTTGGATTAGAAACAGAAAGGAGAGGAGGTTCACTTTGATCCTACAATATGTCCTCATAAACCAAGATTCCCAAGATAAATTGCCATTAGTACACCATGAAAAATAGGAGTTTGTACTTTTTCTGATTAGAATACAAGAAAATGTGAATGTATAGTCCTCTAACAGATCCATATTGCTGAAAAATTAAAACAGATTTCAAATTTCTTCGATATTTTATTTTTTAAAAAATTAAACCATGAGTACTCAAACTTTTGATATTTAAATCTGCACATTTATTCTGCAGTTTTATGTTTTTCAAACATTATTAACATGTATGTATAAGTTTTACAATACCTGATTAAGTGTTAACTGACACTTTATACACGTATCGGTTTTTGCCAATACTCTGCATCATGTGGATATTTGTGAGCATCTCCAAATTGAAGATATCCAAGAGCACCTTTGCATCAGTAATTCAGAACACATTGTTAGTAAGTGTGGAAGTTATTCTTTTAAAAAATAAAATAAAATGTAAACTCTTGCAAATGATACTGGTAATTAAGTTCTGTTATTATTAAATCTAATAAATAAGTTTTAAGCTACTTTTGTTGTAGCTTCATTTAAGGCCTTCATACAATTGAAAGTTTATGTTTAAACATGTTAAAATCCTGTTCATTGTAAAAATAACAGTTTGTATAGCCTTATGATTAAAATTACAAATAGTTAAGATCCACATACACATGCAAGAAGCTATTTCACTTTCATTTTCTAAACTTTGGTGCTGGCTCTTCTCAAACATCCATTGCCAGCAATGTGATGTATGCAACAGGTTTTGTGTTTAAATTTTCACTTCTGAAGCAAATGAACTACTCAAGGAACTAAGAATTCAGTTTAAATAGACTTCCTCATGTCTGGACCCAAACTACACAAATATACTGCAGTCCCTTATCCTCTGATTAATACATACAAGTGAAGCATTCAGTAATAGATGAAAACATGCAATCCAGTAAGTTCACAGATTTTATATTTAGTCAATATAAGAACATCTTGAATTCACAACTGCAGTATTTTAAAACACACAATAATCAGGTGGGAACATCACAGGAAGCCAGTTTTCACTAAAAGATGCACAGTGAGTCCATCCAAGTAGCCTCATTAGCTAAAAGGTTAAGAACAAAAAAACAAAAAACAAAATTTATATATAAGTAAATTTTGTATTAAGCCAAAGTCATGAAAATGAAATTTAATGTATTTAGCTACTAAAATTAGAATGCAATATATATTAAACTTTCACTTAGTCAAAGATATTTCTAGAAAATTTGTTCTCGTGTTTACAAATTTTATTAGTTTACTAAAATACAAAGAAAAATGAAAATAATAGGAAAGTAGGGAAAAGGGAAGAGGAAAAAGTGTAAAGTAAAAGGAGAAAGAAAAAGAAAAGCACTGACTTCTGACAGGTTTTAGTGCCGTAGAATAAGATAATAACCTCAACTTTTTACTTTTACATAATCATATATACTAGTAGTTATTGCTATAACAACAAACTATCTAATCAGCAAAATCCCAAATCACTGTTTCATTTTTTTTCCACCTCAAGCACAAAGTCCAGAAGTGGTTTCCAAGTAAAAATGTTATTTGTATTTTTTTCTTTAATTAAAAGCAGTCAATTTAGCCATCTCTGCTAACTTCATTAGCTTTTGCAGCCAGTCATCCCTTGTGGGAATTAAAGTTCCATTTTTGTGCATAGTTAGAGTGTTCTTGCTGATGTCAGCATATATAACATCAAAATTCCATTTTTTCCAAGATTTTATCCATTAGGCCTAGAAAATTTGTCCTAATTGGATTTTATAATTCTTGAATGTTACTGAAACTTGTATACTGATTGAACCGAACTGAATACGCAATAACAACAACTTACCTGTATACAGTTCTTCAAGTTTTCTTTGGTGGGCTTCTCCTCTGCAAGTTTATTTGCAAATTTGAGACTTCTGCCATACATTTTGTTCACCAGTGCATGCTTGTAAGCAAAGAGCAAAACCTACAGAAGAGCATTAAAAAAAAATGGAGGCAGAGATTTGTAAGCAGAATTTAAGTTCTGCAAAGATTAATCATCCAAATTCACTTTTGGATTTGACAGTAGACAAGTCAGAACTAGAATAAAAATCACCTTCGGGTACAGGCAGTCCTCAACTTACGACCACAATTGAGCCCAAAATTTCTGTGGCTAAGTGAGACATTTGTGAAACGGGTTTTGGCCCATTTTATCACCTTGCTGCCACAGTTGTTAAGTGAATCACTGCAGTTGTTAAGGTAGTAACATGGGCAGGTTAGGGTGAATCTGGCTTCCCCATTGACTTTGCTTGTCAGAAGGTCGCAAGGGGTGTGTATCGCATGACCCCATGACACTGCAACCATAATTAATATGAGTTGGTTGCTAAGCATCTGAATTTTGATCATGTGACCGTGGGGATGCTGCAATGGTCATAAGTGTGAAAAACAGTTACAAGTCACTTTTTTCAGTACCACTGTAACATTGAATGGTCACTAAATGAACTGTTATAAATCGAGGACTACCTGTATTTGATGAATAAGGGCCTGGTGGCTCAGCAGACTAAAAGCATTGTGATTAACACCAGCTGTCTGCAATTACTATAAGTTCGAATCTCACCAGGCTCAAGGTTGACTCAGCCTTCCATCCTTTCTAAGGTAGGTTAAATGAGGACTCAGTTTGTGGGGGCAATAAACTGACTTTGTATAAATATACAAAAGTATGAAGGCTATTGCTTAACGCACTGTAAGCCGCCCTGAATCTCCGGAGAAGGGCGGCATATAAATCAAATTAAAAAAAAACACCTTCTCAAGTTCAGTTGACTACAATGAAGTGTTGTTTGAGTTATTCCCAGCTGTATAATTCTAAACAGTTTATATTAAGGCTATTTTAGGACTTATTTAAATATATTTTAAAGAATGAGGCATTCATTTACATGATGCTATTAACGTTCAGAGCACCATATAAAGCAGGACGTAGTGATAGCTTTCCAGTTAAATGCTTACATTTAGCTGCAGCAGAATTACATTACAATAGACTACAGCTGGAGGTTAATTTATTTATTAATCAAACGTGTAGAACTGTCCATCTCATGAGAACGTGTAAGATGTACAAGGGCAATATGCCAAAGAAAAACGGTACAAAGCCACTGCCATTATGTCTTTATAGGAGTTCTGTGCTACTGAATGCATTATGCCAGAAAAGATTTGAATTACTATTTTGACAGCAGTTCTTATGTTCAAGTTTTTTTTATACAATTTAAATATACTGCTCAAAAAAATAAAGGGAACACAAGCAGAAGACATCCAAGATCTGAATGAATGAAATAGCCTTATTAAATACTTGGTTCTTTACATACAGTTGTTTATACACTGCTCAAACAACTAAAGGGAGCCTGGATAGCTCAACAGGCAGAGCTCTGTAATTTAACACCAGCTGTCTGCAATTAAAGTAAGATCGAATCTCGCCAGGCTCAAGGTTGACTCAGCCTTCCATCCTTTCTAAGGTAGGTAAATTGAGGACCCAGTTTGTGGGGGCAATAAGCTGACTTTGTATAAATATACAAAAGTATGAAGGCTATTGCTTAACGCCTTGTAAGCCGCTCTGAGTCTCCGGAGAAGGGCGGCATATAAATCAAATTTAAATAAATAAATAAAAATAAATAAAGGGAACACAAAACTACTGTATGTAATGAACAAGGTATTTAATAAGGCTATTTCATTCATTCAGATCTCGGATGTCTTCTGCTTGTGTTCCCTTTATTTTTTTGAGCAGTGTATAAAACACTGGTCTCCACCTAATTGATAATAGGTATCATAACCTAAAGATTCCTTATGAAGAAATAGTTCTATTCCTCCCAACATACCTTGCTGTCAAACAGGTCAGTCCATTTTGATGTTTCCCAGAAAGTCTCTGTCAGAGTATTCAAGATGGCTTTTTGGTTATCATCTTTACATTCAGTTTCACTTGATGCAGCCCCTTCCTCGGCCTGTAACTGCAGAAGTTGATCTGATAATGCACATCCTTTCCGACATAGAGCATCCACTAAGGTAGATTTCTGCTTTTCCATCTCACTATGTGGGAACAATACATATTTCGTTTATGTGAACAGGTCTCTTTCATCATGTCTATATATGCATTTTTCATAAAACTCCTGAATACCACCACCACCACACAAATACACCTGCATCCCTTCTAAGCAGGGTGGATAAAAATCAATGATTTTTTTAAAAAAATCAAAAAAGTCAGATTTTTTTGATTTAAATCGGATTTTTTTGATTTAAATCGGATTTTTTTGATTTTTATCGAATTTATTTTAATAAAAAACTTTTGGGGTAAAAATCTATCGTAAGATAGTTTTCTATTTAAGATACATAAATAATTTAGTTTATTCAGCATGAAATGGAGCTTAGTTATGTAGCATGAGGCTGTATATTCTGCAACACTGAGACTATCGGTGAGTCAACAGTGGGTCAAAGGAGTAGCAGAGATGACAGTTGCTCTTTAAAAATTATGACTTAAATCGAGTTGATTTAAATCAAGCCTTTTTACTAGTGATTTAAATCATGATTTAAATTGTGATTTGAATCAACTCGATTTAAATCAAATCCACCCTGCTTCTAAGTATATAACATTTAAGAGAAGGTAACATTTCTAAACTGGAGTAAAGAGACTAGTTCCAAAATACGTATTTTTAACTAGGGATCTTCATCAAACAAACAGCAGTTCTACCATCTTCAAAGGAAGAGCACTAACATTTCTTTATCCACTCATTTACTTATTTGATTTACACAGCCACTCATCTCACAAATTCAATTTTGGGTAGCTAGAAACATAGAGAAACAAGAAATAATATTAAAAGGAGTAAAAGTCTACACTGGTTGCCGAGGGTAAAACCAGATAAAACAATTAAGAAAAAGTTCTCAATCTTATTTTCAACCTTCTGAAGGAAGAGTTTTCCAATTTGCTTTTAAAAATACCTGCTTTATAGTTTTACAGTTTACCATTCGTTTTCCCTTTAAATTTTTTTAAAGTACTTTTTTTTTTTTTACTTGCCATAATCTAATACAAACGTGTAATAACATACAAAGATTTGGGAAGAATGGTTGGCTGGCTGATGATCTTTGAACATCTATTGCTGCGATATTCTAGTCTTCAATCTTTCCTCCTTAGCAATATCAAATCAACACTAAAAATAATGTTTTAAAGCATAAAATGCAATTAAGTGTGCTCGGTTTATGACTAGTTTTTTTCTCATGAATATGAAAACATTTTAATTTTTAAGCTTAGAAGAGCAGATAACTGCTGAAATAAGATGCAAGGAAAAAAAGTATTTACTGGCTAGGTACTTTTTTATAGTAGCAGCGTCAGGCCTGGGATCAGTCTTCATAGCAAGATAAATAGCAAGGGCTGTTTGATCGATATGAGACATCACTGTATTAGAAGCTTCAATTATTTCATTTAAACATTTCATTCGTTCCTGCAAGAAAATAAATGATATTCTCTTATTAAATTATTCTCTTATTTTCTTTTATTGTTGTAAGTTGCCTAGAATAGCCCCATGGCAAAATAGGCAGCAAATAAATTTAATAAATAAATATGTATGAATTAATACAATACTATGAATATTCAGTTGATAGGAGAGAAGGGAAGTTATTTTGATCCAAAGCAGAAAACATACTTTGAAAATAAAGTGGTGCATTTATTGTAATTGTCAGTTCATCATATAGCTTTATATCTATGCAGAAAGATAGGCATAAAAACAAGAATTATGAACCATTTGTCTATTTGGGGCTTAGAGATGGCTCAGTGGATTTAAAATGAAAGATCTTTTTAAAAAGAAAATGGGTCGCACCTTTTCAGAATCCAGTTGATGAAGTCTTGCAACATATAAGGGGAGATGGTTAGGAAAGGTCTCTTTCAGTTCATTGTATATCTCACTGGTATCAAACCTAAAAGTAAATGTATTAATGAAAATTTGCATCAATGCATCAGTTCTTCAAGGGTATGATATGGCAACAGAAATGTTAAACATACCTTGTCATCCACTGTATCTTTAAATCTCTTAAAGCTTCTGCAAATTCATTATTTACATCTTTTTCTGAATCCTTCTCTTTATCCTTGCTTCCATTCTTACTTTTTATTGGAGATGGGATCAAATGATAGTGAACTGAAATTATATCCTAGAGTAAAAAGCATAGCAATTTGGTCAAAATAAGTATTAATATTTTCTTTCTCACAAAACATACATTATAAAAACTAAGAAAAAATGTATACAATCATTCAGAACCTTTTGAAGCCTCAGAGGACTAGAACAGATTTAGTCCAAAGAATAGTTCAAATTATCTCTCACAAATTTCAAATTTTGATTAATAATCGTTCCAGAAATATTTCACATGAGTTGCACCTCAGCAAACTATTAGCCTCCACAAGTTTAATATCACATAACCTATATCTTCTTTTGTGGAAAAATGCAGCAGACTATTGAAAAAAAGAAATTAAACAAATTGGTATCATTAACCATGAGACTTTTTTCCTCAGATGATAAGAGTACATGTTGTAACATCTAAACAATCTAAAGTATAATGCTAGCATTCTAATAAGACATGTAGTCTTATTATTGTCTTTTATTTTATATTTTATTTTATATTAGGATGTGGCCTCATGGCTAATAATATATTATTGTGGTTTCTGAGGAAATTATGCATTCTTGTTCAATGTTTAATGCAGAATTTCAATTCAGGTATTTCATTATTCAAAAGGGGTTAGGAAGAAATCACAATATGGTAAAACATACTTAAATATTCAAGTAATAGTTATCATAATTCTAACCTATTCTTTTATTTTTTAAAAAAACATCAGCCACAGTATAAAAAAATTGTATTTATTTTTTACAAGTTAAATTGGAATAATCGTGAAGTACATCCGATTTAAAATCAACGAACCAACGAACCAACCAACAAATACTTATGGAAATTTTGTCCAGTATCTGGTTTTTGGAAGCATAGAATCACATCTTTTAAGGTCCTAGAAATCTGAATATTTGACAAAACCTTTTAAAAAATGCTGCAAATATTTCTCTGTTGCCCTATGTACTTACTCTATATTACACATTACAATTTACACATGTCTCAGTAAATCTGTGGACATCATGGCATATGAAAATGAGAATGTACAAAGTCTATACAAACAGACTGAGATAATATTAATTTGCAAGGTTATGGCTAAAACACAGGAACTGAAAGTTTTTCCCAGGGGAAATTTCTTGTGATTAAATCGTTTGGGACAGAGTGGGACAACTCGTTGCAGCCAATTCGCCACGGCCAACTCGCTACAGGACAACTTGCCATGGCCAATTTACTGCGGGACAATTGAATTATTTAAAATAATATTTTTTTAAAAAAATTGTCATTCGCATTTCATTTTGCCCCTACTTTGGCAACAAAAGGTACTTGCTGCCTTTTGTCCTACAATTCTGAATTTCTGTGTCTTCTTGGAAGATTTTTTTCAAAAAGATAGTGATATTAAAAAGAGAAAACAGAAAAGGGGGGGAGGGAGGGAGGGAGGGAGGGAGGGAGAGAGAGAGAGAGAGAGAGAGAGAGAGAGAGAGAGAGAGGGAGGGAGAGAGAGGAGAACAAAAAGAGCAAACTTTTAAAGAGTTTTTGAAATAGAAGTAAAATTACTTGAGAAAAAAAATGAAAGACCTAAAAAATGAAATCCAGGAGAAGAACAACATTTGGAGGAGTTTCCTAGAATCTTGAAAAACTGTGTCATGCAGTTAGTGGTATCTAACATAAGGAAGAGGTGATTCACCTTAAATAACACCCACACCAAATAAAAAGCTAACAATGTTATGAAAGATTCAATGGCAGCTTTTGGCCGGTATCTTCACTAAATAAGTCAAAATATAATTAAGACATCTGCCTGTATACCTACTCTCTTAGCATCCTCCCATCTCATTTTACTCAACAAGAAAATATGGCTACTGTCTTCAGAAAAAGCCAGGATAGTATATCATAGCTTCAGTTGTTTGAATCCTGATTTGTCCCAGAGTTGGTAATTGAATTTAATGTGCTTTACAATAACAAAAACGTATAGTATACAAACATGCATTATACAAATGTATAATATATAAAAATACCCTTATTTATAAGTTTGTTCACAAATGACCTTATAAATTCAGCTGTGGAAGAAAATCAAAATGCACAGAAGTTGTTCCCATGAGACCTATTTGTTATATTTCTATATCAAAACTATATCTATATCAGTGTTCTCCAAAGTGGTCAATATTGACCCAGGTGTTCTTGGAACTATTTAAGGGGTTGACATTATTATTATTAACTACTATTAGTGTTGTGTTATTTTATGTAATAAAATTATCAAATGCTTGGTAACAATCTGAAACTTCTTGAGAGGATCAATGAACTGAAGTTTGGGGATTCCTGATCTATATAATTAACATATCCCAACAAAGTATTAATGAAAGATAAATTAAAATCCATCATTATATTGTAAAGCTAGCTCTGACCCAATCCTAGAAGATGAAATAGTAGCCAAAATTTCCCAAAAGTCCTCCAGATTTCACTTTTTAAGCCACTTAATCATTTTGACAAGATGTAAAAAAAAAAGTCTAATAGTGGTTTTCAAAGATACAGTTTTAATAATACTTTCAGTAATAGGTGAATCTATAACAAATCAAAGAAGTTAGTAGCAAAATTGGGCCAGCTTCTAAAACATAAAAAGGCTGAATGGGGATGTATTATTAAATTTTTTATGGGCAGTAAGGCATCTCTGTGAATTCTTTCTTTCCCATCAGTATTTTAGTTCCTTCCAGTCCCAGTTGGACTGGACTCTATATTAGTCAAAGAAAAATGTCTAAAATACAAGTCATTATATCAGAATTCCTTTATCATGCCTGCCTTAGAAGCAAACATTTTAGCAAAAAGTGGTAAGTAAACAAATAATGTTTTATTAACTATTACGGGAAAAAACCCCCACCCACAGTTAACTTTATTTTAACACAGAGCTGTCTCAACCAAGTAAAACATGTAAATAAAATATTGCTTTTCTACTGGAATCCTTCAATCTCCATAATTCCATTCATAAAACATGTAGATAAACTAAGTAAGCTACATAAATATAAGAACACATGTTATGGCAGGAATATTCACAAATACCAGATATCATTAATGCTCTAGATTCCTCTTTTACAAGCCTACACTGCATCTGGCTTAGACCAGCAATTTTAATTTGACTCAGTGGGTGATTGTCAATCATTATAGGAAACAAACACTTAAAATTGTATGTCAAAGAATGGCAAACCATTCTGCCAAGATGGTGCCTGAATCCTGTTGATTATACATCCTACTCCATTCCTAAATCAAAGAGGGTGGGTATGTGAAGAGAAAATGCAGATGGTATCTGAGAAATGCAGCATCATCTCTCAGATATTATCCAGCAGACATCACTTATAGATTTCAACAATTTATGAGGTGAGGTGGGGTTAAATTTCTATTATTTGAGATACTGACTAATTTCAAAGCTTTTAAAATCAATCTCCAATAAATTATGTCCTTAAAACCACATACAGCTTCAATGGTTATGTTGTGGCCTGTTGGCCGCGGACCCCTCCAGCAGCCAAATCAGAGGAGGAGGAGGAGGAGGAGGAGGAGGAGGAGGAGGAGGAGGCGGCATGGGAGTCAGGATCAGCATCCAGGCAACCTGAAAGTGAGGGGGGAGATGGAATGGAGCTGGCAGAGAGAGAGAGAGAGACAGCGGAAGAACCTGGGCCGTCCATCAGCCTTCAGATGGAGAGTCAACAGCCCCCAGGTCTGGAGGTGGCTGATGGAGAAGAAGAGGAACAGCTGGGTCCAGTGCCTGACACGTGGATGTGCAGATGGGAGAGGAGAGGAGAGGATAGCAGAGGAAGTCTGTGGGTCGATCCTTGGGAAGGAAGAGCCACTGCTGCTAGCAAAGCCCCACCCTGGCTCTGGGGATAAAAGGCAGGGGGAAGAGATGAATAGATGTGGCAGACAACTATTCATTTTCCGGCCGGACGGACTTGTTAGCCAGAAAGAGAAACTTTTTACCAGGGCTGCCGGCACTCCTAATAAAGGAATTTTTTGAATTCTCAGCTGAAGGTTTGTCGTATCTGGGGAGCTGTGTCAGAACAGGTTAGAGCAGTCACCATTTGGCTAGAGTGGTATAATATTGATTTTTCAACCTTTTAATCATCTCAACCTTTAACACTACACTATTAAAAATCACAAAATAAACAAAACTTCCCTCTTTGCTACAAGGGCCCCTGATACAAATACAGTTTCATTGGCCCTTGTTGTTTCTAATGAGGTTGTACCCATTGGAGGAGGGAACCAATGGCAAGCAAAGAGAATTCGCTTAGCATGATACTGTACTACTATTCCTTATCCTGTCCAATCTTACAATCTTATGGTTTTCAGATGGCAATAGTATGTAAGAGCTATGTGTAATTTTTAAAAAAAATTAAAATCATTTTTTTTGTAGGGTAAGATACTGGTGTGATAATATTAAATGCTTCCATCACAGAATATCATTACTATCATGCTAAACTAATAATTTGCTATTCTGAAGCAATTTTACTGTTCAAAGATATGAATAATTAAGCTGCATAAAAGGTAACCAAAGATAGAAATAACTAAGTATATTGCTTTAAATGATAGGCAAAAATACTTAAATACATCTTTCAAAAACTGGCATTCAGTACCTTTTTAACCTTTCCTTGTCGCTTTGCTGAAGACTGCCCCTGGGAGTTAGAATAACATACTGTAAGAAAATATCCACAAAACTCTATAGAATGGAGAAACTACCTATCAAGTTTTTATTCACTACTGAATAACACTAAATGTCTTGTTCCCTTTAAAACATACTTCTAAAGTCCAATATTTTAGCTTTAAAAAATCTAAAGCACAAATGTTATGCTATTTAAGGATTTGATTTAAACCTTGATTTAAATAAATCCCAATATTTTGAAACCCAACAATAAAATATGTAACTAACTTTTATTACTTGCACACATCCCCATTTAAAATTCAATGAACTGAAATGGCTTTCTTAAACTTTCCATTTTCATTGAATTTAGAGGTAATACAACATTGGGGTACATCTCATGGAAAGAGAAGCATTAAAAACTCTACCATAGGACTTTGAAGAACTATCCATCATTCAAGCCAATTTTAGGTTTTCTTCTATTTATACTCTGACTTGTTTATAGTACAATACTACAATTATTTTCAGGGGTCCCCAACCCCCTGTTTGTGGACTGGCACTGGGCTGTGGCATGCCAGAAACCGAGCCACACAAACAAGCAAAACCCCACCTGCGGGATGCAGGTAGCACGCAAAACTGTGTCCCCTTCTGGTCCGTGGAAAAATCTCCTTCAGGGAACTGGTCCCTAGTGCTCAAAAGGTTGAGAACTGTTGTTCTAGATCACAACTTCACTATACACAACATTGTTGTTATATGAGTGAAATTACCCTATTTCTTTCACATAAAAAGCAAAAAAAATCTATAGAAATATCACTTGGTTTTAACAAATAATATTAATCATATATAAATATATTGGATTTAGTATAATCTGGAAACTAAATTTTAAATGGTCGGTGATTAATTTTTGAACAGAAGCATGCTAGAGATGCTCTTCTATATTTAAAAAATAAGCTAGACTCTGACATGTTTTCATCTTAGCTGCACTGCACCAAAATGGTCTATGGTTTGTGAAATATTTAAGGCAAGGCGAAACTAAGAGGCATGGAAAAATTATCTAACTAAATTAATAATAATAATCTCTTCTATAATAAGCAGGCAGAAGAAACATCAGGAATGCAGTATTCTAAGAATTCCAAGGGGCAGAGCAAGGGGAAAACCATAATTATTTTAACCACTGCTAAAATCTTTCTTCAGTATATATACAGTTAGTGTCAGGTTTCGAGGTCTCAATTTATTTGACAAGAGCACTTGTCAAATAAAGCACTTATTTTGCCAAATTGGATCGGCTCAATGGTCTAATTGACAAGAATTATAATTTCAAATACAATTATTTAATTTACCTGTACCACAAATCTAGATTAAAAAACATTTTCAGTTGGAAAATAACCAATATATGAATATTTTTTTAGGATGAATTATTAAAGCTGGTAAAATCAATTCCTAAATATTTCCGATTATATTAAGCCAAAATTGTTTCGGAAACTCACTGATCAGACATATTCCCTATATTCCTAGTGTGGAAGATAAATTTAGCTTGACTCTATGACATTTTAATATAAAATAAATATGTATATGTGTGTGTGTGTGTACTGAATAACAAAGTAATTACTTTGAGGATGCACTATTGGTAAACAAATGTTTACTTATTTAGTACAATAGGACATAGCTTTATAGAGCCGTGGTGTTGTGACCCCGACTCCCGAGCCTGTCCTAACAGAGGAAGAGGATTCAGAAGGTGATGGGGAGGAACTGACAAGGCCTCCCTCTCCAGGACCCTCTTTTCTGGCAATGCCTCAGGTTCCATCCGAAGGCCAGGAGGAACAGCCTGGGATGTGCCAGGAGGAAGGCATATCGGAGCACCAATGAGAGCGAGGATGATGAATCCTGGCTTGATCCCAGGCAGCGTCAGAGGGAGAAGCGTATGCAGCAACGGAAGAGGCGTGAAAGGGCCAGAGATTGAGCTGAGTCACGGAGCCACGCCCCACCAGGAATAAAAGTGGGTGGGACAGCTCTTCAGGCTTTGTGACGGACAAAGTTAAACCCTGAAAGTCACATCGTGATCTCTGAAATTCGGCTTGGATATATTTTGGACTGAACATTGACTAAACTCTTGGCTCGTGGATAATTTGTTGCTCCTGGAACGGACTGAAGATAAGTCCTCTTCTGCTTTATGGGAGCGAAAATGGTCTTGGCAGGCATTTGGCAGTTTGCTGCCAAAACCTTGGTCTGCCAGGAATTCTAATCTGTTTACCTAATAAAATATTGGCAGGCGTGCTTGGTATTATATTTGCCTGTGTGAGGAAGGGGGACAGAACACGTGGTGGCGCAGTGGTTAGAACGCAGTGCTGCAGGCTACTTATGCTGATAGCAAAATGAAACCTTATGAAGTGTATCATCAACAAAAGCTTGGCCTAAAATAAGCTAGTACTTCTTAGTCAGCAAATGGATGCTAGACAGCAACTATTTTAATAGAACCCGAACAACTAACGCTATATTTTTTAGATTGAAGTGAAACCCCAAGGTATGCAGCTGGATAAAATAATATTACAGAAATTATTAAAGGCAATGTAGCATGTTAACATACAATCTGTAACAAGGTGATGGAAGTTACCATAAAATAGCAAAAATTCAAGTCCGAACAGAACCTGAAACACAATTGTATTTAAACAATGAAGAAAACTGGCATTTAGTATTTGAATCTTTTTAAGAAACTTCAGGGAAAAAAAACTTCCAAAAATCTGGATTACTCTGTTCAAAATCATTTTCATACAAGTTTGTCAATTTCAATTACCTTTTTAAAAAAACACAACAAAACAATTTTGAATTTAGGCTGTTGTTTTACTCACCACTTTCTTTACAAGTTCTGCCTTTGAAAGCGTCAATGATCCTGTAAGATAGCATCCAGGACCTGCTCCTTTAGGTACTCTAACAAATGAACAAGCGAAATGCTTTAAATTCATGCTCACATTCTCATTTTTGTACCTCCCCATTGAAAAAAAGTGTTTGATTCTACTGCAAATTGAACTTAACTTCAGCAATACAATGTCAAGCCCAATACATAGGGATGAAGGGGGTTAAGGATGAGGATGGGAATAGGAGGGCTCTGGAAGCTTCCTGTTTGTATCCTTGATCCCACCCAAGAGATTTTAAAAAATCCCCAGCTCTGCTCATTCCAGGAACCTCAGTGGAACAAAATGGAATAACTTGCCACGGCCAACTTGTCACGGCCAACTCGCTGTGGGACAATTCCATTTAATTATTTACAATAAATAAAAAAAATATTTAAATTCTTGCCATTCACATTTCATTCTGTCCCTCCTTTTGCATCCTTTCTTTAATGATTCTGTTTCACCAGTTCTTCACCAGTTCTTTGATATAGTGTAACACTTGTCCCGCAGCGAGTTGTGCTGCGGCAAGTTGGCCACAGCAAGCTGGCCGGGGCAAGTTGTCCAACTGCGAGTCAGCTGCAGCAAATTGTCATAGACCAAGGGTGTCAAACTCGATCGCATCACATGACATATTGCGACGTATTGCGATTTTTTTGCCTTTGCGGAGCCGGGGTACATGTGGGCTATGTGTGACGCATCCGGCCTGCAGGCTGCCAGTTTGGTAGGCCTGTCATAGACTCTCAGTGGAAGGCCTCCCTTGGCAGCTATTCCCTTAAGCAACAAATTCTAACTATTAACAAAAAATTGACTGCTCTGTATTTAATACATTAAGGATAGATAGATTAAGAAAATATGTGGAAACATGGGCACTGGAGAGGAAAGGTAGCCAGATTTCAGTAGATGCTAGTGCCTGCAAGTGCAGGATAGAAATAAATAGGCAGTACTATTTTTTTTCAATACCCAAGTTTGAAAGTTCAGAAGAGTTACTAATCAAAGTGTTGCATGCTATGAGCCACAAAAGGGACATAACTTACTTGTCATCTGGCAAAGAAGTAACGAAGTATGGCAGTGTGCGATTTGGTGGCAGAGATATACTGTTTGCTTTCTTCTTCCCTAAGAGAGCCTGACTGTGGGTGTCATATATATCTAAACTCAGTGCATTAGACAGTCTGTGGGAGACAATAAATGGAAGGTCTTTGATGCGATCCAGCTCACTGCTGTGCTCATGACGGATCTGTAGCCGCACGGTATAATCTCCTTTCTCCAGTTTCAGGGAATACTAGGGAAAAGAGCAATTCTTTAGTACCTAGACTCATACATATTTGATGAAGAAGATTAACACACAATAAAAATTCCTTCAGTTCAACTTACACTATTCCTTTCTAATCGAAGTAGAACATTTTCACAAAACATGTCACTGCTAAGTATGCAAAACTTAAACCGGGACATTTGTTACACGTTTGAGGGCTAGGGAGGGATCTGTTACTAAATTCTTTGGGGGAAAAAACTAACAAGAAATCTTACTCAAATCCCTTCCAATCACAAGGTGAAAGGTATTTCCAGTCTTATATTCTAAATTCTTTTTCTAACATTAGAGGGGAGACCTTTTCCAAGCCTTCATCAAATTAAACTCAGATTTTCCAGCATGAACATAAATATATGTTTAGCTTTGAATATTAAGTTATGTACTTGAATTATAGTATCAAATTTTATGATGCATATTTTGTTGCATATCATTTATAAAAGGTAAATTTGTATGCTGTATAACCTATTTAAATTTGACTTAACTGGATCCTGAACATTCCTTACATAAACACAGAAGGTTCTTTCTATTTGTAAAAGGGACTAAAATCTATTAGGAGTTCCAGCTGGAGATTTGATTTTTTGCAGATCCTTGCCCTTCTTGCCTTGCAATTCTAGAAGTTCCCTCAATACTATTAATCACTACAAACTGATGTAGGACTGTCCTCCATGCCCAAGTCTGCCAGAAGGCTTCTGTGAGTGATTCAATTTAATGGCAAATGCTGGGCCAATAAATTCTCATTTCATCTGTTTAATAGTATTTATATTGCTTTAAAATCCTGAAGTTTTATACTTTGTAGACAAATTATTTAAGATTCTTGCTAATAATTTTGTTCATTTATTTGGATCAGCAACCTTTTAGAATTGTAGAACAACTTGACTGTTATTAATGGATGGAATACTACCCTATCCTTTGCAGAACAGCCTAACATGGTTTCATAGAAGTTATGTTTCTATCACTTATAACATAGGCTGTGACTTGTCCTATCCTTACACCATTCTTCAGGATGTTATCACTGCCCATGCATTAGCAGAAGCTAGGTAGGCATTTGTGCCCAAACAATAGAATAGAAGGCTGTATATATTTCAAGCAGATTTTTAATTTTTCAAGGATGCGTCAATCCCATCCATCTATCTAATCTATCTACCCATCTTTCCCCAGTTCAATAGATAAAAGCTGCATACATTTCCTAATGGCAAGCTATAAATTAGTCAAATTTATAATAAATTTGTAAAATATTTAACTGCTGTTTAGTTTATAAAATCAAACAACTTGTTCAAGAAGCAGCTTTATTTATCAGAACAATATTAAGTTATTCTTCATAATATTTACAAGGAATAGTTGAATAAGAAATGAAGAATAGTGTATAAATTAATGGAAATTCAACTTGAGAATGAAAAAAATGCCTAATTTTTTAAATATTTATTTGCATAAACATGGCAAGCACTACATCCTAAACCTAAAAAGACTATGGAATCATATAAAAATGACTTCATACCTGGTTAGGATAAGCATCACCTGATCCCATTAATTTTTTATTCTGGTCAAAGATAATCCATAATTGACTGTCAAATTCTGATTCATATAAGAGTTCACAGAGCAAGGGACAACTTGGAGTTACTTCTCCACTTTTGGGCTGAAGAAAAATCAAATAATTAAGGCATTTAAAAACAAAAATTAAATTATGATAATATTATTGACACTCATGATGATAATTTATTAAACTTGCTTGCCATCTGGCTCTAAATGACCCCAGATGGCTCACAATTTATTATTACATTTATTTATTAAACAAATTTATATGGCCAAGTGACTCTGGGTGGCTTACAACATTCCATAAAGAAATCATTTTATTGAGTTAGATCCAGTTAAATAACTTAAGACTTACTTGATGAAAATTGTATGTCAAAATCATCTCATACAATTGTCGATTATTTGGCAATACATCTCGGGATCCTAAAGGCTTTATCTTAGCGCTCACTGGTCTGCAATTCAACAATTCAACAATACACATTAGGAGAAAAATGAGGTTCAGGTTTTAAAGAATAACAGAATTGGAAGGGACTTTGGAAGTCTTCTAGTCCCAACCCTTGCTCAAGCAGGAAATCCTATACCGATTCAGACCAATGGTTGTCCAATCTCTTTTTAAAAATCTCCAGTGTTGAAGCACCTACAACCTCTTGAGACAAGTCATTCCACTGAATAATTGTTTCTGTGAGGAAATTTCTCCTTAGTTCTAGGTTGGTTCTCTCTTTGATTAGTTTCCATCCATTGCTTCTTGTACAATTCATTTTTAAGACTTACTAACTTTATACATACACTTAATTATGTTAAGCACAATTTAACAATCTAAGTTTTTAATTTATTTTTATTCGTTTGATTAAATTTATATGTCACCCATCTTGCAGTTTGAGACAACTCTAGGAAGTCAGATAATAACACAAAACACAGATTTACAGGGCAAAATATTTCAAACTATCTCAGGGACAGAACTTCTCATCTTAAACATGAACCAGGCTCTCTTGATTATTTCCAAAATGTTAAGACCAAAACAATCTGCCTCAGATATAAATTAGCTGTCTTGTTGGCAAGCTGTAATTCCATTTTTAGTTTTTTAATTAAATCATTAAATATTATCATTAAATCATTAATTAAATCTTTATTTAAACATTCAACAGACTTCCAATGATTACATACTTAAAATAAACAGGCAATAGCTTTCTCAAATATTAAATTTACTTTATTATATTTATATTAGGTGTGACAGAAAGTTGTTTAATCTTACTAACTACAGTACAAATTATTAATTTCACTATGAATTACAATGATAGCTTATTTGAATCTAAATTTCTTATAGTACCTTAGTGTTTGAACCCAGCATTTGAGATTTATGCAAGGCACAACATCTTCGTATTTCAGTGTTGCCCGAACATCAAAACGCACTATGCCTTCTGAAGCATGCTGTAATCAAAGAGTGAAAAAGTTTATTTGAAATGAATTTCAGATAAATGTTAATGTTATATATATTTAAAAGTCATGCTTGTCCAAGATGCTTCCCCTTAAGAGCTGACAATACCCCATATGTCAGCTCTGCCATCTTCACTATGTATCGCTAAGCTTGTTGGCATCCTGCCATAAATGGAGGGAGAGGGGCAGAGGAAGTTAGGGAGATTATGCAGGTGGTGTGAAGAAGAGGAGGGAGGACATTGCCAAGTGGCCAGATTCCTCAACCTCAAAGATGCCTACCCTGGGAAAGAATGTGAAGCTTCTCTTGAGACGTGCCTACAACCAAAGCAGTTCCCAAAACATCAAGCTGGGTTGCCACTGGAGTCCAGTGACTGGACACTGATGATCCAGTCATGGGGAGGGCCACAAACAAGGAGAATCTTTGTATGTTTGTGCAGGAATATTCAGATCTAGCCTTGCTTTTGCTGCAACCACTAATCCTTAGTAAAAGAACTTATCACTTCAACCAAATAGAGTCAAGAGTCTTTCTTTTTTAGGGATATAATTGGGGCAGGTTTGACACCATAGATAAATGCCATAAAACTTCAAGGACCCCTTAACCCATTTACAAATCCAAAACTAAAATGATTAATCTAATAAAACTGGTCAATACTATGCAATATTATTTAACTCTAATCATCTCACTTTGGTGTGATTTCAGTCATTTTTAATGAAGAAAAAAAATTCACCTATGCCTCCATGAAATTTGGCTGGGCATTTACTAATATTACTAACTTATGATTTTAACAATGCTACATTTTAAAAACAAACAGAATTTCAAAAAAAGCAAATTGTGATACTTACAAAGTTCAATTGAGACGTAGTGCAAACTATGCCATGGAAAGAAATGGAATAATCAATACTGACATCACTGAGGCTTGCCCACCATCGGGCAATACAAATTTCAATTGTTCTTCCCTCCTGTTGGTAGGAAAAGAAAAAGAAATGTATTTCGAGTCTTCTTCCCCTCTAAGCCTCGTCTCCTCATCCCAGGGTATGAACATTTTGCATCCCAGCTCTTAGCAAAAATATGTCAGGCCTGGAAGCCATCTTTTGCATTGGGCCTTCAGACCTGCCACATTTAGTACTGTGGGAAACTGGGAGAGGGGATTGTATGGAGCAGGGTTGATATACAGTCATGATAATGTTCCTTTCTTAGAGAGTCAAGAACATCTTGCCCTGCACCTGGAAGGGTGTGACTGGGAGTGATCTCCAGTTGGGGTGGTGCTTTGATTGGATCATGTGATGGACATGTGGGTGCTGGACAGGGACTTGGACTTTCCTTTGGGTGGGGAAAATCCAGCAGCTTTCAGATTCGGGTTTTCCCAGATGTGCAATATGACATCTCTAATAAAATGGAACTTTGAGGAACTTCAAGCCTCGGAGTCTTCTTTCGTTGGGGGCGGGTGTTGTTACTTGGAACCCTGACAAAATAGTCATAAACCAAGGAGAATATGGATGATGAACTATAAATAATTTGCAATTCTTAGCGATGACTAAACCAAACCATTCAAGTTTACCAATAAACGAGAATATTTGTAGCTCAGGGTTGAAATAAGGAGTGCTTGGTGCTCTCTGAGTTTACTTGTTTTTTTGCAGACATTTCATTACCCTTACTAGATAACATCATCAGTGCTAGTAAGGAGTGCTCTCCTTACTACTGTATTTCCCCGAAAATAAGACCTGGCCTTTTTTTTTTTTGTCTCCAAAATAGGCACCTGGTCTTATTTTCGGGGGATATCTTCCACTGCCTCACCTCGCAGCAGTGGCACTGACAGCCCCACCCAGCAGGAGCCTGTGTGGCCGCTGCCAGCCCACTTCTTCTGCTGCCTTGCCGCCGCTTGCATTGCCCCCGGACTCCGTTTCGCCATCAGAGGCCTTCAAGAAAGGCCTCTGCAGCCAAGAAACGGGCTCCAGATTGATGGGTGTGGTGCCCCCTGGCTTCATTTCGCCGTCAGAGGCCTTCAGGAAAGGCCTTTGCAGCCAAGAAATAAGCTCCAGATTGACGTGCGCAGCGCCCCCGGCCTCCATTTCATTGTCAGAGGCCTTCAGGAAAGGCCTATGCAACTGAGAAACGTGCACTGGATTGACGCATAAAAATCTGTAATAATGAGAATCATTGTTAAAAATGTAAAAAAGTGGAAATGCAATGTCTTTATATTAAATTAGGTCTTTAGTCCGCTGATGGTGCAGCGGACTAAAGTGCTGTTAAGTAGCACTTAGCTGCCAGCTGACTGCAATTACTGCAAGTTCAAATCTCACCAGGCTCAAGGTTGACTCAGCCTTCCATCCTTCCGAGGTAGGTAAAATGAGGACCCGGATTGTGGGGGCAATAAGCTGACTTTGTATAAAAAGAACACTGCTTAGGGCCCCCCGAAAGCCCTACTAAGCAGGTATACACAAAAGTATGAAGGCTACTGCTTAACGCATTGTAAGCCGCCCTGAGTCTCGGGAGAAGGGCGGCATATAAATCAAATAATAAATAAATAAACAAATAAGGCACATTAGCTTTTAAAGTTAGTATTGCCTTACATTCTATAGATGACATGTAGGATTTTCACAATGAAAGTGTAGCAGGCGACCAGTATTTACAATATTCAAATAAGAATCTTAGTTGAAAGTTCTACATAACTCGGATAAGTCACTCTCAAGCTGAGCACATTATGATTGACATTTATCATGTATCAATGCAGCATATAAATCACAGGTACTGACTCAATTCTTAATTTAAGGAACTTACTAATACTGAAAATGCTTCAGTGACTGATCCTTTTTCTGGTATTGAACAGATTTTGTAGAACTCATGGCTTCGGTATGCCTTTTGTTTTACTAACTGAATTGCATGGAGAATAAACTTGGCAGTTACGTCAGATGATGATGAACAGACTGAGATTTCTAAATAAGAAAAGGCAGGACTTTAATATTAATATTATAGGCTCCTTTCTATGAGGGAAATATGTATCAGAAAAATATTGATAATTTTTGTTTCATTGCATTTAACTCCTCAGCAATAAATATGTTTATTATTATTAAAACAATAAAAAATATTCTAACCACCATTACACTGATGAAAAACACTTTTAATCTGAACATATAATGCTACAGATAGATTTCAGATATTTAATAAAACATCCTCGTAAACCTATACTAAAATCTTCATGGATTTCAAGAGGAATCCAATAGATTCACCTTACCAGCCCAGGTTGCTCCAGATGGAACTTCAATAAAGTGTCTCTGAATTTGTCCAGGTTTAAAATGAACATTAGTAAATTTGAGATCGAAGTTTGAGGCTTCATCTACCCTGTGATTTAAAAAAATGTAATTTTTTAAATTGTAGAAAGCTCATTTTAAACTATCAATATAGATTGGAGTATCAAACATGTTAATAAGATTGAAAAACAAGAATTCATGTCATTTTAAACCATATAAAAATATTTTTTAAAAAGTAGCTGGCTTTGGCCATAGTATCTAATTGAGAAGTTGTTAATGTTTTTAGTTATACCTCTAAACACCAAGAGCCATCTTGGTATAGTGATAAAGGTCCGAGGCTAGAAATAAGGGACTGTGGTTTTAATCTCACCTGAGGCACATAGCCAGCTGGGTGAATTTGGGCCTGTGACTCTCTCAGCCCTAGGAAGCCGAGAGTTCTGAAATCTTGCCAACAAAATTGTAGAACCTGTCCAAGCAAGTGGTAACACTGACTCGAGGGCAAACACACACAAAAAACCCAATCTCTGAACAATCTTTCCCTCCCTATTACTTCAGAATGATACTATTATTATAGAAGTTGTAGTCTAAAATATCTAAAAAGCACTTAAGCAAGGCTACGTAGGGGGAGTTTTGCCCTTTATGGTGGTCCAAAAATATTTTAAATAATTACAGTAATAAAATACTATCTTTGATTTTAAAAAAAACTTTTTTTTTTTTACAAAAATAAAAGATGATAGGATCATAAAATGATTCTGGCTCTTGATACCATTTTTAAACAAGCAAAAAACAAAATTTCAAAAATTGGCTGTACAGAAAAATTAAAATTAAAAAGTTTCTATTACAGAACAAATACTGAGACAAACAACAGTTCCCAAAGCAACTATCTGGCTACAATTGAAAACAAGATTGCTGAGCATTTGTAACTGCAATGTTTTCCTATTGAAATTAAAAACAACAACAACAACAACTCAGGAGTATAAAAGGCTTATCCAAGAAGATCACTGTGATCTTCTATCTATCCCTTTTTTATTTATGACTCTCACTGCTGCAACATATATGTGAGTATATATATGTACTCGTCTCCATTTCAACTGAGCCAGCGCTATCTGAAGACATTTCTGGTTTCATGTAGCCAGAATAACATCAAGGAGCACTGTTACCTTCCCACTGAAGGGGTATTTATCTACTTGCATTTGCATGATTTTGAATTGTTAGATTAGCAGGAACTGGGATGAGAATGGGAGCTCACTGCATTGCATGGCACTCGGAAACGTAGATAAGGCAGACTCAAAAAGTCAGGGCCCTCCTAAGCAAAACCAAGTGCTCCAAATTCCTTGGCGATATCCATTTTGCTATCCAAATTCATGGAGACCAAACCTGCACCCTAGGTGGATTTGCCTCCAAGGTGATTTTCTCATGTATTTTACTATGAAATGTAGATAAGGCAGGGTGGAAAAGTCAGGGCCCTCCTAAGCAAAACCAAGTGCTCCAAATTCCTTGGCAATATCCATTTTGCTCTCTGAATTTATGGAGACCTAACCCTAACCATAGGTGGATCTGACCCCAAGGTGATTTTTTAGTCGACAAGCCCAGCATCTTAAACACTGAGCCATGCATATACTGTACATAAAAGGATTTTATTTCTATTTATTATTATTATTTTTTGGACTGTATATCAAACAACGGAAATAAAAAGCAAATCTCCCCCATAAACATTGCTACAAATTTTCTAACAAGAGTAAAAATCCATGTACCTTGTTGGTATAATAACAGTTATAGGAACTCGGAACAAAGGTCCTGCATTGGGCATTGTTATTTCATAACCACACACCTAAAGCAGTGAAATGAACATAAATTGTCATATGTTTAATTTTTCAATCTTCAAAAGGCACTTGTCTTTAATATTAATGGTTTACAAATGAAATTTCCTGAAATTCTAACCTATATATTAAGCATCAATAACTCAATTTAAATATTCTGAGAAAGATTTTTTTCAATTTATTTTAATTTTCACAGTGAGCTAGTATCTTTACCTGGCATATTGTCCTAGGAATTATTAGTTCAATTTAATCAGAATGTTTCCTTCATGCAGGACCCAATCTAGGTTGGTCACCGGGATCAGAGACTTAGATTTCGGACTTGGCCTGGAGCCCATCCTCAGGGAACCTCTCTCTACCAGAATGTGTGCTTTTGGGTTATTCTATGCATACTAGCCATATTATATAGTGCCTAGTTGTCTATTGCTTTTTATTTGTTGATTGAGGTGTTGATGGCCAGTTATTAAGTTATAGGCAATTATTTCCTTGTGCTGCTGAGTCCTCGGCTCCTAAGTACATGGTAAGCTGGTGGTAAATTAGCACTCTTGTTGACAGACAAGGGGCCTGTTTCCCAGGCTTCAATCATTTCCTTGGCTACCTTTGTACCTACATGGCCAACAATCTTAGTAGCTCCGATATTGAATGTATGCCTTGTTCACTGCAATGTGAGGCTACCAATGAGTCTGGGTCTCCTCGTCTGACCGCTCGCTTGTGTTCTTGCAATCAGGTGATTATAGCTTTCCTCCTTGACTGTCCTACATAGTCGTAGGGGCAATCCATGCAGGAAATCTGGTAGATTACATTAGAACAAGGGTGTCAAACTCGATTTCATTGAGGGTTGCATCAGAGTTGTGTTTGGCCTGCGGGGGGGGGGGGGGGGCATATGTGTGTGAGGCCAGGGTAGGCGTGCCCAGCTCGATGTCACTCGTGTTGTGGGGGGGGGCATGTGGTGGCCTCAGCGCTCTGCCAGTGAAAACGGGTTCCCAAGCTGTTTTTGGCTGCGATGTCCTCCTGCAACCCTCTGCCAGCATAAACGGAGCGCTGCTTTCACTGGCAGAGGCACTGCAGTCCAGTCCTTTGCTGTTTCCATGGCACCCCCGTGGGCCTGATCTAAGCACCCTGCAGACCTGATCTGGCCCGCAGGCCTTGAGTTTGACACCCCTGCATTAGTAATGTCTCCCACCTCCAAGTGATCTTTGCAATTCTTGATTTGTCCTTTGGGGCAGTGTGCCATGCCAACTTGCAGATCTCAGAAGCTGCATTTTACTGCTTCTGAAATGAATGGCAGGGTGTGCCATATGGTTGGTCTTGTACCTTCTTTCTTCCTTTCCCTCCCTTGTGTGTTGAATAGGCATATTATAATGTCTGTACCCATTCTGTCTGAATTGTTCACGCAAATATCTGCTCTCCAGTTTAGTTTGCCGGGTACTACAGTGGGTTCTCACACTGCCAGACAGTGTTCTGACAAAACTCTTTTTGTGTTACAATGGATGACTACTGTTGAAACTAAGAACATGTGGAGTGTTTTTGGTCTTGTGATAAACCGTGGTTTCCAGGCTTCCATCTTCTTGCCTATTGACAAACTGTATCTAAAAATGATAATTGTCTAGCCGTTTCTTCCTCCATTATGAATTGTATTTCATTATGAATTGGAGTTCAGTAAGTTATGAAAGTCTTTCAGTGCAGCATTTCTTTTGATGATGACATGTCATCCATATAGTGGCACCAAAATTTAGGTGCGTAGTTTTGAAATGCATGGTGTTCTAATCCACGCAGGACAGTTTCTGCAATGACTCCTGATATTGGGAATCCCACGAGTGTCCCTTTTATTTGCTCATACATTTTCCTTTTGAACATGAAGAAGGTGTATTGACAGTACTGGAGCAGCTTCATGATTTGTGTCCTGGTTAGGTTGCTCTGATCTGTGTTGTATTGTTCTAGTTTTTATCTATTACTTTGTATGCTAAGTAGGGATGGCTGGATATAAATAGGAACATTTCATCAAAGCTGAATTTGTTCATCAAAGCAAATCATAATCTGGTCAGGAGCCACATTTAAGCCTTGAAGTTTTGTCAAAAATTGTATGGATAATGTGACTGTGCTATTTGAGAGTGAGGTCAGGAAGCTTATGCATTATGTCAGCCGGTTAGTTGTAAGTAGGGAAACTCATAGTGTTACAATAGGTCTGAGGGGGGACTTGTATTTTGTGTATCTTGGGGAGTCCCTAAAATCTTGCTAGGGCAGTGTTTTTTCCCCATTATATAGTTGTTTTGTTTGAGTTGGCTGGGATAAGCATTCAATTGTATGAAATTCTCATTTCTCTTCAGCCTTTGCCGGTCTCTATGCTGAGGAATCATTGAGCAGGGTGAATGTCTTCATTTCATAATCTGTATGGTTCATCAGCATCATTGAGTGACCTTTATTTGCCAGTAAAATAATAATGTCCTTATCATGTTTCCAGTCTTTCAAGGTGTGTTGCTCCATTGGGCTGAGTGCATGGTTTGGTTTGTGACCAGCATTGCTAATATTTTTTGTCTGGTAACATGTTTTGCTGGCTCTTCTATCTCTACTCTGTTGAATATCGATTCTAACACTGCTATGAATTCTCTGGGTGTGGCGGTCTCGCGTTATTAAACCGCTCATCATGTTCAAGTATTTGTATTCTGGTAATTCCTGGCTTCATTGTTCAATAAATTATGAACCAAACTCACACAGGTTTTGGAGTTTTGAATTTTATCCTCAAATTGTTTCCTTTTTCTTGCTTGTCTTTCTTTCATAAGGATCCTAATAACATTCTCTAGGTGGGTGACTAGTTCTTCTTCAAGTTAGGATAGACAATGCTTCTTATGGATATTGATATTGATTGCTTTATACTTGCCCAATCTTAGATGGCAATCATTAAGATCTCTAACATATGTTTGCTGAATGCTTATGTCATATGTCTGCCCATCTCCGAGTTGACTAGTGATTGGTATCGTAGGCTGCATGGAACGACTCTTCCCGAGTGTGTTGGTATAGGAAACATACTTGTTCGTTATTGGATGCCTCATGTTGTGAAGGATTCCCAAAGCCAAAATATTCGAAGCACTAGCCGCCCATATCACTCACGAATGAAGGCAGATATATGCGTCCCAGGATAATGTTGTAGGATCCAATCTGGATTAGTCACCGTTTCAGAAATTTAGTCTCCTGAGCTTTCAAACTCGTGTTTGGAGCCATTCTCAGGGAACCTCTTTCTACCAGAATGTGTGCTTTGGGGTATTCTATGTGTAATATTTATATGGTGCCTGGTTGTGTGTGGCTTTTTATTTGTTGATAGGGGTGCTGATGGCCAGCTAATAAGTCACTGACTGTTTCCTTAATGTTAATTTTCCATTTTTCCTTTCTTTTCCACCTCAACGGTGTAAAACAATGAAAAAGACGATTTTTTCAGCCCGATCCACCCCACAATCCTATCACAAACTGATTCAAGTGTGAATCTGAGACAAATAACAGTATTTCCTATTACATCTTTTGATTTATAAGAAGAGGTAGCATGATACCTGACTCAAGTAATTCATGGCCCTACTCACATGGGTGGACACACTCTGGACTTAGTTTTTATCTCTGGTCAGTGGTTGAGTGGTCTTGATATAGGGGATATAGGCATCGAGCCCTTGTCATGGTCTGACCACTCACTCCTTCGACTTGACTTTCTGACCGCCGCACCCCGTCGCAGGGAGTATTGTAACGCTCTCTACATGGGGCTCCCCTTGGGGTGCACCCGGAGGCTCCAACTGGTGCAGAATGTGGCTGCGCGGGGGATTATGGGAGCGACAGGGCGCTCCCATGTGACTCCTCTCCTGCGCGAGCTACATTGGCTCCCGGTGGACTTCCGGGTGCGCTTCAAGGTGTTGGTGATCACCTTTAAAGCGCTCCATGGCTTAGGGCCGGGGTATCTACGGGACCGCCTCCTACCACCAATTGCCTCCCACCGGCCCGTTCGCTCCCACAGAGAGGGCCTCCTCAGAGTGCCGTCAGCCAGGCAATGTCGGCTGGCGACCCCCAGGGGGAGAGCCTTCTCTGTGGTAGCACCCACCCTCTGGAACAATCTACCCCCAGAGATACGAGTGATCCCAGACCTCCGGACTTTTCGTCGGGCTCTCAAAACCTATTTTTTTCAGTTAGCCAGGCTGTCCTGATTTTATGATTGGTTTTAAATAATTTTGATATGGTTTTAATTGGAATGTTTTAAATTAATGGGCCAAATTTATTTAATTATTTTAAATTTATTTTAACTTTTATATATAAAATGTTTTATTTTTTTGGCTGTTCACCGCCCTGAGTCCGAAAGGAGAAGGGCGGTATAGAAATTTGAATAAAGATAAAGATGATCAGGATATTTCTGATGAGAACAAAATCCTGTCTAAAATGCCTGTATCTCTTTAGTGGAATTGTCAAATATAAGACTCAAGAGAACCAAAACCAATACCTCTGTATAATGAACTCCTTCTCGTAGGCCACGTGGATCCACCCGAATGATAATATGTCTACACTGATTCATGAGCTCCAAGTGAGTAGGACACTGAACCCAGGAAACGTTTGATGTTAGAGCTAAATGAAGCTGCAGCGATATCCTCTCATTATTTTCTGAAATAAGAACATGCAACTTTAAATTTTAATCCCTTTAGAATTTTAATTCATCAGTTTAAACCATCATTGCACAACTCATTGAAAAGAAAGGGCCACAATGCTAAACAAAATAATAATAATAATCTCCATGGGGTATAAAGCAGTATTGGAAATGCAAATCAGCAGTTCCACAGCTAGTGACAGTGGCTCTAAATTTACTACTTTTTTTAAAAAAATGGCAGGCCACACAAATCTGCATGGTGGGCCGGAGGCCTGGTTTGAATCACCAATTCTGAACATAAGAAAAGAAAGTAATAGTAATAAAACCCTTTACATATAGCATTAATACCTATATATCAATGGACTAGGGTGTGAAGCTAGTTTGCCTCCTTGTGGTGCACCGTGGATAGCACGGCAGTGGGAACTAAACGAACTAGCAACTGCTGGCAGCCAGACTACTCTATAGATTTTCCTGACTCTCAAAATACATGGCAACGCAAATGAAAACAAAAAAGGACCTTTTCAGGCCCAAATGGCAAGAGAGATCGAGAATATTATTCGAATCTGCCAAATCAACCTTGAGGGGCTCCGCAGATCCAAGGGCCAATATGTTTCTAAACGTTTATTGGACAGCGACATTGATATGGCCATCCTCTAAGAAATGCACATAGCAAACGAAGAACAGCAACTTGGAAAAGGCAAGTTTCATGGCTACAACCTGTTGGAGCCACCTACCACTGTAGCTACAGTGTGGCTACATATGTTAGAAAGAATATAGAGAATGCCACCTTACTGTCAGCCTCTACAAACAATATACACAAAGTAGTTCCCAAACTAGACTATCTAACATCTATAAACCTCCTCCCACAGTATGTCCTGAACATCAAGCCACACCCAGCAATCTACATGGGCAACTTCAATAGCCATCATGTTAATTGGAAATACCATTCCACTGATAACAACATCGAACAATTGTCCAACTGGGCCATAGCAAACAAAGTCCAGCTGATTTTCGACGCTAAAGACAAGGGCATGTTTGAATTGGTGACATGGAATTGCAAAACCAATCCAGACTTGTGCTTCATCACAGAAGGCCCAAACTTGCAGCCAGTCCTCATAAACAGGAAAGTAATGGATATATTCCCACACAGCCAACACTGTCCTATCTTACTAGAAGTTGGAATCCAATTTCCCCTAATTTGCTCTACCCCTAGACCCAGATGGAACTGGTAACCCAACCAACAGGCTGCTACAATAACCTAAGCTTATTCTTATTTCATAGTATCATTTATCTCAATGTATTTTTATCTTATTTATTAAACAATTTATAGAGTGGCCCTTCTCATAACAGTAACTCCCAAATCTTCCCAATATCTACCTTGGAAAATATGTAATGCAAATAGCTGATTTCTACCTGTATTCTCAGGAAATAAAGGTTCTATTCCAACACCATGGTCGAAAGGCGCAGCTACTTGAAAAGGCTCTCTGAGGTAGATTCCACGCTTGCAACCAACAGTAATAGTAAAGCCTATGGTGTTAACAAATGCTTTATTCTGAATGAGGTAGTCATAGGCTTTATCAACCTAGAGTAAAATGAATTAAAAAATGAATCAAAATTAATCAAGATTTTCTTCAGTATGAAATTCATGTTTACATCTGCCCAGAAATAATACTGATTGGCACCAATTCCATGGAGCAAAGTTTCCTCCAGCTTGGGCAAATGGTCCGAATAAATTCTTAAATATCATTAGCTTATGATGTACTGCTGAAAAACAGATTATTTAGTTTAGGACTAAAATGTTAAAATAAATCTGTCTTTCAACTGTTACCTTTGGAAGTGGTTTTAAAATTTCATTGTTTCCTCTGAAGAAAGAAAGCTTTCTAATAATTATATTACAAGACAAATGTTTACATTTCTTAAATTAAAAATCATTACAGATACCATTTTCATAAGGGATTTAACCAGCAGAGACAAAATCTTCATCACAGTAACTTTTTTGTAAATTCTCATTTAACTCTTTTTAATCTTTTTCATTATTTATATTGATCATTTTCTGAAATCAAAATCTAAACTTCTGTTATAGATGTTCTCTGTGTAGTCAAGGTAGCAGGGTAACTGAAGTATTTATTCATCTATCTATTTTCCAATTTTTGTGTGCTATCCACATACAACATGCTCATCATAGGAAAGCACGACTGATACAATGTTGTTCGATACTGAAATAATAAAAACAAGATTCTCAACTCTAAACATAAAACCATAACCATCAAGGACAATAGAGCTAACATTTCTGTTCACCTATCCTCCAACAACTCAGCAAGCGAAGATCTTCACCTGTTTCTGGAATGCCACGTTCAAAAAAGAGGTGTTTTTTTTTAACTTTAGGGAAAAGAGAATTTGGAAGAGCCAGTGTAATCAACAAAAAAACAAAATATGATTACATTACATAATCGTATTAATAGATCCCATTGAGTTAGTACAATTAATGACCATTAAAGTGTTCACAATTCATTTCTTAAACAGAATAGCAACACAAGAAAAAATGGGACCAAGATTACACGGAACTATCTATTCCAATAATATACGAAAAAACCCTCTTAATAAGTGTTAAGATAGCTATTACAGTATCATTACAACTACCGTATTTTCCGGCGTATAAGACGACTGGGCGTATAAGACGACCCCCAACTTTTCCTGTTAAAATATAGGGTTTGGGCTATACTCGCCATATAAGACTACCCCTCTTCCAACACACACCAAATAAAAATTAAAAAACATCAACTGCCTCAACACAATGTAAAAGCAGCTGTGCTAGACCAAAAATGGCCCCTGCAACTAGCAGGAACCTCACACAGCCACAAAAAGCCCAAAAAAACAACTTTCACACTTTACACACACACAACACAACACAACACAACTGGCTCATCCACAATGTAAAAGCAGCTGTGCTAGATCCAAAATGGCCCCTGCAACAAGCAGGAACCTCACACAGCCACAAAAAGCCCAAAAAAATCAACCTTCACACTTTACACACACAAAATTCCACATACAGCTTTGTGAGATTTTGTGTGTTTGTGTAGTTAGAGTGAAACACTACAGAAACACATCACATCTCAGAAAGCTGCACAAATATTATTTTATTTTTATTTTTATATGAAAACTAAATTTAAAACTTCCTAAACTTTAAATGGCTAGGTCTAAAAAAGAACAACTAAAAAAACCCCAATTAACTATTTTTTTAAAGCTCCCAAAGGGGAAAAAAACTTACCCAATAGAACAGGGGTCTCCAACCTTGGCAACTTTAAGACTTGTAGACTTCAACTCCCAGAATTCCTCAGCCAGCTTTGTTTTTACTGGCTGAGGAATTCTGGGAGTTGAAGTCCACAACTCCTGCCTGCATAATTGCAGGCAGAGAGTGGCTTGCTGATGGAATGGATTCAGGCAAGCGAAGCAAGGCAAGCGTTGCGATTACCAGCTAAGGTAAGCAAGCTGGAGGGGGGAAAACTTTTTTCTTTTTACAGGACTCTGGGCTCTGGCGATCCCAGCTGCGATGCCCGATTGGCAGGCAACTCAGCTGGGATTGTCAGAGCTTGCAGAGTCACGTAAAAGGAAAAAAGTTTTTTCCTTTAACATGGCTCTGGTATCCCAGCTGAGTTGCCTGATTAGCAGGCAAAGCTGGGATCGTCAGAGCTTCGATCGCCAGAGCCATTTAAGGCTCGTTAGAGTCTTTTGGGCTGGTCTGCCTGGTTACAGGAGAACGACACCCGGCGTATAAGACGACCCCTGACTTTTGAGAAGATTTTCATGTGTTAAAAAGTCGTCTTATACGCCGGAAAATACGGTATGTGAAAACAAAGCAGGAAACATCCCACAAAAATTAATTATTATGCATTGGGGGGAGGGGGGGAGGAAAAGTAGAGAACAACAAACCCTTGAATGCAACATTAGGAATGCAGTCATTAAATATTATTTTTTCCAGCAATACCTTGTATATATGGGATTTTGTTCTTTCAACACCAGAGTAATTACCTGAATAATACCATGTCCTTGGGCAAACATATGTGTATTTTCCACCTTCACTGCTGTATTTTCTAATGCTCTTTTGACCGAGTGAACAGTATAATCTACATCATTCGCTTTGAGTCCTGTAATCAAAGGAAGAGTAAAGCAGGTAACACTGTGAATCATCAATACGCTTCTTACAGTCAACAAAATGCAATTTGTTTTAAAAGAACAGCATTGCATTTTACCTGAGAGTATTAAAGCAATGCCACCACAAGCATTGGGTGAAGACATTGAGGTGCCATTCATGAGTTGTGTACCACGTAATGTCCAGTTAGGGACAGAGGCAATAGCACCACCAGGTGCGCTGATACTCACTCCCAGGGCTCCATCAATACTGAAATTAATATAGAAATGTCAGAATAGCAAAAGTCCCAATTTTTTTTCTAGGCTATCAAATAATCCTCTTTTAGATAGTATCACAAAATATTCCTTTTTGTCTGTACTAATACATTCTTTTTAATGGACAGCTGGGTCCTAAGTGCATTACATTTAATTTGTTCCTTAGTTCAGAATGTCTAATGAATTCATTTATAATTTATACCTACCAATTAGGAACCAACTTAGATGTGCATATAATGACTTCAGAAGTTAGTCTTCTGTAGACATCCTATAAAATTATATGAACAACTATCTTGTATTTCTTCAATCAGTCTTGCCAGGGCTCATTTGAAGCCTGGACGGCTTCCAGGCACCGCAAGAGGGGAATGAGACAACATGCCACAGCCAAACTTGCTGCAGCCAACTCGCCATGGCCAACTTGCCGCGGGACAATTTAACAATTCTAATTAATTATTAAAATAAATAAAAAATATTTTAAGTTTTGTCATTCACATTTCATTTTGCCCCTCCTTTTGCATCCTTTCTTTAATGATTCTATTCTGCCATTTCTTTGATATTAGTGTAGTTCTTGTCCTGCAGCAAGTTGGCCGCGGTGAATTGAGTCCTGGCGAGTTGGCTGCAGCGAATTGTCACAGGTTCCCCCGAGAGACCAGCAAGAGCATCATTTGGATCATCAGGGGTGAAGACAGTTGAGTATCATTAACATTCTGATGATACCTGAAAATCATTCCTAATTTAGTGTGCAAGCATGCTTGATGTTAAGTGCTTTTGCAACCTTTTTTTATACTAGGATTTTTAAACTATGTTCAGTAACGTACATTTATACCCGCTTCTTTTTAATATATATTTTAATATATACAGCTGTTATATCACAGAATGTAAGTATCCCAGTTGCAAGGTTAGGGATCAGTTAAGAAAACAGAAATTAAGGCATATTTACATTTTTAAAAAAAGAAACAAAACTTAAAAGTTTTATCTTCCTACTCATATTCACCTTGAAATGATTAGATTTATCTCAAATTCTTGAAAACCAGTTCCATTTTTCAGAAAGTGTCTTTAATTGTGTTGGAAACCCAAGTTGCACTTTCAAGTTATCTTCTGCTATATTAAAATGTAATTTCTAAATGGATTATAGAAACACCAGGATTTAACTCATGAATTAATTTATCACTTACCTTGGTCCTCGAGATGACCATGTATACTGATTTGCAGGTAATTTCTCTCGTAATGAGTACTCAGCAACCATCATATCAGGTGATACATATGCACCAACACCTTTAGGATTAATTGACGTAAATTCAAGTCTACCATTAGTTCTCTTTACTGATTTAAATTATGTTTACGTTAAATTCTAATCACTGTTAAGTTGGTAATAGTATTCCAAAATAGCAGCATATTTATACCAGAAACTAGACCTTTTTTGTTTCTGTTTGATATCATTACTTCAGTCTCCACTCAAATGATCATTCACTATGTCAAAATGTATGCAATATTTGCTTTACAAATTATTCAGAACCTATGCATGCACATAATACTTGGATAGGATGCAGAAACATAATACATCCATTTCTGTGTAATAAAGATACTATTGATTTATTAAGATTTATATCTCATTTTTTCTCCAGGATGTAAAAGAGGCTGGCACACATATTACTCCTCTTCCAGTTGCTCTCAACAATAACCCCATGAAATTGTATGAGATGGAAAATAGTGACATTTTTGAAAAACAGCTCAAGATGGAGTTAACCCCTACATGAGTTAATGCTTTAAATACATCCCCGCTCATTCAATAATGTCCCATAAAGTTAAATGATTACATTCATGCAAATTAAAAATACTTCATCAGTGTGTAGTTGTAGACTTGGAGAACTTAAAAATGGATTCAATAAAATCATGGAGGATAAGGCTATGATTAGACATTAGTCAATAGCTACGTATTAACTTCCAGATCAGAATGAATAAACTCCAAAATTCAAATACTGGAGAACAGAAGGCAAAAGCTTCTACTACATTTAAGCTACTTTTAGTTCCCCATGTCATTTAACTTTGAAATTTAGTATGTATAGATTTCTAATTAGGAAATGCTTTCTCTAACATGAGCTTTTTCACAAATCAGATTTAGATCTGTTTCAAGAAAAATCAGACAAGGCAGAGCTTCATATGTAGAGAGACTAAGAAAACAATCGGTATGATTCTGTTATACAGAATTCTACTCAGTTTCCAATTGTAGTTTTAAAGCATGTCTCCAGTAGAAGGATAATAAAGTAGTCTGGCTTTGTGTATGTTCTGTGTATCCATGTTCTGCCCTGTAGAATAACTAATTCTTAAAAGATTAGATTGGAAAATAGACATTGGATATCTATATTATGTTTCTGAATTACAAAGCTCAGCTAAACAAAGAGGAACTGATGTTAATGAAAAACTGTAAAACGTTCCCAATCATTCTGGAGACAAATAAAGAATAATGTAAGTTCACATTTATCATTTTAGTCTACTTTCAGCTTTAATAAACATTTCAAAGCTCCTTTCAATTCTTAAGAAACTAATTTCATAATTTATGTAATAGTGGCAAAGTGTTAGAATGCAGTATTGCAGGCATTCTAACTCTGTCCACAGTCTGGAGTTTGATTCTGACAGGCTCAAGGTTGATTCATCCTTCCAAGGTCGGTAAAATGAGGATCCGGATTGTTGGGGGCAATATGCTGACATTGTAAACCGCCCAGAGAGTGCTGTAAATGGAGCGGTATATAAGCTGAAGTGGTATTGCTATTGCTAGAATTGTGAATACTTGCCGATCACACTAGATGTAGTTCCCCCTGGGCATCCAACAGTAGACAAACAGGGACCATTGTTTCCAGCACTTGAAACATAAATTACATTGTGTTTCCATACTGCTTCATTAATAACTTCACACATTCTCCTAGAAGGGATACAAAACATCACAAACTGAGAAAGGGCTTTTTCACTTACTTCTGTTCTTTCTTCATTTATGTCAGATAACCTTTATTGTATAGACTCCTACAAGCTGCATCTGCTCATGCTATCACCACCTTTCCGGATTGCAATTTTACCTTCCTCTTGGCACACAAAGCATCATAATCAGCAGTGCGACATCAGAACATAGCACAAAATGAATAAAGCTTTCCCATGAAAAAACGTGGAAAGGGGGATGGAATTTGCTCATTTGGTCTCCCACAACAACAGTCTCCTGCTATTCCCTGCCAGGAATTTGTTCTGTTGAAATTCCCTACTGTGGCATTGGCTCTCTACAGGCACTCCAACTGTATATGATTTCTAGGATGTGAACACAGAATGCTTCAGTAATTCATGACACAACAGTTCTATTCTTAGTTAATTCATTATTGTAAATTAAATGAGTTTTCCCACTGCTGGCACAGAGCAAAGTAATACTCATAAATATATAATCTCCTTACCCAGCATTTGGCCAGTGAGTTGCCTCCCCATAACTGTAGTTGACAAGGTCACATTTATATTTTATTGTTTCTATCATCTGTCAAAGTAAAAAAAAAAGTTTAAGGCTCAGGAACTGCATAAACAACATCATTTATTTGTAGCTAATTGTTAATTTAATCAGAAGTAAAAAAAAAATAATTTTTTTAGAAAGTAATAGACCTCTTGCATTTCCTATTACAGTTATAAAAACACAATTTAAAACTCTGCCCACCATAAAAGCAAACTGATATTAAACAAAGTGGATTTGAAAAAAGATAACTCAGCTCTTTCAAAATTCACTCACAGACTGATGGTCATTCCTTAGTCTAGTTCAGGGGTGTCAAACTCGATTTCATTCAGGGCCACAGCAGGTTGTATTTGACCTTGGGTGGCCAGGGTAGGCGTGACCAGCTTGATGTCACTCGTGTCGGGGCTCCTGTGGTGGCCCAAGCACTCTGCCAGCAAAAACGGGCTTCGCAGCTCAATTTTCGCTGGCAGAGGTACCATGGGCCGGTGCTGTTTTCAGGGAAGCCCCATGGGCCAGATCTAAGCACCCTGTGGGCCGGATCCAGCCCCCGGGCCTTGAATTTGACACCCCTGGTCTAGTTTCTATCAATTTCATTCTAACAGCTACTCTTTCAACTTAGTTTTTCCCATTATCTTTTTTTTTTAAATTGTGTTATTGCAGCTACACCATTGATATTTCATCCTAGCATTATGAAAATATACCGAGGGAGCTTTGCAAATAATTGGCAACTCTCAAGAAGCATTGCCCTACACAACACTGCAATTTCAGACGAAACTAAACTGTGAGGCTAGACTTTCCAATGTAATTATTTTTTTAATAAAAATTATTAAAATATTCCTTTATTTTTATTTTACCTTATCTTACTCCATAGTGAAAAAAGTAAGGTTCTATTTCCAAGAAAGAAAAACTGAATGCATCAGAACAGGATAGGTTGTACCTAGCTGATATGGTGAGATAGATTTTAAGAGTCCAAGTGGACAATCACTTAAATATGAGCCATCAGTGTGCTGCAGTTGCCAAAAAAGCCAATGCAGTCCTAGGCTGCATTAACAAAGGAATAGAATCAAGTTCACGTGAATTGTTAGTACCACTTTATAATGCCTTGGTAAGACCACAATTGGAATATTGTTTTGGTTGTCATGATATAAAAAAAGATGTCAAAACTCACGAAAGAGTGCAGAGAAGAGCAACAAAGCTTGGAGGCTAAAACATATGAATAAAGGTTGCAGGAATGGGTACGTCTAGTTTAATGAAAAGAAGGACTAGGGGTGAGATGATAGCAGTGTTCCAATATTTTAGGAGCTGACACAAAGAAGAGGGGGTCAACCTATTCTCCAAAGCAAAGCAAACTAATCAAGGAGAGAAGCAACCTAGAACTAAGGAGAAATTTCCTGATGGTTAAAACAATTAATCAGTGGAACGACTTGCCTCCAGAAGGTGTAGGCGCTCCAACACTGGAGGATTTTAAGAAGAGATTGGACAACCATTTGTCTGAAATATTATAGGGTTTCCTGCTTGAGCAAGAGGTTGGACTAGAAGACCTCCAAGCTCCCTTCCAACTTTGTTATTGTTTTCTGTTATTCTTCATTTTTATTAAATAAAAATAATATGATTGCATGATTGCAGCCTAACTAGAAAAAGGAAGACAAAAGATAGTTACACCCACAGAATTTCCAACCAAATATGTATCCAATTCTCTTATCTCAGGCAAAATACTGGAAGCTTCAGCCAGGAGGCCAAATCTTTCCTAATTATCAAAATAACTATTGCTATGGCCTTGTCTTTAGAAGAATATTCCGACGTTTCATGTGAGACTAGACTGAGCATGTTTAAATAACAAATTTACCCTGATCATATTGACTTGAGAAAATTTGGCATGTCAGGGTCTCCTATGCTTCACAAGCATTCGTTCTTTCTAGAATTTCTAGAAAATTTCTACAATAGAAAAACTTGTTTCAGTTCACTGCTGTGTACATTTAGTGCCAACTCTGAAAACATTCTAAGAAAGGCATTTATTCATATCTCAAAAGAAACATTAAGGAAGCCCAAGAACATTTTAGAGTACTATTCAGGAAATATAAATAAAGGCACGCTTTATGATTAGATTTTCTGTGCAATTATTTTGCCAATACTTACTGCTCTTATAAGACCAGTCCCGGTTTCCATAGTGCTTAATCTTGTATCACCAACCTTAATAGCAAGTATTTGTGCACCAGGGGCTATACCATTTCTCTCTGGCTCTTCAGGAAAATACCCAGCAGCTATACTAGCAACATGTGTTCCGTGTGCACCTGAAAAAAAAGTTGAATTCATTTTAAAAACAAGTATATTGTTATGAAAAGTAGTTAGTCAACTTGACCCATGAGATCCATAACTTGCTACACTTCATACTTGTCTGCACAGTTTGCATCAATTATGACTGATAGTTCTGTTGTGCAATAGATTTTTAATACGAATTGGAAACAGACTACAATAAAATGAATATTATATCATCTGCCACTTTATACTCAATATCACTGCTCCTTTTTATTGGTGGGAGGTCTTCAGGATGATAGTAAGTGCACCATAAAGATGGCCATGCACCCTTCCTCGGGAAATCATCACTAAACCTAGAAATTCTGCTAATCATTGATTAGTCTCCAATCCTCTCACCCCCTGAGACAGTGCTGGGTTTCAAAAATTTTTACTACTGGTTCTGTGGGTGTGGCTTGGTGGGTGTGGCATGGCTTGGTGGACGTGACAGGGGAAGGACACTATAAAATCTCCATTCCTACCCGTTCCAGGGAAGGTTACTGCAAAATCCCCATTTCCTTCCGATCAGCTCAGGAGGCAGAGAATAAATGGGGGCAGGGCCATTCAGAGGTGGTATTTACCGGTTCTCCGAACTACTCAAAATTTCTGCTATCGGTTCTCCAGAACTGGTCAGAACCTGCTGAAACCCACCTCTGCCCTGAGGATATATTGATTATGCTTATGGATAACCTCTGAAGAGACCAAAACAGGCGAGTTCAACCCTCCTAATATTATTTGATTTCTGATAATATCCTTTCCCTTTCACTGCCTCCACAGGTTGGGATAGAGAGGTTGGAACTTTAAGCTCTCTGTTGTAGGATGCCTCATGGCTCTCCCATATTTAATATCTACACTAATTGTAGATAAATCATCAACCAATATGGATTAAGTATCATCAGAATGCAGAAAAGAATATAAGAATGCAGGGTTAACTCTCACCCTGGTCACCACTTTTTTACCCTCCTATCATCAGGAAGGAGATATAGAAGTATAGCCAGCCACACAAACAGGCTGAAGAGCAGTTTTTATCCGTGGGCTGTCAGACTCCTGAATGAGAAATAACATCATAACTATGTAGTATGATTTACTGCAGGACCGGCGCAATGTGTAACATGTTCACACTGGTGTAATAGGACTGGGTGTTTTGTTAATATGATTTATTGGGTTAGGGATTTTCTGTCTTTTCTGTGAGTTGTATTGTGCACTGAGGGAACTCAGTGTACAATGCATATGTCTCATTGTACATATGTTGTGCACTGACAGTAAAGATCTGAATTTGAATGTGAAGAACCAATTTTACATCTGCATCTCAAGGCAGAAAGTTGCATTCAAAGTGTCATCCTGGTGTCTATTAGGGTTTAGATATTCTGAATCACAGGAAAATGGGATGGCTCTAGTTTCAAAGGCCAACCAATTCCAGGGAAATTTTTTTTACCTACAATTGTAGTTAAAAATTTGTTATCTAAAGTTTTATCTAAAAAACAAAACAAAAAAACTAAACATATGAACATGTGAATGTTTTTAAAATGTTATCTAATTTTAGGTTCTATTTAATTGGGCCAAACTATGTTATAATAATAATTTTAATTAGCAATTTTATGATGTTTTATGATCTATATTTTTCTTGAGTGTACACTGCCTTGAGTCCTACGGGAGAAAGGCGGTATAGAAATATAATAAATAAATAAATAAATAAATAAATAATTTTTTTAATCCTTTTGAATTTTCAGTATTTCTACATAAATATGATCTAAAACATGATCTCCACCCAAACCTAAATCTAGATTAAAAGACCTGGACTAAACAAATGACAACCTATCAAACAAGGAGGTAGAGAGGGATGGAAAAACTCAGATACAAACTAGGAGATGTAGGAAGCATACCCAGAGTCAGCTATAAAGGACGCAGCTGCCTTTACACTAATATTCAAAATATGGGGAACAAATAGGGTGAACTTGTACAAGACAGTAAGTGTGATACAGATGCCATTACTGAAACTTGGTGACTGGAATGTAATAATGGAAGGATATAAACTGTTCAAAAGAAACAGACCTAACAAAAGGGAGGTGGAGCTGCATTATATGTAGAAGATCACTACATCTTTACAGAAATGCATAAAAGCAAGGATGAAAGTCTCATGTAATGCATAAGGGTTCATATATAAGAGGAAAAAAGAATGACATTGCTATAAGTATATACTACAGGCCACCCAACCAAGCAGAGGAAATAGATGAACTTTTTGCTGATCAGTTAACAAATGTATATAGAAAACACAACACAGAAATGGGGCACTTTAACTAGTCTTACATCAACTGGGAGACAAACTCTGGCAAGGAAGTGACAGGCAGCAGGGAGAAAGCAAAGCTGCTTAATTCTCTGTTTGCATCTATCTTCACACAAAAAGAAACAATAGCCCAACCTACCAAAAACAGAATCTGTAAAAGACAGACTAAGAATTTAACTTAAAATAAGTAAGAAAATTATAAAAGAACATCTGTCCACCCCAGACGAGTTCAAATCAGGAGGACTTGATATATTACATCCCAGATTTCTGAAGGAGTCAGCTGACATGATCTTGGAACTATTGAGCCATATCTTTCAAACATCCTGGAGCACCAGAGAAATACAAGAAAGTGGAAAAGAGGTGGTGTGGTACCTATCTTTAAAAAGAGGAAAAACAGATGCAGGAAACTACAGACCAATCTGCCTGACATCAATACCTGGGAAGATCCTTGAAAAGATAACCAAGCAATAGATAAGTGAACACATAGAAACAAGCAAAGTTAACCCAAAGTCAACAGGGTTTGTGAAACACAGATCATGCCAAGCAAATCTTATTTTGTTCTTTGACAAAGTGATTAAATTAGTGGACCAGTGAAATGCTTTGGACATAGCATACTTGGATTCTAGTAAGGCATTTGACAAAGTAAACCACAACCTACTTCTTGGTAAGCTAGAAAAATGTGTGATAGACAGCATCACCATCAGATAGATTTGTAATTGGCTGACAAATTGCACTCAATGTACAATGTCCTTAACGGAACTACATCTACATGGAGGAAAGTAAGCAGTGGAGTACCACAAGGTTCTCTCTTAGGCCCAGTACTCTTCAATATCTTCATGAGTGATTTAGATGAGGGAATAAAAGGGGAACTCATCAAATTGCAGATGACAGCAAGCTGGCAGGAATAGCCAATACCCCAGAAGATAGGCTCAAGATTCAGAAGGATCTCAACAGACTAGAACACTGGGCCCTATCTAAAAAAATGAAAGTAAATGCTGAAAAAAGTAAGGTTTTCCATCTAGGCAAGAAAAACCAAATGTACAGGTACAGATTAGGTAAGACTTGGCTCAATAGCAATAACTGCAAGAGGGATCTTGGAGTCCTAGTGGACTTAAATATGAGCCAGCAGTATGCTGCAGCCACCGAAAAAAGCCAATGCAATCCTAGGCTACATTAACAGAGGCATAGAATCAAGATCACGTGAAGTGTTAGTACCACTTTTAATGCCTTGGTAAGACCACACTAGGAATGCTGCACCCAGTTTTGGCCACTACAGTATAAAAAAGATGTTGAGTCTCTGGAAAGAGTGCAGAGAAGACCAACAAAGATGATTAGGGGGAATGGGGCTAAAACATATGAACAATGGTTGCAGCAATTGAGCATGACTAGTTTAGTGAAAAGAAGGATTAGAGACAATATGATAGCAGTGTTCCAACATTTGAGGGGCTGCCACAAAGAGGGGGGGGTCAACCTATTTTCCAAAGCACCAGAAGGTAAGACAAGAAGAAATAGTTGGAAACTAACCAAAGAGAGAAACAACTTAGAACTAAGGAGAAATTTCCTGACACTGAGAACAATAAATCAGTGAAGTGGCTTGCCTTCAGAAGTTGTGAGTATTCCATCACTAGAGGTTTTTAAAAAGAGACTGGACATTATGGACAGAAAATCTCAAACTGACAATGTCGATACCATATAAAGAAAACCTCTACAAGATGTTTTACAGATGGCACGTCCCACCGGCATGTCTGGAGAAAATGTTTTCAAATGTGTCACCAATGTGTTGGAAATGCAAGTTACAAAAGGGGTCATATTACCACCTCTGGTGGTCTTGTAGAAGAGCACAACATTACTGGCAAGAAATCAAGATAATGACTGAAGAAATAATGAAACAGAAGGTCGATATGAAACCGGAATTTTTTTATTCGGAATGACCACACAACAGACTTAAGAGATAAAATATCTCATTATTCATATCTTAACAGCAGCACGCATAGTATATGCTCAAAATTGGAAATCAGAACTATTACCAACAGAAGAAAAAATAATTGCAAAAATAACAGAATGTGCAGAAATGGATAGACTCACAAAAGAGCTACAAGAGAAAGAGGACACTGATTATTATGCAGTCTGGCAAAGATGGTATTCCTGGCAAGAGGGAAAGATAGGACTGATAAAATAATATTTATACAAAACCTAACCAAGAAACACAGACAATCACATAGGAAGTAGATCACATGACTGTATGTATAAATAGTTAGAACGGTTATTAGAAGGATGTATAGAAGTAATAGATACTTACTGATAGAGAAAAATTTAAAAATAGAGTATAAAGTTAAGTCTTGGACACGTAAAAAGTAAAAATAAGTAAGCACATAAAATAGATCTCTAATAGAGAAATAGAGGTGAAACAGAAAATAATCACCGATGCAAGAGTTTTCTAGAAGTCAGCCGATAGGCTGAAACAATGTTAGTTGTTAGTTAGTTAGTTTCCCTTTTTTTTTTGTATTGTCTTTATGTATACATATTTGTAAGTATTTTTGTTTTATGTTTTTGCTTAATAAAAAATTTTAAAAAAAAGAGAGAGACTGGACAGCCATTTGCCTGAAATGGTATAGGCTTGAGCAGAGGGTTGGATTAGAAGACCTTCAAGGTCCCTTCCAACTCTATTCTGTTAATTTAAACATTATGTAGAAATTTATTGAACATTCATTCCACTTACCCTAAAACAAGTAAAAAAAACAACAAAAAAAAAACAGAATAACATATATACAATTTTAAACAGTGCTACTGTTGTACAATAGTTTCTGACCATTCTAGTATGTCAACTTATCTATCATTCTAATAGTTACATTCCTATATCGATATTAACAATATCTCTTTCCATGTCCACCTAACCTGATTCTTTCGCATTCCAACTTCTACCTCGTGTTTCTAACCATTGATAGAATCTATTCCATCTTGAATAGTATTCTGTATCTCCTTTATCTTTTATTTTTAGCGTTAGTCTGTCCATTTCCGCATATTCTAGTATCTTCCTTATCGTCTCATCCTCTGAAGGGGTGTTTTCGTTCTTCCACTGCTGCGCTTATACAATTCTTGCTGTGGTCAAGATATGTAATATTAGATATATTGTTCCTTTGCATAGCCATCTGATATAATGCGTAATAAAACAATTCTGGCTTAAAATCTATATGTTGTCTGATCATTTTTTCTAACCACGTATGGATTTGCATTCAAAATTTCCTTGCCTTTATGCAAGTCCACCACATGTGGTAATATGTGCCAGGTGTTTGTTTACATTTTCAACAGTTTGGGGACAAATTGTTAAACATTTTAGCCAATCTTGCCGGGGGCAGATCCCACCTGTAGAACATTTTATAGAAATTTTCCTTATATGATGTGGCTATTGTCAGTTTCTGATTTCTATCCCAAAGTTTTTGCCATTTATCCAAATCTATATTATAACCAAAGTTTTTGGCCCATATTATCATCGCCTCTTTAACTTGTTCTTCTTCCATTTTATAATTTAATAGATAATATCCTTATCAATTTGTCATCAGTCTCCACTAATATCTTGTCCAATGTTGTTAGTTCTCTATAAAAGAGAACAGATGTTTTCACATCTTTCACATAACACGATTGTATCTGCAGGTACGACCCCCACTCTAATTCCTCCCCTTGGTTTTTTAATTCTAGTCTAGTTTTCAGTTCACCAATCTCGTTTAATATATCTTTATAAGAAATATTATTTTCCATATTTATAAGATTTGGGTGTATCAATGCTTCTAGGATGGAGAGCCAGACTGGTATTTCCCTATAGTTTTGTTGTTTAATTTTATTCCACACTGATAATAGTGCATTTCTCACATAAGGTCTTTGGAAATATTGATGTGTCGTGTTTCTTCCATACCAGAGAAACACATGCCACCCTAGTTGAAGGTCATGACCCTCCAATAATAATAGTCTTCTATGCCTCAAAGTTATCCACTCTTTCACCCACGTGAGTGCAGCTGCTTGGTAATACAGTTCCCAGTCCAGCAGACCAAAACCTCCTTTCCCTTTTGACTCTTGCAATAGTTTCAGTTTTATTTTCGGTTATTTTCCTTGCCAAATGAATTTTAACATTATTTTATTCAACTCATCAAAATATTTTTTTTTCTAGTTTTATTGGTATTGTTTGTAATAAAAGAAGTATCTTTGGTAGTATGTTCATCTTTATTGTAGCTATTCTACCCATCATAGAAAGTTCCAAGCCTTTCCATCTCTCCATATCCAGCTTAATTTGATGCATTAATTTTGTATAGTTGTCATCTTTAATTGTTGTACATCTTGCTGTTAGATATATTCCTAAGTATTTCACTTTTTTCACTATCTCTATAGCTATTTTCTTTATTAATTCATCCTTTTGTTTATTTGTAAGATTTTTCACTATCATTTTAGTTTTTTCCTTAATTATTTTTAATCCAGCAACCTCTCCATACTCCTCTAATTTCTCTATGAGACTCGGGCCTGATTCTAATGGTTCCTCTAAAATGAAGACTAAATCATCAGCAAATGCTTGTAATTTATACTTTTCTCTTTTGATTTCCATTCCTTTAATTTGCTCATCTTGCCTGATATTTCTAGTTAGTACTTCCAGTGTTAAGATAAATAACAATGGAGATAATGGACAGCCATGTCCATTATACTTTTCGTATTGAAAAATTTTCAGTTACCTCACCATTCACAATCACTTTGGCTTTCTGATTTGTATATATTGCCTTGAACATATTTATAGATTTTTCTCCAAAATCCATATATCTCATTTGGTATAACATGAACTTCTAGTTCACATTGTCAAACACCTTTTGGGCATCTAGAAGCAACAGTGCCAATTGCTTTTCACTATGTGCTTCATAGTAGTCCAATGTCTCTCATATTATTTATCTGCCTTTTGGGTAGGAAGCCATTTTAGTCAGGGTGTATGAACTTCAAAAATCTCTTCAGTCTTTTTGCTACTATTGAGGTGAATATTTTATAGTCGGCATTTAGTAGGGATATGGGTCTGTAGTTCTTAATTTGCATTGAATCTGAATCTTCTTTTGATATCAAAGTAATGTTAGCTATCACCCATGATGGTAGTATCTTCGCTTCAGATAAAAGTGCATTGTATACCTCTAATAATGATGGGCCCAGAGTGTCTTGTAGCTCTTCATATATTTCTGCTGGTAGCCCATCTGGTCCAGGTGTTTTTTTTTTGTTGTTGTTTTTTGATCACCTCTGCTAGTTCTGTCATTGTTATTCTCTCATTCAGCATAGATTTCATTGCTTCTGGAACCTTAGGTAAATCGGCTTTTTCCAGATATTGTAATATTTTCTCTTCTCGAAATTCCTCCTCATCATCATATAGTTTCCTATAAAAGTCCTGGATAATATTCCTTTCTTCCTCAACTTGGTAAGGTAGAGTTCCATCTTTGTCTTGTAGTTTATTTATCCATTTTTTCTTTTTTTTCTTTTTCAATTGGTAAGCTAGCCATCTCCCTGGTTTGTTTGCATTCTCAAAAAAGTTTTGTCTCATTCTTTTTATATGTTGCACCAAGTCTTCTTTTTCAACACTATTCAATTTTGTTTAGTTAGTTCCATTTCCTATTTTAAATTTATTTTTTGTGGTTCGTTTTGTAACTCTACTTCAAGTCTTTTATATTCTTCTTCTAAAGTTCTTTCTTGATGCTTCTTCCTTTTATTTTTCTTCGCTATGAATGTTGTAACTACTCCTTTCATGTATGCTTTCACTGTATACCATAAGTTTTGAAGTCACATGTCTTCTTTCCTATTTTCTTTAAAGAAGAATCCCATTTGTTTTTCTGACATCTGCCTGAATTCTATATCTTTTAATATCGATCGATTCGGAGTCCATTTTATACTTTTCTTTCGCCCTTTCCATCTGATTCTCATTGGATTATGATCTGCCCATAGATTTGTATCTATTTCTACCTCATATACATTAATAATTAATTCCATCGACATCTATACCACATCTGGTATTATGTAATTTTTTGTAAAATTGTTTTTGTCCACTATTTGGTGCGTAGATTGCAACTAGGAGTACCTGCTTTTGATTTAATGTTACTTCCACAATCAGGATCCTTCCCTCTTCATCATATATACTTGGTTGGCCTGAATTGTATCTTTAACATGTAACACCACTCCTCTCTTCTTTTTTTGTGATAACAACACAAATAGTTTCCCCAATTTAGAACACTCCAGTAGTTGTTTATATTTTTTTTAATGTGGACTTCTTGTAGTGATATTATATCTAGATTCAATCTTTGTAATTTATTGAAGGTTTTTTTCCTTTTCATGGGTGAATTCAATCCATTGATGTTTAATGATAGTATCTTAAGTTCTTCTTGCATTGTTCTATCTATATCTGGGTTTTATACTCCTGGTTGCTCTTATTTCTCTCAATTCTTTGGGTCTTGCTCCGTTGCTCTCCATTGCTACCGTTTCTTTTCTTCTGTAGCAAGCATTCCTTGATCTCTATCTTCAAATGCTTTCCTCTCCTCCAGTTCCTCTTCGGTACTGAAATGCTGATTGTAGAACGCCATTGCTTTATCCAATGAGTCCAATCTATGTCTCTTTTCATGCCATGTGACCAGTATTCCTTCCAGGGTCAACCATCTGAAATTTATGTTATACTTAATCATTAACATAGTTAAAAATTGGTACTGGTTCCGCAACTCTCTAACACTTCTTGGGACCTGTTTCAGGACTACCAATTGTTTCCCTTTATACTGTATCGGCTCATCTCTTGTCTTGTTGAGCACTTTGTCCCTCATCGATTTCTTCACAAATCTTACATGCACTTCCTTTGGTAATTTGTGTCTCCTTGCGTAGTTCGTATGCATTCTATACGTTTCGTCGATTTCTATCAGCATCTCTTCTGATTGGAGGTGTTGGATATTAAAAAAAAATTGAGGTAAAATTGTTGACCACGACAAGCACTACAAGCCTAACAAAGATAGGGTTAGGAAAGAAACCTGCCTCCACACCATCATTGGCCACCTCAAGTCCATCCAGTTAGAGGTCAATAGAAGTTATGTTACAATTGGAGAGATCAAATCTATTTAAGAAATTGCAGGCTATGCTCCAATCAATGCAGGAGAACATGACAAAAAACCACGATGAAATGAAGAGGGAAATAGGAGAAGTGAGAAACGATAGGGAGAATTAAAAGAAAAGTTACAAAAGATGGATGGAAAGTTTGAAAATTTCCAGCAATTGGTTACAAAAAATGAACAGAAATATAGGAAACAGAAGAGAGGATGGAGAAAGAAGAAAAAAGAATAGATGAAATAAACAATAGACTAACCCAGGCAAATAAAAGAATTAAGAACCACAATAATATTGTTAGAAAAAGCAGCTCATTATCTGAGATTCCAGAATATGGAAGAGGAGAAAGGGGAAGGCTTACCGGATGTTATGGCAGTTACTAGCAAAGGCATTAGGGGTTTCACTATTTTTGAACTCTTTCTATCAGTGAAAAAAGTCGATCAATCAAGGTTTAATGTTGACCTTTTAAAAATGGATCATTTATTCTAAATGTGAAAATACATTTTTGTACTTTTTTCTCTTTTCAGCTTTTTTCTTATGTTTGTATTTCTGTTTAATGATCACTAATTCTTTAAAAAAAGCTTTTTTCTTTATAAATACAATCACATAATGCTCATAATTATGTAATATATAGTGTAATATATAGTACATTATATATTATATATTACATACCCTTACGCAAGATTTTATGCAACCCAAGCAATCTGTCATTAAACTAATGTTTTCAATCTTCCAAGATACTTATCCTACAATTAAAACATTGTTGTACTGTAAGTTTAACTGTGTCTTGCTATTATCAAATATGCATTTGCTGTTAAAAGTTAAGACAACAGAGTTTTCTTTTGGATTAAGACAAACTACATATTTACCGGTAGTATATAATTGTAGAATTTTGTAAAGTCTTACCTCCACTTGTCACAATCGAAAGCAAATTGCCTTCCTCATAAATATTGAGGGAGTAATTTAACATTTCTGATGTTCCAAAAGATCCATATTCTTGACCTTCTTTGTAGTTCCGCAGAACAGTACAAGTAGAAAGATCACCAGTTTCATTGGAATTTAAGCAAGCTCTGTGGAGAAGGTGCATAAAGACAGATTGATTCTCAGTTTTCCTTTCTTATAAAATTGTATGTTCCTCTCAAATGCTGTTTGACATTCAGTCACAATAGCAATTTCCATACTTACCAATGCGATCCTGCTCACAATTTTAAACCTCGTGATCTGCTGCACATACTACATTCAAAACTGACTTTAGCGGTGCAAATAAAAACTGCTATTTTAAAACATGAATATACTCCCAATCTGTAACAATCCCTCATAAAATTAGGCTCAGATTTGAATTAGCAAATACACTAAATCAAATTTTAGATTTTACTTTCCTTCAATTGCTTTCAAGGTAGAATTTCACTATGCAACTTTATTATTACTGTCATTATTACTATTAACAAGTCATTAGAACATTGTCTAGACCAGTGGTAGGCAAACTTGGCTCTTTCACACCCTGTGGACTTCAACTCCCAGAATTCCTAAGACAGCCAAGCTGTCTTAGGAATTCTGGGAGTTGAAGTCCACAGGGTGTGAAAGAGTCAAGTTTGCCTACCACTGGTCTAGACCAAGATATAATTTTCTGACAACCCACAGCAGTAATAGAATATACTAATTTTAATGAGAATGTATAGTTTCTGTGAGATCCTCAAAATAAACAAAACCTATACAATGCCTTTATTACCAGGTCATGACACCTACTGGATATGACATACTTAACCCAATCCAAAAGGAAAAAAAACCCCAACAGCCAATTCTGTAGGGAATGATTAAATTCATGCTGGTCTAACCGCTGCGGTCAGGAAGGCACTACAGAGAGTGATCAATTCGGCACAAGAAACCATTGGTTGCCCTCTACCACCACTAGATGACATCACCAGGTCTCGCTATTTCAGCAGAGTAAAGAAGATACTTAGGGATGATTCACACCCTGGCCAGTTTCGCTTCTTTTCGCTTCTACCATCGGGCAGAAGACATCAAAGCATAGCCAGCCAGACAAACAGGTTTAAAAACAGCTTCTACCCATGGGCTGTCAGACTCTTAAACACAAGCACAATCACTCCATGTATGACTAGTCTTTTCCCCCCAAGTACTTGTAAAGGAATTATTCTCTATACTATTTACGTTGTTTTGTATTTTCTGTTATGGATTGCACCAGAGAGGCCAAACAAATTTCGTTGTATATATGATGTACAATGACAATAAAGGCTATACTATACTACTATACTATACTAACCCTAGCCCTTATATGGGCTAGGTGGATTCAAATAAGAACCAACTACAGTAAATAATTTACAGAATCTTAGGCTTCACTGTACTTTATAATTACAAAATAAAGGCTTAATAACCTTAAAAAAGGCTTTTAATTTTTTGTGGAGTTTTTAAAAACAGGGCCATAAATGCAGAACAAAACCTCTTTTAAGTAACAGCATGCTTTGCTTACTTTTCTAAAAGGTTTTTTTTTTTAATTTGAGTTTTTGAAATAACCCCCTTAAATACAGGAAGAACAAACTTCTAAAATCATAGTCAGTTTTACTTTTTCTAAAAGTTAAGATAAAAGTTAAGATAAGTAGTTTGGCTAATTTTAGCCAGAAAATATGAACATACTGTACATACACTCACTTGCAAAATTTAACAATTGATAATACTATATGGAGGGTGCAGCAAACAATTTCTGTGTTCTGTGGTAACTATCCAAAGGGACTGTTATTATTACAGAATAGAATTGGAAGGGATTTTGGAGGTCTTCTAATCCAACACCCTGCTCAAGCAGGAAACTTTATTTATACCATTTCAGACAAGTGGCTGTCCAGTCTCTTCTTAAAAGCTTCCAGTAATGAAGCACCCATAGTTTCTGAAGGCAAGCCGTTCCACTGGTTAATCGTTCTCAGTTGGGAAGCTTCTCCTTAATTCTAGGTTGCTTCTATCCTTGATTACTTTCCATCCATTGTTTCTTGCCTTGCCTTCTGGTGCTTTGGAAAACAAGTTGACCCCCTCTTCCTTCTGGCAGCCCCTCAAATACTGGAATACTACTATCATGTTATCCTAGCTCTTCTTTTCTCTACACTAGCCATATTCAATTCCTTCATATGTTTTAGTCTCCAGGTTAGTCACAGGTTAGGACCACCTGTGCTCCTAACTCCTTAACTTTCCTGCCTACCTGTTCGTCATCTCTCTGTATTGCTTTTAAGTTCATTGTTGTGTCTTTCGTCCCTATGTAAAGGAGGAGAAAGAGGTAGTAATCCGTGGGCTTGATTATTTTAGCAAGGCTTTCGGCTTTATCTTTGCTCCAGAAAAACAATATACTTTCCTAGATTGATTATCTGCTCTGCAAACTGTTGGTTCTGTTCCTCTGAAAACTGAATCTCCTATCACCAACACTTGCCTTTTTTTCCTAGGGAATTCTGGGCTACTTTACTTCCTATCACAGGAGCACTTGTTGATGCCTCTTCTCTAGGTGTCTGCATGCTTTTTTTTCCAAGGGGAGCCTGTGAAATCGGTTGCTCAGCTCCAGTGAGGCTGCACTGGAGTTGAGCTGGATTAAACAGCAGCAGTTTTTGATTGCTGTTTTTTTTTTCTCTAATGAGTGACATTTTTCCAACGGTCCTCCTCTAAAACTTCATATATAGGGTCATTTCTATTAGAAGTTGTTTGTTGCTCATTATGTTCAATTTGGATAGCCTTCTTGTTTAGTTTGGAGTTTCTCATTTTGTAGGTTCAGTTTCTGAGTGGTTAGAGTTGCTTCTAGATCCTTTACTTTTTCCTTCCAGTAGTTCAATCAGTTTACATTTGTATTACATGTGTATTTTGGGTCTTCCATGGGCATAAGGACAGACATGGAACATATTTTACAAATCACAGAAGTGACAGTTGCTATTTCCAATACTGTGTTTGTTTTGCAACTAGGCTGGGGCTGCTTAACAAGGGAAGGACCGCTTTCCACCCACAAAATGTGTTGAATTCTAGACTACTTTTTAGGAGGTGCTTTGCTCTTATCCCTCAACTGCCTTGATAAAAAAAAAAATGTTCCTATCTTCCCTGTTTCCTGTCTACCTTCTTGTACTCTGTATTTATCCCTTTCTTTTCTGCCTTTCCTCTCCTCCTTATTGCCTGCCATTATTGGGATTCTAGGTCCTCCCGGCCTTCTAGCTCCCGTCTGCCTGGATCTTTGGGATCAATGGAATGCTGGGGTCCTCCACGTGTCTCCGACTGTGATGGTTGGTTGCCTCTGGGCAAGCTGGTCCTTTGCTCCACTGCCACCCTCGTTGCCCCAGTCACCTGCCTTCGGCCATATTGTCCACTCCTTCTGAGCACTCTGGTCCTTTGCTCACTGCCGCTCTCGCTGCTCCCATCGCTTGCTTCTGGCCATGATGGTCTTCTCCCTCTGGGCATGCTGATCCTTTGTTCTGCCACTGCCCTCGCTGTCCTGTTCACCTGCCTCCAGCCACGATGGTCTGCTGCTTCTCAGCCCCCAGCTGCCACATTGTCAGTTCACCATGCTGCCTCCAGCTGCTGGCCACCAGCCTCATTGCTTCCAGCCTCTAGTCTTCCACACTCCGCCATAACCCACCGGTTTGTTGTGCTGCCTCCAGTTCGCTGACCCCAGTCACCTCTTTTCCTGCGTTGAGCTGCTTAGCTGGGCTCCTGGGTTTGGTCTTTTGTTCTCCTATGACCTCCTGCTGTCTCAGTCGCAAGCTGCCGGCCTGGGTCTCTGGATAACTAAAAGATGCTAAGCTGGGATGTGGATCGGGCAGGGTTGGGCTGGGCAGATTGTCCTGGGCTGATGGTTCCAAGAGCTGCCAGGTGTGATGGCATTTTTCTCCAAATACACAAAACAAAACTGAGCCATGCAGACACCTGAGTAATATACTGGAAGGCATTCATACACAGAATCGCAGTCTCTCGTCAGCAATGTCTCTCTCTCTCCACCTTCAACTGCTGATTCAAAATCCTTAACACAGTGGCTGGACTAATGTAATTTCTCATTCAAAAGTCCCAATAGGGCAAAAATTCTTTCTCTGCATCTATTTCCTTTGGATACAGCAATATAACCTAATATAACGTAGTATTACATTTATTTATAAGCATATAATTAAAACAGCAAATAATCTAAGAGACTATTACTCTACTCACACTGTAACTAAGCAACTAAGCACACTATTCACAAAAACTGAAATGGGAACTTTTCACCCTCTTTAAATAAGGGTGTTCATAGGAAAGTCATCACTAAATAAGAGGTCAAAATGCAGGAAAAGCTGTCAGTCCATTATTTGATCAATAAATTACCATCTATACACAAAACCTAACTAGCTTCGCTCTCCTACTCTGTCAGCAGGAAAGCAAGATGAGACACAAATCGCTCACTATTCCACTTCCACAGAGCAAAGAACTGTTCCTAATTTTCATAAGTATGAAAACAGAACAACAAAAAGGACTGAATGGAAAGTCTCTATCTTGCAATTGGCATTCTGGTTCCAAGTAAAATGTTCGTATCTGGCTGCATTTTCTGGCGCGCCTCTTTTTTCGTATCTGCCTTAGAATATTTATTTAGTTTCAGCTTTAATTTATATGCCTACTTCCTCAATCTCAAATACAGGAAGCTGGGCAACAAATGGTTTCGGATTACCCCGCTTCCTGCTCTGCTGCAAGGGTGTGCAGTAATGGTAGCCTACTGTCACTTTACTTCTTAGGAGTCCTATGTAAGAAAAAAGGACCTTCATTTGATATATTTTTTTTTCATCTTGCTAAGATCTAGAGGACAGAAAGCACCCAGACACAAATAACAGCACCCTTCTGAAAAGGCATTTGCTTAGTTCGGTCTCATTCACTGAAGGAATCTATGGATTAGAATGCCATCTGGCACTTAGTTGCCAGGCACTGGAGCCACGAATCTATTACGGCAAAGGTGAAAGTTACACCACCCTTATTTTTCCTTTAGCTCTTTTTTTTTAACAGTTAAAAATCTAATTAAAAAAGGAATTGGTATTTTAATATAAGGAAAAAAAAAATACCTCCAAGTTTCACCATCGTGCCACACCAAGCAGTCATACACAGGGCCAGGATCATTATATTTTTTCTCGGAAGAGTTTAGCAGTTCCACTCGACTCTGAAGCTCTTCCTTCATTAATTTGGTTTCCTGAAAAATAAAGTGTCTTGTGAAAAAGTATGCTAAAATCAACACTACCCCTCCCGCCACAGAGAGAAAAAAAATGGTATGTTCCTCTCATAGCAATAATAATTATAGTGCAGCATTATACTGCACCCAGTAGCAGTTCATCCATTACTTATCTGCATCAACTGGAATGTTTGACTCTCCATTCCTGCTGCCTGAAACCATCCGCTCATTAACAGCAAGTTTACATACAGTTAGAAGTTTATAATAGTCATGAAAATACATACTGTTTTATAGCTACTGGACTGAGTTAAGATACATATATGGTATTTATTGCTATGCCACATACACTATGTGCCTTATGCAGAAGCTACCTTTGTCTAAACTTGTCTTTTTTATGGTTATTAAGGAAACATTGAATCAGATAGTTTATTTACTCTGATACAAGCAACTCATATTTGAATTATTGTCTTTCAATATTTTGCTGTATATTAACTGGGATAATTACAGGTAGTCCTCGACTTAGTTCATTTAGTGACCGTTCAAAGTTACAATGTGTTGTGACCTAAACTCACTTAGTCATTACAGGACACAATTAGTCTCAAACAAAACTATTTTATTATAACAGCTGAGAATTACTTCATTCCCAGCTTAGTCCAAATTAATTCCAAAACAAGTCCTTCAGAAAAAGTTATTCGGACTTACAACAAATCTTTATCTTCTTTGGCACCCTGCCAAAGGCCTCTCTTGGCAAAGCCCCATGAAGTTCAGAAACAAGAGACACCGACTGGAAAACATATTTAGCAATATTGCTTTCCTACAAAGAGCCCAAGAGCCTTTGCTGCTCTTTTAAGCCTTATGGGAGGGGCCAATCATCTCCTGGCCTTACTCCTGAGTCGTCCTTTTTGCTTTAGCTGCCCTTGCCTTCTGGCAGCTCTGTGCATATGTGCACTAGGAACAGGCGCCTCCTGTTCCTCTGCCTCTCTGCTGCCCGACTCTGAAGGCTCTGGAGTCCGCACATCACTTCCAGATGTCCCCGGCCCCATCTCTGCCTCCAACGCAGAGCCCTTGTCTGGGCCATCCCGACTCCAGGACTGACCCATGGTCCTCCCCAGCCTCCTCATTGTCTGACTCCACTGCTAGCTCCGCAGGCTGCTGGCAGACCACAACACAATGGCACTGAAAAAAGGGACTTATGACCGTTTTTCACACTTATGACCATTGCAATATCCCCATGGTCACATGATCAAAATTCAGTGGCTTGGCAACTGACTCATATTTATACCGTTGCAGTGTCCCGGGGTCATGTGATCCCCTTTTACAACCTTCTGACAAGCAAAGTCAACGGGGAAGCCAGATTCACTTAAAAACTGTGTTACTAATTTAACAACTGCAGTGATACGCTTAACAAATGTAGCAGGAAAAGTCAAAAAAATAGGGCAAAACTCCCTTAACAAATTTCTCACTCAGCAACAGAAATTTTGGGCTCAATTGTGGTCGTAAATCAAGGACTACCAGTTCTTTCAGCTGCATTGCAATTGTTACATTCATATTTCTTTCTTTCTCCTTTACAGGACTTATAGGCTGCTCTAATCAATCAAATCTGAGTGGTACTGTATAAAACACCCTAAATCCATTGTTTGGATTAAAAACAGATAATCATGATTAAAATTAAATGTAACTTGTAAAACAATCATATAAAAATAGCTGTTAACTTTCCAGACTGAAACAAAACTGATTTGTCATCTGGAAAGATAACCCCAGCAGCCTTGGCCCCAAGGCTTGATGAAGTAACTAATTTTTCACAGATCTTCTAAAGGCCAGAAGGGACGCGGCAAATTAAGCAATTGTAGAAAAAGATATATAAATGCTTTGAATAATTAAAAAAATATATTACCCTGCAGGTATTGAAAGGCCTTTGAATTTGAGCCTAATTACAGCCTGGCCTTTTACAGAATAAGTTCTGTAATTGTAATGACTCTAGAGAAAACACATTAAACTTAAATATTTTATGTGCCTACAATCTGAAGCAATTAAAGCTCAAACACAGAGTCATCTGGGTACTCACTTTGCTCATGATACAAGGCAATTCCAAATATTGAATGGCATTGAGAAAGTTAACCTGGGCATTTGCGGATGACTTTGTATTCTTCATAGAAGAACCATTAAAAACGGGACCAATATTGATAAGAGAAATAGAGGAATTTGGGAAGGTAGCTGGCTTAAAAATTAATAAAGATAAGACCAAAATGTTAACGAAAAATGTAACAGGAAAACAGAAATTAATTAAAGAATTAGGATTACAAATAGCAAAAAAGGTTAAATATTTAGGCATATATTTGACAGCTAGATGCTCAACTATAAAGGAGAATAATTATGTAACTTTAGTTCAACAAATAAAAGAGGATTTAGAAAAATGGGGGAAACTGAAATTATCATTATTAGGGAGGACAGCAGCTATAAAGATGAATGTACTGCTGAAGCTACTTTACTTATTTCAGACAATTCCAGTAAAACTGGATACATTTCTTTTGTAAATCTGAATAAGATAACTACAAAATGTGTGTGGGAAGGAAAAAAGGCAAGAATTAAATTAAGTACTTTGCAGGATGATAGAGGCAGATGTGGATTTGGACTCACAGCATGGGAGACATATTATAAAGCAACGAGTTTGACATGGATCAGGGAATGGGTGAATCTGAAAAACCAGAGACTGCTAACCTTGGAGGGACATGATTTGTTGATGGGGTGGCACGCCTTCTTGTGGAACCCCAGGAACAAAACACACAAATATTTTTGCAATCATATATTAAGAGATTCATTAATTTATACATGGCAGGAAATTAAAAATAAACACTATATGAAAGTTCCTGGATGGATATCCACAATGGCGGCGATGATACATCCCAATACCTTAGCAATTCGAAAAATGGTAAGATATTATGAAATTTTGGATCCCCAAGGAACACTAAAAACACAAAAGGAACTCAGAGATCAAGGAGTACAGATAGATTGGTGGCCCTATCTTCAGATTAAAATGAGATATAAAAAGGATCAAGAGGAAGGAGGAATTGAATTAAAACCGAATCAGTTGGATAAACTTTTACAAGCCACAAAAGAAAAATTGATTTCAAAAATATATAAATTACCTATTGGAATTTAGCAGAGGAATTAGTAAAGGGACAAATGATAGCATGGGCAAGGAATATTGGGCATAATATAGAATTGGAGGACTGGGAAAAAGTATGGGAAAATAATTATATAATTATAACAAAGTCAGTGGTTTATAAAGAGAATCAATACAAAATGTGGTATAGATGGTATCTGGCCCCTTCGAGATTAGCAAAAATGTATTCAAATTTAAGTCCAATCTGTTGGAAGTGTAATCAGGCACAGGGCACCTTCTTCCACGTCTGGTGGCTCTGCCCAAAAGTTAGGAAATATTGGGAAAAAATAAGAATTTGGCTAATAGAAATAACATCAGAAAAAATAGAACTCAAACCAGAGATTTTACTACTAGGAATGATTAAAGAAAGCTATAGGAAAGAATTAGGGTACTTAATATTACATATAGTCACTGCAGCCCGATTGGTGCTCACCCAATATTGGAAAACTGATCAACTGCCAACAGACAATTGATAATCCAAAAGATCTATAATTGTGCGGAAATGGACAAACTAACATTTGAAATGAAGGATCAGGTAGACTCAAAAGGTTATATAGCGTGGAATAGGTGGTATAATTGGATAACTCATAGAAATGAGACTAAATGTAAAATTCTGTACAATAATAATTAACAAATATGCACCATTAATAAGACAATGGACGTGAGACCAAAGTCACTTTTTTTAATGTATTCTCATCTGTATTAATATATGTATTTTGTATATACATGGTATAACATTTTACTTTTTATATGTTTAATAAAGTTTTGTTTTTAAAATAAAAAAAAAGAGAGAGAGAAAGTTAACCTGAATATCCCTTCAAACTAAAATGCTATCGGCTCATTTTAATAAATAATTTTAAAGTGTAAGTAATTTAAGGAAAGCATTCATAACATGAAACCAGCCTTCAGATTGTTTTTAGACAAATTGCCATTTGTAATTATGTTACGCAAAAGTAATCTTCCATATGTGGGTCTTACTAGTAATTTATTAACTATTATAACCATTTAAAAAGCTTCATGCTTTTTCTTCTAAAATAGATACTAATATACAAACCTGTGATGAAGGGGGTTGAGAAGCTTCGAATTCTTCTTGTTTCCTACATGCTTCTGCTAGTGCTAATCTGTGAACAGGATCCCAAAGTTTTTCCTTGCGTTCTTTCTGAAATAAATAAATAGTAATAGATTTTTTTAAATATCAAAACTTTGTACTGTTTTTTTTACTACAATAAATTCCATCTTATCTCAGATGTAAACTTTGAAATGAACCAATTGTCTCAATCTTGCTTTTTACATGCAATATTTTCAATATTATAACACTTTATCAATACAGACAAGTAGAAACAAACTCCCAGGAATGCTTAAAATGTTGCTGCATGGGTAGTGCTATAAAAGAAGTTTCAGTGTTTTCTCTTAATTCAGAGGGAATAAAAATAAACTCAAACACGTCAAACAACAGATATTAGTATAAGCACTCCTTGATTAAGGAACATTCACTATAACAATGCTGTAGGGCACTGCACGTCAGAACAACTAGACACAAGGACAGTTTTTTCCCCATGCCATCACTCTGCTAAACAATTAATTTCCAATACTGGGAATTAAATATTGTCAAACTATCTAGAAAGGCAGTATTACCATCATTACTCTCATCTTCTCTATTGCCTATCACCTTATTTTCTTATGACTATAACTTTGTTGTTTGTATCTTACAATTTAAATTGTTTAATTAGTATCCTAGTATGATTTATGTTGATTGCTTATTTAGTATCCATTACTATCACTAAGTGTTGTATCTAATATTTTATGATGAATGAATGTTTACAATGATTATGATGATTTATCGCTATTGTTGTACGTACACTGAGAGCTTATGCGCTGGAGGCAAATTCCTTGTGTGTCTAATCACACTTGGCAATAAAGAATTCTAATTCTAATTCATTCAGAAACCATTTGAAATTCTGAACATCTGTGCCCCGTTATGGCTGTTGCAGTGCCCTCATGGTCATGATTGCAATCTGAGAACTTGGAAACCCATTCACACCTACGACTGGTTGCCAAGTGCCCCATGATCATGTGATGATCATTTGCAATTTTCCTTGGCACCTTCCCCAGAAAGTGAATGGGAAGATCGCAAGAATTTCTGCCCGCCAAGAAAACTCCCTCTTGTCTCTGGGGTCTTGCTGAAAAAGGTCTGTCCTGAAATCCAAGCAGGATTTCGGCATGGAGTGTTTGCAGAAACTAACAACAAACTACCGTATTTTTCAGAGTATAAGACGTACCTTTTTCTCCCCTAAAAGGGGGTGAAAATTTAGTTACCTCCTTGCAGCAAACAGCAAGAAGAAACAGTTCCTTTCAGCTTCAGCACAGCTTAATTAGCACAAGTTGATTGGATTGGCCTCCTGACTCTCAGCTGCTTTGCTCTCAGCTGCTTTGCGCAGGGCTCTGCTGCTTGCTGCAAAGAGGTAAATTGCTGGAGCAGATTTTTTTTTCCTTGTGCTAATCAAGCTATGCTGAAAACGAAAATGAAAGTAAAGCAGGTGTTTGCTGTTTGCTACAACGAGGCAAAATTGCGCAGAGGCAGAGGGAAATTTCTTTTTCTTCTTTTCCTCACCAAAAAAGGTAGGTGCATCTTATACTCCGGTGCATCTTATACTCCGAAAAATACGGTAAATGCATTTCTTTCTTTCTTTCCTTCCTTCTTTCTTTCTTTCTTTCTTTCTTTCTTTCGGTTCAAAATTACTTCAAATGTAATCGAAGTTAGGATAAAGAGTATAAAATAATACCTGTATTCTCTCTTTAAGAGCTTTAGGATAGAATTCATAACCATTTTTTAAGCCAATGTGAAATTTTCCTGAAGGATTTATCCAGTCATCTGGAATCTAAAAAAAGGAAAGAAAAGAGAAACATAAATTATATTTGGTTCGTACACTTCAAGCAATCATTGAACTATTTATAATAGAACTATTAACATCAGGTACAATTAATTTCAATGGGTATATACTCACTAGTTCAACATTTGTTTCTTCACCCTTAGAAGGAATGCATAAATTGCAGAAATATATGGCACTAAGTTTTCAGTTTGTATACAAAGTAATATTTGAGTTGTTTTCCTCTTTTTGGTATGTTCTGCTTGTAAACAACTGTACTATTATGTAACTTCTCACATAAAAGCTCTACAATATCAAATCTATGGTCGAATGGATGGAAAAGAAAATATGTAACTTATGTAAGATAAGAACTGCACTATGCATTTTTTTGGTACTTGATTGGACTTACTAACAAAATGTTCCTCTTGGAATGTAGCCTGTTTACAAGTACTGCTCCTCACCTTGACCTTCTCCCCACTTGGGGTGCTTGGACCCTCTTTGAGTGGGGCCTCACCTGCCTCCACTCAGTCAAGGTGTTCTACCTACAACACACAACTATCGTTCTTGATGGGAGGCTCACAGTGCACTATAAAAAAACCCTTTCCCATCTTTAGGGAATCTTTTAGGTTGGAGTTGGAGACAGATTAGTGACTATTGGCTAAAGTTTGCAACCACAAAGTTTGTAAGTAGAAGACTGTCTTTATGCACTACATATGACTGAGGCTGCAGATAACAGCCTTGGTATACTTCGTTGAGAAAACTTTCAATCAAACTGCAAATAAGTACTGTGAAATACTTTTCTTTGAAAGGTAACTAGGCCCTTTGAAAAATGTGGGGGTGCAACTTTCTGCAATTCTTTAAACTCTAAATTTTGTGAATTTTCAAGAAATGTATTTTCTTTAAGGTCTTGCAGAGAGGTGCTATGAATGCATCCACGCAGGTTCCAAAGCATTTTTTTTGTCCCCAGATCCAAAACACTGCACAGCTTATTGCAAATAAACATAAGGCTATAAAACATCAGATGGCTGTAAATATATTACCATCAAACATATATTTAACAAACACATATTTATGGTAAATTCTTAAAAAAATCCTTTGCTTTTAGACATTATGACTTAAGTAGAGGTAAATATAAATGCAACTTTTAAATCAGCTCAAGGTAATTTCTCAAAACAAGTCATCTTAATGCATATACAGCTGGATAATATCTTAAGTTTTGTTTCAAAAGAGGACATCAGAATTTAATGCCAAATACTGTTACCTTTAAAATTCTTCCTGAAAGACCAGCAATTTCTCCATTTTTTGCTTCTGTAACGGTTGAAGTATTTACATCTCCACTGCCAGTTGTATCAATTATGTCAACTATCTTGGGTTTTCCGTCAGTTGTGATCTAAAGAAAATAAATAAAAGCACATATGATACATGAATATTCTATTTTATAACATAAATAAAACTGCTACATGGATTAGAATAATGCTATCTGTTACAGCAGACTCCACCTAAATTTATTTTAATAAATATAATTCAGCCTTTTCTAAAGCCAAGTTGATTCACAACATAAATTTATTAATTCACAAACTATTGTGGGATTATGAGTCTCTCCCAAAATTTGGTACAACTATTAAGACAACCCTCTCCAATCATGCAATGTTAGTCATTTAAAACAAATTATTTTTATAATAGCAATAACACATGCATTTTAGAGAGTTTGAAACAAACGTAAAGGTGAAAATGCTTAATAAAAATTATTTTATATATAAAAAAAGAAACAAACATAATAATCAAAGGTAACACTTGGTATAGTAGAGCTTATAAATATGCATCCTATAAAGAGTGAGAGGAATAGGAATTCAAATTATGTAAGAGGAAGAAGATAAAGTGGATACTGTCACAAAGAAGACAGTATGGAAAATCAACTGGAAGGATACCACAAAGCAGAGACAGATTTTTATTGGCCACAATGAAACAATGATGCAAAATTCATTTGAAAAGCAGCTTTAACATCAAAGCAAGATACTGTAGCAACTGTCTTAATCCAAAACTAAATAATATAATTGCTTTCAAGTCAAGCTTAATACAACCAATTATTTAATTTTTGTTTTTATTGCAGGACTCTGTATGCTGCCTACCATTGGACTCTAATCAGTTTAACAGATCTCATATGTAACAAGAGACAGATTAAGGCAAAAACAGAGCTAACCAAACTTTAAGTAATGGACTAAATTTAAGGTTTTAATTTTTAGGATGGCAACACTGAAGGTGGTGGGTTTTTTTGGTCTGTCTTCAAGTTTGATACATGGACAACCTCGTTTAGTTTTCTTGGTAATATTTTTAAGTGGTGTGCCACTGCCTCCTTCCTAGAAGAAACACAGAGTGACTGACATAAAGTCTGTAGTCTTAGTTACTACAGGTGACTAAGGTGTGACCAGAACCCAGATTTTATAATTCCCAGTTACCATACCTCTGGCCCTAACTTGCTCTGAAAGAACTTTTACTTGCTACTTTTTCAACAAAATTTACATTATGAATCCATTTGCATAATGATTGTACTTTCCAAAAGCATAACAAATACATTATATTTTAAAACATTTCATTTTGAGTTTTATTTGTAAAACAGAAATTTAGGGCCTATATTCTAAATTATTAAATGTTACAAAATGTATATAATAAAAGAATAACACTAAGTTTAATTGTAACTTTATATTCAATGTTTCTTAAATTATATTCTAGGGTACATGACTTATCCCCAAGAAAGTTAAAGAGATTTCACAAGCTTTTCCAAAGATCCAAGGTGTTTATTTATTTTTTGGTCATTTGGATTCATGCATAACTATGGTAAATATTGGATCCAAAAATAACTAAACATCAAAATTTCATCTTTACCAATTTTTCTAGACAATGAAGACAAAATATAAATGCACATATTCCATTAATGAATATATGATTTGCAAAATATTATGAACACACAAAGATGAGATATTCAGATCTCTCTCTCTCAAATATCTCACTAAATAATTAAAAAATCAATGGAAGAAAATATGGCTTTTTAAATGGAAAAGGCTTTTAACTGAAAATAAAGCTGAAAGAAACCATAACCTGAATCAAGTTGCTTCCTGTACCTTAACAGGGGAAAAGGTTGCAGCCTGACAACACAAGGATTTTAAAACTATAACTGTTAGGGAACTATGTAGGTTAATGGGGAGGATTCAGCATATATGACCAGATGCATTCCCTGTAATCCATGAACCATGTTGCATTTAGTAATTAAACATCTTCAGTCTCATCTCTTTCCTCATTAATGTTATTTTAAATTACATGATGTACCTGAATTTGAACAAGAGCGACCAAAGGGCAGTTTAAAGAGTCTATAGTCATCACTTTTTTAGTCTGTTAACCACATCTAAGCCTTTCATAAATCTCAATTTAAAATTATACTGCTGCCTGGCTGTTTTTTAATTTGATTTGACAAGAGCAAGAAAACATGCTCATAGAAATCCTTTAACTTTCTGCTAATTATGAATTGAAGCATTCCCATACAATTAAATTCCAATTAATTAATCACTGTTAAATGTGTCAAGCACAGTCAACACAATTATAGTTACAGAATATTGCACAATCGTTGGCATGGCAGAACTAGTTTGGGCTTTTTCCCCCTCCCACCTATGAAGAATTAATTACAGCAAGTGCATAAAACATTTAATAATATACCTGACTCTTTGTTTTTTCCTGAAATTTGACATCCTTCAGTTTTCACAATCCCATTTACAAGTTCAGCCAGTTTTAAGAGGATCACACATAATTCTTAATTATATTTTGTACAGGTGAAACAACTTCATTCAATAACATAGTATTTTATGTATAACAGAGTTTACGAAGTTCAATATTATAATTTATAATAACAATCTTGCTAATTTATAAAGATGATTGCAACACTTTTATTGATACTTCACTTAACTCTTTACTTCAATATAATGCATATAACATCCACTGATAACAACATGTGAAGGAAATTCAAACTACAAACATTAAGGCTGGGTAAAACATCTGAAAATTTCTTCACAACATTTGTTAACATGAACAAAGCCCCTCTTTGAAAGCAAAAAGCAAAGCAGCCTTGGTTTTTGCCAAAGATTTGTATAGATGTTTATGCACAAAGAAAATTTCCACTGGGATTATTAGTCAAAGGAGTATGTGACAATACGTACAAGCCTTACAAAGACATAACTATTTTAACATTTAAGAGACATGTGAAATTAGGCTTCCCTTTCAAATGCCTTGTTGCTAAGTGAGACATTTATTGAGTTTTGCCACATTTTATAACCTTTCTAACCATAGTGGTTAAGTGAATCTGTGCAGTTGTTAAGTTAGTAACACAGTTGTTAAGTGAATCTGGTTTTCCCATTAACTTGCTTGTCAGAAGGTCTCAAAAGAGAATTATATGACCCTGGGACACCACAACCGTCATAAATATGAACCACTTGTCAAGCCTCTGAATGTAAATCATGTGATCATAAGGTCATAAATGTGAAAAATGGTCCTGTCCCTTTTTTCAGTGCCAATGTAACTTTGAACGGTTAATAAACGAACTGTTGTAAGTCAAGGACTATCTGTACATGGATATACAGTTAATCATCTGACTTTAAGATATTTTGAGATTATTTTTACTTTACCTGCTTCATACACAGAGAATATAAATTTATTTATTTGCCATCTTGTCATTTGCTACTTTAATTTCTTATGGGGAAATTTTAAAGAAGCCTTCAGAGGCCAATAATAATAATAATGATGATGATGATGATGATCGGGGCACTTGGTACCATGTCCAAGAATTTTACAAAACACATCAAGAAATTGCATCTTCCTGCAATAACACCAGCGGAACTGCAAAAAACTGTGCTACTCAGAACATTGTACATCTTAAGAAGATACTTGGTTGATACCTAGGATGCTGGCAGCAATCCGTATCAATCATTAGCACCAGTCAATCGTATTTGTGACACATTTTTAAATGTTCAGTTGACTGAGTTTCCTGTTTAATGAATAAAAGAAATAATAATAATAATAATAATAATAATAATAATAATAATAATCCCACCATTCTAAAGTTGCCTGACCCAAAATCGCAAGAAGTGGAAAAAAAGAAGATATGAATTAGGTTGTGTCTTTCCTATCCCAATAAGCAGCTTCTTTTTGAATTAAAACTTTCTCCTTGAGCTTTTCCAAAGGAAGCAGGCCTTTAACCCCTTTCCCCAAAGACGACCGACACATTTTACACCAAGAAGGCCACTCAACTTTTCTTGTATCTTCTCCATGCCTATTATCTAGCTTTTTGCTATGCATTGAACTACAAAGCCTGCTCAACCAGGCGGTTTGGCAGCTGAAGGACAACAGCGGGAGGAAATGCTGTGAAAAACAAATCTCTCTTACACTGTTATTCAACCCAAAGTATGAACTACAGGTAGTTCTGAATTTACAACGGTTCACTTAGTGACCATTTGAAGTTACAACAGCACTGAAAAAAAATATGACATGACCATTTTTCACACTTACAACTGCTACAGCATCCCCGTGGTCACGGGATTTGCATTCGGATGCTTATCAAACCAACTCACTTTTATGACGGGTTGCAGCATCCTGGGGTCACGTGATCCCCTTTTGCGACCTTCTGACAAGCAACGTCCAGGGGGGGGGGGGAAGCCGGATTCACTTAACAACCGTGTCACTAATCTAACCACTGCAAAGATTCGCTTAACAAAGGGGGCAAGAAAAGCGGGGCAAAACTCACTTGAACCAATCAAAGTCTCCATTGGCCACAGAAATGTTGGGGGCTCAATTGTGATCGTAAGTCGAGGACTTCCTGTAGCGGGAAGAAGATAAGACAAAGAAAGGGGGAAAATAATAATAATAATAATACAATTTAAGGCTAGGGAGACCTCCGTTGGCATCTCACCTGCATGCCCGGAGCGCCGGGATCCACACCCGTGTCTAAAATGGCCAAGAGAACACCCCGTCCATCATATTCCGGGTACCGGGAAAGGAAGGCGGTAGCTCCGGTTTCCTTCTTGGGCAGAAGCCCTTGAAACGGGAACTGCTCGTCTCCAGCCGACGCCGCCATGTTGAAAACAAGGGAGAGGGAAGGAGAGGTTAAAGGAGACACCAGACACGCACCCGACACGGAAAGACAAGAAAGTGCCGCGCAGCCCGAGGTGACGCAACGGCTCTCTTAGAAAGAAACGCTCCAGAAGGAAGGAAGGGAAAGAAGAAAAAAGGGCGCAGGCTTCTTTTCCCTCCGAGCGCATGCGCCGCCGTCCTAGCCAATAGCAACGATAAGCACAACCCGGCGGGTGTGCTACGTCACGAGCGCTCTCCGCCTGCGAGGGAGATTTGATCGTGCCTGGGCTTTGTTCAGCGAGACTTTGGAACAGCCTCTCAAATTACAGCGCGGTTCGCTCTTGCTGGTAGTGGATCGTGACTGTAGACCAATGAGAAAGGGAAAGGGTTTCTTAAAGGGGTAGCAGGTTAATAATCCTTTTGGGCAGGGGTGGGCAAATGTGGCCCTTTTACAACCTTGGCTGTCTCAGGAATTCTGGGAGTTGAAGTCCACAGGTTGTAAAAGGGCCATCCCTGCTTTTAGGCTCTCTTCCATCTCTCCTTCTTTCGTGGCTTCAACTCTCGCTGTAATTAAAGTCACCGCGCTCGGCTTCGTCTTATTTCAAACAACGCGAGATCTTAATGCTGTTTGTTCGCTGGTGCGGGACAGGGATGGTGGTCGCTTCGAGGCAATGCAATGCAATGCAGTGCAGTGCGATGGCAATAGATCTGGAAGGGATCTTGGAGGTCTTCTAGTCCAGCCCCCCGCTCAAGCAGGAGAACCTATACTACTTTTATTTATTTTTATTTATTTTATTTATTTTTCGTCACGTTTGTATTTGATAACAGATACAAGTGTAAACATAATTATGAATTAATGAAATGGATACCAATAAAAGGAAACATTAGGACAGGGACGGTGGGCACACTGGTGCTCTTAAGCACGCCCCTTAAAGACCTCTTAGGAATGGGGTGAGGTCTACAGTAGACAGTCTTAGGTTAAAATTTTGGGGGTTTACTTCAGATAAGTGACTGTCTAGACTCTAGTCCAATGTTTCTCAACCTTGGGAGCTTGAAGATGGGTGGACTTCAACTCCCAGAAGATTCTGGTAATTGAAGTCCATCCATCTTCAAACTACCAAGGTTGAAAAACACTGGTCTAGTCTTTTAAAAACCAGTGATGGGAACGCCCATGATCCTCACTGTTAGGAAATATCTCCTTAATTCCAGGTGTCTCTCTTTGATTAGTTTCCAACCATTGTTGGAATGGTGGTTTGGAGAATAATTTGACCCCCTCTTCTTTGTGGCAGCCTCTCAAATACTGGAAAGCCTGCTGTCATGTCGCCCCTAATTCTTATTTTCCTTAGATTAGCCAAGCCCAAATCCTGCAAACGTTCTTCATATGTTTTAGTCTCCAGGTCTTTGATCATTTACCATTTACCCCCAGGGATATGACTTGAACCCGGACTTCCGTACCTTCCGCCGGGCTCTGAAGACTTTTTTATTTCAGCAAGCCGGGCTGGGTTAATAATCTTTTAATTGGTGAATTTTATGGGTAAGGGGTTTTAAATTGGGGGAAGCCAATATAAATTTAATTTTGTTCTTATAGTATTTTAATGTTTATATTGTATGTTTTTTTAATTTTTGGCTGTTCACCGCCCCGAGTCCTTCGGAAGTGGGGGCAGTATAAAAAATTAAAAAATAAAATAAATAAATAAATAAATTTTAGTTGCTCTTCTCTGAACTTTTTCAAAAGTCTCAACATCTATTTTTGTAGTAACGTGACCAAAACTGGATGCAGTATTCCAGGTGTGATCTTATTAGGGTTTTATAAAGTGGTACTGATACTTCATGTGAGCTTGATTCTGTGCTTCTGTTTCTACAACCCAGGATTGTATTAGCTTTTTGGGCTGCTGCTGCACCCTGCTGGCTCATATTCAAATGATCATCCACTAAGACTCCAAGATCCCTCTCATGGTTTAGATCGGGTGAAATGCTCCCGGTTCGGACTGGATCACCTGATCCGGTAGCGATGGCAGTGGGTGGTTCAGAGAACCGGTAGCAAAAATCCCTGCCCCCCCCTCATGCCCAGCTGAGCCGTTCAATCATCAGAGGCTTTTTAAAAAAAATTTAAAAGCATTTTTTTCTACAACCTGTTCAGCCGAAAAAATGCTTTTAAAAGTAAAAAAAAAAGCCTCTGATGATCCTGCAGCTCAGCTGGAATCGTCAGAGGCTTTTAAAAGCATTTTTTTAACAACCTCTTCGGCTGAAGAGGTTGTAGAAAAAATGGTTTTAAAAGTTAAAAAAAAAAGCTGGCCATGCCCACCCAGTCACATTACCCCCCCCAAGCTACGCCCACAGAACCGGTAGTAACAAATTTTACATTTCATCACTGGTTTAGATGGTTTTCGAAAAAGACATTAGATGCCCGGAATGTATGCTGGAAAAGGACGATGACCACGGAGACCCAAGTGTAAGACTGCTCTGCTCTGCTAGTTCAGTGTTCCTTTTTATTCCAGCCTACACCATGATTTGTAGTAAAAATGGAGGAGCCCTTTCAGTTCCAGTAGAAAAAAAAATCAGATATACAGGGTAGTCCTCGACTTAGGGGACTCAGCCCAAAATTTCTATTGTTTAAGCGAGACATTTGTTAAGTGAGTTTTGCCCCGTTTTACCACTTTTGCCTCAGTTGTTAAGTGAATCACTGCAGTTAAGTTAGTAACACAATTGTTAAGTGAACCTGGCTTCCCCATTGATTGCTTGTCAGAAGGCGCCAAAAGGGGATTGCGTGTCCCCGGGACACTGCAACAGTCATAAATATCCACCAGTTGCCAAGCATCTGAATTTTGATCATATGACTGTGAGGATTCTGCAATGGTCATAATGTGAAAAATAGTCAAGTCATTTTTTTTCAGTGCCGTTGCAACTTTGGTCACTAAATGAACTGTTGTAAATCGAGGACTACCTGTAAAATGAACGGCTCATTTGTAAATTGGATAGCTTGTAATTTCGGCTATTTCAGGGTTTCACTAAGCGAAATTAGTATGACACTGAAAAAATGCATAGGATGGATCCCATTACATTTGAGTTGAGCTGGTCACATAGGCTGGTGAAATGCGAGGACTTTTTAAAATGGCATAAAAAAGATTCAAAAGTCTATCCCCATTTTTCAGATCCCAGGCAAGCAAGTGGCAGCTGAGAGTAACTACTTGGATACTCAGTGGACTGAAGCTCCTCAAGATCAAGCAGGTGACAGGATCCTTGTCAAAATACACTTGAGAAATATTCTGACTCTGGTAAAAAGTTCCACATCAACTATGAAGATATGCAGCTCAACTATAGACAAGAGCCAGGTTCTGTTCTCATAGTCTTATCTGCATCCTTAGCAGTTTCAATGCAAAGAGTTTTCAATCAATTTTAAACTATCACATGCAGGTTGATTAATATAATTTATTCACATAGGTAAAACTGGAACTCATAAACATTTAGATGATATAGACAAGTCAGAGAGTAAGAGCTCTTTTAGTCAAACATATGGAAAACATCAGTTTTCTGAACTACAGTTTGGGCTACAAAACAAACTACAAACACTTTTATTAAGCAAATGAATAAAATATGTCATTCAATGATTATGATCTCCGATAGGAATAAAAAGAATACATACCATCAATTTAATTCCTAAAGAAACTGCCTCTCCTCTTTCTCCTCCCTCCATAGTATTTACTGCAATTATCTTTTCAACACTGTATAATTTTGTTCATCCAGATGTATTTTTTTCATTTAAAAATAGAGCATCATTTTTGAGTGATAACCCTTATCCCTTGTACAGTAGGAAATGTATATCATTTGAAGTTACTTTTTAAAATATATTTGTACGGTAACTTTAAGAAACAGTAAAGAGTGCAAACATTATTTAAAAAAACCTTTTCAGAAAAGTGAGGATGTAAACATGCAGCTTTTTTCGGATTTTACCTCCTAGGCTTATATAGGCAAAATTTCTAAAAGCTGTTCTTCAGTTACTTCAGAGCACTTCAAATGCCACCATATACTGTAATTGGAATGGGTTGTGAGAGGTAAGACTTTCAGATCAGTTCTATGGCCATTTAAGAGTTCTGGACAATGGCTGTTATATTGTGGTGTGGTGACCACAAATGAGTTGATCAGATGTTTGTTCAAAACATTGGCTTTGTCATTTGAATTTGTTCCTTCCTTCCTGTCTCCAGAAGTTGTGAATGCTCCAACACTGGAAATTTTTAAGAAGAGATTGGACAGCCATTTGTCTGAAATGATATAGGTTTTCCTGCAATGGTAGGATTTAATTTTTTTTAATACCGGTTCTGTGGGTGTGGCTTGGTGGGCGTGGCTTGGTGGTCATGTGATCGGGTGGGCGTGGCCAACTCGATGTCACTCATGTCAAGGGGTGCTTCGCCTCGCCTGGCCTCGTGACCATGGGGATGCTCCAACGGTTCTAAGTGTGAAAAACAGTAATAAGTCACTTTTCAGTGCCATTGTAACTTTGAATGGTCATTGTTGTAAATCAAGGATTACCTGTACAAAAATACAAAAAGCTTCTTTGCTTGCAAAAAGCTGCCCTAAATACCAATCATTAGATTAGAAATACCTGCAAGCCGGAGTTACAAATCAGGCAGGGTGCCAGAGCACCTTGAGGAATTAAAATAGTTAAAATGCAATGATAACTATCAACAGCCAACTCTTGCTCATAAAGTGAAACCCTTTAGCAGAGAGGTCATTTAAGCTCTCCAGAAAGAGCACACCCAGGAGAAGCAATCCTTAGATCCATTTGCATCACTTAAAGATACCAGCTGGTCTCACTCACCTCATAAGATATCCTAAAGAAATCATCCAGATTTAAGGAAAGATCATATGCCCCACAGAAAGGCAGTAAAAAAATCAGTGCCAGGTTTGCATCCTGCCTCTTGGAAGTACACCCCAAAAGGACAGTGCCAAGAACCACTAAAGCAGTGAAGGAAGACCCCCTCCCCAGATAGAAAAAGCACTTGAGATACGCCTAACTACAAAAAAAGCAATTAACACTAGAATGAAGCAAAGGAGCAAACGCAGTAGCTATTGCTTGTTAAACCAATTACCAGAACAAATAGACACAGGAACTATCCGGATTTCTGAAGCTGCTTCTTTTCAGGAACAGAGATTAACATTTTTCCTTCCAAACAAAGCTGAATAGGGAAAATTATCCCATCAATAAACACAGGATTAAACATCACCAAGCACAGAATTAAACTTCACCAAAAACCAGTGTTAGACCAAATGTCAGAAAGGGTATGTAAACTCATGTTTGAATGTCAGTCTTTCTAGCTAGCCAAGAAGACTTGCTGAATGTCACTCATTTTGGTTCCTTGTCATTAAAAGCTTCTTTCTGGCAGCTCTGCTTCTTTATTCAATTATTTCTTGCTGATCGTTGCATCCCGGCTGGAAGAACTCCCAACAGGGGAGTATTTCCTCCCAACAGCAGTGTAAAAAACTTAAAACAACCCTTCCCCTTTAAGAAGGTCAAGCAAAGTACCAACAAAGAAAAAAAAAGTACCAGCAAAAAAAAAAAACAAAAAAAAAAACACCAAACCTTTGGAGAAGCTCAGGCAACAGTAAGTCTAGGCGTACTGCCAAGAATGTGATAAGGGTTAATGGAGAAGCAATTTCTGTAAGCAGGCCAATAAAGATTAGGCTAGAAACAACACCAGAATGTTGTAATTCCTTACAGGATTAACCCTGTAAAGTGGAAAAAAACAAAAGGAGATTTCTTCTAACAACCGGTTCTCCAAACTGCTTAGAAAATTAACTACCGGTTCTAGTGAACTGGTGTGAACCGGTAGAATCCCACCTCTGGTTTCCTGTCTGAACAGTGGGTTGGACTCCAAGGTCCCTTCCATCTCTCTTATTCTATTCTAAAAGACGAAATCTTTCATTTCTATAATCGGGCAGGGCTGTAAATTCTAGGTATGAGAATGATGATGGCAAACCTATGGCACCCGTGCCACAGGTGGCATGCAGTGCCCTCTCTGTAGGCACACAAGCCATCGCCCCAGTTCAGCTCTGCCATGCATGTGTGTGTGGCTCCCGCCGGCCAGCTAGTAGTCAGGTCTCTGCCGTGCATGCACAGGGGTTGGGGTATACGCAGGGGCGTGCATGCATGGGGCGGGGCACATGGACAGGTGCGCGCATATTGCATTTTGGAGGTTTGGGCACATGCACATTTGCACATTCTATGTAATACGTATGACTTTCCACAGGGAGATTTTACCCCCTTCCTTCATAAGACTATTAATTTTGGAATCTAAAATTCACTACCTAGCTTTGCCGCATCATTATCTCTCTGCCCTATATCCTTAAATTTAAATAGCAATCTCTGTTCTTCTAAATTTGGCCTCTGTTGCCTGTCAACATTTAATAAATAATTTTTAAATGATTGCTTCCTCTAACTTTCTCCAGGGAGAAGTTCTTTCCTGTTGTGAGTGGTAAAAGCAATAAATTCCTGATTAATTATTTATGTGGGGTTTTGGAAGCCTATTAAACATCTCAGATTGCAGTGATGTTTATTACAAAGAGGAGTTCAGACTCCTCCATTCAATAGCTCAAGATGCTTTCACCTCTGCAGCACTGTGGATCTTGCTAAGCCATTTCTGCCACAAGCAGTTCAAAAGAGCTGGACTCCTATAACTTTAATCATTATTTTGCATAATGGATACCTACAGATGTAGTTTCCATGAACAGATCAAATCTTTGGTTTCAATTCTGTGCAACTGTTAAATGTGGAGGAACGCTCACCTCTTTCTGGCTATATAACTAATAATAAAAATACTGGCAGATGCTGACTTTGGTGTAGAAAACTACCTAAGTCAGATCTGATTATGCAAGGTAAAGATTCTATTTGAGTTCTTTATCTGATTCCCGAAACCCACTATACGCATACAGTACATGTAGCAATCTCAGATTTGTTTAGCCTTTACCCATTTAGTGTATTTATGTGTATGCATGTATTCACCCACAATATGGATGATAGGCTGCAGGCTCTGACATTTACAGCCAGCCAGTTCAAACGCCAGAGAGCATAGATTCATATCCATATCCATAAATGGGGAATGACTCTCGAATAATTCAGAATCAAATTACCACAGTGTCTCCCTCTACCTGAGCTGAGACTTTTAAAAACCAAAGGGAAACTCGAAAAGGGAAACTTAAGGATAGGTTTCGCTGGGCTGAGACTGGAAAAAGGAGCCTGGATAGCTCAGCAGACTAATGCATTGTAATTTAACTCCAGCTGTCTGCAATTAGTAAGTTTGAATCTTGCCAGGCTTAAGGTTGACTCAGTCTTCCATCCTTTCTAAGGTAGGTAAATTGAGGACCCAGTTTGTGGGGGCAATAAGCTGACTTTGTAAAAATATACAAAAGTATGAAGGCTATTGCTTAATACATTGTAAGCCACCCTGAGTCTCCAGAGAAGGGCAGCATATAAATCAAATTTTTTTTAAAAAATGGCTTCTAAATTTATCCTTGCAATCTTTGTGAGCATTTCCATTCTTGAACAAGTAATTGAACAGGGGAATTACTCTTTAGGGTCATCTGCCTCTTTAGGAATAGATAAAAATCTTCATCCAGAAACTATGCTAAGTCTAATTTGCATAACCATTTTTAATTTCTGTGTGCAAACTATTGATTGAAATGTGATTGCAGCTTTTATCCATTTTGCAGATTTGTTATGAAGATACTGGTATTTATAGCCTTGTAGTCTATAATATCAAGTTGCAACATTTCGGTCTGACAAGAAAACATCCTGTTTGAACAGAAAAGTGCCATCTTGTGGTCTTCCTAGCATGCTATATTTTCTTTTTGATTTTCTTTTTTTAAGTTTGCAGGTATATCATTCTCAACTAAGCACTCTAACATTTATTTCCACCAACATTGACTAGTTGGCCTTTCAGTATTTAAAGCTGAAAAAGGGTTTACATTTTATATTTCTTATTTTTAAAGGCAGTTTAATTTTATATCTGGCGAGAGCAAGAAGGTCCAAATAATCTGTTCACTCCTACCTATGCTACATGGCTATGAGATTGTAGTACTGAAGTCATTTCAGTTCCTTGCATTTTTACCATTTAACCACTAGATAGACAGTACAAAGCTCAAACCCCATGATGGCAAAACTATGGCACGGGTGCCAGAGGTGGCATGCAGAGCCCTCTCTATGGGCACACCAACTGGTCTATTGGCCAGCTGCTCTATTGGTTTCCGGGGCGCATATGCACGCCAGCCAGCTGGTCTTCATGGGTGCTGGAGCACCAGAAAACGGCCTGACAATGGCCTGAAAAACAGCCAAAAACAGCCCCAAAACAGGCTGTTTTTCAGTCTGATTTCTGACTTTTTTGGGGCCATTTTCAGGCCATTGTCAGGCCATTTTCCGGGCCAAAAGCAGCCTGAAAAACAGCCTGAAAAACGGCCCAAAAACAGGCATGCGTGCACCAGCCAGGTGGTCTTTGGGTTTCCAGCACTCTGGCATGCACACATGCACGCATGTTCCGGTTTGGGAACTCGGTGCTGAAAAGGTTTGCCATCACTGCCCTAACCTCTGTTACATAATTGATCTGGGTTAGGACACCCAAATGAGGCACTGGCTGAAAAATAGGTGATGGCAATGGGAACTTCTAAGCTAGTTCTCTATACCAGGACATGGGTCTGGAGGGTTTAATGGCTTCTGGGAGTGATCTGAGAACTCCAGCCTCCTATCATATGAACTTGGCCATTTCATTGCGTGATAGTAGTAATGGCATCAAGTGGAAACTAGAAAGCAGTCCATCAGGATCAAGGACCCATACAAATCCCAGGGAAAGCTGGTCCAACCCAGCATGTTCTGCCTAACAAGTTTCATAAGCACAACAAGCTTGACAACGACTCATCCAAATGGATGCATGTACAGCCAATCCAGTAAAGCAGAATATTAATTGGACTGGATGGCAAGGATGTGACTGATTATGTCAAATGTACATTGTTTTCTAGAGGATGGGGAACCACAAAGGCAGGGAGAAGGCAGCTTTACAATCCTTATCTGTCATGGAATCTATCCTACAGAGATATAGATTTTGAGGCACATTCAACATACCGGAGGAGAAAGTCTATCTGTCTCGCTATTGAATTACAGAATTTAATATTACTAAATTATTCATTCAATTGAATAAACAGAGCCAGTTTGGTCTAGTGGTTAAGCCAATAGGCAAGAAACTGGGAGACCATGAATTCTAGGTCCACCTTAGCCATGAAAGCCAGCCTTATGAGTCTGGGTCTATCACTCTCTGTCAGTCCAACTAATCTCACAAGGTTGTTGTGAGGAAAATAGGAGGAGGATGCAGTATTAGTTATGTTCTCTGCCTTGAGTTGTTCATAAAAATAAGAAAGGTGGGATATAAACAAATAAAATGTATATAGCTGCTCGTATCTCAAACAATGACTCTGGGTGGCCAACAATCATAAAAACAAGACATTAATAAAAAAATGTAAAGGCATGCAGCAGCCAAGTAATATGATAATTTGTTGGTGTCAGCATAAGCGGGAAAAGGGACCCTTCACACATAACAGCACAGATCTGGCCATATAACAGCCATCCTGGAGCCGTGGTGGTGCAGTGGTTAGAAGGCAGTATTGCAGGCTCATTCTGCCGACTGCCAGCAGTTCGATTCTCATCGGCTCAAGGTTGACTCAACCTTCCATCCTTCTGAGGTCAGTAAAATGAGGACCCAGATTATTGGGGGCAACATGCCGACTCTGTGAATCGCCTAGAGAGGGCCGTAAAGCACTGTGAAACAGTATATAAGTCTAGGTGCTATTGCTATTGCTATCCTGAATTCAGGAGAGAGAGTGTTCCAGAGAATATACGCTATGACAGAAGAGGCATACTTCCTGGTATTGGCCAGTTGACATTCATTCGCTGATAGGACGTGGAGCATGTCCATTGTGTCAGATTGGATTGGACAGATAGAAATGACTGGAAGAAGATGGTATCTCAGCTATCCTGATCATAAGCCATGAAGAGCTTTAAAAGTGATATTCAGCATCTTGAATTGTGTTATGTCCTTATAAGGACATCCGCCCTGATTGGCTGCTAGCCATCGGGCGGGAGATTGAATCCCTGGCAAGGGGCGGTGCGTCTGCCGGGAGCGAATATAAGGAGAGCTCCGGCAGCACACCGGCAGTCTTGCTACTGTTCTGTTCTTAATAAAAGTTACTTATGTAACGAGCTGGTCACGTCTTCCATTCCTGCGCCGATCTAACACTGGCGACGAAGGACTAGAGAGAAGAAACGAACCTCACGGCACCAAGCCAACAAGACCAAGACTCCGGCACCTGAAACTACAGTAGGCATTTCCAAAGGCATGGCATCCGCTGAAGTCACTTTGCCAGCTCTTGCTCCTTTCCGCCCAGGGAAGGACAAGTGGAAATCCTACGTAGTGAAATTCCGGCAATACCTGAGAGGCAACAACATCAGGGATGCCGATGATGACCGGAAAAAGGGCATTTTCCTGGCCAACTGCGGCTTCGAGGTCCTCGATATGGCAATCGATCTCGTAGCACCACGAGACATCGAAGAAGTGCCATGGGCAGACCTGCTGCAAATCCTGGAAGACCACTATGCCCCAACAGGAACACCGGTGGCGAACCGTTTCACCTTCCATCAGAGGGACCAGATGGAAGGTGAGACTATCAAGGAATTCGTGGCCGCCCTACGCCAGATCGCAGCCAGCTGTGAGTTCGACCACGTGGACAATGCCATCGCTGACCGCGTGGTTTTCGGCATGAGGGACAGAGGCCTGCAGAAGAAATTCCTGAGCAGGAAGAAACTCGTGCTCAAGGATGTGGTGGAGGAAGCCACCGCATCCGAAATCTCGGAGAAAGCAGCTGCCGCAGTAAGCAGAGCAAAGGGAATCCACAAGATTCGCTCCACAGCGCAATCATCAACAGAGGATTCCACAGCTGGATCCGAGTCGGAGGGGGAGTCCACCGTACACAAAGTATCCAGACCCCCAAGGCGGGAAACCGCCCAACGGAGCTACAAGGGGGAGCGCTGCGCCAGCTGCAGAGGGGACCATGCCAGGGCGACCTGCAAGTGGAGAGATGCGACCTGCCGACGCTGCAACAGAAGGGGTCACATCGCCGAAGCTTGCAGAGCCGAGGAACCAGCCCCAGAGCCCTCCAGCCACCGTCCCCGCGAGAATCGGAAGGAGTACCAGAGATCATCCAAACGGTCCTCTGGCCCTTCCAGACGCAGAGACGACGAGTTTCCCCGGAGTGGAGCGGTCCACCAGACGACCATGGCACACACGACTTCAGACAACGCCACCAAGTTCCACGTGACCATCCACGTGGAAGGAGCACCCTGCAACATGGAGGTAGACTCTGGCTCAGTCTACTCCATCATGGATTGGCAGCAGCTGAAGCGCCTGCATCCCAGCATCACCAAGCGAGAGCTGAAGCCACTACACTCCAAGCTTGTCGACTTTGGGGGAAACCCCATCGGAGTGTTAGGAAGAGCCTACATCCGAGTCACCTACAAAGAGTTCGAAGGCAAGCTCCCCATCACCGTCGTGAAGGACAGCCGACCGAACCTGCTAGGAGTGGAGTGGTTCAAGCCGCTGGGGCTTTCAATCGAAGGCATCAACCAAATTCGCAGGGACGAACTCGACAACCTCATCGAAGAGTTCAAGGAAGTCTTCGATGGTAAGCTGGGGAAATTTGTGGGGAGGCCAATCTCTTTCAATATGGACAAGGGAATCACCCCAATTAGGCTCAAGCCCCACCGAGTTCCGTTTGCCCTGCGGCCCAAAGTAGACGAGCAGCTGGATAAGCTGATCGCCCAGGGCGTCCTGGAACCGATCGATCATGCTTCATGGGAGACCCCCATAGTGACCCCACTGAAGCATGATGGGTCTGTGCGCATCTGCGCCGACTACCGTTGTACCATCAACAAGGCGTTGGCACAGAGCGCATACCCAGTCCCAGTAGTCCCTGGGATCTGGATCAATTTTCGCGAAACTGGACCTGGCCCAGGCTTACCAGCAACTGCCAGTAGACGAAAAAACGGAGGAGGCTCAAACAATTGTCACGCACAGGGGGGCATTCAAATGTAACCGCCTCCAATTTGGAGTCAGCGCTGCCCCCGGCATCTTCCAATCCATGATGGAACGCCTTCTCCAAGGCGTTCCAGGGGTGGTGCCTTACTTCGACGATGTGCTCATCTCCGGTGACTCAAGAACTCAACTCCTTGAAAGGCTCAGGCTTGTCCTGCAGCGATTCAAGGCCAAGGGCTTGAGGGTCAGTTGGGACAAGTGCATCATAGGAGTACAGGAAGTCGAGTTCCTGGGCTACCTCATTGATAGCACAGGCATCCACCCCACCAAATCAAAAGTGGAAGCAATCCATGAAGCTCCAAGCCCAAAAAACAAAACGGAGCTTCAGGCTTTCCTTGGGTTGCTCAACTTCTACGCCATTTTCTTAAAAGAGAAAGCCACAGTTGCTGAGCCGCTCCACCGCCTGCTGGGGAAATCGGCTTCCTGGAAGTGGGGCCAGGAAGAAGAAGCAGCGTTCCGGGACATTAAAGGACTATTGACGTCCAAAAGAGTCCTCATCCAATACAGCGAGACGCTGCCCATCAAGCTGACTTGTGATGCGTCTCCATACGGGGTGGGGGCAGTCCTCAGCCATGAACTGCCCAATGGCACGGAAGCCCCAATTGCCTACTTCTCTAAGACAATGTCCGGCGCGGAGCGTAACTACAGTCAGCTGGACAAAGAAGCCCTGGCCATCGTGGCTGGAGTGAAGCGCTTCCACGAATACCTCTACGGAAGACGTTTCACCATAGTCACCGACCACAAGCCACTCCTGGGACTCCTCGCAGGCGACCAACCCACCCCGACCTTCATGTCCCCACGGATGACGAGATGGGCCATCTTCCTAGCCGGCTACTCCTATAGGCTCGTGCACCAGCCAGGCACAGCCATAGGAAACGCCGACGCGCTCAGCAGATGCCCGTCGAGGAATCCAGTCGAAGACCCAGCCCCCACGCTCCATCTACACCACATAGATGACGACACCAGCTGTCCTGTGTCATCCGCAGATGTGGCTGTCCACACCCAAAAGGATCCCACACTCCGCCAAGTGAAGTCCTGGATCCTCAGAGGGTGGCCATCGGAAAAGCCAGAGGAGAAATTCAGCCCGTTCGCCAGGAAACAGAAGGAGCTGTCCACCATAAAAGGCTGTCTGCTATGGGGAGACAGGGTGCTGATTCCAAGCACTCTGCAACGGCGGACGCTAGAAACGCTGCACAAAGGGCATCCGGGCATCGTCCGCATGAAGACCCTGGCACGGAGTTACGTCTGGTGGCCCTCCATGGACAAAGACATTGAGCAATGGGTCTCCAGATGCGACCCGTGCCAAGAAGTTCGCCCAGCGCCGCCGCAATCCGAAGTCGCGAAGTGGGAGACCCCCAGCAACCCCTGGTCGAGGATCCACATCGACTTCGCGGGTCCGATGCAAGGGCGACACCTCCTCATCGTGGTAGATGCCTTCTCCAAGTGGCTCGAGGTGGTGCCCATGGCATCTACCACAACTGAAGCGACGATCCGAGCCCTGCGCCGTCTGTTCGCCACACATGGACTACCGGACGTGCTGGTCTCGGACAACGGCCCCCAGCTCACATCCCTGACCATGGAGTCCTTCCTGGCAGGACTGGGCATCCGCCACGCCCTGTCCGCCCCTTACAGGCCGGCCGGAAACGGACAAGCAGAACGCATGGTCAGACTGACCAAAGAAGCCCTCACCAAGATGGGCCCGGGAGACTGGCAAGAACGCATAGACAACTTCCTCCTCACCCAGCACATCACGCCACATGCCACCACCCACAAGAGCCCGGCCGAACTGCTGATGGGCAGAAGGTTGAGGTCACCATTGGACCGGCTGCACCCCCAATACAGCCCGGAAGTGACCGCAACCGCCAGCCGCCCGCTTCGCACCTTCAGCAACGGAGATTCAGTTTTCGCGCTGAATTTCAACGGCTCGCCCAAGTGGCTGAAGGGGAAGATTGCCAGCACAACCGGCCCCAAATCCTACACCGTCGAGTTGGAAGATGGACAGGTCTGTAGACGGCACATCGACCAACTCCGAAAAAGGTGGGGGGGGCACACGAAAACCAGCCTGACGAGGGAGGCCTACAACACCCCGACGAGGTAGGCCTACAACACCCCGGCGAGGTAGACCTACCACACCCAGAGGAGGTAGGCCTACAACACCCCGGCGAGGTAGGCCTACGACACCCCGACGAGGTAGGCCTACCACACCCCTGCGAGGCAGAACAGCGCCATTCCGACGAGGTCGGCCCAGCCCACTACCAGGTACTGTCGGCAGTCCAGCGAGGTAGACCGGGGCCAACCGCACGGGGGATGGCAACACCAACCCAGCCAGGTGGGCACCCGGCACAACAGGGCCAGGGAACACCAACCCAGCCCGCAAGTAGACCGGGACCTGCCCAGAGGAGGAGCAGCGCACCCAACCAGTGACGGCAGCCATCACCAGCCCAGCCAGGGAGACCGCAGTTCCAGGCGGGTAGACCAGGGACTAGGGGGAAGGGAAAGCCGACAACAACCCGGCCAGGGAGACCTACACCACCCCGGCAGGGGAGACCTCCGCCGCCCCGCAGAGGTAGCCCCGCAACAACATCCCGACCAGGTCGATCACCGCCAACCAGACGGGGGAGACCTACGCCAGCCCAACCAAGGGGACCAACGCCACCCCTGCGAGGTCGGACAGCACAACGCAAGCCAGCACCACCCGCAGACGGCGGACCGGGCCCGAGGGCACTGAACGGAACCACCACCCGAACGGTAGCAAGGCGGACCGCGACCGAACCACAGCGCCCGGGGAACCAGGGAGGAGCAAGCAATGGACTTACCGAGACTCAGACGCTCTTCCCGGGTCGGAACCGAGCAACCGAGACGAGGCAATAGATCCACAGGCCAGGAGGAAGACCATCAGAACCAGCCATCCAAGGTCTGCGGTCCGGCCGGAGGCGCTGGGGGTGACCCCGCTCACTCGACAGCCGAACCAAGCCCGGTTCCGGAGAAGGAACCAGGAGACGAAAGAGCCCCGTCCGTCCAGGCCGGAGACAGAGAAGAAGTGGGACTGCGCAGGTCAGCTAGGGTGCCGAGGCGTCCTACGTACCTGCGCGATTACGTGACTTTTGTGGACGAGATTGACAGTTCGGACTAAGGGGGGAGGAGTGTTATGTCCTTATAAGGACATCCGCCCTGATTGGCTGCTAGCCATCGGGCGGGAGATTGAATCCCTGGCAAGGGGCGGTGCGTCTGCCGGGAGCGAATATAAGGAGAGCTCCGGCAGCACACTGGCAGTCTTGCTACTGTTCTGTTCTTAATAAAAGTTACTTATGTAACGAGCTGGTCACGTCTTCCATTCCTGCGCCGATCTAACAAATTGGATTATGTTTCACCACCCTTATAGCCATGAGGTAGACTCTAATTGCAGCTCTAGCTTGTGTTCATTTATAGTACTTAGACATATATACCACTTCACAGTGCTTTACAAGCAGGGGTGGGCTTCAAAAATTTTAGCAAAGGGTTCTCTGCCTGGTTGCTGGGTGGGCATGTCCATGGTGGGCGTGTCCTAGTTGGCCTCCTGCACCATGGTGTGTGTGTGTGGGGGTGTTTTTGCCCTCCCTGGGCTCCAGAGGTTTTTCTTGAGCCTCTGGAAGGGCAAAAACGGCCTACCCAAGCTCCGGAGGCCCTCTTGAACTTTCGGTAGGCCCATTGTTCACCCTCCCTGAGCCTCCGTCTGCACCCTGCACTTACCTGCATCCAAAACGGGCCACATGGGGACTCCTGGGAGGGGTGGGGTGGGCTGGGCCAGCCGGGAGTGGGATTTGGAGGTTCTCTGAACTGCACAGAATCTTAGCTAGAGGTTCGCCCGAACTCCTGCGAACCTCCAGCAGCCCACCCCTGTTTACAGCCCTCTCTAATTGGTTTACATCATCAGCATATTGTCCCCAACTAATGTGGGTCCACATTTTACCGATCTCAGAAGGATGTAAGGCTGAGTCAACCTTGAGCTAGAAATTGTTAACTTGTACTTGTAACTCTCCTTGACAATGCTTATTCTATCTTTGTTCTTAGCAAAACAAAATCCACTGAGAGAAAAATGATGGAATAGCTGCATAATGCTTGTTGATTAATGGCACTGAGAAACCATTTGTTTGGAATGTCCACATTCCATTTTAACTCCAAATTGCTGAAGGCACTTAACATATTCCATTCAATTAGCAATTTGGACATCCCATGTAACAAAATGCTAAATATTGGAACTGGCAAAAAAACATTAAAATAATTTGCAACAATTCAACCACAAACCTCAGAGTCCATTAAAACAGTTTAGGAAAGCATTTATTTACAAGCCTTTAAACAAAAAAAGTCATTACTATCTGTTGAAAGATAGTATAGAGGCAAGCTGAGTGCCAAAATTTAAACACAGCTGTAAAAGCTATCTTCCTATTCCCTGCAAAGAGCAGGGAGTTTTCCAGAACACTAACTAGAATTAACAGAATATCAGAGTTGGAAAGGACGGTGGAGGTCTTCTAGTCCAACCCCCTGCTCAGGCAGGAAACCCTATATCCATGATGGTGAACCTATGGCACGTGTGCCAGAGGTGGCACGCAGAGCCCTCTCCATGGGCACACATGCCATTGCCAGCTGCTCTTCTGGTTTCAGCTGTGCACATATGTGATGGCCAGCTGGTCTTTGTGGGCGCAGGGGTGCCAGAAAACAGCCTCAAAACAGCCCAAAAAATGGCCTGTTTTTTGGCCATTTTCCAGGCCGTTTTGGGGTCAAAAATAGCCCAAAAACGGCCTGGAAAATGCCCAAAAAACAAGCATGTGTACACTGGCAAGCTGGTCTTCGGGTTTCCGATGCTCTGGTGCACACTCACCGGTTTGGGCACTCAGTGCTGAAAACGTTCGCCATCACTGCCCTATACCATTTCAAACAAATTAGCTGATACTAATACTGATAAGCAAATACTTATGAAATGATGTCACACTGAACCATAAACTAATCAGACTGACTAGGGCATGGGTGTCAAACTCAAGGCCCACGGTTGGATCCGGCCCATGGGGCGTTTAGATCTGGCCTGCAGGGCTGGTCTGGAAATTGCAAAGGACTGGCCTGCGATGCCTCTGTTAGCAAAAATGGGGCATAGGTGGGGCACGTGCCCCCCCCCGCAACTGCTTTTGGCCTCCGAACTGCTCCAGGAGGCCTTCCAGGCCCAAAACAGCCTCTGGAGTGCTGCAGGAGGCCTTCCAGGCCCAAAACGGGGCCTCTGGAGTGCTGCAGGAGGCCTACCAGGCCAAAACAGCCTCTGGAGTCCTCCAGAAGGCCGTCCTTGACTCAGAAGGTTATAAAAGGGAGGAAAAGTAAAATATTTTACCTTTCAGGCTTGCAGGATTCTGTAGCCTATGTCAATAATTTATAGTTCTAGTCTTCCTATGGAGTCAGTTTCTTGATCTGGTCTCCCTCTCATAAGATGATCAAGTAAATCAAGTAAGTATTAAAAAAATAAAATCACAGAAATGTATGCATCCCTATTTTTATACATTTATAAAACCATGTCTGCAGAAGTGTTGTCCCAGGTCACGCCCACCATGGCCCTCCAAGGTCAAACACAGAGGTGGTATTCAGCCAGATCGGACCGGTTCTACCGAACCAGTAGTAATGGTTCTGCACAGTTCAGAGAACCAGCAAATTGCACCACTGGCTGGCCCCGCCCACCCCTCACTACCCCACCCTATATATCTTGCCTTTGCCACACAGCCCAGCTAATCTTTGTGCCTCGCCTCCACACCTCACCCGCTCTGCTCACCAAAGGTAAGCATGCCACCAGCTTGCTTACCACCTCAGATCGGGGCCCCGTGATGCGCCATTCCCTGGCTCCAGTCTTATCCCCAAGCCTCTGCCTGCTCTCTGTTCTCCTTGGGTCGGGGAAGACACCATTCCCCTGTTCCGGCCTTGCCCTGGGCCTCCACCTGCATGCTGCCCCCCTCTGGCCTCAAACTATGGCCCCCTGGGCCGAAGCAATTTATTTGGCCTGCAACCTGCCATGCTAGGCTGAAGGGCTGTGGCGGGGGTGGGTGGGAGGTGGCGTTGATGCAGGAGGGCTGAAGCGGTTTGGGAATGGACCAGACGGTTCTTCTTACCTGTAAGAAGTCCCATCCGGAAAACACTGCAGTGGAGATCTTGCAGCTGCTTTTTCCGTCCCTTGACGAGCTTCGGTCGCTCACGGAGACACTCCATGTGCTCTCCAGGTCAGCAGCTGCTTCTTTCCGCTGCTACTCTGGCTGGGAGAATGTCTTGTGCAATTTAGCAGCTGTGAGCCGCCGCTTTCCTCTAAGTCCCATCCAGAAAGCGCTGCGGCACAGAGAAGCAGTGGCGGCTCACAGCTGCTAAATTGTACAAGACGCTCTCCCAGTAGTGCAGAGAGAAGCAGTCACTGCCCTGGAGAGCAGAGATGGAGGGGAGCAGGCCAAGAAAAGTTGCTTGGTCGAGCCTCACCGCGTGGTGGAAGCAGTATACGCGCATGTGCATGGAAATCGTATGCAGGTGCATGCATGGAAACTGTACACGGGCGCATGTATGAAAGCTGTGCATGGGCACATGTGCAAAAGCCGTGCATGCACACATGCACGGAAGCAATGCATGCATGCACGCGTGCTCTCGCATTTTCAGTGAACCAGTACTGAGATTATTTGAAACCCCCCACTGGTCAAACCCAATCCTGATGTGGCTCTCAATGAAATTGAGTTTGACACCCCTAGACTAGGGTAACAACACAATGAGCCACAAAATATCCAAGCCCTTATTTACCTAGGTTAATGCAAAAAATACAGCCAGTGTATTTTGGGGGATGTTGACTGCAAAGATATTATCCATTAATAGGCAGGCTCCTATGGGAACAGGTCATCCTTCTGCTACCCAGAGTTGGTTCAAAAATAGACTTGTCCATCTTTTTATGATGCCAAACTAGATCGTTCCTGCTGCATCTCTCTCTCTCTTTTTTTTACAATTTTTATTTTACTCCAAAAATTAAAATACAAAATCCAAAAGAAAAAAAAATGAAACAGAGATGAAACAAAACTAGACAAAAGATTAAAAAAAAAACAAAAGACATATTATCCCCCCCCCCCCAGCTGAACACTGACAAATTATATTACAATAATAATAGTCCCCCTTGCAAAGCAGGTCCAAAATTTATAAGCTGCTACCTCTAATTTGCAACCCAACTGACCTGTCATAGATTGCATATGTGAAAGGAAAAAAAATAGTTAACAGATTAAACAACAGCAAAGTTTATTTATTTATTTATTTATTTATTTATTTATTTATTTATTTATTTCATGTATTTATATGCTACCCTTCTCCAGAAGGACTCAGGGCGGCGAACACAAGTTAAAAACATGTACAACAAAATCCCATTTTAAACCAAATTAATTAATAAATAATAAATAATAAAACCCAGAATCAGAGTCAGCCTATTTGCTTGAACAGCCAAGTCTTCAGGTCCCGATGGAAGGAGCGGAGATCAGGAGCCGTCCGGAACTTGGTAGGCAACTCATTCTAGAGGGTGGGAGCACCCACAGAGAACGCCATTATTGTAATTTATTTATAGAAAGTCTATAGTTTCTTATTCACCACAAATTACATCATTATCTCTGATCAGTCCAGGATCAAATACCCTCATTTGGTTCTTAATAATGAAACCTTAGTTTTTTTTAATTGGGAATTTTCCCAGCAATTGCATCTCATTTCCAAAGTTCCAAAGTCTTTGTTGTAAATATCTCTGCAACATCCATTGTTGAATAATTCTCCTTGACAGCATAGTAAGTCAAGGACCACCTGTATTTAAACCACCGTGGAAGCTGTAATTTCTTAAATTGGAGGCAGCTCAATTGGAGGAGCCAAATAACAATTTAGAAAGCTCTTATGCAGATCTGTTTTTTGTTTTTTTAGTGATCTAGTTATATTTCGATATGTATGTTGAAACTGTGCTTATAGACGATTTTCAAATATGTTCCCTATTGTTTGACCTAAGACGCTAAACACAGATAGTCATTGACTTCAGGGGTGGGTTCTAATTTTTTTTACTACTGGTTCTGTGGGCGTGGCTTATTTTGTGGGCGTGGTTTTATGGTCATGTGACAATTCGTTAGGATTTAGCAGAGATACTGGTCTACCAGGCTTTTAACTGCTTGCAGAGCTGTACCAGTCTACCCATTTGTTTTTGGAGGCACCGGTCTACTCATTTGTTTTTGGAGACACCGGTCTACCACCACACTGCCTTTTAACACTGATCAGCTGTAGGGTGGCCCTTTGAAGCCCTGCGGCAAGAGTTTAAACAGTTTTTTTCCTTCTAGCTGATCAGCTGGGACTCGGGAGGCAGCAAATAGATTGGGGGCAAGGCCAAATAAAAGGTAAGAATAACGCGGGGGGGCGGGGGGGCAGGAGGGCCCAGCTCCCGAACAAAGAGAACCGGTTCGGTGATGTCATATCGTCACCGCTACCGGCTCGGCCGAACTGGGCTGAACCAGGAGGAACCCACCACTGATTGACTTCCCACAGTTCATTTAGTGACCATTCGAAGTTACAACAACACAGAAAAATGTGACTTATGATCATTTTTCAGTTACAACCATTGCAGCATGCCATGTTCATGTGATCAAAATTAAGATGCTTGGTAACTGGTTCATACTTATGACCGTTGCAGTGTCTCTGGGTCATGTGATCCCCTTTTGTGACCTTCTGACAAGCAAAGTCAATGGGGAAGTCAGATTCACTTAACAACCAGGTTACTAACTTATCAACTGCAATGGTTCACTTAACAATGGTGGCAAGAAAAGTTGCCAAACTCACTTAACAAATGTCTCACTTAACAACAAAAAATTGGGGTTCAATTGTGGTCATGAAAGACTACCTGTATTTAAACCACTGCGGAAGCTGTATTTTTTTAAATTGGAGGCAGCTCAGTTGAAGGAGCCGCCTAACAATTTAGGTCTGTCTTTTTTTAATAATCTAGATATATCTTGATCTGTAGGTCAAAACTGTGCTTATAGACTATTTTCAAATATTTTCCCTATTGTTTGACTTAAGAGGCTAAATAATCTTTAGTTTCTCTAACAAAGCCATTCTGAGAAGAAATGTGTAGCGCGGGTAAAGTCGCTTTGGACTGGCTGGCGTTCGGATCATGGTGTTGTACGCCGGTGGACTGCTGGAAATTTGGGGGGAAAGGGCAGCACAGGGCAGGATTTAAAAGGAGAGCATTTGGCGGGAAATGGGGAACCGAGGAGAAGGAGGTAAGTGAAGAATTCGTGACAGAGAAGAGGGACGCAAAGAGAGACGGGCAAGCAGGGAAATGGTGGCAGAGGGAGAGGCAAGTAGAGTTAGACAGCAGTGGAGGAGGAGTGGCAGAGAAAAAGGCGGAGAAAATAGTGGCGGAGAAGCAGCGGAGGAGATGGAGGCAGAGGGGGAGAGAAAGAGCCATGAGGGTGTTCACTGGCTCATCCAATTGTCAAAATCAAGTCTTCTTCTCTGTGCTCCAGCCCTGACTTCGGCTCCATGCCCCAACCCGAGCTAGAAGCCAGGCGAGGTGAGCAACCAGAAAGGAGACTGAGGAACCAGAAGGCAGCAAGAGGCAAGCTGAGCGACCGAGAGAGAGAGGCCAAGCAGGAGAGCCAGGCAAACTGAGAGAGCGGGCCAAGAAGGGAACCAGAGGATGGCCGAGTTGAGCCAATGGTCAGAGAGAGAGAGAAAGACTGAGAAAGAGATTGAGATGCCAGGCGAGTGACAGGTGGCATCTCATGACATCCAGGGTATCAAAGGCAGTACAAGCAGTCCTCAACTTGTGACCACAATTGAGCCGCAAATTTATGTTGATAAATGAGACATTTGTTAAGTGAATTTTGCCCCGTTTTGCCACTTTTCTTGCCATAGTTGTTAAGTGAATTGTTAAGCCAATGATGAATGAAAGGTGAGCTGTATTTTAAATTTTATGACATGGTCTTAGACCAAAAGTAAATAAATACAATAATAAACAGGCAATTTTCATGCAACTGGTATATACAGAACCTGTCATTACAAAGCTTATATTATACCAGGCTCAAATTCTGAAATAAAACGAGATTTAGCATAAGAGAGCTGTTAATTTGTATTTGTTGCTAATAATGCTGTCAACACATAGGATATTAAAGTGATGGGTGAATGGCTGATGACATATGCTCCTTGTCCTGACACAGTCTTGCTTTTACCAATCCGTCAAATTCCAGAAATTCAAGCTGAGCAGTATTTTTTCCCTCATAAAATAACTTGTGCTGTCAAATCCTCATTGAAATCATCCCTTTAAAAAGCTGATGGCATTGCTGTCATCCTGCTGACAGTTCATTGATTGATTGATTATATTTATATTTTACCTTTAGAACAATGTACAGTGCTTACATGAGAGATGCTTGAAAGTAAGTATTAGCAAGCAAAAAATACTCGACTTGATGCTGTTATTTGTGAAACCCAGGCTCGGTCCACCAGGAATTCTTCGTAAAGCTTTCCTAACTCTGTGGCAAGCAAAAGCTTTTTACTTCTTTCTGAATTTGCTATTTATGTGTTATTAACAAGAAGCTGGAAATGAATTGTCTGGTGAAACATTTTCTTCCTAATGTCTCATGACGGATACATAGAAGGGTATGAATATCTGTGCATTTATAATAAACATAATATATGTTACGCTTTGTTGTACCCTTTGCTACGTTTTTTCAACTGGTAGAATGATATATTGACTCTTGTTTGAGAAAGTTCCATTTCAGTACACAAATGATTGACTACCAAACCTGTACACATCAATATAAAACTAGCTAACCACACCAAGTCCTCAGACATAATTTACTGTGCTTAAAGAGGAAAAGGAAACAAAAAGTGATTTAAATGAACAGCTCATGCAAAAGTATAAATGGGTATTTGCATGTGCATGTATGTGTAAATGAATGAATCAATGAACCAATGAATGTTTTAGAGACAATTCATTAGAAATACTTTGACTAAAAGTGAAGAAGCTACTCCAGGGTGTCAAACTCGCGTCATCACGGCATCGTCACGTGATGTATCAGGACTTTTCCCCACTTTGCTAAACCAGGTGGGGGCGGAGCCAGCACATGACACCCCTGAGCTACTCAGATAAACAGCAAAACATTTCAAACCAAAAAGAAATCCAGTTGCCATGACTCAACTTCCAAACTTTGACTAAAAAGACAGAAATGTGAACCATTAAATATTCTGTTCAAATGTTGATATGTTGGTCAACATCCTGATTATTGTTGTTTTAACCATTCAGTCATGTCCAGAGGTGGTATTCAGCAGGTTCTGACCAGTTCTGGAGAACCGGTAGCGGAAATTTTGAGTAGTTCGGAGAACCAGTAAATACCACCTCTGACTGGCCCCGCCCCCATCTATTCTCTGCCTCCCGAGTCCCAGCTGATCAGAAGGAAATGGGGATTTTGCAGTAACCTTTCCATGGATGGGGAAGGAATGGAGATTTTACAGTATCCTTCCCCTGCCATGCCCACCAAGCCATGCCTACCAAGCCATACCACGCCCACAAAACTGTTAAATAAAGAATTTGAATCCCACCACTGGTAAGGTCCGATTCTTAGCAACATTATAGGCAAGTACTCTCCATGTTACCCTGTGAAGTACAACTTTCAGTTGTTGGATGTTCATATTTGCATCAGTTATTATATTATCAAGCTAGTGTATTCTTTGCTTGCTCCTCCTCCTTGTTCCATTAAGCATTCCTATCACTGATTTTTTCCAATTAATTTGCACACATGACATGGCCGAAGTAAAGTGATTTTGGTTTCTAATGATGTGTTTGCAACTATCTTTAACAGTAAAGCCTTTTAAACCATTTCAGTTCTGATTTCTTTATGCTAGTTCTAATTTCTTTAAGCCAGGGGTGTCAAACTTGCAGCCTACGGACCGGATGCGGCATGCGCTGGCCATGCCCACCGACGTTTTAGAGAAGGGGGAAAATGTTACAATGTGCCACGTGATGACAACGTGATGCCGCTGTGGCCTTTCCAAAAGCAAGAGATCTCTTCCAGATCCAAGTAGAGCATGAATAATCATTTTAGACTTTGCCAAATTTCCTTGTTTGATAACAGATGGTTATAGATAGCAAAAACTGGCATGGTAACATTTCTCTCATTGCGCAACTGTGTGATTACCAGAGATTATTATGTCTAAACAACAGATCAGGAAGCCTACAGTGAGAATGGGTTAATCCAGACAGGTGCTTGGAATTGCTTCTCTCACTCAAAAGCTCTCCAATTGGTTTCTTCCCTCCTTCCGAATTTTACATTATTTTGCATTATAGATTTCCCTGTGGAGGATTCCCAATCCAGGGGCAAATAAAGGATTATATTTTATACTTCAATTGTTAAGCAAAACATGGAGTAAAATGCTTCCAGAATGAAAAAGAAGCCAAATTCCTATATTTTGTGGAAAAAAATTGTTATGAATGGAACCAAAAACACACCATTGCTAGGTTACAAAGAATGATTTGTATCACAATTATACATTTCAACCCTGTATCTATAATTGGCTTATTACAAATTTAGGCAAAACACAGGGTTTTCCCATGCTGTTTATTCCTTTCATACACAATCTGATTTAATTTTCAGCATAATAATTTTTAACAACAATTGGCATGTTACTTTCACATATACACCTTTTATGGATGATTTTCAGAGATAAAAGTGATCTCAAATGCAAACTAAAAATATCACATGTCAAGTTAGGGAGAATGTTGTCACAATGCCATATGGTAATTTACACCTCAATGTCACTTGAAAACATGAAATGCTGGAATATTGATGCAATTCTTTTATCACTTTCTTCAATACTTTTAGAATAAGATTGACCCCGCTGGACTTGTCAGCAAAAGATCAAAAATATTAAAGAAATGTTAATTTCCAATAGGATTATATAGAACTTAGGACTGGTGCTTTTGGTGCTGTCTGAGCTTTGTTTCATTACCCAACTAAGTAACAGTATCAGTGCTAGCGAATTTGGGTTTACATTCTGTTTGTTTACAGTCATGTATCCTGCCAGTATTGATGGTTGCGTTTTCTCCTTGGTAGTTCCTTGATTAGGGCATTGTTTATCAACTTTATCAAAAAATGTCTGCCCATCCAACACAATATATGTCAAAATCATCTCAGAAATCACCAAAAGACTATTACAACCACATGGCATCACCATAGCACACAAACCAACTAAAGCCTTCCAAGACATTGTAAGACCCAGCAGCTGTAAAACAAAAAACAGGAGTCATCTACAGCAGCATTCCTCAACCTTTCCAGGTTGGCGGCCTGACCCGGGGATGGGGTAAGAGGGGATGGTTTTGTGCAAGGGGCAAGTGCACATTCGTATATGTGCACACAGCTTCATTTGTGTTCTGTCCCCCTTCCCCACACAGGCAAACACACAACCAGGTATGTCTGCCAAGTTTTTATTAAGCAATCAGACTAGAAACCCTTGCAGATAAGAGTTTTGGCAGTAAACTGCGTAATGCCTGCCAAGTCAGTTTTCACTCACAGTAAGCAAGAGAGAGTTTATCCTCAGTCCGGTCTAGTAGCAAGCTTCATAATCTACAAAGCAAGAGTTAGCCAAGGTCCAATCCAAATATGTACAAGCCAGATTCCAGGTAATGCGATGTGACTCTCAGGTTTTAAACTTTGACCGTCACAAAGCTTGAAGAGCAATCACACCCACTTTTATTCCTTGTGGGGTGTGGCTCAGTGACTCAGCTCAATCTCTGGCCCTCCCACGCCTCTTTCGTTGCTGCGCATGCTTCTCCCTCCGACGCTGCCTGGGTTCAAGCCAGGATTCATCATCCTCACTCCCTATCTGTTGTTGTTCCAATATGCTTTCCTCCTGGCATATCCCAGGCTGTTCCTCTTGGCCTTCGGATGAATCCTGAGGCATTGCCAGAGAGGAGGATCCTGGAGAAGGAGGCCTTGTCAGTTCCTCCCCATCACCTTCTGAGTCCTCTTCCTCTGTTAGGACAGGCTTGGGAGTCGGGGTCACAACAATTTGTGTGAGAGGCAAGTGCATACGCCCCTCCCGCTTGTGCACACCTACCGCTTACATGAGTGAGGCTGCGAGTGCCGGTGCCCAATGCTCACGTAGGTGGGGTTGCACGCAGCAGCCTGCCACACATGCAGCCCAGGGGATGGGTTCTACTTACCTTTACTACCGGTTCGGAATGGGATCGCTCGCACACGTGCCTTGCTTCTGCGCATGCGCAGATCACCGATGATGACATCGGGGGCAATGGGTGGGGCCTCCCGCCGGTTTTACTACCGGTCCAAACCAGGGGCATCCCACCACTGATCCAGCCTGGTTGCAAATAGACCACAGCACGGTAATGTGCTATAGTCCACAGGTTAGGGACCCCTGATCTACAGCATTGCGCAGAGACACTATTCCATTTCAGACAAATGGCTGTCCAGTCTCTTCTTGAAAGCCTCCAGTGATGGGGCACCCACAACCATTCCACTGGTTGATTGTTCTCCCCATTAGGAAATTTCTCCTTAGCTCTAGGTTGCTTCTCCCCTTAATTAATTTCCTTCCATTGTTTCTTGTCTTGCCCTCTGGTGCTTTGGAAAATAGGTTGACCCCCTTTTCCTTGTGTATTGGAACACTGCTATCATGTCTCCCCTTGTCTTTCTTTTCCCTAATTAGACTTACCCAATCCCTGCAACCATTCTTCATATGTTTTAGCCTCCAGCCCCCTAATAATCTTCTCTGCAGTCTTTCCAGAGTATCAAATCTCTTTTATATTGTGGTGACCAAAACTGGATGCAGTATTCCAAGTGTGGTTATACTAAAGGCTTTACAAGGCTTTGTAAAGCAGTACTAGAATTTCATGTGATCTTGATTCTATCTCTCTACTATTGCATTTTAGGATTGGATTGGCTTTTTTTGCCTGCTGCCACACACTGCTGACTCATATTTAAGTGATTGTCCACTTGACTCCAAGATCCCTCTCACAGTTACTGACATTAAGCTAAATTTCATGTAGTCTGTAGTCTATAACTGTATCTGTACAGTTGGTTTTTCTTGCCTAAGTGTAAAGTGTAAGTGTAAACCTTATTTTTATCTATATGGAATTTCATTTTGTTACATTGGGCGCAGTGTTCAAGTCAAGTTTCTTTGACTTTTTTTTAATGGGTTCTGAGCCTTAACTTTCCTAACTTCATCTTTGCAGGTTTGGTACCCCAAATTTGTGAGCCGAGTCACTGATTCTTTCCATACTCACAGTGGCTTATTTGCAGGGGTGAAATCCAGGAAGGTTCTGACAGGTTCCAGAGAACCGGTAGTGGAAATTTTGAGTAGTTCAGAGAACCAGTAGCAGAAATTTTGAGTAGTTCAGAGAAGCGGCAAATACCACCTCTGGCTGGTCCCAGAGTGGGGTGGGAATGGGGATTTTGCAGCATCCTTCCCCTGGAGTGGGGTGGAAATGGAGATTTTGCAGTATCTTTCCCCTGGCACACCCACCAAGCCATGCCCACCAAGCCACACCCAGAGAACCAGTGGTAAAAATTTTTGAATTTCACCACTGCTTATTTGTATATGTATATGTATGCATGTGTGTGTGTGTGTGTTTGAATTTCTCTTCTTTGAATGAGTCTTGGCTACTGGTAACTGCAGGAAAAAGCCACAATTTTTTCCTGGAAATATACTTGGAAATAGATTTCCACTATCATTTCCTACAACTGAATAACAATGGTCCAAGGTGGCCAGATAGCTTTCATGCATAAAGTGGCAATAGACCTCCGATTTTTGGCTTCTAGAATTTTTTAATGGCTTCAGCATTGTAATATACTACAATAAAAAGTTCATTTGTAACAGACACACACAATACAGATTATATCATCACCATCATCATCACCATCATCATCATCAAAGATGCATGGTTGCCACGAAAATAGGAAACCCATTGCCTGATTTCAATTTTGCATAGTAATATAATGCATGCGTTATATATACTAGAAGCATGAGCAGTGAAATAGAGTGAAGATTTACAGCATGAGGTTTTTATTTGAAAGGTTTTGGATTACTAGTTATTTCTTTGAGAAAGAAGAGAGGCAAATTACTTTTGAATGGTATCTAGCAACACATTCTTTTCAGTGCCAACCCTGCAGCACAATCCAAGATATGTTTAGGAACAAGTGAGTTCTTTTATATTCAGTGATACTTATTTTCAGAACTGTAGCTTCTCTAAAAAAAATGTGTTAAAAGATGATTCTTTACATCTGATGAAACACTTAACATGCAACCTACTTTTTGGTACTATGTCATTTTGTGTAGTATATCCCAAATACAATCAACTTATTCCAGGGATTTATGCAAACATATCTGGGAACATAACAAGACACTGATTAGTTATCTTAGTTATCTTCAATTAAATTCTTTCTCACATCTTAGTATCTATTTACCCTAGTGATGTCATAAATATTGATTTTAAGCTTTTTCATTTGGCACTTATTGCCATGGTAACCAGCAATTTGGGGGGAGGGGGAACATGGCACACAGTAAAAGACACGTTTTCATATTCTTCTAGGATGACATAATACTGTTACTGTTTATTAAATTTGTATACCGCCCTTCTCCCGAAGGGCTCAGGGCAGTGAACAGCCAAAATTAAAATACATACAGTATAAAAATTAAAATAAATTAAAACAGAATTAGATCAGTTTGGCTTCCCCAAATTTTAAAACCCTTTACCCATAAAATAGCCCATTAAAATTTTAAGCCAGCCCGGCTTGCTGAAATAAGAAGGTCTTCAACGCTCGGCGGAAAGTACGGAGGTCTGGGATCAGTCGTATTCCTGGGGGTAGCTCGTTCCAGAGGGTGGGTGCCCCCACAGAGAAGGCTCTCCCCCTGGGGGTCGTCAGTTGACATTGTTTGACCGACGGCACCCTGAGGAGACACTCTCTGTGGGAGCAGATTGGCCGGTGGGATATTATCGGTGGCAGAAGGTGGTCTTGTAAATACCCGGGCCCTAAACCATGGAGTGCTTTAAAGATGAGAACCAATACCTTGAAGCGCACCCGGAAAATCATAATATGCTTTGGAATTGTATGAGACACTTTCAATGTTATATTTTTAGCAACTGGTTTAGATCTAATCTGTTCCACTGTCAGAGAAATTGATTTATTCTTAGTATCTGATCCAAAGCATAGTAGACTGGATCATTTTTGTCAAATGGGGACCTTGACAGAATGGTATTTGTTAAGAATATTGTAGACACGTAAAATGCAACCGACCCAGAGATGTGCTGGATAAACTGCAAGAATTTACATTTCATTCATTGTTACATTAAAAGCAGAAGTGTCATACAGGTGGTTCGTGCATAGTGCCAGGGACAGAATTAAAGAAAAGAAGAAAATCCATTAGAAAATTATATTTGGTAGCAGGGGTGGGCTGCTGGGGGTTTGCAGGGGTTTGGGAGAACCTCTTGCTAAGATTCTGTGCAGTTCGGAGAACCCCCAAATCCCACTCCTAGTTGGCCCTGCCCACCCCGCCCCACCCCTCCCAGGAGTCCCCACACAGCCTTTTTTGGATGCAGGTAAGTGCAAGGCACATGGGAGGCTCAGGGAGGGCGAAAAATGGGCCTACCGGAAGTTCGGGAAGGGCCTTCAGAGGGTCTCCGGAGCCTGGGGAGGCTGTTTTTGCCCTCCTGGAGGCTCAAGGAAATCCTCTGGAGCCCAGGGAGGGCAAAAGCACCCCACCCCGCCATGGTGCAGGTGGCCGACTAGGCCATGGCCACCATGGCCATGCCCACCCAGCAACCGGGCAGAGAAACCTTTGCTAAAATTTTTGAAGCTCACCCCTGTTGGTAGGTGAAGAATTCCATCCTGACTGCCTTCAGAAGACTAGGAGAGATCTAGATCGGGAAACTGGGTTCCAGTTTTAAAGCCTTTTTCACCCAGACTTTACAAGCAAGGAAATGGATCTGATTTAAACACAGATACCGAAAGACTATAAATAATCTTTTCCATGAGTGACTCTATCATCATAGAAGCTTTATATTGCTTCGCTGTATATTTTGAGTCAAATCAATTCACACATTCAAGTCTCACTTATCAAGAAATCGCTCATCATTGTGAGACAGCTGCTGATATAAAATAAATTCAAAAATGAATGAATATGCTAGAATATGGCAAGGAAAGCTCTGTATCAAGGATTCTTGAATATTTTGTACAGCGTTCTAGGAAAGAAAATGATCTTATATTACTGAGGTAATCTTGTTAATAACTAAGGTAACTGGAAAATAATAAGAGTTGCCGAAACTTAGCTGGGTTGGTTATGGCAACCAACTAGCTGAGGTTTGGCAGTGCTTTACTACTGTTGGTTATAGCACAAGTGTATGTGTGTATGTGTGTGTGTGTGTGTGTACCTTCAAGTTATCTTGACTCCTGCCAAGATGATGGAGAAGATGATGTTTTTTGGCAGCATTTTTTAGAAATGGTTAGCAATTTCCTACATCTTAGAGCAGTGTTTCTCAACCTTGGAAGCTTGAAGATGGGTGGACTTCAATTCCCAGAATCCCAGTGCTGCTGGCTGGCAGATTCTGGGAGTTGAAGTCCACCCATCTTCAAGCTTCCAAGGTTGAGAAACACTGTCTTAGAGCTTCCTAAATTAGGATTGGAACTCCTGGTCTCCTGATTTCTCACCTAGAATCTTTAGCTACCACACTGTGCCAAACTGGCTCTCATAGATAAGCATTTTCATAGACATGTACATATATATAATTACATGTTTATGAAAATATATTTACTTATTTATATGGATGATAAGCAAATCAAATTAACTCTATATATGGGCATGCCAAAATAAAAAATATGTTATTAGAAATATCTACTAGGTTTATGGAAATGAATTTACCAACCCATTCCTACCCAGGAATGGGCAGTTTTCTGGCCATCAGTACTATGAAATCCCATCTTTTGTTCAAATGCAGCCAGCACCAATAATGACAGGAATTCTGGCCGTCTTTTGAGAGTCAATCACTTGTTTAAAAATAAATAAGTAGCTTCAAGTACAAAATCGTTGAGAGATATTCAGCACTCTTACCTCTGTATCATGGCAAAACAGAAATTGCAAGAAGCTTTGCTTCATCAGCAAGAATGTTGTTTTAGGCCAGTAGGTTAATCCCTCCTGACTTGTGTACAAGTTTCAGGGTTAAATTTCCATACCAATCTTGGTAATAAAGATTTTGCTGGCAATGGGCAAGAGTTATGTTTCATGGGTATACAGTTTGCAATACATGATGCCTTTTCAGCCTTTGGAAGTACAGTGGCTATATTGATTAAAGACTTTAACTAAAAAAAAACAAACATGCAATACTCTTTTTTTTGAATATCTTTTATTTTTTAAAACAAAACATAAAACAAAACATAAAACAAGAGTCTGAGTGGCGTAGGAGGCTAATATCTCCTACTAAGGCAGCATTTAACATCCAGCTGCCTGCAATTACTGCGAGTTCAATTCTCACCAGGCTCAAGGTCGACTCAGCCTTCCATCCTTTCTAAGGTGGGTAAAATGAGGACCCGGTTTGTGGGGGCAATAAGCTGACTTTGTATAAAAAATATACAAAAGTATGAAGGCTATTGCTTAACGCATTGTAAGCCGCCCTGAGTCTCCGGAGAAGGGCGTCATATAAAAATAAATAAATAAATAAATAAATAAATAAATAAATAAATAAATCCATCATCCATTACAAATACAAACAGTATGTCAGTTGGTTACAAATCTTTTGTGCATCATCCTCCTATTCAAAATTTACTAATTATCTAATTTCTCATATTGTCAAACAAAACAACATCCTCATTTATCATTTATTTAACTATTGTGTTGTTGTTTCAGAAAATTTATTTTCAAATATTATATTTATAACATATTTCATATTTCATTTCCATGTTTTAGTATCTAATCATTGATAAAATACATCCCATATCTTGTAATATTGTTTATCTTCTTGTTCTCTAATTTCAAATGTCAATTTACTCATTTCAGCACATTCCATGATTTTCTTAATAATTTCATCTTGCGTTGGTATTTTCTCATTTTTCCACTTTTTAGCAAATACAATTCTAGCAGCTGTTAAAACATTCACAATCAAATATCTCACTTCTCTATTGTATGTTTCCGGCACAATCCCTAATAAAAAAATCTCTGTCTTAAAGTCTATGTGTTTTTTTGTCATTTTTTCCAACCATGTGTGGATTTTAGTCCAGTATCTTTTCATTTCTACACATGTCCACCACATATGGTAATATGAGCCCATTAAGACATGCAATACTTAAATTTTTTTTTTTAAAAAAGAGAAGATTAAAAACCTGTAAAATACATGTATAAAATAGCAGTGGCTGCAAGTAACAGGAATAAAATATTTACTTTAGTATTTTGGTCATCAGATCTTGGTCTCATCCATATGCTTCAGTATAGCATCTAAGTTAGACAAAACTGTAGGTACTTGGTCTTTTTGCAAACATTTTAATAAATTTATTAATATAAATTAACATAACAAATCAAAAGAAATAGAAGTACGGTGATAGTGCATTGAAGTGTTTGAATTACAAAATAAATGGATTCATATATAATACTAAAGGGACGGGGTGGCTCAGTGGCTCAGTGGCTGAGCTTGTCGATCGAAAGGTCGGCAGTTCAGCGGTTCGAATCCCTAGTGCCGCGAAACAGGGTGAGCTCCCGTTACTTGTCCCAGCTTCTGCCAACCTAGCAGTTGAAAGCACGTAAAAAATGCAAGTAGAAAAATAGGGACCATCTTTGGTGGGAAAGTAACAGCGTTCCATGCGCCTTTGGTGTTTAGTCATGCCGGCCACATGACCATGGAGATGTCTTTAGGCAGCACTGGCTCTTTGGCTTTGAAATGGAGATGAGCACCGTCCCCTAGAGTCAGGAACAACTAGCACATATGTGCAAAGGAACCTTTACCTTTACCTATATAATACTAATGCACCCATTTAACTCTAATTATTATTTACAATGCATAGGTTCATATCACATATTAAACCAAACTCAAACAAACCATAACAGCACAGGGCAGTCTGTGATCCAGCTATTTATTTTGAGGGATACTTTATCATCAACATTATTTTCAGTTATGTTATGGGGAAAAATATTAAGCACTGGCTGTTGTTTGTTTCCACCATATAATATAGAAGATAAATGAGATTAGAACTGTGCACTGGATAATATTCCTCAGGTAACACAGAAGAGACTTCATCTTAAAAGATCTGCTGGCATATTTCTGGAGTAGTTTATACAAATTCTGAACTCTGCTGTTCAGAAATGCAAAAGTGATATAGGTAGTCCTTGACTTACGACCACAATGGAGCCCAAAAATTAATTTTGTTAAGTGAGAAATTTGTTAAATGAGTTTTGCCCCATTTTATGACTTTTCTTGCCACATTTGTTAAGCGAATCACTGCAGTTCTTAAAGTAGTAACCTGGTTGTTAAGTGAATCTGGTTTCCCCGTTAACTTTCCTTGTCAGAAGGTCGCAAAGGGGGATCACATGACTCTGGGACACTGCAACTGTCATAAATGTGAGTCAGTTTTCAAGCATCCAAATGTAAATCATGTGACCATGGGGATGCTGCAGGGGTCATAAGTGTGAAAAACGGTCCTAAGTCACTTTTTTCAGAACCATTGTAACTTCGAATGGTCACTAAATGGACTGTTGTAAATCAAGGATTACTTGTATATACATAATTTCTTTTTCTGGTATTAATTGGGCCAAATTTTACAATATAATGAAGCAAAGTTAATCATGGCTACCCATTGTTTATCAAAGCTGGAAATCAGTATTCATCAATAAGTGAGCTATGAATCAAATAAATCAAATAATTTAAAGAATACACTAGGAAGCAATTATGGAAAATCTATCTTGGTACTACCTAATGATAGCGAAGGACTGCAATTAATTTCAAATATAGCACACATTTCACAGTATTTCCTTCACCAAATAATATTTTATTAAGCCCTGCTCATTTCATCCCTTTCATTATTAAGTGCACCAAATTGCAAACCACCAAACTAATCCCAAGCTTTCCACAATTATATGTGGTGTCTGAATTCTGAAAACACAAAAGATTATTTGATCATTATTTTTATGCCTTAGACCTCAAAGTGTAAAATTTACCACTCCATTCCCACTGAACGCAGTTATCTCCTTTCAGAAGCTGTTATGTCACGTTGAAAGGTTTTGCTTAGCTTTTGCTAAGTAATCCTAGACATTGTGGTTCTACAAATACTGCACTTTCTGACTTAAAGAAGTGCAAATTATGATTACAATAAACATGGCGTAGCATAAGGTGTCATTTCTTTTCTGTCAGACTTATCAGGTAGACCAGATAGGAAACACAACCAGATAAGCTAATTAAACAACATCTCTTTGCCCTATCTCTGAAAGTCTTTCCTACATATCATTTTTTTTAGTATCATGTTTTTAATATTATGATCTTGGACCAGTCATCCTTTCTCTGGTCCCACCTGACTGTGGGGAAATTAGGAGGAGGAAGGAGGATTAGATATGTTTAACACCTTAAGTTACTTATAAAAAAATAATAAAGCGGAATATAAATAAATAAAATTGGGATATTATCTTAGGAGTCTCTGTACAAAAGTAATACGTTTAGAAATAAGTAAAAATATACATATGCATTGCTTCCTACCTGTCTTTTTGGGACAATTAAAAAAAATCAAGATGGTAGCCATGAGCATGTGGTTAAATTCATCATCTTACTTTTTTAAAAAAATATTTTCCTACAAAAATTCTTTTTAACCTTGTAGGAGAAACTGGTAGACTAGACAGGCTTTGTGAAAATATTGATAGAGCAAGGAAGACAATGGGAAAAAAGTGCAGATTTGCATTTTCCAGTAGCCTCAATGACATTGATAGATTTCTACTTTCATAGGTTCTTCTCCATCCAACTTTTTGCCAAAGTAAAACAGGCCATCTTTTTGATAAACACAGTACAGTGCAGTACTTGGTTACTTTGCTGCATCCCAATAGTAATCTAAAATCAGATCAGTCAGGCAACTTCTGTAAAGCAACACAAAGAAAAGCGGCAAATATCTCTAAAATTAAAATTTAGAAGTTTCTAAAAAAGCATTTCTGAAACTATTACTGGACACCACAAAATAATCAGTTAGGAGTGTAACCGAAATAATATTGCAGATAAAGGATGACACTTTCTATACAATTCCCTGACAATAAATCTCAGTAAAATAATTGAGACTTACTTCTGAGTAAACGTGCATAGTCTGTATTTGAAAGATTATTGAGAAATCCTCACTTCCATCTCACTTTTCATTGTGTAGACCTTTTCTTAAAGCAACATTTGTTAGCCATTTGAACATTTTGTTCTCCTCTGCTTTAGTTTTTTTTTTCATTTTCCGTTCAAGTGCCAAATGGCACAGAATAAATCATATGCAGTAGTTGAAAAGGGTCATTTAACTAATTGGGTCCAATCCTTTGCTCATTGAAGGAATATATATCAAAACATCTCAGATGTTTATCTTCCACATGAATACATTTAGTAAGGGACACCCACAACACAGTGGTGTGTTTTTACCAGTTCGCCGGAAGCGGTGGTGGAAGGCTCTGCCCACCCGCCCGGAGATCATTACAGATGCTCTGCACACGTATTCACAGTTCGAAACCGGTAGCAAAGGTAAGTGAAACCCACTACTGCCACAACATCTTTGGGTAATTGGTTCCATTGTTACACAACTCTTTCAATATTCATTTAGAGTCTGCCTTCTTGCAATTTAAGACCATTATTATATGTTTGCAATTTGTGCTAGAAGCTAGTACAGGTGCTGACCTTTATTTGTGACAATCTCTGAACGGTCCTCTTCTTTTTCTCAAGTACTGTCTTCTCTTGAGAAACTCTCCTGAGAAAGTTTTGCATTTGTCTTCTGGTTCTCACATGAGCAATTTTCTATTTGTCTCTTGATTTTTCATTCTGCTACATTAAACTTTCATGCACCTATCAGAATGATGTTGAATTTTATTTCTGTCTTCTTTAATATTACCTTGATTGATTTGTGCCATCAAATTGCTGTCAACTCTTAGTGAGCACATAGACAGATTTTTCTCTGTGACAGTCTGTCCCTAACTTGATCATATTCTAACTGTGTGTACATTGCCATTGTAACTGAGTCCATCCACCCTGCTGATGGTCATCTTCTACTTCTTTTTCCTTCCACCTCTCTCAGCATTAGAGCCTTCTCCAGAGAGCTAAGGCTTTGCATAATATGTCCAAAGTAGGAAAATTGTTATATTAGATTGGCCATCCAAATTTGCATCATTCACAAATGTAACTTCTTCGTCCATGACATTAATAAAAATGTTGAAGAATACAGGATCCAGGATTGAATCTTATAGTACCCCACTTAGAATAGAATAGAATAGAATAGAATTCTTTATTGGCCAAGTGTGATTGGACACACAAGGAATTTGTCTTTGGTGCATATGCTCTCAGTGTATATAAAAAGACAAGATACACTCATCAAGAATCATAAGGTACAACACTTAATGATAGTCATAGGGTTCAAATAAGCAATCAAATCATAGGAAACAATCAATATAAATTGTAAGGATACAAGCAACAAAGTTACAATCATACAGTCATAAGTGGGAGGAGATGGGTGATAGGAATGATAAGAAGATTAATAGTAGTGCAGACCTAGTAAATAGTTTGACAGTGTTGAGGGAATTATTTGTTTAGCAGAATGATGGTGTTTGGGAAAAAACTGTTCTTGTGTCTAGTTCAGCGGTTCTCAACCTGGGGATCGCAACCCCTTTGGGGGTCGAACGGCCATTTCACAGGGGTCACCAAAGCCCTCTCTCGCCCCTCCCCCACGCCTTCATTCACCCTCACCCTCTCCCTCTGTTGGATCACCCGGTCGCCGTTCGCTTACCCCATCCACTCCCAATCTATTGCTGCCTCCGGAGTCTCAGCTGGCTAGAGGGAAAAAAAACTTTAAATTCTTGCCGTGGGGCTACAAAGAGCTAGCTGCAAAGAGTTAAATTACTGGAGCAGATTTTTTTCCCCCTAGCTATGCTGAAAAAGCGAAATTGAAAGTAAGCAGGCTGCAACGTGACAAAATGAGGCAGAGAGAGATTTCTTTTTCTTTTTCGTTTTCCTCACCAAAAAAGGTAGGTGCAAAACTGCAAACAATGGGAAATTTAAGGCAAAAGAGGAGAGTTCAAGATTTTAAAACACAAAAGAAAAAAAGCTCTATTTAACTAGGGAATTGTAATAATTGACATACTATTAATTGTATATATTGTGTTGAAAGCAGAAATGGTTAAGTTGTGGTTTGGAGGAATATATGGGGGAAATTATTTGGTTTATTATTATTGGTAAATATAATTAATTGATTTGTAAGAAATTGGATTGCATGGAAATAATTGGAATATTCATGTTCATATTGATTAATATACAAAAAAGATAGTTATATAACTAATTGATTTATATTAAAATGTTGAATTTGTATTAAACAACTGTATTACATAATTAACCAATGTGAGAATGGATATAAAAATAGATGACAATGCGAAGGGGTATAATATAGAACAAAAGGGAAAAATTGAATTTGATTAAGATTAGAGATGAGGATGAAGGGTAATATTGTTTTTTTTTTAAAACATAGATGAGGAATAAATATGGTAAAAAGGAAATATAGAAATTGTAAATTTAATTGAAATGACTAAATACTGTGTTGGAAGAAATATCCTTCTGGGTTCTGCTCCAAGTGGGGAAAAAGACACTGGAAACATGGAGACTGCTTGGAAAGATGGTTTAATGGTGGACAGGATCACATGGCTTGATGGGGCCCATTGTGTTAGTTTCTGTTGCTATTGTGTTGCAAATGTCCTTTGACAAAGGATTGACTTTCTGCCTCTGGCCCATTAACAAAGGGTGGGGGGCAGGAAGGTGGGAGCTGCTTTGTCTGTAAAATATGCTTCTCCATTTCTCATCCAGGTAGGGAAATATAATATTCTGCCTTTTTAATATTTCCCAAAATATTTCATTCTTCTAGGAAAGGGGTGGGTGCTAACCTCCTACAACTGTTTAAATTTGTGAACCGGCCAAATACTCTGTTCAAAGAAAATACGTTGTATGTTTGTATGTGTGTTTCTAATTATTGCTATTTATTGCTATTTGTTTTCTTTTATTCTTTAAAATTTAACAATTCATTCTTTATCTTAATATCTTAATATCTGTTTGGGGTTGGCTTTCTTCCCTTTCATCTCTTTTATTGTACAGCAATCTTTCTCCTCAAACCTACCACCTCTGTCTTTTCTTTCTTTCTTACTTTCTCTTCCCCCCCTCTTCTTCTTCTCCCTACTTCCTCTTTCTTTCTCTTTCTCCTCCTCTCTTCCTCCCTCTCTTACCTTCACTCCTACTCTAATTTCCCTTCCCTTCCTTCATCCCTCTCTATTGCTGTATCCTTTTATGGATATGGACTACTCAGAAGGCTGAAAAAGTTATTTTTGACTGGTCCTCACACTTTTGACCAGTCCTTGAATTTACGACTGTCCTCACATTTTACGTTTTTTGACCTATTTTATACCATGTTGAAGAGAAGCAGTTGTGAAATAAGTGACATGGTTGTTAAGAATGCTGCACAGGCATAAATGTGAGGATGGTCATAAGTGTGAGGACCAGTCAAAAGTGTGAGGACCTGTCAGAAATGACTTTTTTCAGCCCTCTGAGTAGTCCCTATACATATAGCCATGGCCACCCGGTTACATGACCAGCTAGCCACGCCCACCCAATCACATGACCTCCAAGCCACACCCACAAAATAAGCCACGCCCACAGAACCAGTAGTAAAAAAATTTAGAACCCACCCTTGGTTGGGGGTCACCACAACATGAGGAACTATATTAAAGGGTCGCGGCATTAGGAAGGTTGAGAACCACTGGTCTAGTTGTTCTGGTATGCATAGCGTCGTTTTGAGGGTAGGAATTGAAACAGTTTATGTCCAGGATGCGAGGGGTCTGTAAATATTTTCACAGCCCTCTTTTTGACTCGTGCAGTATACAGGTCCTCAATGGAAGGCAAGTTGGTAGCAATTGTTTTTTCTGCAGTTCTAATTATCCTCTGATGTCTGTGTCTGACTTGTTGGGTTGCAGAACCAAACCAGACTGTTATAGAAGTGCAGATGACAGAGTCAATATTTCCTCTGTAGAACTGTATCAGCAGCTCCTTCGGCAGTTTGAGCTTCCTGATACTTGATACTTTCAACAGGAAACTACTGATGTAGACTCTTTGAATGCAGTATCATCTGTGAAGAGATGAACAAGTTTCAAGTCATAGACATATGATGCTGCCTCATGCCAAGTTTGCTTCCAGATCTTTTCAATGAACAATCTGCGTAGTTAATTGGGATAATTTTATGAAGAATCCAGATGACATTCCCATCACTTAGTCATCAGCTTTCTTTTTATCTTCATCTTATTTATTTTTGTCCCCACTTAATGGAGATAAATAGTTTGTTTAGTCAGAAAGACCTGCAACAGAATCATGCACTTCTGAATTTGTGAATTCTTTTGAACAGTGATTCCCAATCTTTGCGACTTGGTGGCCTGGCTTGAACGGAGGAGAGGGGAACTGGGGGCTCACACGAATGACACTGTTCACACGAGTGACCCTGTGCGTACATGAGTGTGTGCTCTGGTCTGCCACTCATGTTGAGTGGAGCTGCACATGTGCACTGGCCCTCCTCTCATGCGGCCCTGTTCCGAATTGGCCATGGCCTGATAGTAGGCTGCGGCCTGGAGGTTGGGGACTCCTGCTTTAGAACAAGACATCCTCTTCTTTGCTCTCTTTTTTCTTTCGTTGAACACCCGAATTATGTCCCCAAGAGTATTATGTAGTCCCAATAAAATGCTTAACAGAAATTCAGAATGGCCTGAATGTATTTATTTACAGGATTTATATGACTGTCTATCTCCTATAATGACTGTAGGCAGCTCACAACACACAAAATACAGATAAAAACATAAGTACCCTTTTCCCCAGCCCTCTGGAAGGCTGAAAGGGTAGAGATCTCTTTAATGTCAAGTGGGATGCTGTTCCAGAGAACTGGGGCAGCCACCAAAAAGGCACACCTCCAAAGGCCCATCAAATTACTGCAGGTTCGAATCTTACCAGGCTCAAAGTTGACTCAGCCTTCCATCCTTTCTAAGGTAGGTTAAATGAGGACCCAGTTTGTGGGGGCAATAAGCTGACTTTGTATGAATATACAAAAGTATGAAGGCTATTGCTTAACGCATTGTAAGCCGCCCTGAGTCTCCGGAGAAGGGCGGCATATAAATCAAATTAAAAAAAAATATGACACCATTTAAGGCAGGGAACCCGAAGCTCATTCACTCTACGTAACCTAGGAGAACAGATACGTAACCTTAGGGAGAGGCAGTCTCACAAGTAACCTGAATGGATATTTGTAAATTTACAAGCAATTAAAAAAAATGAAAAGCAATAGAAAATTGGAAAAGAAAATCATTTTTACTGACACTGGGTTTCTTATAACTTTTAACATTAGGTGCTGGGCTTTCTTTATGAAGTGTACAGATCATGAAAATGTCCTCTTTAAATAGCAGTACAAAGTTTAGTAAAAGCAGTAAAAATCACACTTATCATGTATGCAATACAGTGGTACAACTAGTGAAAACTAGATTGCGCCTTTATTATTTTACCAGCAAGGGTTGTTAGACAAGTGGATCCAACTACTGGATAATTTCTCTTTTGCTAGGTGGAAAAAAAGTTTCAGATAGGGAACATTTTACATAACTGAACATAGCACCAGCCAGTCACTCAAACAAATATGGTTTTCTCCTATCCTCTACATCAGGGGTCTCCAACCTTGGCAACTTTAAGCCTGGAGGACTTCAACTCCCAGAATTGGGTTCTGATGATGATGTTATCCATTTAGCCATGACTGACTCTTGATGATTCTAGGGCCAGGTCTGTCCACATCTTCCAATCTTGCACTGGTTCTTTGAGTTTTTTTTTTTTGTGTGTGTGTTCTCTGGCTGGTGTCAGCTTTCATGGCGTCCAGCCATTTTGTTCTTTGGAGGCCTGCTTTGCTTTTACTGCTAACTCTTCCCAACATAATTGCTTTCTTTGGCGAATTCCCCCACATGACATGGCCAACTAGTTCAGCCCTACTAGTTGCAATCCATCATATTTACCATTTATTGGGGAACACTTGTAAGAAAGGTTTACCAAAGATATTTTAAATACTTTTTTTTTTTCAGTTTGGAGACAGTGTACTGTCTCCAAACTAATACTTTTACATGTCAGATAAAGAGTTTTTTTAATGTTACTTGAGCAACAAGTAATATCTTCCTTCTAAAGAAAAAAAATCTTCCCATTTTTAAATTTGTTTTATGGGTAGGTCTCCTTTTAGTAAAATGGAGGTGCTAAAGTGATAATACTAAAGATCTGAGAACATACCAGAGATTACATTCATTGTTACTGGAACAGTTTTGGGACATAATCGCCTGAATGAAGGAATGGGGTAGATGGAGATAATATATGATTGCAAAAAGATGTTTAGGCCTATATCAATAAGGAAACGGGTTTCTTGGCATTTTAAATAACAAACTCATTTTTTAATAAAAATATATCAGATATTTTTCTGTATTAACCTTGCTTTTTGCCATAAGAATAAAGCAGCATAGACTATTTTTATTCTCATTTTACATAGAGTCCTGAGGAAAATTTGTCAATCATTAAAACCGGGGTGACAGCTGAGATTCTTCTCAGTTCCAAAATCAGCACTTTTTTCTCCTTGATAACACAAGATGGACAGATGTCAGTTTTTCAGTTCAGGATTTGCAAGAAAATCTATTTGTTTCTCAGGAGGTGTGCAGAGAAGAAGGGGCAACATGTTCCTGTTAGTTCCTTCATGTTGCTGACATAATTCTTTTGAGGAGGGGAGTGTGTAGATGGAAAGTGGGTACGTTGTGTGGACTCCTGGCTCTTCAGGGAAAAGGGAAAGTTTATTTCTTCTTTGTGACCCTATGGTTCAGTCTGTAATTAAATTTCCTCTTCCCATTAATAATAAGAGCTTTGAAAGGAATGTCTCAGGCAAGTCTATGTGTTGAGTAGTGGATCTGGGGTCTAGTTAGCATGCAGGGATGTAGTTCCCCGGAGGTTACAAGTGGCAGGCTCTGTCCAGTATTTTAAGCTGCAGCATGCTTGGTGAAAGGAATGGAGGGGGAGAAGAAGGGAGGGGAGGGAGAGACTGCAGTGACACTGCTTTCCCTGGGCTGGCTGAAGCATCTCACTGGTGACAGGCCTGGAAGCACGTGGCTACGTCATGAAAGCCAGTCTCTCAATGCAAATTTCAACTCCTCCTACTCCCGGTTGAATGCCTGTAACTCATATCCAAGGCTCGGGAGCAAAATCCAGTTTGTGTGAGTGCGGATGTGTGTGCGCGTGTGCGTGTGTGTGTGTGTGAGAGAGAGAGTGTGTGTGCATGTATCTTTCTCTCCCTCTCTCTCTCTCTCTGCATGTGCAGGGAAGATAGAGAAATTCCTAATGCAAGCCGGGTCTTGGGCGAAGCAGAGAGAGAGAGAGAGAAGGAAAGGGAAGAGAGCTGCCTCCGTGGTGTGTATGTTTGCCTGCGTGCTAAGGGCTAAGCTTTGCATCTGTTGTGCAGCCTGACTGGGAACTGCAGGTGCCACACAATTGCATATGTCACTGAGATGATTTGATGGTAAAATCAGCACTTTCTGAGTGGAGCGTCTGCTTTCATCCATCAGACTTGAGATAGATGGTAGTGGTGGTACTGGCTGCGTGATCTCTCTTCCAGGGGCTGCACCATGGCTCTCTTTTAGTAGGATGCATCCTGTTTTGGCTTTGTTCTGCAGATCCACCCATCCTCCTAACCATGAAGTAACAGGCAATGGTGTCTTCTTTGGGGATCTTCTCTTCTTTACTGTTGTCTCGGGTTAGTTTTTGGCCTTGGCTGGAATCTCATCGCCTCATGTCTTGGTTGGCTTGGATCTGAAAGGGAAGAAACAGACAGAAAGAAGGAGAGGATCTATGTCTTTTTTTTTCCTTCCACAGTTTTGGGTGATAATCCACCGTCATTCTGGAGGGGAAATAACCGTTCACTCTGGCTGAAAAACGCATCCGTTGAGAGAAGTCTGAAAGAAAGAAACCACGTGAGGGGAAAGGGGGGAAAAAACCCTGGGAGATCAAATTTATTATTATTATTATTATTTCCCTTTGTTGTTGTCTATGATAAAACTGGTGCACCTTTTGAGGAGAACTGATCTCAATTTATTATTATGCAACAACCACAAGGGTCTCATCTATCTCAGGGTGTATAAGCGCTGGATTGCTTTTCGCCCAAATCAATGTGGTTTCTTTGGAACATTTTCAGCAAAGGATCGCATATGCTGCAGTGTCTTTGTGGCAAGAGTCTTAAGAAAAACAAGAACCCAACTGGTAAGCAATACATTACATCACGTTGTTTTTTCCTTTGTATTACTGTCTGTTGCTCGCCGAAGGCAGATCTGCAGTCCTATTGAGGGGAAACTGGGGGAAATGGAGTTAGGCCAGTGTCGACTTGCATGTGTGGTACCATTGTATGGAAGCAAGCAAGGGTCAGGCTGGACAAGATTAGACAGATTGGTTTGGACTGTGTTGAAGCCAGAAACAGAGAAATTTAAATCACTAGAAGATGAAATCGTAGCACGCTGCTGAATCGAAACTCCCCCATAACCCACGGGTGCAGTTAGTTTTCAGAAGAGATCTCAAGGCCTTGCTTCGGCACTCTTATACGCCTGTGGCTTGTAGGTGCATCCAAGGGCTTTATGAGACTTTTGGTACAACTTTCAGACAAGGTTTGTGCTTCAAAAGTAGGTGAACTGATGGCTTGCAATTCCAGCTGTATGTTCTTCAATAGCCCTTCTCCATTCCTAGCTGGTGGCAGGGTCAAAGGAGGGTACTTTCAGGGAACTTGTGCCTGTAGAAGGAACTAAAGAAAAGTCCATCCGCTCAACAAGAGTGTAGCAGAGGGGTGTGTGTCTGCATGTGTGAATGTGCCTTGAGAGGTTTCCTCTTTGCCTTGCTGCTCAGATACAAGGGCCCTTTGGAATGCCAGCCTGTCTGTTTGCTTTCTGCATAACAGTCATGCGTTCAGTCCAAGGCAACTCCAAGAAGGAACTTGCAGGACATTAAAAGAGGAAATGCTGGTGCCCTATTGCTCACTTTCTCCTTCCAACCTTCCCTTTTCCTTTTTTTCTCTGCTGTCAACAGAAGAGAGAGAAAGGAAGGGAACAACATTGACATACGGGGGACGAAGGCTGTGCTGGCGGGGAAGCAGGCAAGCCCCCTCCCCCCAACAGACTTTTCAGTTGTGGGATGGGATGCCTCTCTGGGATGTCAGTTGGGGTATCTGCAGTCACTTCCATTCTTTGGAGACAAGCATCTCCAAAGCGTGTGGTATGCCTGCAAAATCAGGGAGGAGAGGAGTGCAGAAGTGGAAAGGTTGCTTAAGCCATGCATGCATTTGTGTGTGCATCTGTCCACAGTATGTGTGTTTGTCGTATTGCCTGCCCTGCAGTGGAAGCTTTTAAGCAAGAGGTTCCTGATGCTGGTACTGCAGTGTAGTACATCACTAGCATGCATTGCATTGTCACCCAGCATCAACAAGCTGCAGCAGGACTGGAAAAGCTGGGGCCTACCAGAGTTTGGGACAGTCACACCAGAGCCTTCTTACTTGCCTTCTCGGGACTGGAGTGATACCAAAGGGACAAACTCTGCTTCCCGAGAAAGCTTTTCTTCCCTTTGTCTCCTCCCTCCCCCTCAATCAGTAGTTTCATGACTGCTGCAGCAAGGAAGCTTCTTCCCAGCAAATTGGGGAGGCCAGAATGCCCCATTCCCCACAAGAGGAACCCAGGAGCTTGATGCATGAAAAGCTTCCCTGCAGGACCAATACTGGTGGGGTGGAGTCGGGGTTTGGAGGGCTGTGCTTCTTGAGACCGGAAGACACCCTCCCTTTCCCCCACCCCACCCCCCTCACTGCCAAGCACTGCGGTCTGAGGGAACGCATGCTGGTGGCAGACAACTTTGCCAAAGGCGCAGAGCTACTTTGTGGAGAAGATCTTCCAGTGAAAAACAAAGCCCCCACCCAAGAAAAGCTTCTGCCCACACCAGCTCATCTTTGGAATGAGGATGCCAGCTTGTCCCAAATAAACTTCTTCTGGGGTCTTCTTTGGCTATGCCTGAAACAAAAAACCTTGAAGGTTTGGGAGGCAGGAAAGTGGCAAAGCATCCAAGATTTCCCCTTTCCCTTTTCTGAGAGAAGGCATCGTCCAGAGGGGGTGGGAGGTGTAGAATGTGAATTCATGACTGTTTCCTGCTCCTTAAACTTCCCCTCCAGGCACTCCTTCATAGGACTATAGTTTGGATTACTTCCCAGAACAATGCTCCTTGTTCTTGGCTTGTTTCTGATACTTCAGTGATGGTTGGAGGCTGGTTTTGGAGCTGCCCGTGTGGGTATCACGAGCTGCTGTTGCAGCTTTACTGTCATGACAGACTGCCTGAAAAAGTAAGATGGAACTGTTTGTCAGAGGCCTTTAAGATTCCTAACTCTGGCCTCTCTAATTGCTTCCCCGCATATATCGTTTGCTGTGTCCTTCCTAAGGGAAATGTAGACCTGGTTTGACTGATGCCTATCTGGTGCCATTACAAAACATTTTTGGTTAAGCTTTTTGCTAAAGGAAATGATGGAAATCTGGATTATTTTGAATTAAGTCTGACGAAGCCTTACAGAGTTTGCAAGGCAATATGATGGAGGATGGGTATTTTCAGGCTACTGGCTTTCCCAAAGTTGTTAAGTTTCTCTTGTCTCCCTTTCTCCTATGAAAAACTTTTGTCCCCCTCTCGTATCCACCTGTCCAGCTCTCACTTTTGATAATGTGTTTTCTTTCTGGCTCCCACCTTCTGATTTAAGAACAACTTTTCAGGTACAGTGCAATTAATCACTACTTCTGAGGGATATGGATCCCTCCAGCACGAAATAGATAGTGAAGCCGACCTAAAATACAAATGAGATTTAAGGTGTAGTTTGAATGTGATTGTCATATTTGGCTGACTATGTTTCCAAAGGGTCTAAATTGGCATTATTGTATATGGAATGGCTACAGAGATGGACATTTTGATACTTTCAGTTTTGTAGCACGCCAAAAGACTGCCCATGTTGTAAAGTTTTGAGATGCTATAACTCCTGAGAGAAATCAAATCATATAGGACAAATACCATCTTTAGAAACCCACTGGGATGTTTCCCAGAGTCAGAATGCAATCGGTGTTAATGATGACTAAAATGTGTTTTGAAAGCAACATTTTCTTTTTTGCTCAGCTTTCTTTTGCTGTGCTGTGCTGCGATTGGCTATAAAACTGAGGACTGAAGCAGTTTCTTGCTTTTTCAAAAAGAATTTTGGGTAAATGCCAAGGAGTTCTATGAAGCAGTAAAAGCCACAGGAATGTAGTGGGTTTACTGAATTTGCAGTGTACCATGGACCGATCATCACTTCTTTTTCAGAGGAGTACATATTATTGCATGTCGCTGTGAGATCCAGAAAATGATTTTTAGCTGCATTTTGTATGCAGCTAAAATCTTGTATTCAACTTAATTCACTTGTGCATCACAAGTAGACTTTTTGTTACAAAAAGCCCTTATTTTTTTGAAGGCAAAATGATTTTATAGCTTCTAAATTTTTGGTCCGTCATACAAAAAAAATATTCTTATTTATCTAGAAAAATGAATCTATGCTAATATGTGGAATGATTGTCAAATTTTAAATATGAATGAAAATGTATCATAAAGGAATATTGAACGATTTGTGCTTGGAGTTGTTCTAATGCTGATATGGCACGTGATTTATATGTAGATTTTTGCCCAACTTTTCTCTTTTATATTTGCTTCCTTCCCCTTACTTCATGAGTTTCCTTTAATTTCTTATTCAGCCCTCTTTGTAATACTTCAAATAGTTGACACGAGGCACTGGTTTAATTTTAGAAGAGGAGAGAATAACTAATGGCACACTTTGCACCAAAATAATAATAGAAATGTTCAGCTTGTCTCTTTCTAATTTTGATTGTCAAATGTGGGTCTTGAGAAAAAGGTATAGATACTTAGCATTTTATTAGTGTATATTTAAGGAGAAACTCTTTGGAATTTGTCCCTTAGTACTTTAACGGGAAAAAAAATAGAATATCAAGTTTGTATGTCATCATTCTATGTTATTATTAAAGCTGTTTGCTTCAGTCCTTCAATTTCTGCCATCATATTATGCTTTGTTGTTCTGCATTTTATCCTTAAGCATTTTCAGAGGAAATGGAAAACTGTAATTTGATATTTAATCAGGCCAATCCTAGGTTTCCTATCTTATTAAGGAACTTTCTGCATGATGATCTTGAATGTCTTGAAATGCTGCTGGGATCTACAGTAACTCACAGCCAACGTGTATTTGTGCATAATCCCAATTGTTGCTTCTTGGTATCTTCTGGTAAAAGATCAAAGAATATTGTTATTTGCCAGTGCAAATTTGCTGTCTGATTGTATCTTGCTAATGCATTGTTTCTGCCTTGAATATAGAAATTAACCTGGACTGCATGGGGTTGGATTGCATACCTTTGCAAAAATAAGTCTTACTTTTCGATTGTTACAAATTCAGAAATGCCTCACTTGCAGATAGTCTAGTGTTGGGTTTGGTTCAAAAAGTTTCCATTTTTACCTTCTAAAGCAGGGCTCTCCAACTTTAAGCCTGGCAGACTTCAACTCCCAGCTTTGCTGGCTGGGGAATTCTGAGAGTTGGAGTCCGCCAGGCTTAAAGTTGCCCAGGTTGGAGACCCCTGTTCTAAAGCATGTACACAAATGGAGACAGAAATGTAACTTGAAGTGGAAACAGGAAGGAGGACTAACTTCTAACAGATTTAGTGATTGTGGAGGTCCTTCTGATGCTTCATCACTGCCTTTCCTTGCACTGTACTTAAGAATGGTGCTGGTAGGGCAGTTGTTTTCCATGTTTACTACAAAGGAAAAGGCAGATATGGACTACTGAATTTATTATGGATGATGTCAGGATGAAAGGCAATGTTATGTTTGCCAGCTAGCTAACTTATAAAGAATAAAGATTCTGTTGGAAGGCTTTTGAACTCCAACTGGCTAAGGAAGTAAACTTACTGTATCTTGCTTTGGCTTGGTGTCCATTCTTGGCTTGTGTCCCCGTATTAGAAGTCAGTTCTATTCTATTATACGAACAGGCCTAATAAATTAGATTTTGTGAACTTGTTTCACCCAAATGGGAACATAAAATTTAAAGCGTGAGTGAATGGTATGTATGTGGGTGAGGAAAGAGAAGTTGGGAATGGTAGGTACATTTCTAGTTTATAGTGGCCATCTTGATGGAAAAAGTCTTTACACATAGTACTGTGTACTATTGCTGAAACTGTGTTCTCTCCCATCCCTTTGCATTTATTCAGATACAGAAATTTTCTTAACAAAGGCCACAAAAGTCCTATATCCAAATCCAACACCCTGAGTCCCAGCCAACTCTTATGCATGCCCTTCCTTAATATGTGGATGACAAAATATATCCATGATCTATATTTAAAGACCCAAATGTACTTTTGAATGCTAATATCTCTTTGCGTTAGGATTTGTACAGCCTCTGACTTCAAACTCCTTTGTAGGGCTGTGGCACACATACAGAAAAAAAGCACATAATGCCAGAGTCCCTAAAGAAATTACTTTTCAAAAGCTGCTATTTTCCCCAAGTGTGAAACAGCAATGGCTTTGCAGTTTGTTATCTGGGGCAAATATTTGATTTAGATAGGGGATGAGAGACTTGGCAAAGGTATAGCCTTTCATTCTTGAGTCATAGCAGAGGCTGGAAGTCAATTAACTATCATTTAAAATGCAAATATTGAAGATACCCATAATGTATTGTGTAGTTTGGATAAACATACATATCTTCTGCAAGCCATTTTGAGTTCCGGTCAGCCAACTGGGAGTTTTTAGCATTTCTTGCTAATTAAATATTAATGGAGCAATAGGCAATGAATGGAATGGTAATAAATAGCTATTTATCACGGACACCAGACCGTGATGAAACCTGTATGTTTTTTTTTTTCCATCCCCAATGTGATTTATTTCTGTCTTGCCTTTCCCCAGCTTTGTTCCTATCTTTTCAAATTGTAAATGTCTGTAGGGCTTCTCTTTGGACTGTGGTATAAAATGAAAGCTGGAGGCAAGCAGTGTCTTGATAAAAAAAAAAAAATGGCCACATGGAATTCTAACAAGAGAAATTTCTCAGTGGGTGGAGGAGACAAACCCCCACATTTTCTGCAGTTTATTATATGCTATTCATTTTTTTTTTTTTTGACAAAAAATTTTTGCACAGGGCATGTGCAAAAGAAAGGAATATGATCACTAATTTACCCAACATTTTAAACTCAACTATAATTCAAGAAAATATATATTGATCATAATGATCTCATTCAGTTAAGGAGTTGTGTATACAAATATGAATACTACACCACTTCTAAAGTGGGTCACTGAGAGTGTCAGAACCTTGGAGCAGACCTCCCCATGTTTCCAAATGACAAGGAGATTTTACAGCAGAACCCTAAATATTGCCATCTTAAAGTTGCCTCATTTTTTTTTTTAGTTTGAAAGAAAGAGGGATTTTGCAGTTTTCTGTTGCTCAAAATTAGCAGAATAATTCATGTAGTAAGCTCACATTTGGCAATACATTTGGGTTTTAAAAAGAGCACTTAACTTCTCCTGTAATTGGGATTTTTTTTGACATTTCGTATGATTCTGAGCAGCAGTTCAGGAATCTTTGATGACAGAAAGATACATTTTGTGGACATATTGCTGTGCTAGCAATCAGCAATTTTATTAAATGTGGCATAGTGCCCGAACTATTTTTAACTGTTTAATACAAGGAAGACGAAACTAATAGAAACAAAACACAACAAAAAAAGTTCTGGACTCATTGTCTTCTAACATCCTACTGCCTTATCGCTACAACATTTTCTGCCAATGATGCCGCATTTTAGAATAAGATTAAAACAGACAGCAGCCGTGGTGGGATATATGACTTCATCCTCTCCTTCCTGCAGACAGGCTGCTGCTGGGATTCCAAATGGCATTAAAACAATTCATATGTGGGATGTATAAGTCTTTGTAAGGACTTTTTAAAATTTATTTTGTGGATGTGTGTTTCCTTTCCCTGGCCTCATAAAACATGAAAGGGATTGCATATAGCAATCACGATGAAAGAATGGGAAAAAATAATGAAATGCTGCCATGACAATAAATGCCTCATGCCAAGTCTTAAGTTGATTGACTATCGTGTGGAAACTAGCTACAAATGAATAAATCTTAACGAATCTCTTTCTAGATTTCAACCCTTCCTCTGCTTCATCCATAATGATGGCCCACTACTCTGTCCACTTTGCATTTACCATTTTCCCTGGTTGATGGATTCCTTTGTTTATTTACTCTTCTCATATATGTGCCAGGAAAGCAAACACAAATCACTTTCATTTCATGGATGGGAACTTTGAAAGTATGTGATTCTCTTTTCTATCAGTTGCTCCCTGCTACCCTCTGGTGTGACCACAGGGCCTGGAAAATAACCTTGATAGAGATATACAGAAGCTGTTGCCTAGGCAAAAAATGCTGAAACTTTTTTTTTTAATATATTCAAAATGTCACCTTCTGGTAATGGCTCAAACAGACACTCAGTAATTCACTAAACTACAAGAAGAAGGAAAAGGCAAAACACAATCAGATTTGCAAAATTCTGTTCTCTCAGTAAAAACAATGGCTTTAACTTTCCTGGGGAATTAATTTCCTGGTGTGGTAATGACGCTGACACAGAGAAACTAAGGAAAACACTGGGTTGTACCCAGGGGTGAAATGTAAAATTTGTTACTACTGGTTCTGTGGGTGTGGCTTGGTGGTGGTGGTGGTAATGTGACTGGGTGGGCGTGGCCAATTTTTTTTTAACTTTTCAAAGCATTTTTTCTAATGCTTTGAAAAGCCCTGCTGATCGGGCAACTCAGCTGGGATCGTCAGAAAGGCTTTTTAAAAAATGCCTCTCTGCCGATTAGACAACTCAGCTGGGATGGTCAGAGACTTTTCAAAGCATTTTTTTAACCACCTCTTCGGCCAAGAGGTTGCAGAAGAAAATGCTTTGAAAAGCCTCTGACGAGCCCAGCTGAGCCGTGCGATCATCAGAAGCTTTTTTTTTTTTTTACTTTTAAAAGCATTTTTTCATCGGAAGAGTTTGTAGAAAAAATGCTTTTAAAAGTAAAAAAAAAAAAAGCCTCTGATGATCATGCGGCTCAGTTGGGCATGGTGGGAGGGGCAGGGATTTTTGCTACCGGTTCTCCGAACCACCCGCCTCCATCGCTACTGGATCGGGCGATCTGGTCCGAACAGGGAGCATTTCACCCCTGGTTGTACTATTCTTCCTGTCATTTGAACTAGAAGGTGGGGTTAGAATGCCTATCAATTTCACTTTTTTTGGGGGGGGGGGGGAACAAAAGCCATTTCACTGAATTTCTTTTTTTTTTTTTAATGCCTTTGCCATTTCACTAGTGAGCTTGTTTTAAAAAAAAAACTCTGGTGGAGTGAAGGTATGTGTCTACAATGAAATGAAGCATACCTTTGCATGCATTCCAGCTTTTAAAAGTGGTCAGTGGCCCATACCATGCTGGGTCAGGTTGGTTGTCCCAGATCAGCCCTTTGTCTTACATCTAAGCATATAGTTAAGTAAGTAAAGTTTTCCAGGAAGAATTTTGAAAATGGGTTATCTTTGCAGAAAAGTCCCTCCAAGCTTACCTCTGAAGAGAAACATCTCTGAAAACAGATTTATTTATTTATTTATTTATTACATGTATTTATATGCCACCATTCTCCCGAAGGACTCAGGGTGGCGAACACAAGTTAAGACACAAGTACAATAAAATCATAATTTAATTCAAATAATTAATTAGTAGTAAATAATAAAGCCCGGAATCAGTCTCGGCCTATTTGTTTGAAAAGCCAAGTCTTCAAGTCCCGACGGAAGGAACAGAGATCAGGAGCCGTCCGGAGCTCAGTAGGTAATTCATTCCAGAGGGTGGGAGCACCCACAGAGAACGCCCTACCCCTGGGCACAGCAAGGTGACATTGGCTCGGCGTCGGAACCCTGAGGAGAGCGGCCCTATGTGAGCGAACAGGACGGTGAGAGGCAGGCAGGAGAAAGTCATGCAAATATCCCAGACCTAAGTCATGAAGGGCCTTATAGGTGAGGACTAGCACCTTGAAGTGGACCCGGAGAACCACTGGTAACCAGTGCAGCTCACGCAGGAGGGGTGTTATATGGGAGTAACCAGGGATTACTCGTTACCGAGATCATAATTGCTTACCAATTTTATGCCAGAGAATAGTCCTTCATACCTTTAAAACCAGATTAACTTAAAATATTTCATTTCTTATTAAGTCTGCTTTAAGAAAGTCAGAAGGGAAAGAACTTTGCTGAACAGTACAGTATCGAAATCCTATTTGCAAGTTCCTGGAATGTTTAGTTAAAATGATTAGATTTTAGAGCATCTTTCTCTAATTTGATGCTCTTAAAACATAGTGCAATTATAGATAACCACATCTAGGCTACAAAAATTTGAATGAGAGTTTAGTGTTCTTGTAACTCTTTCTTGTCATCTGAATTTTTGCACCTGAAATTGATGATGAAATGTGGTGATTGAATATTGTTACATCTTATTGGGAGATCAGTAAGTTAGGGGATTCTGTTTTGATGTTAAAAAGGGTGGGGGTTTTTTTTGTTTTTTGTTTTGTTTTGTTTTTTTGATAAGAAGATTCTCTTTATCAATCCTGTAAATGAGAATCCTGTATCAAAATCTTGTATAAATCCTGTACAAAATCAAAATCCTGCAGGAAAAAAAACTGTTACCTGAGAGTTCCTATGTTAGAAGGCATGCAGAAAATAAAATGTTAGCCCTTTTGGTTTCTTCCAATAATGTTTTATAGCACAAAAAAGCCCTCCTGGCAAAAGACTGTTCTTCTATGTAATCATTAAGGGTACAGGAAATCTTCCAGAGTCTGAATCTGGCAAATTCCCACTCAGGAGAAATATATTTCACATATTGTTAAAAGAAGACAAAGCAATATGCATATGTGTCAATTTTATTTCATGAGAGCATCTAATATGTATGCCAGGTAATCTGCAAGCTATCTGTTCTAGATATATTGGTAGGTGTTAGTATATTCCTCCTAGAACTCAAATGAAAACTGTTCTATTTATATGGATCTCACTAGAAAGCTACCATATTTTGTTTCAGAAACCTGGATGATGACTAAAAAGCAACAGAGGTAGAGTTTTAACTATATATTTGTTTGCCTCTTCATGATTGTCTGGATTCTTGCAGCCCGGTTCTGATAGACCATTTTTTTACTTGATGAAGCACTTGTCAACATATAGTACAAAATTCTAAATTCCTATAAATAATTGTATGTTGCACTTCTTAATGGAAGGAGCATTTTCATGCTTATGATTGTATCTGGGATATATTTACTGGTAATCATCAGTGATGGTTGGATTTTAATACTTTGGGCTGCAATTATATACTTGGCTTCTTTGGAAGAATATGTAATGGTTGAAGTTCCAAATAGCTAAGTATAAACGTACTGTGGAAGAGAATGACTGGCATCTGGGAGAAATTAGTGCTTACTTCTTTATAGTTTATATTTTCAAATGTCACCCTTTTAATATAAACCCTCTCAGAATAGCCCATCTAAATATATAATTAAAATAACAGATAAAATGTCTACATTTTAAAAATACAGCTATTTTAATTAAGAAATTGGATTTGAGGGCAGTTAATTGCCGAGTGGTGTATTTCCATTTATTGATGGACATAAAAATTTATGCACAACTTCAGAGATAGGTATCCAATATATCTGTACGTGTTTATCCAGAAGAAAGCCCCCCTAACTTTAGAGTTACTTTCCCACATGAAATTTCATTTTGGAATGCAGTTCAGCACTACTAAACCTGTGTTTCTCCAAAAATAAGATCCTGTCTTATATTTTTTTTCCCTCCAAAAAGGCACTAGGTCTTATTTTTTGGGGGGGTGTCGTCCATTAACTCACCTCACTTGTGCGTGTCACCCCGGCCTTCTTTTCACTGTCAGAGGCCTTCAGGAACTTCTTCGGCTTTGGATAGTTGCAGCCAGGTCTTGCACACCTCGGCCCATTTCTTCTGCAGCCAGCAAGGCTTTCCCAAAGGCCTCTGTAGCCAATAACAGAGCTCTGGAGCTCTGTTACCAGCTACAGAGGCTTTCAGGAAAGGCCTTTAAGAAAGGTCTCTGCAGCTGATAACACAGCTCCAGTTTGATCTGGAGCTTTCTTATCGGCTACAGAGGTCTTGCTGGCTGCAGAAGAAATGGGCCAAGGTGTGCAAGGTCTGGCTGCAACTATCCAAAGGTAAGTAGTAGAGCATCCCCCCATCCCCCCATCCCTACCCTAGCTTAAGTTTTAGCCGTGCATCCTGAAGTGGGACGGGTCTTAGTTAGGGCTTATTTTGGGGGATAGGGCCTATATTAGGTACACGTGTAAAAATCAAGCTAGGACTTACTTTCTGAGTACGTCATATTTTTGGGGAAACACAGTATTTAAATGGTCATTTCACTCTGGTGGTTTTCAATTTTCCTGTATTCCTAAGGCTGCTATCTTGTGCATAATTAGCCAAAAATAAGTCCTGTTAAATTTGGTGGGACTATACATAATTATGCTGCACATATACGTAATTTCAAATTACAACTGTTTTTAATGATGGTTCAAAATTATGACAGCTTTGGAAAAAGTGACTTACAAACCATCCTCAAAGTTACAGTTTTTGCGCCACCCTCATGGTCATGCAATCACAATTTGAGCTCTTGGCAACGGATTGATTTTTACAACAGTTGCAAGTGTCTTGCTGTCACATGATCATGATTTGTGACCTTCTCAACCAGCGTCCAACAAGCAAAGTCAATTGGGGAAGGTGAATTTGCTTAATGATAGCATGATTCATTTAACAACCACGTGATTCACTTAGCATAATAAAAATGATTTTAAAATTGATTCTGGTCACATGATGACTCAATGACCATGTCACTTAGCAACTAAAATTCTGGTTTCAATTGTCATCGAAAGTTGAGAATGACCTGGGAGGGAATGAACTGGGAGGGAAAAGTTTAACATAATTTACAGGAGATCAGTGCCACTTTATACAAATCAGAGTATCATATTTTAACTGTTTATTGTCCACATTCAAAGACAACTCTGAATATTTGAAGAGGTTCAGGAAACTGGATTTCTGAAGTATTGTGTTTAAGCCTGTGCTTTGCTGCTGAGATTTTCTTTAAAGAAAATTCTTTTAAAACATTTTCAAGAAGCAATCAGATGTATAAGAAAGTACTAAAATGTCTTGCAAATTCAGGTTGATAACATTTGTACAATAGAATTATTGTGATTCATTTCTCAGTGACAAATCTTGATTTCTACATGCTTCAGTGCTGTGCATCTGATGACGGGTCTCTGAATATGGGGAAATTGTTTCACTGAAAGGCATTGTGTGCAAAGTGCTGTCAGAAAATATGGAGGTTTTAATGTGGTATTATATCTGAAGGCACAGTCACAATATAAGTCATATATATGTGAGGCAGCTTGAGATGACAGTCTTCTGTGACCTGTCTAGATTGCTATTTTTACCAGAGGCTTTCAGTGCCTGGAAGGTAATATGTCAGAGATGCTATAGTACAGGGGTGTCAAACTCAATTTCATTGAGTGCTGAATCAGGGTTATGTTTGACCTCGGGGGCCCAGGGGGGCGTGGCCAGGGTAGGCGTGGCCAGCTTGATGTACTCATCAGGGCTCTCTTTTCAGCAGTGACGGCCTCCTGCAGCCCTCAGCCAGTGAAAATGGAGCAGAGGGCTGCAGGAGGCCATCGCAGCCAAAAACAGAGCCCGGAAGGCCTGCACATTTTCACTGACAGAGGCACTGCAGGCCGGTCCTTCGCTGTTTCCAGGGTGGGTTTGACAACCCTGCTATAGTGGAACCTATACTGAGCAAGATGCTGTAGATCAGGGGTACCCAATTTCTGGGCCACAGCCCACTAGTAGGCTATGACGTGTTTGCAACTGGGCCATGGAAACATCAGCTGAGCGTGTGTGCCTCCCCACTTGTCTGAGAAGTGGGTGAGCATGTGCACATGTACTCCATTTGTGTGAGTGGTGGGCATGCGTGCATACCACTTACTAAATGGAGCTGCACCCACATGCTAGCCAGCTGTTCATGAGGAACCATCCCCTTTCTCCCCATACCTCGCAGGTTCATAAAGCTGGAATGGCTGGGGAACTCTGCTCTAGATAGTTTTTAGGCTACCTCCTAATGCTATGGTTCCATAATTCTGACTCTTCCTGGTGTAGTACAGGTAGCCTGAGTCAAGCAAACACATCTCTGAAATATTGGCAACAAAATTGTATGCAGGATTATTTAGAAGTCTGCATTATTCCTAGGAGATAGAAAAAACACTGTAGCCTAAATCTGGATCCAGATTTCAGGACAAGCTACCACAGACTACCAATAGAGTTCAACTTCTATTCTTGTAGATGTGAATAATAGGTGAAATCTTCTTGCTGATGCAAAGTTGGCTATCTTTTCTCCACTTCATTATGTCCTGATATAATAGGTGGCTTAATTATATTGTACTATTTAATGTGATGCTGTACTGAAATGAAGAGCAGTACTTTGTAGTTCTCAGCAAATGAAGGACATGCTCATGACTTCTCATTCAAAACCTTCTCATGACAACCCTGTTCATCATTTAGATCTGGGGTGTCAAACTTGATTTCATTTAGGGCTGCATCAAGGTTGAGTTTGACCTCGGGTGTGTGTGGCCGGGGTGGGTGTGGCCGGGGTGGACATGGCCAGCTTGATGTCACTCGTGTTGGGGGTGCCTGTGGTGGCCTCCTACAGCATCAGTGAAAACGGAGTTCAGGTTGGGCATGCATGGTGAGCTCCATTTTGGCTGCCATGGTCTCCTACAGCATGCCAACAGGTTGTAGATCAGCGCCTGGTCAGCCTGGGCCAGTTCAAGGCACCACAGGCCAGTCCTTTGCTGTTTCCAAGGTGGCCCCGTGGGCCAGATCTAAGCACCCCGTGGGCTGCACCCCAATCTAGATTATGTAACTGCTAAACTTTTTTTTTTTAAAGTTCCTTTCAATGTTTAATATGTAAAAGATAACATTAATGAAAGGTCTAAACTTGCTGAAGGCGGGCAATTTATTGTATTGTGTACTGTAACTCCTCATTTTTGTTTTAATGAAAAGAAGTAATCTCTTGTTTTATTGTATTATTGATTGCAGTAAATAGGTTCCTACAGTGCCTCCAGTCTCATTGGGATTTAGTAGGTAAAGTACATATGTGTAGGGTCTTTATATATTGTTGTCCATCTTCAACAAGAATGTTAAAGGTGACTAATGTTATCAGTACTGAATCCTTATCAAATCCTTATTAAATGTAGTTGCTTGTTGCATTACCTCCTTTCCAGTAATAAAGTACACCAAACCGAATCTGTTTCCACAGGATCTCATTGCCAGATAATCACAAAGTCATGCCAGCATGATGAATCCATCATTATAGTCTCACTAAAATTGACAATTAAAATGGGAAGGAGTCTGTATTAAAACAGCAGTCAAAAAGAAGTTCAATTTGCCAAGAAGTGGATTCTAATTATTGTGCTTCCTATTATGGAGCCACATTGAATGCTTTTGGACTTTTCTCTCAGTAGATCACACATAATCTTATATTTAATTGAATGATGCACATTTTACTGAAAGTCATCCACATTAATGCTTGTTCTAAGAATAGCAATCCCTTTCATAGTTCCAGTTGCACAAAACTTTAAATAGCTACTATTCAGAATTAATAGTTGGTACACAGTTATATTACAGTGACACAGATACAGGAACCAACATTTAGCAGATCGAGATATCAATTGTTCCATAAATGTTCAGGATTACAAATATGAAATCAAGAATTCAGACATCTGGTCAGTCATAATGTGATGTACTTCAGGACATCATATTTTAGCAGTATCATATTTCAACTTGGACAAACTGATCAGCTTTTATATAAAATAATGTCAATATGTCAATATGTAAAAAAGGTCAATTTTTCAGGATACTTGGACCTTTGTCTTTTCAAGAGAGTTCTCCATAAAGCACAAAATAAAAAAATGCTTTCTGAAATAGCTGTGATAGAATCCATTAAATCAATATGTTAATGTGGTTTAAACAGAGATTAACAGAGATTAAGATTTTCTAAATTTATCAAAATGTTCATATAATAATAACAAACCAAAAGGAAAAAAGAAAAAGTGCAGGGGAACAAAAAGAAAAGCAAAATTAAAAAACATCTAAATGATTTTTATCTTCTTTTCAACAGATAATTGCATTCTTATTACTCTCCCTGTTAAATATTTTACAAGTCCCTTTACCATTCTATTTAGTGCACATCTTTCTTAGCCTTTAAGATTAAGATTATAATCACATTATCACAGTGATGCTTCCTGTAAAGTCCTGATATAATAAACTAAAGCAATGGCTGGATACATGCAGCACACTATTGCAAACCAAACCACAATATATAATACCTGGCCCAATAGTAGCTAACTGTGAGAGGGGCAAGTCCTAGTGGACAATCACTTAAATATCAGCCAGCAGTGTGCTGCAGCTGCCAAAAAAGCCAATGCAGTCATAGCTGCATTAACAGAAAGATAGAATCAAGATCACGTGAAGTGTTAGTACCAGTTTATAATACCTTGTTAAGACCACAGTTGGAATATTGCATCCTGTTTTGGTTGCCATGATATTAAAAAAAAGATGTTGAGACCCTAGAATAGGGGTGTCAAAGTCGTGTTGTCATGGAGTCATCACTGACTTTTTTCTCCTTCGCTAAACCGGGTGGGGGCGGAGCCAGCATGTGACGCATCCGGTGAGTTTGACATCCCTACTCTAGAAAGAGTGCAGAGAAGAGAAATAAAGACAATTAGGGAACTGGAGGCTAAAACATACGACGAATGGTTGCAGGAATTGGGTATGTCTAGTTTAATGAAAAGAAGGACTAGGGGAGACATGATAGCAGTGAAATCTAATGATATCTAAGGGGCTGCCACATAGAAGAGGGGTAAACCTATTCTCCAAAGTACCTGAAGGTAGAACAAGAAGAAATGGATGGAATATAATCAAGGAGAGAACCAACCTAGAATTAAAGAGAAAATTCCTGAAAGTTAGAACAATTAATCAATGGAATGACTTGCCTCCAGAAGTTATACATGCTCCAACACTGGAGGTTTTTATGAAGAGATTGGAAACCTTTTGTCTGAAATGGTATGAGGTTTCCTGCTTGAGCAGGGGGTTGGACTAGAAGACCTCCAAGCTCCCTTCCAATTCTGTTATTCTGAAAGTTGGCCAATATCTGTTAACCAGCTCAACAGTACAAGATTGTTTGGAAACAAGCATTGGATTTGAGAGGTCTCCTTTAAAACCTGAAAAAGATGTCAGGAAGACAATTCTGATGAATGCAGAATTCAAGATCTGCCATAAATGACAAGCAATCTGATTGTAGGTTGAATGTTAAAGGAAGACTTCTTAATTCTAATATTAGTTCAACAGCAGAACCAAGAAGGCACTGAATCTCCCTTTGTTGGATAGGATCAAGCAAAGCTGGACAGCCATCTGTTACAAGTGCTTTAATTTGGATTTCTGAATTGAACAGAAGCTTGGATTTGGTGGCCTTTCCCATTTTATTATTCTGTTGTTTTTGTGATGCATAGGACAAATTCAGTTTTTATATTCTTCCTGTGAGGGCTGGAGTTGCCATGTTGAAACAAAGAGTCTGAGATAGCGTTAAAATATGGTGCAGATCAGGTGTCCTTTGGATTTGAGTCTGACTGGCAATAAATCTATTACCATATAATGGCAGAAAAACGTGGGAATAAACTCTTGGATTGTTATATATAGCTCACTGGACAGGGGTCTCCAGCCTTGGCAACTTTAAGATTTATGGACTTCAACTCCCAGAATTCCCCAGCTAGCAATCTGCTAGAATATATAGTACCTGATCTCTGTTATAAGGGCTTTTTGTATCTGCAACAAAAGCAACCCATCTGAGCCTTGTCCTTGCTAGATCCCAAGTACTTGTTGAGTTTCTAGGCACATGTACTAACATGCCCCTAGGGAAGCTATGGCTACATTCATCTTCATAGAAGAACATGCAAATCAGACTATAGGATTAAATCACACCTGCCAAACTTTTTCCAATCCATTGATCAGGTTGCCAACAACTTCCTCCAGCAGCAGAACCACATAGTAACCCAGATGATGAACCAACTTATTCCAGAAATTGGATATAAATTATCTCTACTGGTGATTCCCCTATCCTTCTGCCTAGAACCCAACAATCAGAAGAGCAACAGCATTTTGTTGATGAACATCTGTCCAATCAGAACAGAGATGGAAGATATCTTTGAGGTCTTCTAATCCAATCCCCTCCTCAAGTAGGAGACTATACCACTTTAGACTGAAAAACCTCCAGTGATGAAGCACCTACAACTTTTGAAGGCAAGCTGTTCTACTAGTTAATTGTTCTCATCATTAGGGAGTTTCTCCTTAGTTCTAGGTTGCTTCTCTCCTTGATTAGTTTCCATCCATTGTTTCTTGTCTTGTCTTTGTGCTTTGGAAAATAAGTTGTCTCCCTCTTCTTTGTGGCAACCTTATCCAAGAATCCTAACAAATCCACTCCCTTCATTATTTAGTGTGACTAATGCATCTTTCAAACTTTCCCATGGATTGATTGTGGTTGAGTTACTGGACTCATTTTATGTGACCGGCAAGGGCTACTTTTTTTTATTTTATTTTATTTTATTTTATTTTATTTTGAATTTGTATACCGCCCTTCTCCCTGAGGACTCAGGGCGGTGAACAGCCAAGTAAAAACATCAAGTACAAATATTAAAATACAGTTAAAAATATACATATATAAATTTGGCCCCGTTAATTAAAAACAATAAACAAAACACTTAAAAACACTTTAAAAAAAAATTAGGCCAGCCCGGCTTGCTGGAAAAGGAAGGTTTTAAGGGCACGGCGGAAGGCACTGAGGTCTTGGATTCTCCTTATCTCTGGAGGCAGTTGGTTCCAGAGGGTAGGTGCCCCCACAGAGAAGGCCCTCCCCCTGGGGGTCACCAGCCTACACTGTTTGGCTGATGGCACCCCGAGGAGGCCCTCTCTGTGGGAGCGCACGGGTCGATGGGAGGTCATCGGTGGCAGCAGGCGGTCTCGAAGATAGCTAGGCCCTATGCCATGGAGCACTTTAAAGGTGATAACCAACACCTTGAAGCGCACCCGGAAGACCACTGGGAGCCAGTGCAGCTCACGCAGGAGCGGTGTTACATGGGAGCGCCAAGCTGCTCCCATCACTACCCGTGATGCTGCATTCTGGACCAGTTGGAGCCTCCGGGTGCTCTTCAAGGGGAGCCCCATGTAGAGAGCGTTGCAGTAGTCAAGGCAAGAGGTGACGAGGGCATGAGTGACTGTGCACAGGGAATCCCGATCAAGAAAGGGCCGCAACTGGCGAATCAGGCGAACCTGACAAAAGGTCCCCCTGGTTACAGCCGTCAGATGTTCCTCCAAGGACAGCTGCGCATCCAGGAGGACTCCCAGATTGCGAGCCCTCTCAGTGGGGGCCAACGACTCGCCCCAATAGTCAGTGATGGAGTCAACTGACTATATCGGGATGCCGGGAGCCACAGCCACTCAGTCTTGGAAGGGTTGAGCCTGAGCTTGTTCTTTCCCATCCAGATCCGCACAGCCTCCAGGCACTGGGACATCACTTCAGGCACTGGGACATCACTTTTGAGAATCCCATCACACAGGTGAATGCCAAGTGCTTGTAAGTGCTATGTTCAGAATTATTTTGCTGATTTGAAGTTGTTAGTTCAATGTAGGTTGGAATAAAAGAGTTTTGAATGAATAGTTTAAAGAGGGGGATCTTAGATGAAATACAGAATTAGCTCATTCATAGTGATTTCAAAGCTAAAATAGCAGCTTGGACCTAGCATATCTTTACTTTCTGTCTGGAAGAAGTTGTACCAAGCCACAAAAGGTCAATATTTTTTATTTTGGAATGCCTATCAAGATGTCTATCAAAAAAAAAAAGGTCATACTTATGGAAAGAGGTACCTTTTGCAAGCAGATGTCCTAAATTGTCCAGATTGTCTCAATGATTTAGTTCAAGACTCAGGGACAGGAATGTTAAACAATTTAACAAAGGCCAGACATTATTCACAGCTACAACATTGGTTAATATATTTTGGACTAGCAGCATTTTCAACCTCTCAGACACCTGAGATACTAGAACAATTTGTTAAACCATTTAAAAGTAAAAAGTAAAAAAAAAAAAACCCATACCTTGTGATTAGTTTTTTTTATAGATATTTGTAATTATTAAATAAATTTGATGGGCAGATACTAAGAAATGAGTGCAATAAAGAATTACAGCTTCCTACACTGTCCACCACAGTGGTGGGGTGGCTGTGATGTGCCGGTGCCTGGAGGTTGTGAGGGTCTGGATGGGAGTCAACAGGCTCAGACTTAACCCAGACAAGACCGAGTGGCTGTGGGTATTGCCTCCTAAAGACTATGTCAACTGTCCATCTTTGGTTCTAGGGGGGGAGAAATTGTCCCCCTCAGAACGGGCTCGCAATTTTGGTGTCCTTCTAAACTCACAGCTAAGATTAGAACATCTGACAGCTGTGGCTAGGGGGGCCTTTGCACAGGTTCGCCTGGTGCACCAATTGTGACCCTACTTGGATCAGGAGGCTCTCCTCACAGTCTTTCATGCCCGTGCCACCTCACGGTTAGATTATTGCAATGTGCTCTACATGGGGCTACCCTTGAAAAGTATTCGGAGACTACAGTTGGTCCAGAACTCAGCCACGCAAGCTGTTGTGGGTGCACCTAGGTACACCCACATTACACCAATTCTCCGCGAACTGCACTGGCTCCCTATCGGTCTCCAGACGCAATTCAAGGTGTTGGTTATTACCTTTAAAGCCCTACATGGCTCAGGGCCAGGTTATCTTTGAGACCGCCTTCTACCGCATAGCTCCCAGCGAGGTAAGATCCCACAGAGTTGGTCTCCTCCAGGTCCTGTCAGCTAAACAATGTCGGCTGGCGGGCCCACGGGGGAGGGCCTTCTTTGTGGCTGCCCCAGCTGTCTGGAACCAGTTACCTCCTGAGGTCCGGACCATCCCCACCCTATTGGCCTTCCAGAAAGCGGTGAAGACCTGGCTTTTCCGGCAGGCCTGGGGCCGTTGATCTCACTTTGCGATCTGACGAGATCCGGCCATGAATGGTGTGAATGGGTTTTAATGGTTTTAATGTTTGTAATTTTTAAGTGTTTTTATAGTGATTTTTTTGTAGTGATTTATAATGTTTTTATAGCCATCCTGGGTCTTCGGAGAGGGGCGGCATATAAATTGAATTAATAATAATAATAATAATAATAATAATAATAATAATAATAATAATAATAATAGCAAGAGTGCCAATGGACTTCAAATTATGACTTACAAAACAAAAATAATATTTAAAATTTATTCCACTACTTTACATTTGTATAGAAAAGGACTCTCAAAGCCAGCATTTTATTGGAGGTGTAATAAGGACAATACTTCTTTAAAACATATGCTTTTACAATGACCTATACTTACTATATTTAACAACTGGACAATGTAAATCAGGGGTGTCAAACTGGCGGCCCGCAGGCCGGATGTATCAAGCACAGGCCACGCCCACCCCAGCTCCGCAAAGGCAAAAACCGTTGCAATACATCATGTGATGTGATTGAGTTTGATACTCCTGATATAAATGGATTCTCCATGCCTCTTCCTCCTTTTTTTAAAAAAAATCTACTGGCTTTACCAAAAACCAAACTGGCTTTACTATGTTTCATGAGGGGTTCTTGGTGCTCTCTGAGCTTGCTTGTTTTCTTCCAGGCATTTCATTACCCAAACTAGGTAACATCATCAGTGCTAGTAAGGAATGATGTTTGCTGTCAGTTTATATTCTAGTGGCTTGCCAGTCAGTGTTGGTGGGGGTGGCCTTAGAAATTGTTTGGTTGGGCTGTTTACTATGTTTCACCATTTGATAGATCTGAAAATAGATTTATTTTCTAGACTTACTGCAATGCAGTAATTTGTGCCCATCTTTTAATTCTGCAATGGAAATCAATAAGTTTTAGATTGTTTATTTTTGAGGACACCGTATCGCTTATAACACTTTTGGTATCCTTTGTCTAAATCTTGGATAAAGAGCATTTTAAATTTTTAGTTACTCATGATATTACAATTGCAAAAGAGAATTTTCTTCTAATGCACTATAATGCATTTTTAAATGAAAGCCCTAGAATGAAAAACTGCTTTTGGGAGAAGAAAGAAATGGAAATCAGAAAATTTTAGTAATTGCTGAATATATTTGAAATACTTCCATTTCCAGGTTGGGGTAACAAAATGAAAAAATTGTATGTCATTTTAAACTGAGAATTCAATAGTTCCCACTTAATATACAGTATGCATTCAAAAAAAGCATTAAAAAAATCTAAGTTTTAATTCATGATAGAAATAATTGTGTTATTATGGTTCGTCGCAATCAGCCAGATGTTAAGACTTGATTTGGCATTTTTATTCACCTATTACTATTCTGTTCACAACAATGAGAAGTCACAACTGCCAGTTCTTTAGCTTTCATATACACCCAATTTTTCTCAAGAATCTAGGATGTCATCATGTATCCATGTCAGTGGTGAAATTCAATTTTTTTTACTACTGGTTCTGTGGGTGTGGCTTGTTGGACATGGTGTGGCTTGGTGGGCATGGCAGGGGAAGGATACTGCAAAATCTCCATTCCTACCCCACTCCAGGGGAAGGATACTGCAAAATCTCCATTCCCATCCCACTCCAGGGGAAGGATGCTGCAAAATTCCCATTCCCTCCCCACTCCTGGGGGAAGGATATTGCAAAATCTCCATTCCCACCCCACT